>CAMQGK010000171.1:9327500-9927500 GCA_947000775.1 Pterois miles | reverse complement strand
TACTTACTGAAACCATCAATCTACTTTATTCTTAAGCCTTGTTGGTACTGTAATGGCAACAGGGGGAGCACCAGTCTTGTTTGTAGAGGGACTGAACCAAGTTTTCTACAGTAGTGTGCCATACAATAGTAACAATGGTCAATATATCCTGATTTTGTAAGGACAAAATGTTTAACCATACCCACTTACTGTGGCTGGTGTGGTTCCTATGAGTAACAGAGCTAGTCCAAACTACACCTGTGCAACAAGCAGGAAGTGGGATTATCTGATATAACAAGGGAGAATGTACTTTTGCTGGAAGGAGAATACCCCTTAAAAACAGTAACCGGCTGTGGTGGCACCAACAGGTCAACATACAGTACATAGTTTGTGACAGCAGTGTCTACATTACTCCATTACCTGTGCGCCAGAGACCTCTGTTTGAATCCTGTACTGAGAAGTCAAATCTTTAAGGTACGTCTCTGTCTCTACTGCCACAGCAGGAGCCTGCTTGTTTGTCACCTGAAATTCAGATAAAAAACAAGAATGCATTAAGAACTGATAGTACTCATGTATGTGGAGATACAAGTTACAATAATTAGCTCATGTGAAAACTGTTTCATATAACTTCAAGTTAAGTGCAGGTCTTTTCTAGAGGTTTCAACATAAGGAACTGCAATAGATCACATTCAAAATGCACTTTTAAACATGCAGCAGCTCAGGAAGTGTAAGATTCTGCCTGTAATAACTTGAGTTTAGATATTGAGAGGTGTTGCCCAAATGATGTAACATCACTGACAGTGAGATCCATATGGGAGGGCCAAATGGGGGTAAGAGGTTAACTGTAAAATTACTTGAAAATGTGTAAAAGCATTTATCATTTATTCATGCACTTATTTTGTATGAATTTGCAAATGCATGTGTAGCACATCCTTTGTAAAGAATCTACATGGTCACAACTCATTATCTTATAGTTCTTGTTTACTCATTTCTCCTGTGTGTGTGGGATGATACTTTGTGTCAACCTTAGGAACAGGATGTAAAGGCTAAGGTTAGAGAGAGGGCATAATATAATCCATATTTTAAACAAGGGTGAGTACTGTATTTAATGTACTATGAGCAGGGCTTAATCATGTGGTTTCTTTGTAATGTGCACAACTTTCTGTTGAGACACTTCTTTCTGAATTCTCTGTGAAGGTATGGTCTCCAATATACTGTGTACAATATATTTTTTCTTCAACCCATCAGTATTTTGTGCATTATTTTGTGTATGTTTGAGCGCTTAAGATAATTTCCACAACAACATTCAGATGGCAGGGTCCCATGACACCATGGCTGGAAACTCACAAACTGTGTATGTGAGATTAACTGGCCTTTTGATGGCAAGACTAAAAAGGTGTCTGTCAGAATAACTGTTCCCTCAATCAGAGCTCACATCACCCAATGTGTAATCCTGACTGAAAAGCTACAGTACATCAGAAAAGCAATGTGAACACCTTCCTATCTTGGTAATGGAACTACACAGTGTACAGCTCAACATAGAGTACACGGTTGGTGACGACAGTGTCTACATTACCTGTACGCTAGCATCATCTGTTTGAATCCTCATGAGAAGTCAGATCTGTTGGGTATGTCTGTGTCTCTATTGCCACAGTAGAAGCCTGCTTGTTTGTCACCTGGAATTCAGACAAAAAACAAGACTGCATTAAGAGCTGATGGTACTCATGTAGAGATATTTATAAGTTACAAAAATTAGCTCATGTGAAAAATGTTTCTGAAACATAATTTGAAGTGCATAGCATGGTCTTTTCTAGAGGTCTCAACAACATATAAGAAACTGCAATGGATCACATTCAAAATGCCATTTTAATCATGCAACAGCTGAGGAAGTATAAAGTTATGTCTGTAATAACTTGAGTTTAGATACTGAAAAGTGTTGCCTAAATGATGTAAAGTCACCAAGAGTGAGATCCTTACAGGAGGCCGCCATGATGATTAAACCAGAAACGTATGTGTGTAAGATTACCTGTAAAATCACTTAGGCTGCAGTCAAAAAATTTTAAAAAGTAAAAAAATTACATCCTAATACCTTCTCATAACCTTGACTTTGGTGGAAGACGTCATGAGGTCAACGTAAGATGTGGAGGAGAATTCATGAGGACTTAGGAAAAGACGACTGCGGTGCTCAGAGAATCCAACTGCACTTCACTAGGCTCCATAATTATGGTGTGACGGTGGCGGATACTGAAACTACAATATTCCAAATGTGGACTACAAAAAAGCGCATCATTTCCCTGTGTTTTCTTACCACGTCATATATGCATTAATATAAACAGCTCCTTCAGCGTGAGGAGAGATACCATCGATCCTTCCTTCCTGCTGCTTTCACACTTTTTTTCAAGAAATAATAATGGATTACTTCATCTTAAGCACGGACAACCCGGTGAAAAATATTACTTCATCACCAAGATTGGAATTGAAAAGGAATATAGGCTACCAGTCAAAAGTTTATATAAATATTGAGTTAATCAGAGTTATGGAGAAGGGGTAGGACCATGTAAGTGTAGGCTATAGGACTTCTTCCTACTTCTTTTCAGACGTAATATTGATTTATGTTGATTATGTGTTTATTAACAATGTGTTTATGGTTCATTTTTTTAAATGACAACAAAGATTTTTTTTTTTTTATTTGTTACATGTTCAAAATAATTAAATAAAAAAGTGAGCAGAAATGGTTGTCACTGTCCACTCATACTTCAATATGAATTCAATATGAATCCCAATTAGTGTATAAATGTATGAAAATAATTGTTAAATCAATGCAAGACAGGCATATCGTTTGTCTATATAAGTGGCCAAGTGGTGCAGCCCCAAGGAATTGTGGGATAGCATTATCTCCTTTCCTTTCGTAAAGGATGGTCCAGTGTATCCTATGCTAAAGATGAGAAGAAAGGAAGCATTGATGCACCTTTCCTTGGCATTTAGAGAATTCATACAGCTGTTATCATGGCTGCTGCTCCCAGTTGGGAACCTTCCTAAGCAAATAAACACTTTTCAACTTCAGCCTAAGAGTCCATCTTGGTAATGGAACTCCACAGTGTACATAGCTTGTGATGACAGTGTCTATATTACTCTTACTTGTGTATTAGCATCTTCTCTGTTTGAATCCTCATGAGAAGTCAGATCTTTAGGGAAAGTCTGTCTCTACTGCCACAGCAGGAGCCTGCTTGTATGTTACCTGGAATTCAGATAAAAAAAAAAAAAACAAGAATGCATTAAGAGCTGATAGTACTCATGCATGTGGAGAGAGTCACAAGTTATAAAAGTTAGCTCAAGTAAAAATTTCTGAAACAGCATATAACTTAAAGCTAAGCATGGTCTTTTCTAGTTCAGTCAGGCAAGGTCCGTATAGAATAAAAGATATCTGTTGAAAATGTCAATTGTCTTTGGCATCAGGCACTCATTACTCCCTGAACACCTGAATTACACAAATGAGCATGACAGCAGAGTCAGGGGAGTGATCTCTCTTAACCACCCCACCTCTAAGATAGAAGAGATGGAGCTGGATGCTGGGGACAAAAACTATGCTACATGGAAACTAAAATACTGAGTGATATATGCACATAGTATGAGAAGATGTTGAAAATTACTGTAGCTCTGCAATTCTTTAATGTTATTTGATGTTGTCTTTGATTTCTACAACCAGTAATGGTAATTTCAGCAGCTATGGTGGCAGCACAGTGTCACTTCCCTAAACTTTGACATATGAACCTTAACATTTAAAGAGGTTACTTCTCCAAACCGGGGGGGAGTAAATCATGCCTACATGCTATTTTGTCAACAAAATAACATTAAATGAGAAGAGTTGATCACCTGACGCCTGTACTATGAAGCTAGTTCATCATACGTAGGGTATCTTTTCGTTATCTGGCTTCACTAACCCTAACAATCACGATCACTCTAAGTGGTCCTATGACGGTGGTTATCAACACAGTAAAGTGACCCGGGGTTTATCAATCTGGCTATGAGCATGTTCACATAGAAGGAGCGGTGTTAGCAGCACATGACCAATTGCAAACATGGACAAGCCTACTATCAGCAGAGTGGCATATTTTACAAACCAAGCGCAAACTATAAACACATAATCCAGACTAAAAGCAAAACAGCTGCAGCTGCCAAATGCAGGAAGGAGAGCTGGCAAAAGAAAAAAAATTGTTGATGTGTGAATTGCATAATTAACAGACTTATAGTATCACTACCACATCAAAAGCGTGAGTTGATCTGACTAGAATTACTTTGTGTATTCTGTATAAATATGTTGCTCATGGACTAGAATAGAAGAATAGAAGATACTTCTTTATTCCCTTTGGTGAAATTGTGGCGTGTAAGGCAATTAAACCTTCTTTCAGCTGCATCCCCGTTGGTGTGAAACGGACTTGGGAGCAATTAAAAAATAAATATAAGAACGTAATTCAAAGCGGTAAGCAGGCTTACTTTCATATCTTTTAATCACTTACAGCATACATAAAAGTATTTGTAGCAAAGTAAGCCCAGGCAATTCATACGGTCTGTGGGACTGTAAATGCATGACTCAGATGTTTTTTTTTTTTTTTTTTTTTTAATTTGCTCACACATTTCACACAGTCGCGGTTGCATCTGAAAGAATGCTAAAATATATAAATAGAAATAAGAAGGCTAAAATATTGTCATACACGCTATAAGAATACATCAACGCAGCACAGTAATTTCATGGAATACACACATGTAATTATAGTCAGATCTATCATGCTCTAAATGGGGGCAGTGATATTGTAAACCTATTAATTTATGCATTCACACAGTTGACGAGGCAGTATTTTTGTACGAGTTGATCTGTTATTTGGAACATGACATGCTCCGGAGCAGGTTAGGTGTGCAGCATAAGTTACCATGGTGATCTACCCCAGTAAGAGGTGAACCACTCTGAGTATAATAGCTGTTGATGGGAGACATATTTCTGGTTATAATGTAACTGCAACATGATGACAACTTTTTTTCCCCTTTCTCCTGACAGTAGGTATACCAGAGAACACATGGGGGTGGTTAAAACACACCTGTCGAGACAAACAGCCCTGTACCAGCAAAGAAGAGTGCTGACATGATTGAACTTTACTTCAACAACTGCACAATTAAAGGAGATATCCAGATAAATGTTAATATTACCCCAATCTCTATGCATGCTTTCCACTGCATCTGTGTGTTGCTTGGCAACCATTCAGCTAAATGTCACTGAAGGACTACATTGTTCGGTGGAAGAATGATTATTTTGTATTCAATAAAATATTGCATTTTTTTGTTGCTGGGTGTTTATTTTATGGTATGGTAACCGTTTTACAAAAGCAATAAGCAATGATTTACAGCGATTTTACAACTGTTGTAAAATAGCTGTAAATCATAGCCTTTTGTGGCTTATTGCTTAAATATCTATCTTTAGCATGAGGGCTCCACTCTCATCACTCTCAAAAAGCATAGCTGTCTCAATAACTCTGACACCATAAAAGAGGCTGCAATGGATCACATTCATATACACGTTTTAAAAACTTGCAACCTGTACTAAAAACCTGCAATGTGAATACTTTCCACACAGTATAGGAACAGCATTGTGTAGGGGTCTTCAAACAAACACCAACTACCCGTAGTTCGCTACCTGTTTCTGAGTGGCTCACAAAACACAAAAAGCCCTTTGCATATGACTGGATTGTAATAGAGGAGATGACTACAGTGGCTGAAACATTATTAAAGGACTATAATAGTAAGAGAGAAATGATGTCTGCTATTGGCAATGTACAGCTTGGTGCAATGAGTAGTTCTCACAACTTTCATTTTGTCAAATTAGCTCTTAGAGAAAGAAAGGTTGGAGACCCCTGGTATACTTACAGGTCAACTACAACATAGATAGTCTGACAACGGTGTCTACATTTCTCCATTACCTGTGCACTAGCATCATCTCTGAATCCTCATGAGAAGTCAGATCTATAGGGAACGGCTTGGTCTCTCCACTGACACCTGGAATTCAGACAAAAAGCGAGAATGTTGATCAGATCATAAAGAGCACATGGATATCCATGGATACACAGATAATCAGATTAATATAAATACTGGAGAAATATAAAACTAACCGTACTATTCAGCACATTTTTACACACTCAAAAAACACCAAATACAATGCCTCATCTAAACCACCCACCTTTTTGCAATACGGCCATTTTGAATCACAAAAGTTGAAGTTGATTTCAGCTCCTGCTTCTGGCCTGCTGTTTAGTATGATACAGTTCGGAGATTTGTGTTTCTCATTCACTTATCTTCCAAGGGGTCATCTTCTCTGGATGCATCAATACTAAAAGGTATAAGAAAACTACCCATTAAACATTATACTACTTAAATATCAAATTTCATAAAGTACAAAATAGCATACATCTTTACGGTTTTATTGTAAGAGACATTTAAAATACATATTCATACTCTAACTGTATGACGTGTGATGAGAAAAAGGCCTGATCCAGATAAAGCTCTTTTCATTAGCCTAAATTAAAATGTCCAGACTTATTAGTGATCGATCAAGTTACAAACCCAAACTGATTCACAGAAATTAAATGGCGCAATCCACCGAGCATATATGTCTGATTAAAATATTGTTCCTGATTTCATTCATTCATCAACAATTCAAACCTCTGTTTCAGGTCATAATTAGAATTTTCCTGATCTCTACAAAACATGTTCTTACCACCAGTGATGTTTCTGCCATTCAAGTTCAAACACAAATGTATTCTGTGTCTCTGAGTGGTGTCTTAATCGGCCTTCTTCCACTGATACGAGTTCTCCCCTGGACTCCAAGACAAACGCATCTGGTTCGATGGGCTGCGAACAGCAAACACTCCTCTTCCTGTGAGGACACAAAATTAAATACACTGTACATTCAGTTAGAAGTAACATTAAGTATCCTTAATCTTTCACATACAGCATTACCAACTGCTGTTAAATTAAATGTGGTATTATCATAACAAAATTATTTTGTAGCCTACTGCCTTTAAAATCAACATACATTTGAGCTAGAAATCCAATTTAATAACGCATCATGGCCGCTTTCATAGCCCTTTTGGAAATGTCAATACAGCCTTTTATCATTTTCCAACTAAAAAGATAGGCATTTATAATTAATATAGACAATATGCCATTGAAAGAAATGTGGAGTACTTCACTGAAATTTCACCTGTGTTTACTGTTAACATTTATGATAGAAGCCAGGCTTTCATAGACTTGCCCGTGGCTACATTGGAATTTACAAAACCAGACAGCAGCTTATAGGCAGTTATTTGTTTCTGACATGTAGCCAATATATTTGTTTATTCTGTAGATGTATGTAAATGAATAGTACTAAGAAATGTGCTTGTGTTATATGTTGCCCCCAAAGGACCTGGCATCCCTGTACCTTTGTTATAATCAATAAATCTTTCCATAAACCCTGGTTCGTCCCACGAAGATGGAATGTATGACACTGCGCCGACAGCAGGCCGTATCCTTGTCTTCCTTTTGAATATTATGGCTCTGTGAAAATAATGTGTAAATCATTACACAGGTATCCAACATGAGAAAACAACCTAAATAATTAATCAACCAATTTCAATGAGTCATTTTACATTCAGGGGTTTATGATCTAATTGGAGCAGTCAACAGAATCACAAGCAAGATGTATACCTTTTTTTCAGGGCAACCTAGGCTTATTTGACTATGTATGCTGCAGTGATGTCCAATGAATATAGTGTTAAATCAGAAATCGAATCGCAGAGAACTTAATTTTCCATCCTTTTTATCCCAAAAGTTAGTTGTGTCATTCCTCAAAGCAGTTCCTGTCTGCAATCAGACAGAGAATCACATCACACTCATTGATGTACACTCTTTACACTTCTAGGGGGTTGACTGATGGACCTGCTTGTCCACCTACAGTGTACACACACAGGTCTTGCTTCCACACAAGGCCCTCCTGCTTGTATCAGATTGATTTGTGTGCATCATCCATTGGCTGAACAAGACTGCCTTTCTTCTGACCACACTGCTAGTCCATTTCTATGTCAAGATGCCAAACTATGTGGTATAAACAGAATAACTATGCTCAGTGCACCATTGGCCTTACAATACTATCCAAACGTGCAAAGCAGAAACTACACATTTATTACATTGAGGCTATTCTACCACTCATTATTTCAGGTGCAACTGAAATAGTATCTCTATCAATAGGAGGATGGGACGGGGGCCAGAATGGGACTCATTTGCAGCCTGGGACTTTCATGCCTCAGGCTACAATGCACTATTCTCTCTAACCTTGTAATTCCTGGTGTATTTTTCTAGATCATCATTTCCTAGTCAGTGCAAATAAGCGTAGCTTCACACCTTTAGATACAAACAACTATGAAAAGATGTAGCAGCCCTTGGCATCAATAATCACAGCAGAGAGCATCTAACAGGTGCAATCATTATAATCTTCTGGGATTATGATGAGCATCATGACCTGCAATTGTTCTAGCACTGTGAAAACTAAAAATAAACACACAAATGGCTGCTTATTAAGCATTTCACCATACACAAGGTTGTTAAAAAATCCTCTACATTTATAGTGCTTTTGCATTTAGCCTCCGTACTTATACACTGAGCAATAAATTCAAAATAACATTGCACATACTTGATAATAATGAATAACTAAGTGCTGCTCAATTAGCAAATGCAACTTTTTCTGAAACCAGAGAACATAACACAATAACCTTCAACAACACTGCAAGGAAACATTTTACAGCGTTTGAAATTATTTACAGTTTATACATAGAGCCAAGTATTACAATACTTAGATACTTGGTGAAACTGTACAGACCTACCACATAAGCACACAACGTGTTGGAGATCAGAGATGCCACATAGTCATCAACACAGTCTCTGATTGGTTTACCAGTAAGGAACACAGCCTCTGATTGGTTGACTAGTACGGAATACAGCCTCTGATTGGTAGACAGATTTGGCCAAAGACTAGCAGACTGCTATCAACACCTGTTTTCAGTAGGACACCCTCGACCTGGTTATGCTTCAAAGTAACTGGATTACTTGCGCATGTTAACGCTAATAGCTAACACATGCTGTGATTCAGACAACTCCACCAACATTAGATCATACAACCTTGAATCAAAAAACGCCTCACTGAAATCAGTTAATATCTAAGTATGCCATAAAATTGTTTGTGTTACAAATGCACCAAAAAACCCGATTATGGTAAATTATGTTTATATGTCCACGGAGTCCGATACAAGCATAAACTGACCAGTTGTATCAAGGTGAACCCATTTAAATTGGTTGAGAAATATAAACACGTTAATGCTTTTATTGAGAAAAACCGCCGTTCCCCCGATCCATTATAGCTAAACGTTAGCAGCTAGCAACCTGTAGCTATCATTAGCACCTAGCGACCTGTAGCTAACACGAGCAGCTAGCAATCTGTATGAAACTGTACTTTATTAATTCCAAAGGACAAATTATTCCGTGGAGGAAACCATAACACATGAACAAAGTTGAAATCAAATCAAACAAACCACCTTCTGCTCACAGTAGTTGTTGAGTTGGTTGGTGGCCTACACATGGCTGCGGTTTGATAATGATCTCGCAAGAACCATCGGCTTCTTCTTCTTCTTCGTGTTTTACTGGCGGTTGGCATCCAACATGTCGCAGTACCGCCAACTAGCGATACTGGGCTTGTACTGCAATATCTACTTAGTAAACAAGGTAGCGTAATAATAACCCCTCCTCCTAAAAGCTTTTCTCAATTGCTGTTGCACAACTTCCCCAGAAACTCCCACAACACCCACAAATCGTTTTCGTTCATCTGTAATGATGCCACTGTTCCCAGACTTCATCTATATTCCAGCAGTACTGTTTATTATCATTGCCAAAAAAGACCAAAAACTTCACCTGGTCCCTGCAAATATAAGTTCCCCATGTTTTACTGCCTTGTCCTATCCTCCTATCTCATACCATACCTTTTGCGCATTCCAATTCCCATACTACCATACTAGTAGTATAGTAGTAGTATACCAGAAAAAATATTTAGTATGTCCCAATACATAAAATGTCAAGTGCAGGATGTCAAAAATACCAATATCACATGATGCACAACGACATCACTCGATACTCCATACTATATATGGAACACAACAAATAACAAAAATCACTCCGCCCGTGAAGAAAAACTTAAAAAAGAAAAACTTAAAACAACCATCCAGCACACAAAGACAGAGCCACTCACTGAGAAGAAACCATCACCAAAGCCCTCTAGTAGGTCAGAAGATGTGAGGAGCTGATATCCATCATAAAAGAAGAGACAAACCAGGTAAGTAGATTAAACAAGAAGTGGACAAGGGGTTAGACTAAGTTATATTTTAATAGAAATGTATCTAAACATCCCAGCATGGGCAGTTTCAACTGTTTTTATACATTTGTTAAGGGAGGGAGCTCAGCCATACATGTACGAATTTCCATAGATGATGGGTTGTGTCACAAATAAAGAAGTGTTCTGTCATTTCTAAATTTGTGTTGCATAAGTGACAATTTTCTACCTCCAATTTAAATTTTGCTTTCAGGAATTTGTTTGAGGGGAAGGATGTCCTACTGCATGCGGTTGTATTTTGCAGCATACACACCAGCAAGCTTTTGTGGCTATTCTGACCCACAACCCTCTGTACCACTTTGTCACCTTGTGGGACAAATGAAAAAAAAAACAAGAGGAATATCGGGGGAGGCTCCTGAGCTAGCTTATATCAAAAGCAGTGTGGGTCCCATTATTACAGGCCCCACAAGGCCCCATGCTGTTAGTGGGCTCCTGGTCATTGGACCGGATCAAGAAAGAAAAACAAGTGCACACACACATACGTAAAGAGACAGGCATGTACTGTAAACTCTGCTTCCACAGATAGGCTACTCTACACAAACATATTGTTCATATTCCTACCTGATGGTTACAAAGATCCAAATGATCCCTTAATAATGACCTGGCAGGTCAGGTGCTTTCTAAAATGTGGAGTTAACAAACAACATAGAATGATTCAGTAGACTGTACTTCACTTGATATAGTGAAGTAAAGGCAATTTTTTTTATCTGTCAGATCAGATCTGTTTCTGCCATAAGGCACATATTGATCTGCCCTTCGGCTGTGGGGGTTCCTGAACCGGCCTGCAGGGGCATTTTCCAGGCCCCCTGGGGAAGGTGAGAGATTCTGGCCCCATCAAGGCGTCTTTGTCCCCATCCAGTGCAGGCGGAGGACCCAGCTGGGGGTCTCAGGCCAGCAGACACACACACCAATATTTGGGTGTGCAACGCCCCAGTTGGTTCCACCTCGCTGCCTCCTTTCATATGGGTTAACAACAAGCAGTAACTGCTCTTCCCCCACCTCACACATGCACACACACAAACACACCACCAATGACACACATATGCACTGGGCAGAAACTCATATGCACACCAAAACCACACGCGCACACACACACACACACACACACACACACACACTCACAAAGACCCCACGAATCGTTCAATCCAGGGTCCAGATTGTTATGGCAGTTTGTTCTCTTTCTTCTCCATCCTCCCTTTTTGTTTTGGCGGTCTCTGAGGTTCTTTTGTCTCCAGCCGAACTTCAAATGTCTATTTATTTATTCACCATGGTTTGATTGTGTTGTCGGCGAGATCTGTTTGAAATCGCTCGGTTTGCACATTTTGCATGACAATAGGAGCCATTGGCCGGCCTGCTCATCCTGCTGTCCAGTGCCAGGTCCTCTTTTCAGAGAGGGTGTTTCATCTTTTTATGCTCGTCTGCATTGTATTTAAAAATCCATAAATTAACCTTTGATGAATAATTGCACCCATACTGGCACAAACAAGTCCACATGCTTGACTGGACGTAGCCTGTTACAGGCATGATGTCATGGCTGCAGAAGGGACTTTTTGGAGCCGCCTCTTGTTTACATCCAATTAACAGCAGCTTTTGAAGTTTTTTCGGCTGGCTTTGAAAAGATTTAACAATGGCGTTGCATTATGTCACTCCAGTGTTTGTTTTGGGGCGTCCCCTAAATATTTTATGTAATATGTGACACGAATCATGTAATTTATAGAATTCCGTTTGTGTATGTATGGAGCTCAGAGGCTTTTTAATGGACTATTTTTTGTTTATCAGGTTTGTAGACAGAACATTACACTCCAGTTTTATATATTTAGGACATAACACTACAGCAATCAGCATATCTGAGGAAAGATATTCAAACCACTCAGAGCACAACTTGCAAGCAACTTGCAAAACATTCGGTAGGCTGTTTCCCTCGTGTTGCTCTCCAGCTTTTCATTTCCCTCTCACCTTCTGATAAAAAAAACATGTACTGTAGACACACACTCACACTGATATAATCGCCCATTTTCCACAAAAATCCTCAAAGTACCTCATCTCATTTCCATCCAGTGATGTCCACACAAACAGCCATGTCACATGTTCTCAAATACAACAGGTGTAAGTGTTGACAGAATCAAGTTTTTAATTATATTAACATCAATAGGAGTGCTCTGGAGTCTATGGGAGGTATGGACCAGTTTAAGACATTAAGTCTTTTGACAGAGACCATTAACTTATAGTCCATTTACAGGCTTTTTTCCAGAGCTTTCAAATAATTAACCCAGTGTTGGATAGTTCACCCACAAATCGACATTGGCTGGGTTTAGACCGTTGTGAAACAGGTTGGTTTTATCTTTATGTTGATCTGTTATTGCTATTGTAACCCTGCATCAGAGACAGAGAGAGCACCATGAAAAGTTTTTGTCTGTCAGTTTACTGTTTCCAAGGTCAAGCAAAAACTTTCATCTTCCAAAATCAGTACACTTTACTCAAACTCAAAAAACAGATTTAATGAAATGTGTAGCGCCTTTGTTCCCAAAAGAGGAAATCTGAGCTAGCGTCACTCAGAGAAAGTTTATGACAGGTTATTTTTCAGGGATAATTTAGGATCACATTTTTGCCACTGGTTTGTAAAACATTCTGAGGAAAAGGGAATAGGTTAATACCCACACCAGTTTCCGCATAGCTTTCAAGTTTTCTCCACTTAGCGTTAAAAATATGTTGCCAGCTCTGAGGGACAGATGCTCAGACAACCCTTTACTTTGAAATAAAGGAAGAATTTGAAAGTTAAAGTATACCACAAGCTAGTAAAGAAACCACCATCAAGTGATGTCTCATTTCAAAGTGGATGTGGATTGTTTAAACACCACAGCTCAGTAGCTAAGACATCTCAAACATCTTCAAACTCTGAGCCTGCAGGCAACACATTCAGAGCCGCCTCTCTAAACCTCAGCGTGGGTACATTCCTCTCTGGTTCTCCTCCCTGCCAGTCTGCACAAACCTGCCAACAAGGCTTCTTCTCATCCAGCGCCCATTCTGGACTGCACCGGTTTCTCACGTAAATCTGGCCGCTGCAGAATGAGAGGTATGAAGGAGCATCACCTGACGCTGAGCATTCAGGGTTATAATGTGTGCACATCTTCTATGTGAGTGCCAGAGAACTCAGCAAGTGCAGAGGCATGCTCTTCACATATCACATAACCAAAATGCATGATATCGCTATGATAAGGACGGGGGGTTGGGGATTATAAACAGACAGATCATGGACTGTTCATCTCACTGGATCTGAAGTGCACACACAGACAGCAGGAGGAAGGAGACGGGTGTTCCTGGCAAATACCAAAACCACTCCTAACCTGCGTTTGGAAACTATTCCAGGCACGTTAAGAGCACCTGTGTGATTATATGGCTGCCCACGCTGTTTTAATGAGAGAGCTGCTGAATTCTAGTCATTCCCTGGAAAACAAGAGGACAAACAATGGAAAATATATTTTCAAGAAGATATTTATTGAGGAGCTATGAGCTGTAGAACATGAAGTAACAGTTTGTGTATCAGTAATAGCTTAATATATCAGTGTACTTGATATATACTTTGATATATTGTAAAACTGCAGACTTGCACATGGCAAATGAGGACTGTTCAAAGAGAAACAACTTGATAGTTTGCTACAAAAACACTGATTATTCACACTACCCAAGCTGGTTTAAGACAAAGATACAAAATTAAGACCATTAAGAGATTTCTTTGTACAAAATGTGCAAATCAAAGGCGTCTACAAATTAATCACAAAGCAAATATACAAACTATACAAACAAAAGACTTCCATTAAAGATCTTGAAATATGACATGAAAAAATATATATATCATAGCCACAAAGTATTTTCTAACTACTTTGGACACACTTAGCTTTTGTTATTTAAATCCAGAATGGCACGAAGATTAGCTATTCATGTTTTGGCAATATATACGTTTTAAATATGACCACCGCTATTAAGCATAACCATCTAGACTCGGCAAAACAATGTAAGAATGTATTCTAAAATGAGAGAGTTCTGTAAAACTGTTTAGCATAAAATAGTACATTCACAAAAAAGACGACAAAACATTAGAAGACGTTACCCTTCCTTGAACAAATACAGGCAAAACTATACAAAACCCTGAGACACAAAATACACAAAAAATTACAAAAATCATAGTTTGAAACAACATGAAACAGAAAAGCATCTTCTTCTGCCGTAAAGGGCCACATTCTCTTTTGCGAGCATGTATTTTAAGCCAAGGAGGAAGATACAAATTTAGCTTACCAAAATTGAGGGAAGCCCAAGTCCAACGTCTAAAAATACAGACAGGAAGATTGTTTCTGTGCACAAAATCATACACTTCCCCAAATGTCTTCTCTCGTTCCCCATACTCCTGGCATAGCAAAGGTCTAATTCAGTCTATCAGCAGTCCAAATAAATTACACCTGAGTAAACGCCCAGTGTTTAGAGGGAGGAGACACCACAACAAAGGATCAGCTGACTTTCTTTTAAGTAAAATGACATGTCAATGAGAGACACTAATACGTCCCTACAGGGTCTGTTAAACTGGTAATCTACTGCTGAGATGATAAAAGTTTGATGATGGAGTGAGTCAGCTGAGCAGTGCAGAGCTGATACAGTAGCAGTAATACATTAGCCCCAGGAGGTGGAAAGAGAAAAGTTTCCGAGGCACATACCCAGAGCACACATCAATCGGCTTCCTGGCTGTGCTTCGCATGTGATATAGAGATTGTGAGGTCCCTGCAGTATACATGGCAACGAGTCCAGCTCAGGCTAGTGGCTACATGGGAAAGTTACACAAGACGTACAAGTAAACAGATCAGGTGGACAGAGGCCGCAGACTTATAGTCTCTGGGCTGTCTCTAGGACTAAGGCCTTTGCTTCTCTACAGCTGAAGATAATGTGATTCAGGCTGGATGGAGCCACAGCAGGAATACACAAACTCTGCCTCCTCGTCCTCGTCCTCGTCCTCGTCCTCCTCCTCCGTGCAGCCAGTGAAGGGAGACACATGCCTGCATACCAGACACCACGGCTGATCTGGGAAAAGAGACAAGAAGGAGATTAATGTTTAGGTCCTGTGAACTCTGCTGTATGAGGACCGACCACATGACCAGAGGGGCGGCCTGGACATTCTCAGGGAGCAGAGAGGAATGCAGAGACTTCGGTCCTCCG
Source organism: Pterois miles (assembly GCA_947000775.1). NCBI lineage: Eukaryota > Metazoa > Chordata > Actinopteri > Perciformes > Scorpaenidae > Pterois > Pterois miles. The sequence continues at coordinate 9,911,857 of CAMQGK010000171.1, read as the reverse complement.
GGCTACACATCAGCTTATCACCATGCCATTTTATCAGGCTTACCCACATAGCGTTAATAATGCCTCAGGATGGGGCATTATTTAACCAAAGTCCTTCTGGCATGTGGGATTAGCTGCTCAAACCATTTATGTCGCTAGGTAATAAATATCTGAGGACCCCACACTGTAAAAATAAGCTTCTCTGGACTAAACACATATTCCAAAACCATCTGCTCATCTGCTTTATCCGAATATAATTCCTACTGTAAGAGGCTTACTTATGGTTCAATTTTCAAATTCCTGAATGTGTGAATCAGATTTTTTACAACAAACATTGCAAATTCTTTGGCCTTTCTCTGCAACCTCGGATGCATAATTTTCCTCCCCTGCTGTTATGAAGGAATGTTCCACTGGATACTTGGGGGGTTGGGGAGAAATGTTAGCCTCTGATTTGCATATTTTTGATAACTCAGGTCTGCCAGAGCAGATGAAGGACATGTGTGTGCTCTCTATTCTAGGAGAAAGACATTGGACAGGCTCTGCTGGGGGCTTGTTTAGATAACCTAATGAGTTCTCATTTCCATGGCTGACAAAGCCGGCTGATACTACTGAAGCCCCAACTGATCCATACGCATCTGTTACTGTTGTGAATACATTGCCTGAAGCAGAACAGTGGGACACAGTCAGAGCACTGAACTACTGGAATCACAACCTGAGTGACAGAAAGCAAGAGTAAGAAGCAAAACTATCTTTTATACATTTAAACTCGATTCACATAGTACCTTATAATTACGATTCATATAGTGTCTTATAGTATTCTTCTCTAATTAACATTGCTGTCAGGCTGATGCAAACTACAGTATCTTGTCATAAACTGAATACTAAAATACACATACTAGACAACAAAAGTGCAAACACGTTGCTCATTTCCTGCTCAGTTTAACAGCCTCCAGACACAAACCACCTATATGGCCGGGTATCATTTCAAGTTTAGTACCAAAACATACTTTTCAATACCTTATATAAATAGTTCGCCATATTTACTTTCTTACTTAGTGTTAGATCAGAAGATTCATACCATTCTCATATTTCTCGGTTAAATATGAAACTACAGACAGCGGTTGGTTAGCTTAGCTTAGCACAAAGACAGGAAATAGGGGGAAACAGCTAGCCTGGATCTGTCAAAAGGCGATGAAATCCACCTACCAGCACATCTAAAGCTCACTAATGCCCAGGCCACACTGACCAGCTGCGTCGCAGAACCTCTTGCTTTTTATTTTGGCGCCTATCAAGTTCAAATATCAAGTTTACTGTGTGGAGCCACACAGCCCGTGTGACTCAAGCGCGGTTCAGGTGCAGCTCAATCTTGCCTGATGTTTCTGCATGTTGAGCACGGTTAACAGCAAGGATAAAAGGTGAAAATGCTCTTTTGACCGTATATTGATTCATACCAGCAACATTATTGCAGTTTCAATGTCTTTATCTGTACAATATGTCACAGACATGAAAAAAGTAAATACTTTCAACTTCCTGGTTCCATTTCAAAATGAAAGCCCTCTTGCATTTTTCTGTGGACAGAAACTCTTCATTTGTTAACAAGAGGCTTTTATTCTAAAATATTTACAGGACAGTGTTGTGGAAAATGCGGTGACTGGCATAGCGCCATAAATTAGTCCAGGCTTTTAATTGTGGTTCATGGTTATTACCTACAAATGAGCATACACTTCTTAAACTTTTTTTCAGTCAAAAATAAATATAAATGATAGTTATAATGAAATGAAATGACCAATATGAAAGGCAAACTACATAAAAAGAAAGGGCTGGCAGTCGCAGCTTAGCAGCAACGCAGTCTGTGTGGACACCACATGCATGCAAGCCGCAGTAGTTCAACGAGGTAGCCGTCACACGCTGCTCACACAGGCAGTGGAGCCCATGCATAAGGCTACGTTCACACATTATCATTTAAATCTGGACCTAAGTGATCACAGAATAAATAATCATGATTACAGATCTGGCCATTCTGTGCCAGCTTTCAGTACTTGACGTTTTCTGTGCTACAGACACATTTCTGACTGTGCCAAAAATGTATTCAAGTCCGATACCCATCCCTGAAACCAACCAGTAACAGCACATTTGCTGCAAGACAAACTCAGCTCACCCTTCCTGATCAAAGTAAAGCCGCAGTAGCAGCACTTACTGTATCACATGTGACTGCAGGCCCAATGGAAGTTTCCACTGCTGCTCTCTCTCTCTCTGTGTACATGTGCACGGGTCACTGCCTGCACTTCTTGAGTTCTGTTGCTGCTGCTGGTCTAATCTCTCTGAAGTGCAGATGATGAAGAGCATGCCTCTGAATCTTAAATACTCTGCCACTCTGCGACCACTCCGACTACGACAATATAACTGTTTCATAAGAGTTGCAGCTTTATATTTAGTCCTCTATCTCTACCGCAAAGAGAGTGGACTTTCACATGCTGCATTCATGTTGACAAGATACCAGCAGGGTCTCAACCCAGGTCAACCATGTCAGCAAGGGGCACGGTGTATTAAGTAAATATCATACAGATCAAAAACACTTGATTTCTTGTACTTTACTGAACTTTAAAAAACAAAATCAATAACAGCTAAGAAGGAAACAAAAAGCTTAGTTTGTGCATAGAGATGCACTCCGACTCATAAAGGTTATGTGTCTGTCATGCTCAGTGTATTCATCAAAAAACACCATCCTGGTCTCGCACCATCAGACTTCAGCTCCCTCAGTTGCCCACAACAAGGGTCCCGCTGTCACCAGAAATGAGCTCCAGACTGCCTCACAGTCCCGTCATTATTACCTGTCATCATGTCAAGGTCAGTTAGACTCAACACTGCACTGCAGCGGTCACACTGTTCACTTTTTACCCACATTTGTAGCATACAAACTTTGTGTTTTCAAACACTACAAAACATAAACTCTCACTGTACCAAAACAACCTAATCGACCTTCACAAATCCTACTTTCTTCTGCCAATAGGGAGTAAGACGTGTGGAGTGCCAACACAGGTGGCGGGGTTAATAACTGTAACCCAGAAAGGAGCCCCGTGTGCATCTTTGGTCTGGTCCACTGCAGCAACCACAGTGTGATGCTGTGAGGGACAGAGGGAGTCCACGTGTCCCTCTGCAGACCAAACAGATGGGCCTGAACTGTATGATGTGATTGGATCTGGCACTCTGAGGTTTAACCTGACTCAGTCTGTCTGCTCCCATCACTTATCTTTCTCCTCCACATGGGAATAACGCCAGATTGAGTTTGACAAAAGGAAATAAAAACTAAATCTAAAGCTTTTTTTATACGTTTCAAGAATCAGACTGTTGTGGTTGAAAGAGCGCACACACACACACACACACACACACACACACACACACACACACCACAAGATTATAATGCATTTATCAAACAACCGACAAGTGCATCATGACATTCATCTCCATTTGTTCTAGTGTTATTGCACCTTGGAGTCCATCTGCGTCTTGCAGAGGCCCAATTACCCACGACGCACCACACCAAAGTCTTCTTTATTTATTTGTCCCTTGTGTCCAACTAGGCCTGTGCCATGTTTACTAATGACCACAAAGAATTGCACTGTATTGACTAACGTATGAATCACAGTCACTTCACTTACAATTACTGCATTGTTTTCAGGGACAGATAAAGGACTCCTGAGTAAGCTCAAAGACACAAGTATCTTGGTACAGCTGCAAAGTATATTGAGTCTTGATGAATCCTTGCAGAAACTCAAGTTTAAGAACAAAGAGTGTCTTTGTGGATGAATATGTGCCACTCCAGTACTACTTCAGAGATGCAAATATTACGTAATTCAGATTAATTACCAGGCAGACACACTGTGTCCCATCCCAGCTGGCTTACTGGAGAGGCCCCTGTAACTGTATGACAGTTCGCCTCTTTTTAAGTGCGTAATCAAATTAGTCTGGGTGATTATTCAGCCATTTTAAGCATCTTTTTCCCTTTTCCTTTTTGTTACTCGCAGCATGGAGAAAAGACCAATAAAACCTCCATTAGGTTTATGCAAATTTAAGCAGCCGTGCCTAGGGCAGTAATGTGGCAGATTGATTACTCAAGGGACTGAAGACGAAGTGTGTGTGCACGTGCTAAGTCTGACTGTGTGTCTGAGAGAAGAAGGGGGGGGGATCGTTGTTGTACACAGATGCCACAATAAAAGCTTCATTCAGCTTGTGTTCCTGGTGGCCCTCACAGCGAGGCATTAATAAAACATTAGTATTGAGTGACTGGGGCCTCTGCACTCCTCCTCCCTGATCCCACCGTGACCTTTCCATTTTACAGCAGCTGTCTGGGGAAGCAGAGAGCCCGCTGAGGACTACTTCTGTGGCCCCTGACCTCTCCAGGTGTACCCTATCACACAGAGCCATGCCCACCTCACAACAGCTTCGGTTAAAGCTGTTAAAAAAGGAATGCTGCTCTGTGATTTTTAGGAGCAGAGAGGGGTGATGAGGAGGGAGGGATAGAGAAGGAAAGTGAAGGAAGGGGGGCTGAGAAAGCATAGGTTCAAGCGTAGATAACAGTCATTTCTGGGGCGGTTACAGTTCAGTGGATTAAAGGAGAGCGAGATCGAGATTGTCTTGAACTTTGTGCAGGGATATCTGGTTACATCCTGTCTGGCTGTAGTCTGGTAACGGACCAGATTACACCACGTTGGTATTCTGCTTACTATCTCCAAAACAAACAATCAATATACTAATTAAAACCCAACTGTAAAGTTGCAGGCAATAGTCAAAATATTACAATAAAACTGTCTTTAGGTCTTCGTGTTTTTAGCCTAAAAACATATGTATTCTCTTTCTTGGACCATAATAAATATGACCCATAATGCTTTAACTTTTACAAATACTTTTCCATCAACAGTGGCTTGGCCCTGGAGTCTGTGGTTAGTCACATCTGGTGGAAATGCACAAGGCCACAAACTAGCCTATAGTAGGTGGTGACAAAAAGGCTGGTAATCCCATACAGGCCATGCAAACTGCCAGGACAACTGAAGGGCCTCAACCACAAGGCAACATTTACAAATCTTCACTAATGGGAAGGCAGGCCACACCTTCATTCCTCCCAAATTAGAGTAAGGATGGCTGGCTTTTTAAAGGACAGGCAATGCCAGCAATGTGACTGCCTCTGTGTGTGTGTGTTTCTGTGTGAGACGGAGTAGTATGAGTGGAAAACGAGTGGTTTCACAACTGCGTAAAAACTCACAATACTACTAGTAAATACTTGAACAGCTGACTGGTGGTTTTCGGTCCCATTGTAAACATAAAAGGAACACACGCACACACACAAAATTATTTTTCTCTCTGACCCCAGCTGAAAGTTGACAACCTCGGGAGCAGAGTATTTTTAGGCAGGCGTTAGTCTCGGCCGCCAAATGGTGCAAAATATAGCTTTGCTTCTCCTGGTCTTCTTCGCGCTCCACTTCACCTCCCTCTCTCCATATGTGTGTGTTGTTTTTGTGTGTAGGCGTCCTGCTCTGTGTTGCTCCCTAAATGTTTGCCACTTCACTTCTCCTCACAAGCCCCCATGTCTTGGGTGAGAGAGTTGACCAGTGTCAGGGCAGGACGCCTGCTTAACAAGCTGGAAATCCGAGCTTTTTCCATGTCTGCTGTAATTAAAACAGAAAGGCAGCCGACAGCGGGATGGAAGCTACCGTAACTGCAAGAGTTCATGAAGAAACGGTGCCTTGATCTTTCATAGCCAGCCTGTCTGTCTTCTCCATCCCGCCCGGACAAAAAAACCCAGGCTAGCGGTCCACACCAGCAGCCTCATAATGCTAAGCCCCCAGCTCCATCATATCCAGCTGTTTACTGTAGACGCAAGTCACACATAAGCCCTCTGCCTCTCACTTGCTTCCGCTCAGCTTTACTTTCAAAGTTCTTGGCAGCATAAATGGAGCTTGTTCAGAGACTCTTTCCTGACAGAGAAAGCAGTTGTTTTGCAGTACAGAGCAGTATGATTTATCCAAACTTCAGTCACAGAACTCCCATACTTTACATATTTAATTCAGTATTCTTCTTGACTACAACTACAAAGACTTTAAACTTGATTTTTAATGGTTAAAGGGACATTGAAATAAATGGAAACAACAGATTTTAACAGTGAATATAGTTCACATTTATGGGTTGTATTTGATCTTTAACCAACGTTGTTCAAAACAAAAGCGGTTTGTTACGGTCTAGTTTAAAGCAACTGTTTGACATTTTGGGAAATAACCATATTCCCTTTGTTGGTGATAGGTAGAAGAGATGAGATGATATTAAATACGAAGCTGAAGCCTGAAGATGGTTTAGCTTAGCTGAGCAAAAAGACTGGAAAGAGCCAGAGGCCAGGCTAGCTGTTTCCCCCGTTCCCAGTCTGTGTGCTAAAGTTAAGCTAACTGGCTGCAGCCCTATATTGAACAGACAAATTGGTATCAACCTTCTCATCTAACTCCAAATAAGCAAAAAAGTGAATTAATGCAAACACACAAATGATGTACTGCTTTAAGTGTGGGGATTTGTTATCCTTGATGACTGACCTTTATAGCTGATGGGCTACACTGAACAGCACAAAATAATATATTAGGAGAGACATATACTTTGTGAATGCTCTGTCAATATACTCAGTATAATAAAACCTCCAATAAAGATAAAACCACCGAACCAGCAATAAAAAGATGCAGCGCAGGCTGTTTAAAAAACAAACCCAATGACCACTGCGGCAATGAACTGTTTTCCATTGATTGCATCAGTGCTAAAAAAAAAAAAAACATCACAGGACAGGCCTCACGTCATGAAACTTAAAACTAGCTCTGCCACCACCAGCCACGTGTTAAAAACAATCAGCAAAACCTTTTTAAAAAATCTCTGCACGTTCTCTTCTCGTTTCATCTACTGGCCCCTCCATCCCTTCATCCTCCTCTCCCGTTGCGAAAAACTGAAAACACCTCAGGAAAAATGTATCATCTCTTATCTCACATGAAGCTGTGAAAACTGCCACCTGTCGTTCCTTCAGGCAGATTAGGCCGAGCAATTCCTCACTGATGTGACATGTTACATCTAAGTCAATCATATTTTCATACCCTTGAGATGTATACTTCCTTTCTTATCGCCCATCCTGAATTCCTGATGAGATTACTTTTTTACTTTGAGCAGAACACATTGCCCTAGTGTCTGTCAGCACATATGGTACTTTCTTTTTGTCCTTTAAAGCACTTTGAGAAAGGTGCTGTAGGGATTTCATTAAGAGAAAAGGTGTACAGTGGACATTTGGGGGAAAGCTTTTAATCATATTAGGGTTTTCAATAATGTAAAGGGTTGAGATCTTCAGTGGTGTATCACACATACATAAGCTAATAAGAGGTATGTTTCTACTCTTAGCTAAAGCTCACTGAAGGCTCCCTGTGGCTCCTTTGGCTCCAAGCCATCCGTATGTTAAACACAATGCGTCACATCACCTTTTATGAGGTACAACTGTTTTTGAGGTACTGACTTGTGACCCAGGGCCGGCCCAGCAGAGCCCCCAACCCACTACAAGCACAGACCCGACCCTTGTCTATCCAACTGGCTCCTGTCGGTGACAGAGGTCTTGTGTTGCAGCTCTTGCTCTGTAATTACCAGCACCACTGACATTCCTCCTGCTCTCTAAAGCAGGACTCCATGTTTATCCAACACCCAGCCTTCACAGCAGCTAGATAATGTGTAACTGTAACCACTGGCAACCCTGAAAACAGTGAGGGGTTTTTAAGCTGGCCTCATCCGGTTCAAACTGACAGTCACCTCTGTTCAGTAGCTACGTTGTGTGAATTATCAGAAGATATTTTTGTTTGTTTTGGCTCACATGTGATCTGACAATACAAAGGACACTATGAATAGCATGTATAATTGACATTTTGTTTGTTTGTGTCAGTTTAAGGAAACTACAATTACTCACCTCAAAGAGTCGGTGCGTCTCTGTCTATGCTGAGAGGTACTTCCATGTGCTGACGAAGGCGGTGGGAATGAGAGAGTAGGGCACACTGGTCACGCTGTCCCAAGAGTCCGACGATGGATCATAACAGTCTAGTGTTTTACACCTCTGAGCCCCGAAGTAACCCCCGACCACATATAGTCTGTTCCCGGACGCCACTGCGTGGCAGCTGATCCGTTTGGCCGTCACGTCACCAAACTTTGACCACTGGTACGTCTCGCTGTTGAACCGATAAGCAGAGCTGGCTGAGAATTCGGTGTCGCCCCCGATCACCACGACGTGGTTGCCGACTACAGCCGCTGCGGTGTAGCGCCACAGCTGCGGACAGGCAGCTGGCACGGACCACCGGTTCTGACAGGGGTCAAAGCACTGCACCTTGGGGTATTTGTCTCTGTTTACACTGGTGCCCCCGAAGGCAAAGAGTTTGTTTTTGGCGCCAACAACAGCGGCGTTGCTCACCCCCTCTCTGAGCGGAGCCACCAGGGTCCATTTATTGGTCTGAGGGTCGTATTGTTCCACCTGTTTGAGAGACACAGATGGAGATGCAGGGAAGGATCCTGCGAGCGACGTGTGCCCTCCCACGACATACAGCATGTGATCGAGCTCAGCAGACCCATGTCCGAATCTGGCGACCAGCATGGGTGAAGCTTTGGACCACTCGTCGTGTAATGTGTCGTAGACCCAGACATCTTTGGAGGCCCCATTTTCAGAGCCACGTCCTCCAGTAACATAAACCTGAAACACATGGAGAGAAGTCTTATTTTTTATGTAATTCTACAAAGGATTTCATTCAAATGCACAGGTATGGACCATATACATACCTTGCAACCAATTGCACAGGCGCTGCATTCTTTCCTGGGGCTGGGGATGTCTGTTTTAGGGGTGATCTCTTTAGTCTTGTTGTCAATCATGTAGACTTTATCACACATGAAAGTCTGTCCTCCCAGCAGCAGCAGGGCCTGGCTAACCTTCCTCGGCCGGGCACAGAACCCCGTTACAATACCGTCATTCTGGAGGATCCTCATTTTGCACCGCACGGCATCTTCGACAATCTCCCGACCAACCTTATGGCACATCACCAGCTCCTCTGAAGCGACGTTCTTCAGCAGGTATGTTTCAGGGAGCAGCGCCAGGCGGACACAGCGCAGTAGCTCAGGCAGCTCACTGTGCCTGTGCTCCATGTCGGCCTTGACCCAGTCGATGACAGCCTCGTACACCAGGCTCTCGTCTTCCACCTCCAGCTCCTCGCTAAGGATCAGCTCCTGGACTTTGTCTCTGGGCAGGCTGAGGAAGTCCTCAGTCCTGAAGAGAGTAGCAAAGTCTGCAAGGCACATCCTCCATGACAGCTCATATAGTCTCTGGCACTGATGGGCGTCTGACAGCAGCATCATCCCCAGACAGTTTGACTGGTGCAGGTTCTTTTCTAGAAACTCTGCTGCTGCGTCCCTGATGTCGTGAAACTGAAGCATGTCGCCAGCTTCCAGGAGTGACTCTGCATTTTCCTCATTGATGATGATGCGGGCAGAATAGGCGTAGTCGAGCAAGAGTTCCAGCACCTCCGGATGGAGAGAGTCGTGGAAGTTGACTTCGGCGTCGCGGCTCTCCCGGAGCCCGCCGCTGAACATGGCCTCAAAGTATCGGCTACAGGAGGCCAGGACGGCCCGGTGGCAGGGGAAGGATCTGTTTCCGGCCTTCAGGACGACATCTGTGAAGACTTTTCGTTTGCGTAACAGGTTAAGCTGGGTTAACAGGCTGTCGGCGTGGGACGTCTTGTGGAAAAGTTGGATATTCATGGAGCCGGAACTAGAGCGAGACTTTCTGTTTTCGTGGTTACTCACAGACATCTTGACTTGGACCTGGAGGAGGAAATAGAGGATAAAAAAATATATAAGCACGGGCAGAGAGAGCCACTCCTGGTTTACATTTGGTTAATTCAACCGTTATAACAGTTGGACAGGAAGAAGAGATTTCAGCAGGTCATGCGCTCTCCTTTTGATGTGAACACCATGAACACTCCTCCCATTTTATGATTAAACAAAACTCACTATGCCAACAGCTGATGAATGGGTTGCTCAGAAATAAAATACTCATATCAGTACGCTGAGTTACAACAGAAATAAACTTCAGCCTTCAGCGATGAAAGGAGATCAGATAAGGAGCGCTCCCGCACAAACATAGTGTGTGTACACGGAGATTTACACTATAAAACATATATCACTGTCAAGACAACAAATGTGCTACATTAGCTGGCTTTTAATTCCACCTTCTTGCTGTAATTAATGATAGGCAAAAGAAAAAACATCTGGGCGTGTTACCTCATATCACATCTTTCTACCCCTATAAACATTTCAGTGCTGTGAGTCACCTCCAACCACACAGAGAGAGCCAATCAGTTACTTCCAGCTTGTGCTGCTGGCGCACATACAAGACGGTGCCAAAGCTTTCAAGCCCACATAAGATGTGACACCTCAGACAGTCCAGCAGCTCCTTAAGGATCAAATTATGCAACCACAGTGCAACAGATGAAAACCCCCAATCTGTCTTTTGATCATCTGTAGTGGATTTAGACAGGCCTGCAGCCATTACATCAAGTGGGAGGATGTTTATGCTGAATTTAAAGTAAGATTATTGCCTGCATTTCTAATTAACAGTCATGGAATATAACTAAGTACATTTACTCAAGTACTGTACTTCAGTACAATTGTGATATTCTTGTACTTTACTTGAGTATTTACATTTTCTGCCACTTTATACTTCTATTTTATTACATTTTAGAGGGAAACATTGTACTTTTTACTGTACTATATTTGTTTGACAGCTGTAGTTACTTTCTAAATAACATAAAACATGATATTTTATTCTGTATGATATAATGCAGTACTAATCTACCCAGACTCCACATTGATGAACTACATCATTAAAATGCTCTGACATGAATACATTTATGCTAAAACATAATAGTAGAATATACAAATATTTGTGATAAAAACACAATATTCTAATAATATAACACTGAATGAAGCCATTACGCACCATGAGTACTTTTACTTTTGATACTTTAGGTATGGTGTATTTTGCTGATAATACTTCTGTTCTTTTACTTACTTACTTACTAATTCATTACTTGTAACAGTATTTTAGACTGTTGCATTTCTACTTTTGACATTCTTGTACTTGAGTATTTCCTTTCTCTGCTACTTTATATTTCTACTTTACTACATTTCAGAGGGGTACGTTGTACTTTTTACTCCACTACATTAATTTGAGAGCTGTACTTTTTAAATAAATATAAAACATGCTCATATGACATGATGCAGTACCAAGCTACCCAGCCAGTAGTACACGAAGTATCTAAAATTGTCTCCACATCGAAATACATTCATTCATTATATAATATAATATAATATAATATAATATAATATACTATAACACTGGAAGGAAACATTCTGCATCATGATACTGTTAGTATAGTATTCACTTTTTCCACTTGTACTTGTGACAGTACTTTTAGACTGTTGCATTTTTTAGTTTTACTTCAGTAAATGATCTGAATACTTTCACCTCTGCTAATAGATATATTTACATAATATCAGCTGTCGGTAATAATCGTGGCTCAGTAGGTGAATAAAGACTGAACACGAGTTAAAAACGACCAAATAAATATCTTCCGCTGTGAAGCCTCCATTGTTTGATAGCAGATAAATTTAAGTCGGCCATTGAGCCCACTGAAAGGGGGGCCGGGGACTTCCGTGGGGGGACTCAGCGTGAAATCCAATTCGTTTTAAGCCGTAAATGTGAAACTTCGGTCATCGCTCCAGCATGCGCTCAACTTCCCTCCCAAGTTAGCAGCTACAAGCGGCCACCATCACAGGACCCCGCGTTTCACCCCGACCCCAAACTCCCCACATCTCTAAAGTTGGACACAAGTCCGACAAACACGCGTGTCTGTGATCGATACAGTTAGCGGGATTAGCCGAGCTAATGCTAGCTTACCTCGATAGGCGCAGGGCTGATCCGGTTCTCTTATCTCGGTTGTTCCGTCGTTTGAAGTTGTGGTTCAGTTTAGACAAATCCGCTTTCCGAGTTTAAAACTGCTTCGCGTCCTAAAGTGGTTGGAGACGGCTGAGCCATCTGTCTGCGCCGCCAGCTGCGACTTTAAAGCGCTGAAGACGTAAAACTAAGTAATAAAAAAGTTGGTAGTTAGCGTGGGTTTGCTGTCCGGAAGCCACGCAGCCTGCAGGAGAGCAGCGGGGAAAAAGCGGAGAGGGACAGAGGAGACAGCCGTGGTGTTCAGTCTGACTCCTCCTCCTGCTCCTCCTCACTCCTCCTCCTCCTCCTCACTCCGTCCAATGGGCTCAAACTCACTGCGGCAGGAAGAAAACCGCTTTCTTTATCCTCCATCCAGCTTCAGGCTCGATGCACAGCAGTATCGTAGATTAGCGTTAAGAGCACAAAGACACCTGTCTGTGTTTCACCTGCTGCTGTTTGTCTCTGGCACTCAGAAGTCAATCAGAGGAAAAGTTGGCCTGAAATACAAGGCAATCTTAAAGGACATGTATGAATAGGATTTCAAAGGGGGACATGCTGTTGCTGTGGTCTAAGACAACGAGCTAAACATGAGCATCTCTCTCCCACATCCAAAAACTAGAAAAAACTAAACCTCAAACGTGTCTGAACTTTAAGGTTGGGGGTTCACAACGAAAATCTGGAGGGAATGTAATGTGTACAACACGTAGATATGTATGTGAGTATTTGTCTTAACTGAATGCAACACGAGCGAGCGTCAGTGACAACATCAGTTTATTTACACTGTTTTCTACTGGAATAGATTCTGAGCCCTGTTTCTATTTATTGCCATTTCGCTTTGTAAGCCGCGGATGTTGATTTGTGAAGCTGTAATGAGGAGTTATCTGATAGGTTAGGTAGGTCTGTCCTCGATCAAACACATGCTTAGTTGACTAACACTCATATGATTTTTATGGACTAACTGAGTTGAGTTATCTCACACACAATTTTAGATCTTGTGTGTATCAGAGATGTGCTCATACGTTTCTTGCAAACAAATTATCCAGCATGAAGAAAGCTTAAAAAACGACTAATCGACTACAGAGATCTTAGTCGACTAAAACTAAAACGTCCAATGTACTTGACTGATCGACCAAGCCGCCTTAGAGATGCAGGCCTAACCCTCTGAACCTCATGTCCTCAGTTGTAGCTACATCCGAAACTGAACAAGCAAAACAAAAAAAAAAGAGTACACAGAGGTTTTCCCAGCTATTAATACTGTAAATACAGTCATCATTGATATTGATCAGCATAGCCTATCTAGCACTGCGGCACAGTCTCTGCTCTGTTTGCCGGCTCCACATAACCAGCAGTCTTAATGATCATACGATGGCCGGTTAAAGTCCTTCTGAGGACCATGAGGTCGTTTCTCCGGCTGAATTCTTGGCATTTCTGAAGGATTTAAGTACTCGTGAGCTATCGGGACAAGAATCAACCCAGTCAGCCTGCACATACAAGGAATTTCATGAGCTGCTTTAAGCCATAATACAACATGGACGCTATGAAAAGAGGTGGTGAAAAAGGTCTCTCTCTCTCTACATATATATGTGTGTGTGTGTGCGTTTTCTAATACATTAAAGTGAGTGATATCCAAGCGTTTGGTTGTAAAATTTGAAGAAATGCAGAACAGGTTCAAGAATGAAGTGTCTTTTCTGTGCAGGACTCTTTGCTGGGATGTGTCCCAGCATGTCTGCAGGAGTAATTAATGACATTAATAATGGCTCCATTCCATTTAGGTGTGCCAGGCCCGGTCCCTGCTATTGTGCATGCTGGCTCTTTGTCTTATACTGGGACACTTTAATGGAGCAGTTTTTGTTACTGGCTGCACATGTGTTTTTCACGCTCTAACAGGCCAAAATGGCTGCAGTGAAAAAGGCCACAGACATGCTTGAAACAGTGGATAAGTGGTAGTTTTAATATTTGAATTCTAATTTTTATTCAGACGATAAAGGCTCTGGAGATGGTTCGTCTCTCTCAAAACTGACTGAGGCTGTCTGTGACTGATCTCCAGCACCACGACGTCCAGAGTCAACGCCACACCGCTCAGGTTTCTCTCTGACTGTCACTCAACAGCTGCTTTTGAAGATGAAAAGCTGCTGCTGTTTCTCCACTGCCTGACTTTGTGTGCATGTGTGTCGGCTTTCCTTTCATCCGCTATTTCCCATTGTTTCCTCACAAAGGATTCAAATTTGACTCACACTGTATCACAAGTCACCAACATGTTTTTTATAACAGTAACCACCTTGTGTCACCTCAAAGTTTGACACCACAAACACTTGTGGTAATTCACATTGTTGTTGGTGCTTGTTGGAGCCTCCCTTGTAGCTGACTGGGCCAAATGCTTTCATACACACAAGTGTGCCTGAAGCAGATTAAGAATTTAAGAAGATTAGATTAATGAACTCACGATTGTAATCTAGGGTTAATTCATTTTGCTGCACTTTAACCCCCCACCCATTCAGCCCAGTGGCTTCAAGCCAAACTGGACTTATGTGTGTTTGCATGTGCTTGGGTGCTAGCATTGTGTAAGCGGCCATTAATTACTCTCAGGCAGGCACGCCACTAATCAGACCCCCCGTCATGATTCCTCAATGCCCCCAGCGTTGCAGCAAGCCGACCGACAGTGACAGTAACCGTCGCTCCATTGTTGGCTGCAGACTCACTGTATATGTGTTCACTCAAGGCAGGTGGTCTCCTCGGTGAGGTCATCCTGTTGAAACATAAGGAGAGGGGTCCTCAGAGGGGTCGTCCTCACGCCCCGGACTCAACACCAAACAATGCGGAGGTTCTAATGACGTTCTATTTATGCTGTTGTTGCCTCCAGTTTTCCACGTAGTTGTAGGTTGAAGTAAATGCTTTGTCAAAATAACATGTCAAAAAAATGTCAAATTGGTTTTTTCTTTTTAAAATTATTTTATTTTCCAAACAGCCGCGGAGAAAAAAAGCATTGTGACAAAAAAAACAAAAAACAACAAAAAAAAACAAAAAATATAACTAATAAATAAATATAAACTTCTCATTACGCATATGCATTTTGTACATCACTGCACAGCCTGTTTACATTACAGAAGAAGAAGAAGAAGAAGATCTACCTTTATTAGTCCCACTATGGGGAAATTCAATTTACACTCTGTTAAACTCGTACATGGTACATGCAGACCTGAAACACACATACATGCATTAATGGAGAGGTGTCAGAGTGAGGGGGCTGCTCCTGACAAGCGCCCCGAGCAGTTGGGGGTTTGGTGCCTTGCTCAGGGGCACCTCGGCAGTGCCCAAGAGGTAAACTGGCACCTCTCCAGCTACCAGTTCACACTCAGTTTTTGGTCCATGTCGGGACTTGAACCGGTGACCCTCCGGTTCCCAAGCCAACTCCCTACAGACTGAGCTACTGCCGCCACAGCTTATTCATTTTGCAATTACTCCATACCTGTCTATGACAAATATACTTTATAATTTAAAAATATATATATAGTATTTCAAATTCTGCACTTTATGTATTGGATTCTCATTTTTACATGCTTGATTTTCTATTTATATACAATATATTGTTGCAGCATCGATGGAGGGAGCCTGAGATCTAAAAAGTCATTGGGAATTGTTTCTTTGTGATTATGTATATGACAATAGTAGTAGTAATTATTTTACTTTTTATTTTATTTTATTTTTTGTATTTTATTTTTATTTTTATCCACTGACTAGATATACCATACTGTTGCATTCAGTGATATATTTACTTTTAAACATTAATTTTGACTCAAGTGTCATATCATTAAACTATGTAATAACATATAAAGAAAATCTGAACAAGCAAAAGTTTAATTCACTCCATGAATAATGTGGACTTTGTGATTCAGTGGTGTATATCTCCACCGTGTGGCAAACATACATGCCTGCACATGTGCACAAATTAGTGCGTAATAGAAATTATTGTATTAGAGTAAAATAAAAATAATGATACTACGCACTGATAAAACGACTATCAGGATAGAATTTTACAAGGCAAACATTGCCGTTGCCATATTGCCCATTAAAAGAATTAAATATTCAGGCGAAGGCTGTGATTTGTGTAAATAATAAGATAATTATTCAACTATAGCAAATTGTGTCTTTACTCTTTTCGGGCATTGTCTGTAATACGAGGCTAATTGTCCAAATTAGTCAAATACCTTCAAATTTCCTTTTTATGTATCACGGGTGTTTGCTGCCATCTTGTGGTGACCGTACAGAACTGCTAAACTAGTCAAATTGGCATCAATGGAGACATGATAGCATAGTCACATTTCCGGTATTTCATTTCAAAATAAACCTTTCAACTTGCACAGAAGTGTAGTTACTGAATGGTCGCCGCAGGAGGGCCGTGTATGGCAATGTAATGATTGGCCACAAGAAATAATAACATGCCAAAAACACAATATTTAGTGTTATACCGAGTATTTTTAGGGATTGTTTTGTACACATAAAAGACAAGAAACACAAAGAAACTGCAACATTACATTTTTACAGAGCAAACATTGCCGTAAAAGAATTAAATTCAGACGACTGCTGTGATATATATAAATACTAAAATACCTATGCAACTATAACAGTTTCTGTTATTGGGCATTATCTGTAAAATAGGCTAATTGTCCCAAATTGTGCAAAATTGCATAGTTTGAGTTAAATACCTTAAAATTTCCTTTTTGTGTATTTAAAAAATCACGAGTGTTCTGCTGACCTCTACTGATGATAATAAGGAACATATAAATTAGATAAAGTGGCTTCATTTCAGTTGTTATAGCATAATCATACTTATGGTATTTTATTTCAAAATAAAGGTTTCAGCGTACACAGAGGTGTAGTTACTCGTGGTCATAGCAAAAGTTGGCCATAAGCAATAATAACATCACAAATAGTGTAATTATACTATACTATTATACTATAAGTCACTGCTGTTAAATCTCAGGTAAAAGGCAAAATGAAATACTCGCTGGTTGTACAAAGCGAAGAGATGAACTGTGTATTTAAAATCACGAGTGTTCACTGCCCTCTGGTGGACACTGTGAAGAACTGCAATATGAACATACAGTACACTTCAGGGAAATGTACACTTTCCTAGCACATTATATGACACAGGGCTTTATATTGTTTTACACCAAAGTATACCTTAGAAATAGATTTTATCTTATGAACAAATGAATGTCTTATTGGTATGTCTAAAGAATATAACCAGCATTGATAACTGTATTATTCCTGCTAAAGTCTGCAAACGCACTAGCTTGATAAATCTCGTGACCACTGGAGGGCATTAAAACTAGCAACAGGTGATATTTATTTACACGTTGTTTAACCTGAATAATAAAGTATTAGCAGTTCCTGAATCTACCTTTATGTTTTTGTTGTGGTCTACCTCTATGCTGATGCTCAGAGATGTTAATCTGTGTATTTAAAATCACGAGTGTGTGCTTCCCTCTAGTGGTGACAACAAGGAAGTGAAAAACTAGTCAAAGCAACACCAATAGAGGCATTATCACATACTAACACTTCCGGTAATTTATTTCAAAATAAAGCTTTCAACGGACACAGAGGTGTACTCATGACTACCGTGCGAGGGCAGTATTATAGTCATGTTAATGACTGACAATAACAACATGACAAATACATGGTATTATCACACAGAGTATATTTAGGGATTATTTAATTTTGTACACATAAAGCAAAAGAAGCACAACAACCCAATAATGTTTCCTTTGTATTTCCCATATTGTAATAATGAGAAGATGCAAAGTATTAACGAAAACAAAATCACTCCTGATAAATCTAAAAGGCAAAACAAAATACTCCTTGGTTGTTCAAAGCGTATTTAAAATCAGGAGTGATCACTGCCCCCTAGTGGTCAGTGTGAAGAACGGCAACAGTAGATTTATATTAATGTTAAAGAGATGTCAGCTTTTGTGAAATGTACACTTTCTTAGCACATTGCATGATACAGGGCTTTATTTGTTTTATTAACAAAGTATACGTCAGAAATAAAGATACAATTATGAACATATACATGTCTTATTGATACTATTGATACATCTAAAAATATAATCAGTATAGATCACTGCATTATTCCTACTTGAGGCTACAATGGCACTAGTTTGACAAATCCTATAATGCAGTTCCTACCCGCATTAAAACACATTAAACATTAAAATACAGTGGTCAAGTTAGCAACAGAACATTTATATTTACTCCCTGTTTAACCTGAATACTACCTGAAAACAACCTGATTATATATTATATTATTTATTGGTAAGATAGTAAATCTTTAAAAAATAAAACTCGCAGATTTTACAGAGAGTATGTGTGCTGACAAGCCATTTGTGTCTCCTATTATAAGCATGCATTTAAATATGACGTTATGATATGATGTGTTTATTGCACTGTAACTGACTAATGTTCGTGACCGCTCACCAAAAACTACATTTCCCATGTCGGAATCCCCCGACGGAAGTGACGTCTGCAGTTTTCCGCCGCAGTCAAGGGCATCCAAAACTAACATTAGCCAAACCGTGCTGTGGCTGTTCACACGTGCATTTAAAGGAGGGAGAGAAAGCTGCAGTTTTCGGTAACGACTCCGGTAGAAATGGACGGGTTCGGTTCAGACTTCTCAGCCGGTGGATCAGGTGGCAAAGTGGACACCGGGGCGATCATGGAGCAGGTCAAGGTCCAGATCGCGGTGGCTAACGCACAAGAGCTGTTGCAGGTAAACCAATGGACACCGCTGCTAAGCTAGCAAAATTAGCCTAAAACTTAACCTAGTAAGTAGAAGCGGAACGTTAAATTTAATAAAGCTTATTGTGGATGGTATGAGCACCTTTATCAATCCGTCATAACGTTACATGAATATGTTGTCACTGATGGGACACCGCACTAATGAAATATGACTCATAGAAACAGCAGTAACTTAGCTAGCAAGTCATCGAAAGGCTGTGGACATCTAATGTAACGTTAACATGCTAAAAGCTTTAACTCTTTAACCAGATGTACCTTTAAGCCAGCTTAATTCTACACGTCTCAGTGTTTTTACTAACAAAACATCAATTATATACTCACTGGGTGATGCTGTGAACTGTCAGTTGTTACCTATAACAAACTTGTGTGTTTCAGAGAATGACAGACAAATGCTTCAAGAAGTGCATAGGAAAACCTGGCAGCACGCTGGACAACTCTGAGCAGGTATGCGCTGGGTCACAGTGAGCAGTGTGCTTTAACAACATTGTAGGCGACCGACAGAAAATCAGTAGTAATTGTGATCATAAGATAAGATAAGATAGATGAACCTTTATTAATCCCCGTAGGGAAATTCAGTTTTCATCATCTATGATATGATAACCTCATGTGAAGATTTGCTGCTTTTCTTTGATTTCTTTGATAGTTAAGGGAAAGTTTTGGGGTTTTGGACTATTGATCAGACAAAATACGCAATCTGAATGTCAAGTTAAGTCCTGCACTATGCGCTTTACTATGCACAGTTTTTGATGAATTATATTCTAAAGGATTAATTAAGAAATTAATGGTAGAGTGATACATAATGATAAGAGTTAGTTGCAGTCTATAAAAAGATCATTTAATCTTTTCCTTGTTTTCATCCCTGTTATTTTCTTTATTTCTTCAACTTCTCTAATTTACCATCATTTTTACCTGTTCACTATAAGATATATGAATATTATAGGAATGATATATGGGAACATTCATGTGAACACCTGCAATCAAGTTTAAAGATAAATAGATGAAAAGATCATGAATTGTGTTAATGCTGCTGCTTTTGTCCTCACAGAAATGCATTGCCATGTGCATGGACCGATATATGGATGCCTGGAACACTGTGTCCCGAACATACAACTCCAGGTTACAGAGGGAAAGAGCTCGCATGTGAACATCCCTCTTATCACCCTTCCCTTCCTTCCTCGGGCTGCTGCTTTACAGTGAAGAGGAGCACAGTGTTTCCACTGAAGCCCAGGCACCGTGCACTGCAGCTGTAGTGGCTGCTGCACCACAGCAGCAGCAGCACACCGTCATCATCATCACCATTACAATACCTCACAGAGCCTGTGGACTCTAGCCATAACAATGTCTCTGTTGACATTTTGATTTTGCTCTGAGGAACAGTTTATTAACACAGTTTGATTATTTGTTTTTATGTAATGAATAATTCATGTTCTGGTTAACAAGTAAACACACATTGTAAAAAGTAAAAACGTAGGTGAGGAGAATTGGAAACTCCAAATTGTCTGTTCAAGTGAACATAAGTGTGAATGTGTCTGTATGTGAGTTGACTGGTGACCAGTGCATGCTGGGATATGTTTCAACCCTGTGTGAATAGGATAAGCAGTTTAGAAATAAAAGTACTTTTGCAATGTGGCAGTGTACAACAGTTTACTGCAGCACTGTGACTTTTGCTTTTTGGAATAATTATAACAGTATGTGTTTACACCCAGTCTTTTCATTGTGGACAGCACAATCGGAGCCCTTAAGGAACAACACAGGCTTTCCTTAACAAGCTTTTACTCTAAAAGACCTACTTATAAAATCAAAGGGAAGACTTGAGGACCAACTTGGTGTTTTCACAACCGTGAACCTGACATTCACAAGCCTCCAAACAGTCTGATATCAAAGTACACCTGGAGAACAAAACTGTTTTGTCTGACCTGTTTTCTAGTTGTCACTCTATCTGCCGCCCTCCACAGTGGTGGGCTTGTTTCAGCAGGGTCTGCCTTGCTGTTGCGGGGTACTGAACCCTTCTCAGCTGTATGTGCATGGCTTGTCAGATGTCTGGAAATCCTTTTTTTTCCAACCCTGCTGAGTTTATGTAGGGAAGTGAGAGCCACAAAAGCTTGTGAACATTATTTGTAGTGTGACTGTGAGCAAATGGAATGAAGTTCATGAAAAATCAATAAATCTTGTTAATCAGAGTACTCTTGATTCTCTTATCAAAAAGAGTTTATATCAGTCAGACATTTCCATGAGTTTATCAAACTCAAGTTAAAATTCCTTTAAAGCTGATTCCAGCACCAGTTTTCATACAGAACTATATTTTTCCCAGAAAACCCACCCTTCAGTAACAATCATTACATTGCATCTTTTTCTTATTTTCTAAAAACAGATGGAAAAAAATGGTCCTCAACCAAAGAAATTCTTAGTTGACGAACACATCTGTGTTTTACAGCTCTCCACACAAGAATCACACAAAAGCACCACTTTAAATCTGGTGTTTACCAGAGATGTGCTTATAAGTTTCTTGGAAATAAGTCATTTGGCATGAAAAAAAGCATAAAAAATGACTAAACGACTTAAGAAATCTTTGTCAAATTAGACAAAAACAACAGATTAGTCGACTGATCGACTAAGAGGAGGCAGCCCTACAAAAAAGACAAGGAAATGTACCCATAAATGAAAAACATACTGTATATTCTGAACCCACACAAAATGAAAAAATACACCATGTACAGTAAGTTTACCGGTGAGGAAAATAAATAACTGAAATAAATACTTTAAACCATGCATGTGCTAGCAGGATGTCCATAAGCCACAGTTAAGTATTATCCTTATTTCTTCAGTACATTATGAAAGGGGATGGTCCCAGTCCAGATGTCTGCACAGTATTACAAACAGCACCTATGACCAGTAGGTCACACAGGTCAACACTGTGGAAACTATGTACATGTGGCTTTTAGCATGACTTTGGTCCTTGTACAGTACTGTTTTATCCAGAAAATCCATTTAGTTTATCATCTTTTTGCAGGTTAAGCTTTTTTTTGTGTCTTCAGAAAGGCAGGTATGTAGATATCCATTCCCTGACAGATGTAACACGAGTGTAAACCCCCGGAAAACCAATTCGCCCACATCCATGTCCCCAGCTGGTCACTCCAGCAATAAACCACTGGCCAGAGGGCTCACGACAGGTCAGCGGCCCTCCAGAGTCTCCCTGAATGAGAGTGGAGAAAGAGTGGCTTTTAATAATTTGTTAGAAATTAAAATGACCTCAACGCAATGCAGTCTCCAGCATGTAAAGGAGAATAAAACAATTGATTAAGGACGAGTGAAGAAGCAGAAGAGTAAGGTACAAAGAGAATGTCACTTGAATCGCTGTTGAGATGCCAGGTGCTTTGACCGAGACAGGAATGCATGTGGGTTTCCTTACATAAGAAGATTACAGAGAGGAAGCAGGTGAGAAGGAGGGCTCTGTATTTTTAGGAAAGAAAGTCTACTCTCTCCCATCAGATAAGCATCTCTCACATAAGTGCTGCAATGTTTCTGAACAAGCAACACTTGGTTTTCTCCATCATTATAATATCTGACAAGTATTTTCAAATCATATGACTTTTACCAAAGACAAGTCCTAGAAACCTCTAAAGAATAACTTTACTTTGCTCTGACCTGGTTAAACATCCACTGTAAAAAGATTTATCAGAACCATGGCCCTATTTCCCCTGAGCTTCTGAGCACTTGTGTAATCTTGGTCCACAATCTTATCGCTCAGATGCTGCCAAGACTGTACCAGCCAGATGTCCGGCCCATTTCCAGGCTGTGTAAAAGGTATTTGGGTCACATAGTAGAAAGTCCTGCATCTTACCAAACAGGTGTCCCTGCCTCCCTCCATGTAACCAGCACACATCATGTTTGGAGTCAGCACGTTTCCATACGACTGCTGGCAGTCTGCCTGCTCAATGATGTTCACTGCAGCTTTCTGCAGCAGATTGGTCAACGAACCTGTGCCGAAAAATAATTATTATTTAAATGGCTAATGCATTTTTGCAAAGTCTGATCACAACACTGCTTCTGCAAAGACAAGTCTCTGTTGCATTTTTTAAAAAGTCAATTTTACTGGTGTGAGCACTACAAACCAAATTCCATTCACCTCCATTGTTCTGGTGTAGCAGCAGGAGTTTCAGTGGTAGATAAGTCAGAACCTCAGCAGATAAAAATGAAACTATCTGAATGGCCAAAAGGGTAAGTGAGAAATACAATGTAAACAAACTAGAACTCAGAGTTCTCCGATTTCAGCTTCTTAAATGTGAATATTTTCTGGTTTCTTCACTCTTCTGTGAGAGTAAACTGAATATCTTTGAGTTGTGGAAAAACAAGAAGACGTCATCTTGGGCTTTGAAATGCTGATCGATATTTTTCACCATTTTCTGACATCTTATAGACTGAACAACTCATCAATTAATTGAGAAAATAATCAACAGATGAATTAACTATGAAAATAATCTTTAGATTCGGCCACAACAGACCGTTTGATAGTGTTTCGTATCATATTTTATTACACAGCTTTGTTGAATACTGGATTCTGATTGGTTCATCATGGCATTCTCCAGTCTGTTATTTCTTTATAGCAGACCATTGCTATGTATAACAGACCGTTGCTATGGGCGCAGTTCTGATGTTGGACTCTGGCGGACTGTTTTTGTGTCCAGTGATTGGTAAGTAGTCATGTAATAATCAGGATAATGTATAACTAGCGGGTCATCATTGTGAAATAAACCCCTTCATTGTTTGCATCGGGGTCCACCACCTTCTTGGGGTTTATGCTGTAGAATGCAATGATGAACCAATCAGCTGTGCATGATCCCTTATTTATATCATACTGCAATATTGATGGAATAATGGAGCTGAAAGGTCAGTACAAAATGTCTTAAGATCATTTATAAAAAGAAGTTTTTAGACTCAAGCCTGTGGATCTTTAGGGTCATAATAATGTTGAAGCTTTTGCTCCTCCCATGTTTTCTTGCTTTTACCAGACACTTGCTAAAATTCCCTGTGGATAATAATGTTGTCCAGTTTGTTGCAACATATAACATCATTATGCAATTATCCAATGCTTTTTGGATAACCGAGTCTGATGTCAATGTGATTTTATATCTCTCACCTCCTTCCCTCATGGATCCCCAGCCTGTGATGTAGCACTCTGCATTGTTGTGGAAGCGGTGCATCGGTGAGGGGAGACAGACTGACTGGATGGTGTAGGACATGGGGGCTGGGACTGCCAGCTCTAACAGAGCCACGTCATGGTCCATGCTGGTGCCATTGAAGGCTGGGTGGCTGATAATCCTCTGGATAGGGATGACCAGGGCTCCTACACCAGAGCGCAGCACAGATCCCAAGCTCACAGCCCAGTCAGTGGGGGTAGGGTCACTGGGGGTTAAAAATGAAGTTCAGTACCATTCTGGATGGAGTTATTTTTGATATTAACATATTATATTCCACAAAGGTTCCACAGTGCCTTCTGATGCAGTGTGCCGCTGTGAGCAACCATTTGCTGTGAATGAGTGTGGCACCACAACGATGAAGCCTCTGGTGCTGGAGACTGCCAGTCCAAGGCCACTCCCCCCTACGAGCTGTTACTCCACCCACGATCCTCTGGGCGCCCAACGCGGGACGTTCGCCACAATCTGAAATAAAAAACACACATCAGAAGCATTTCCTTTAAAGGCAGAGTTGGTAATCTAGAGAAACTAGCAAGGGTACACTAGAATTTAAAAATGAGCCAACCAAAAAACTGTTGCTATCTCTTGTCCAATGAAAGTAGCAGCACTAGCTCCAAAAGTCACTAAATCTAGTGGGAAAGTTGTCAGCTCAGAGCATTTAATTTATAGCTTGCTGTCGGGACGCAATGAGAATTTCAACAAATATAACAAAAACTGTAACTGAGCAACACCACCAACCATACCTTTAAATCCAGTATGTGCACTTCTTTACACGTATGAACTTACCACAATTTCTTTCATCGGCCTGGTTGGGGCAGTCTGGGACTCTGTCACACTCTGGGTTTACCTTGCTGATGCAGGAGCTGGCGCTACACTGGAAGTTTCCACTGCAGTTCAAAACTGGAGGACATAATGAACAGATAGCATGAGTGTTAAACTACACAAGTATTTGTGATACTATTTTTATGACTGTTTTCATTATGGTTCTCTTGGTAAGTGATGAATGAGTGACAATAAATGAATCTGCTTTCAGAATGCCATTACCAGGTAGTGTTGGCGCAGGTAACACATCCATGGCTATGGTCCTGGGTACTGGCAGATTATTAGGTACAGTAACTGGCACAGTGGGAACATACTGGGAGTAATCAGGGACCAAGTTGGGATCTGTGTGGCTTAGGATCCAGTTGCGTAGCCTGGTGACGCGGGAATAGACCCCAGGCCTGTTGATCTGGGCACAACCCACACCCCAACTCACCACCCCAGCCAGGAAGAACCTCCCTGGGGCCCCCTCACACACTAGAGGTCCACCAGAGTCACCCTGCAGGGAGAACACAAGACCTCTGATTCTCTGATGTGAGAGCTTTTACTCTGCACAGTGCTGTTAACTTTCCTGTTTCAATAAGGGTTTGGTTTAATGTCAGGTAATCAGTGATGGTCGATTAGGATGGGAGCACCGTAATTTCCATGTTTTTATGGATGAATGAATTGAACCTTGCTTAGAATATTCAATAACCTGTTTTATACTGTGAAGAACACGCGGCAAACAAGTGGGACAGAGGTCTCCATGTAAGTGCATATGATACTTGTATAAGTAGGGCATCAAATTGCTACCAGTTTTGGGGTTACTGAGGAGGGGAAAACACAAATTTGTGTATATAGATAAACTGTCAGAATGCATTATTTCAGTTGTCTAATTATTTTGATTGTTTTTGCCATATAATGTGTTTTATATTATATTATATTATATTATATTATATTATATTATATTATATTATATTATATTATATTATATTATATTATATTATATGTCAGTTGAATTTGGTTTTAATTGATTGAGCTCTAATGGGAGCTGGTTTGAGCTGTTACTGGGTAGGAATGCCATGTTTTCTCACTCTAACTGTAACAACAACAGCACACATCATGTTATGCTGAGATGAAAATAACAGCAACAGCCTACAGGCCTCTATTTTTAGGGTGGGACCAGTGTGAACATAGAGTTATGACCCTCCTTATAGTTTCAAGATCATCAGTGTGTGTGTATACAAACTTTGCCCCGAGACAACTAAGTATTGTAAGAAAATGTAAGTTGATAGTTCATGCTATTGTAGCTGCCTTACGTGAACCAAGTGAAACAGCTCTGACCTGACACGAGTCCACCTTGCCCTGCAGGAATCCGGCACACATCATATTGTGGGAGACAGCTCCTCTGTACACAGATGATTTATTGCACACCTTGGAGTCGATGATTTTCACCACAGCCTTCTGCAGTGTGGGGGGCACCTCAGCTGAATGGCAGAAGAGCATTACTGAATTACTCATACTGATCAGATTTCAACATGTCTGCAATAATTTTCTTAAGTGACTGACATCTAATGCCTTAATTGCTCTGCATTATAAACTATTTGTTTCACATTATCATCTTACAGGAAAATATCGCCTGAGAGCTAAAAATAACCATTCCCAAAATATTAAACACTAATAACGTCATAGTATTGGGTACAAAAAAAGAGCTCCTTTTCCTGCTAAACCCGTCATCTGCTGATGTGCTGAGGTGTACTCCTGCAGAAAGACTCACCATTAAACTGGTGTAGTGCGCCCCACCCTGACACCATGCAGCTCTGTCCGGGGGCAAACACATGAGATGGGGAGGGCAGGCAGATGGGCTGGATGTAAGAGCTGAAGGTGAGAGGGGTCTCCAGCTCCAGCACAGTAACATCATTGTCAGTGGTTGTAGGGTTGTAGTCTGGAGACACAACCAGTGACTTGATGTTAATTGTTGTGGACTCGGACTCATCACCGCTCACTAGTCTGGCCCCTGCAAGAGCCGTCCACTCTCTGGGGTCGTTGTCCCTACAGACAGAAAAAAAAAGATGCATGCAAGTCACTCAATAACACAATTTGTTTTTGAAAGCTGTTGTTGCAAGAGTATTTAATGTCACTGTTTGGAAGATTTCTAAATAACTCCTCAGTGACTTGGAACTGATGCCTACCTCTCAAAGCAATGTGCCGCACTGACCAGCCAGCGTTCGTTGATAATGGAGGCTCCACAGGTGTGGCGTCCATGGAGCCTCAGACTGACCTGCCATGGCAGCTCCCCTTGCCGAGCGTCCTCACCACCCACCACCCGACTCCCCATAGCAGGACGTGTACCACAGGCTGAGGGGAAAAGTTGCAGATGACTCAGTGATTGTTTTTTTCTTTAAGGTATGTTATTAACGTCACCTTTACGATATGACCTGTCAGTGCAAGTATATTTACCAATAACTGAAAAATAAAATAAAATAACAGGGCTTAAAAGGACAGCAGTAGTTTCAAGTCATTCACCACAATGAGCTTCATCAGATCCATCTGCACAGTCGGGGATAAAGTCACACTCTGGATTCAGTTTGGTGACGCATTCTCCATTGTCACAAGTGAAGGTGTTGTCAGGACACCTGGCTGGAGAGCCCAGATGATGGAAAAATGTCAGGATGTGAGGTACAATATGAAAATTTCTTTATAATGTAATATGTGTTCACATAACATATTTAGGTGCAAGGACGATGGCAGTGCTTTAGTGCAATTCAATTAATATTACAAGACTCACATGCCCATATGAACATTGCAAAAGAGACCATTCCTAATGTGATTTCAACGTGATGCCGTGTCCATGATTTGAATTTGAATGTCACACTATCTGCCCTGACATTAAAAACAGTCCATTTGGTTTTCCAAGATGCTGCAAACATATGCTTGAGGATTATTTGCTTGCACACTTCAACATGAGTCTACATATTTACTCACCTATCATCTCATCTCCAATAGCATAAAATGACTTCCCACTGGCTCCTAGGAATGAGGAGAGAGACAAACATTAGCTCCTGTGAGGACTGTGGAGGCCCTGACACAATGCATTACACAGCTGTGGCCTATTTTTGTCACTCCCACTACACACATCCACTTGTGGGACCACAGACAATTAACCAATGACAGTATAATTTTACTACCCAGTAAGATGATAGCGTTGATCACTCCAAATTCTGGCACCTCTAGTGGTTTCCCATGCATTACTGAGCTGAGTCCTGCTCTCAGCAGGTCCTGAATAAAGTTATCTGAATACTGCTGGATCTTGGACACCCTGAAGACCAGTCTGAATGTTGCCATCACGTCACCATTAACGTTACTGAGAAGAGACAGATTATGCTGTTTGTTTAATCTTCTAGATACTTTTTACACTTGGAGTAAATCATCTACCTCAGTTTAGCTTTCACTCACCCATAGGCAACAATATTCCAGTCAATGTAGTGATGTGATATGGACGAGGCAGTGAAGACATTTTTAATCTGTAAGAATGGGAGAATGTACAATTGAACACTTTTAAAGAGAAAATACTAGGCTTTCAACATGGTGACAGTCTGCACTAACCTTGGACTTTAAAACTGAGGTCAGTACTATGGAGAAACCAGAATCTTCATCCTGCAGAACTGGATCATACTTCAGACCTTTCAGCTCCACTGTCTCCATAAAATAATGCTGCTCCTGTGCCAGGTAGGCTGAAAGTGACGTAGTAGAAATGGTTCATTCTTCTTACAGAATAATTCAGTTTAGAAATAGCTCATGCCATGTCACAACAAAGTATAAATGAATGAATGTGAAACTCACCAATAAGCAGGCCAACAAAGACCCCGATAATGAGGAAGAAGAGGATGAAAGCTATGAGGGAGCTCCTGTAGCAGGCAGAGTTGGAGGGAGCAGGGGCAGCTCCTGGAGAAGACCATGGCCCCCCTCCTCCATCCTTCCTCACCTCCATGTTGGATTCACAGCACCAACCTCACAAATCACATTCCACTGTGTCCAGTATTATAATGCCCAACATACAAAATGATCCAGTCCTTTAAAAAAAAATACAGTGACGATATTTGAGATTAGAGATGTAACTCTAAGTTAGACTAATGCAATGGCTAAGGCTGTACAACAGGATGGCTATCAATATTCTGATATCAATAACAACGTGTTTATGATTGATGATACAGACAAAAAAACTTAAATAAGAAAGTTAATATCCTCGGATAGTCGATAAATATTGTCATTCATACAAACCAAATTCTACAATGATGAATACGGAACATTGATGGCATTAACAAAAACAATAGAAATGTAGTTTACTAGGAAGACAAACTGTTTACTTGAGATAAATCCCAGATACCCATATAAGAAATTAAGCGATTACAAGCTAGATAACACTGAACATACTCTATATCTATCTGTGATTCTGTTTGGGAGAGCTGGCTGAGATTGTAGGCTATGCGACGTGCGTAAAAGAGACCAGGGAGGCCATGTTACCTGGCGATCACAGATCAGATGTAAAAAAGGTCACACTAAAAAAAAAATAAATAAATAAAATAAATTCTGCAGATAACAGGATTTCAAACAAATAGACTCGGGTGAGAATATTCATGGCACCAGCAGATTACGCACGGTGACTCCAGGTGCAACACAGCGTAAAGCATTAAACAATAGAGGCTTTATGTTCAGAAGTAAACTCTCTCACCTCTTTTTTTCTCTTTTTCCTCTGAACGTTGACATTCACGATATCCCGCAGCTCTCAGTGCGTGACTTGGCGCAAACAAGAATAGATACATGGATGGAGGAAGACGAGGGAGAGGACGGAGAGGTCCGCTATTTGTTCCACCTGCCAAGGGGCGGGCCGCAGGTAACTCACCTTTTCGGTTTACTTTAGTAAGACGGCTCGGCTTCAGAAATCCCCGGCCGACCCTCCTCCCATCGGGCTTGATCCCTTCGGTTACACCCAGATGTGCACAGGCATTTCTACTGTCACCTCAGAGCTCCCATAATCTCCAGGTAAATAATAAACATCGATTACTCCCTTTACGCACAGCAAGTCGGATGAAACTAATGTAAATAAGGGCATAAAACATCCCATAAGAAGAGCTCAGTGCTCCCTCTAATTGCTGCCTGCCTGTTCTCCATTGACACAGTGACTGAGCAGCAGAGGAGGGGCGAAGCCTTCAGGAATTCTGGCTGCATATCGCAGGCTCACAACACCCGGCAAACCATTAGGGTCTCTCTCTCTTTTTTAAAACCTAGATTACAGTTTCTCTAATCTATTTAAGTGCCTTTTTCAGCGAGTTCATTACTACTGCACATCGTTTGGCAAAGAGAAATTAAGTGATTCACAGTTCTATGATGATATAAACTATATAGTTTATACTCTGAAATCTAACTATGTTAAGGGAAATTGGGAGCCACAATTCAGGATGTACTGTTCACAAGAAAACCCCTCTTTCAGTTAGAAATGGCACGAATAACAGTTAAAGGTGCAGTGTGTATAATTTGGCAGCATATAGCAGTGAGGCTGCAGATTGCTGAAACCTGTGTGTGCCAAGCAAAGGCTGTCATGATATCAGATATTTCACTAGACAATTATCACATACAAAAGAATAATAATAAAAAACATAATAAAAGAATATTAATATTATCATACATCTATATAAAATTAAAACATCTATATAAAATTAAACTAAATTTGAGTGTAGGGAGGTGGAGAGAGTCTAATCTTAAATGTATATAGAAAATTATTTAAAAGGCACTGGATTATTTACACAATATTACCTTGTGTATTATTAACATAAATATTTTATTTCTTAAAAATATCACTGTAATTGTCAATACCAGTATTTTGCGACACCCCTAACCAACTGTGTAGGAAAACTATGGTGGCCAACACGAAATGCCCAATCTAGAACCAGTGTTTGGTTTGTCATTTCTGGGCTACCGTAGAACATGGTGGCCAGCTCGGTGGAGAGGACCTGCTCCCTATGTACTGTAGATACTCTGGACACAGCTATGGTAATGACAACACAATGCTTACTATTTTCAGGTGATTATACACTAAAGAAAACAGACTTATTAATATTAGACTCAATTTCTGCCAATAGAGCCTCTGAATGTTACATACTGTTTCTTTAATAACAGTCACTCATTTAAGATTACTTGGATCCAATTTTAACAAAAACACATTGATTTGCCACTTTCTGACGCAATAACCAACATATAATCCCTCCCGTCATCCCCTCCCAAAGGAACAAACATACCTAACAAATTATTCCCCCACCCTGCTTAAAGCAGTTCAGAGTCTGAGCAGTTATTATCACAAATGTCTCTTTGTCAGTGTGCAGACAGGCTTGAGTGGCTCATCTACACACACACACAACACACAATCCCTTTAGGCCTTTAAACATTTTCAAAGATCACAATCAATTGTTTCTGTTCCTGCATCAAAAAGAGGCTGTAGACAATCCAGTGGTTTCTCCACTGACAGCCATTAAATGTTTAAGAAGTCCCTCCACTGTATATGACAATCTATTAGTTTGTATGATTTAACGGACTAAGTGTAAATTATCTGTAGCTAACATACATTTGTTATATTTTTGCCTTTATTTAAACAGAAAAGCCCCTTTTCTGGGCAAATTAGGCAGCAATCACACTGAGCTGCAGAAGTAATTCTACAAAATAGCAGACTGCTGCTGAGCCACACCAAAAATAGCAGCTCAGTGTTCATTAAATCGCTGCATTTTTCAGGATTCTCTAAATCATATTTAAAATTAATGAATAAGATTCTGCCATCAATTTCTCCATCCATACATCCAATATATTCAAGACCAAGGGAGAGCAAACTTTACAACATACATTTATTTTCTTATCAAAAACAACAAAGAATAGTAAAAAGTTTCTTATTGTGGATAAAAAGAAAATGGTACTGTTAACACTTCCCAAACTTGTGGGCTCTTTACAACTCAAATCTTTGCAAACTTGCACACCAACAAACAAAAGTGAAGTGCTTCCAAGAGTCCTTTTGCTGATCAACTTATGGTTTTTAAACATAAAGTTGCTTTGTTGGACACAATATTCTGGTTATGTTTTTAAAAAAATTAAAACAACAAAAATCTCTACAAAATGTTCAAGTGTGTGCATGGTTGTATTTGTGTGTATGTATGTGTGTGTGAGAGAGAGAGACTGTAATGAAGCAAGCGACAGACTGTTAGCCATCCTGTTGCTGTACAAATGGGTTTGGTATAGCCTCCATGCCGTCCTGAGGACAGATGAGCACTACGGAGGTTCCTCTGCAGACCACCAGCCCCAACTGCCTGGTGTCCTCTGTCAGCTTCAGCTGGTCATCTGGATCTGGATAGACAAGGATGGATAAAGTTTACATGTCATTACACACGTGAAGATGAATTTAAATGAACCTGTTATTTTTTATTGACAAGTCAACAGAACAAAATAGATGTTATCACACCTCATAACATAACATTAAAAAGACGTTCACTAACCCCTGTTCTTTTTTTTAATCTGAAAACAGAGGCAACATCCTATCAAACAAAACAAAAGGGAGTATAACAGACTTAAGTACACAAACAGACATTTCTCCCCTAAAATTAACCCAGGTTGCACGCAGCCATTCAATACAGTTTCACATGAGGCACAATTGTGAGCAACACAACACTCCACCAAAGACAAAAAAAATAAATGAAGGGTGCCTTGAGTTTACCAGTTACATCTAAATCTTCCAATTCATTATGCCAGGTGCCAGTACAAATATAGTCAAACATTCTCTCTATTAGGGTCAGAGAGAAGCCCCAGGTTTGTTTGAAAATATATATTATTTC
This sequence comes from Pterois miles, assembly GCA_947000775.1. Classification (NCBI taxonomy): domain Eukaryota; kingdom Metazoa; phylum Chordata; class Actinopteri; order Perciformes; family Scorpaenidae; genus Pterois; species Pterois miles. The sequence goes on along the minus strand of CAMQGK010000171.1, from coordinate 9,879,185 downwards.
TGCCCTTTTCTGTAAGAAACCCATTCAAATGTAGCCATTTCTGCTCAGCTCAATCAATTCCTTAAGACAACATCGGCGGTCTCAATATTATTCTACATCCTGTTGTTGTAGCCAGATAGACCCATAACCTCTTTTGTTCATTAACAATTATATTGTCCAGTACCTCAAGGATACAAATTAGACATTTTGACAAGTAACACCGGATGTAAACAGAAACTTTGTTGGCAAGAAAACGCAGCAGGGTTCCCTTATAGAGATCCTAAACCAAGTTAGACACATTTCTTGGTACACAATGAAATTCAAAACAGTTCCTCAAGGGAGACATATCTGTCTGAACCATTTCCCTCACCATTATGAAAGAATGGCATGCATATCTCAAGATGAGTCCAATAACAAAACATTGCATTGCTCATGAGTAAACATACTTTAATGTAAAATAGCACATCATTAAAATCGTATTTTGCAGTCAAGCTGTGAGAATTCCTTTAGCAAGTGAGACTTACAGTATATTCACTAGCCACACACTATTTAATAACATCTCAGCTTTTCTTGTTCACATTTAACAGCACAACAGTTGTTGCATGCTGCATGTTCACCATGAATCTGACCCAATGGCAGGCATGATAATAATAATAATAATACGAATAATAATAATATAATGTAGAAACAGCCAATATTCTCACTGATGGCCTCCTTTGCTTATTTAGGTCATATTAAAGCACCAGTATTAGACTGTTTCATAACCAGTTAAAGGTTGTTTGGAGTAACTTTAATAACCGATTAAGGTGAGGCTTTGTAGAGATGATTAGTTTGAGTAAGGCTTTTATGGTTAAGGGAATCTAAACAAAAAAAAAAAAAACAAAAAAAGGGGGGGGACGGCATAGACTTTGCACACTGTTAGAGTCTAGCACTGTGTATTCATCCACTTTCTTTCATTTTGCAGCACTTATGCCATTGAAGAAGAATCAGTTTTACAGTTTCATGTTGTTCATAATGATATTTCCCTTGACAATGTTTCTTCGTCACAGCCGGCCACTCCTGAGCCAAAATTGGCACAGTTTGACAGTTTTTTATAATTCAAGTAAAGACGTTCCTACTCAGAGTTTATATCCAATTTGACATACCCCGCATGTACTCGATTGTCCCGTCCAACACCAGGTTCAACAGAGGATCAAAACCTTTCAGGACGCCGCTGGCTGAGAGGGGAATACAGACAGTAAAGCTAGTATTAGCCAAGGAGCCAATGTACCGTTTCCACCGGCTAAATTGTTTAGCATTAGCTGATTATCAAAGAAATAATCCACGTACCCTCTCGACCTCCTTGAAACTTCACACGAATCGGCTTGTCGATGTATTTTGACAAGTCGAAGATGCTCTCCTTTTTCTTCTTTTCTTTATCCTACACAGAGCGAAGGGACATTTGTTTGAGTCACATGTAACGTTAAGCTAACGTTAGCCGCACACAAACACTGACTTAGCCCGGTTAGCTTTGCTTGGCTAGCCAAGTTAGCAAATGTAACGTAGGAAAAACGCCACGTTACTTCTGAATATTTCTTCGACGTGTTAGGTTATGTTCGGATTAAACAATTACCGGCTAAAGATATCCCCAAAAATGTCTATGGGTACAAACATAAAAAGCTATTTGAATGAAATTGAAAACCTTTCGAACTCACCGCCATGTTAGTTGTGTGACACGGAAGTTAAACTGTGACCTCAGACGTGTTCCACCAATCAAATCGTTGATCGCCTGCAGTTGACGTCATTAGGTTGCTGTTTACTAGTTTGTTGACTCTATTATTAATTTACTAACAGGAGAAAATGTTCAGAGTTTAATGAACAATTCGTGTTATATTATTAGTCCCTGGCCTTCATGTGTTATAATAAGCATCTGTTTTTAAAATTGACCTCCTTTTCCTTGTAGCTTTTAGTCAGCAGTCAGTCAGGGGAAAGTACTATTAATACCACCAGTTGATGTGTTGTAAAATAGAACGAGGACGTGGCACTGTGCAGAAGATGGTTGGTGTGGCTGTGACATGGCCTACGGAGCCAACACTGAGCTGAAACCTCAGAGCTTTAAATTCACTGTTCTTTCTGAACAGATAAACAAACTTGGGGAGGACGAATTTGCTTTACATGTGATGGACTCTAACTCTGTGCCTGATGTAGTCCCTGATGTTATTCTACGGGTAGATGGAGAGAGTTTTTATGTCAACCGTCAACGACTGGCCCTGCAGAGTCCCTACTTCAGGGCTCTGTTTTTTGGTTGTGGCCTAGAGAGCAGCAAAAGGAAAATTGAGATCAAAGGTGTGTGCCTGCAGCATTTTAGGGTTTTGATGGAATACAGCAAGACAGCCAACCTAGATTTGGACAGAGAAAATGTTCTGGGGATCCTTGAGACCGCAGACTTTTTACAACTGGAGCGAGCCAGGCTGCTGTGCTGCAAGTTCCTGGAACGTGAGCTGCACCTGAGTAACTGTCTGGGAATGATGGCCTACGCCTGGCAGCTGGGCTGTACTCAGCTCTACATGGCAGCACGACAGGTGGTGCTCACACACTTCTCTGCTATTGTTGCTGAAGAGGACTTCCTGTCTCTATCTAAGGAGTCTGTAGCACACCTTCTTGCTAGTGATGACCTGGCTATCCATAGAGATGACCTAGCACTGGAGGCTACCCTTCGCTGGGTGTCATTTGACCCAAAACGAGAGGAACATTTTCTAGAGCTTGTTCAGCTGGTGAGGCCTGAGTCACTCTCTTTACCATTTATCTTTGAACTTTTGACCAAAATGATAAGCCATGACTCCAGAGCCAAGCTCATCTGCACACTGAATGAACATTTCCCGGCGTCTTGGTCGGTGGGTAGGTCGATGACGAGGCTCAGGGCCAGAGAGACACTTTATGTCCTGGGTGGACCTCATGATAAGGAGCAGCAGTCACTGTACCAGTTTCACCCTCTTAGTGGTCGATGGGAGAGCCATCCCCCTCTGCAGAGGAAGAACCTCACACAGTACTCGGTAGCTGCAGTAGGTAATGGTTGGATGTGAATGATAGTGATGTAGATGAGTGTAGTAATGATGATGATGAATGTGGGGTGAATGTGTATTTATTCCTCATGTGCAGTGTGTAAATGCATCTCAGTCACTGTCTTTGTTATTACATTAAATGCCAAATAACACAACATATATATTTCAATTTCAGTTCAGTTCAATTTATTTTATTTGTATAGCCCAAAATCACAAATCACAGTTTAGCCTCAGGGGGCTTTACAGTCTGTAAAGGATATGACACCCTCTGCCCTTTGCATTAAACAACCCTCACATCGGATAAGGAAAAACTCCCCAACCAAAAACAGAGAAAAACAGGGACAAAAGAAAAAATGGAAGAAACCTCAGGAAGAGCAACAGAGGAGGGATCCCCCTTCCAGGATGGACAGATGCGCAATAGATGTGTGTACAGAGTAACAACATAATAGAAAATACAACAATGACGATCCATATGACAAAGATTTATACAAATAATGTGCAGAAAAATTGAATGAGCAAGTGGCTCCACATATATAAACATTAGAATAATTTATTTCCTAACATTACATTTTCTTCATTTTTTTAATTCTCTCATTATGTAGGAGACAATGTGGTTGTGACAGGGGGCTACTTCCGAGACGTTCTGTGGTTCAGCGTGGACTGGGTCAGGATATACGAATGCGCAAACCATCGCTGGGTGGATGGGCCGGCCCTGCGGAAATCCAGGCACAGCCACTGCTCCATAGGGCTGGACTCTGTACTATATGTCCTGGGGGGCAGTATGGATGAAGGACTTGTGGCCGATGTAGAAAAGCTGGTCCTGGGGTCAGAGGGTTGGGAGGAGGTCAGCCCCATGGTTAGGGCTGTGGAGAGGGCAGCCAGTGCTGCTCTAGGGTCATGTATCTATGTGGCATGTGGCCTGGATGAAAATGGGGAGGTTTATGGTGGAATTCAGAGGTACATGGTGAAGGAGGATCATTGGGATGTAATCTCCTATTCTCCAGTTCCTCGGTAAGTGAATGTTGCATCTTCAGCTTTGACATATTCTGACTCAAGCTATTGTTTTTTTTATTAGTATGATGTTGTTTTTATGTGAAAACGAAATCTTTTCTTTACTCTTTCACAGATATGACCTGGTTGCCACAGAGCTCAATGGTGCCCTCTACCTGTTTGGAGGGCAAGCCTTGCGTTTTGATGTGGAGACAGATGAGTGGACTGTGCTTGAGGAGCAATGTCTGGACAGGAAGTTCTTCTCTGGCTGCACAACAGTCAGCGGCCAGATGTACCTGGTCAGTGAGAGGAGGAGTAACAAAGCATTCCCAAACATGGTGCTGATGGACCCTTACATAGACACTTGCATTCAGGTAGATGATGCCATACCCTGCCCTGTGCCCCTCAGAGGGTGTGTCACCATTAGAATGGTAACATAATGTGAATGAAAATGTGTTAATCTATTCCACAAAATGCTATTTGTGGTATACAGTATATGCCCATATTAAAAGTGACATGCAGAGCATTTGCCAAATACATTTTTATATTAAAAGTCATAAGTTGGGTGAAAGAACTACAAAACAAAAAGCTGTTTCATTAAATCTAGAATTATCAAGGTTGTATGCCTCTGCCAGCAAGTCAAGTTACATCCATGTCTGTCCAAAAATGTCATCACTTTATCATTTTATCCTGTTTGACATGTGCTTGAAATGGTCATTATTAGCATATGAATTCTTGAGTTATGGCCCAAAACATGTTTTGTGAGGTCACAGTGACCTTGACCTTTGACCACCCAAATATAATTTGTTCATCCCTGAGTTCAAGAGGACATTTGTGTCAAATTCTGCCAAATCTGAAGAACTTAACTCAAAGCGTTTCTGAGGTATCACATTCATGAAAAGAGGACAGATGGACGTACTTATGGATAGACAGACCACGGTTCTCATCACTGAAAGGGCAAAAAAAAAAAAAAAAAAAAAAAAAATGAACTGAATGAACTTGAATACTCATGACTAGTAAAGTTTTCTTCTGAGAATACGACAACAGTGCTAATTTATTCAATGTAATTTATTAAAACTTTCCAACTGGCCACACAATCAACAAAACCATATGCACTCATAAGAAAACAGTTTTACTTTAATAGAAACATGACATTATAAAAACAAAAAACCCTAACAGTATTCTAGTGGGGGTCATGAGTACATTATTCAGTGGAGCAGCCCTTTTAATGCTCTACAACTTGTTTGAATACCAATTTGTATTGTCGGCCGCAGTGCTATTAAGGCCCTGATCAATGACAGACACAACACAGATGATTTGCCCTCATGAAACTGAAAACGTAACACCTGTTTTTGGTAGTGATTAATAATGACCTATTGTGTATGAGTGTCCTGTAATTTATGATGTTACTGTATGCATATTGTATACTGTTGATGATGGAACCTGGAGCCAAGTTTGGAAAATGTTTACAGACACTGAGCGATCAGTGTTTAAATACATGTTAAATCCAAATGACTGCTTGTTCCTACTGGTAAAGTAGCAGAGCCAGTCTAGTCATATCAAAATATGCCATCGACCTTTAGAAAAATCATTAAATCTTTACAATTCATGTGAGCCATAAAGCATTTGACATTGTAGATAACTCCACTATAATAAAATATCTCTCATTTCACTAATGCCCATCTGTGTATGTACTTTTCATGGCTTACTTATTCACTATCAGCCTCACCAACTCATCAAGCAAAACATTAAAACCAGTCACAGTAAAACCTGTCCAGTGAAGGTAATCCTACAGGGTTTAATATCCAGTGTTTGTGTAAAAAACAGCAGCCAAGGCACAAAACTTAAGTCCAGTAGCGCAAACCTTAACAAAAACCTCGTTGAGAAATCATGCTGCCTATCACAATTAAAATTAAAACACACACACACACACTCACACACACTTATGGTTTTAGTCCATATTTCTAGGAACCATACATTGTTCTGTAAAGGCATCATTGCCTTCTCGACAAGAAAGTGTTCCTCTTTGTGCCCCAGGGGGCGCCATATGTCTTTTAGGAAGTGCGCTTCAATGTAACTGACAAAATCAAATCCTATCACAGAAAAATATAACTTCGTCATCCCGAAGGGACTTCTGCAGTTGCATTTTAGATTCGGCCATAGATCACATCAACATAAAAATTACCTGCTGAATAAATGGCTCGTAAAAATATATATATATAAATTGGTTTATCAACAGATTTACTACAATCAGTACTCTCAGTCTATGTACAATCAACCATATTGTCTATGTGAATATGAAGCTGTAGGAGTGAACTACTATTAAATTCTAACTTTAGTTTCCTATGGTTAACCACATGTTAGGTTAGAGCAATTTGATTTTCTGTAAAAAACATAGTTTCCTCCTTGTTGACCAAAGAAAGGATAAATGTATTATAGCACAGTATTTGTATCCTTCTGTATTTACAAAAAAAGCTATTATAATACAATGAAAAGAAACAGCATAAATACAAAATTTGTAACAACACAGGGTTTGTTGCAAAAGAAATTTCCTGTCTTATTGTTTTGCCAAATATATCTTTACAATATGCAGTGGTATGGGTGACAGTAGTGATGGCGTTTCTTGCTAATTTCATACTATATGAGCAGATTTACAATCATCTGTGCTTCTTCTTTGCCCTCTTTTTTTGAAGACCAGCAGGATGCAGATGTATCCTGTTTAGAAATCATCAATGGACCGTGTTGGATGTACACAAACCATGTCTATGTATATGTCAGAAATGAGTTCATCTCCAAAAGGCGGAAGGGGAAATGATGTATTTTTCCAGTGAGGCTGCTCCACTATCTAGCTTTGGGCAGTCTGCTGTTTATATTCCTCTGGTTGGTCAGGTTGTTCAGGACACAGTTGTTAGCCAGCGATGCCAGTTTGGAGTTGATTGTGCCCTTTCTTTGCTCCCAGCTGCACTCATCCCCTTCTTCCTCAGGCTCCTCCTCTTCATCGTCCACCTCACTTTCCTCATCGCTACGTTCATCACGCTCCACCTATGAATAAAAAAAAGTCAATAAAACAAACATCTTTTGGTGGCAAAGTGACAGCACTCATTCCCCCGTCTCTTTTCATTTGCACACTTCTCACCTTGCCCATGAACACAAACTTGTAGACCATGCGTAGGATGAGATAAGCCCAGAAGATGTGCAGAGCTTGCAGCACCAACAGCAGCGCATTGAAGAAATAATAACCAAAGAAGGGCTTGAAGAATTCTCGAGACACCACCAAGGTTGTGTGGACCACTCTGAAAAATAAACACAGTGAGGTTACAGTCAATTTTAGTATCAGTCCGACACCAACTCCAATAATGGTCGTTCCTGACCTTTTCTATTGCCATTTCTGCATCACCTCATATCATCTTGAACAGGTAAACCAGCCATTTTGAAGACATGTAATTTTGATAAATCACAACTTTGTTTTATGCATGTGTTATTAAAAACATAAACAAATGTTAAATACTTTGTAAATGAGACCAAGTAAATGCTGAGTGCTGAGTTAACACTTGTTTTTACACTGTCATCAGTAAAACAAACAGAATGTACACTAGCCTTTCATATTAGATTCAATGTTATAGGTAAGTAGGTTACAATTATCAGAATAATATGGACATTCAGGCTCCCTCTTGTGGTGCAAAGGTGTACTGCAGATATAAATACAAGACTGGAAGAAATTCTGCAAATTTATTTGGCGACCCTAATAAATCTCCTGTGCCCTACTTGTGGGTGCCGACCCAGTCTTTGGGAATGACTACAGGAACTCCAGAAACAACAAGTGGCAGTGTGTCATGCAATATGAAAATCTGTGTGAAAATCTATGACTTATTATTACTAGGACACAGACTTGTAAATGAAATAATGACTGCCAAAAAACTGCCAGGTTGGAGGTATGGGTAATTCCATGTCTAGGAAATTTCAACATCTGGGTGAAACTGGGGAAAAAAGAGAGATATCATATTCCACGATGACTTTTACCTGCCAGGAAACACCACCAGCCTTGTCACCAGGAACACCAGAGAGAAGATGACAAACAGCGTGTCGCACGTTTTCGTCCAGCCGGCATAGTGAAACATCTTGGCAGACTTTCAGAGGAAACAATGACTGTTAGTTTTCCAAACCAACCACTCTTACAACTTACAGCTATGATTAATCTTTACAAACAATCCCAGGCTTTTCTTTAATACTTTTGTTTACGTTTCTAAAGTGACTTACAGTGAGCAGCCAAAAAGCGGTTCAGCACTGCTGACTGACAGCCTTTTAGCTGCAGAGTAGTCTACTTCTAACCACTTACCTACCTGGCCTTATTTCATCAATTTTGGTTTGTTGTAACCGAGGGAATGTCAATGCCATTCACTCAACGGAAAAGTTCTAAGGAAAAAAATTATCACAAAAGTAGAAATTTCTATATGTAAATGACGAAAAAACCAATCTCCACCACTTAACGGAACAGTATGTAATCTTTCTGGGGCTCTATTAGCAGAAATGGAATATAATATTCAGAACTTTATGTTCATTTATGGACAATCATCTGAAATTAAGAGTTGTTATGTTTTTGTGAGCCCTTCATATCTACATAGGGAGTGGGTCCTCTTCAAGGTGTCTGCCATGTTGTTCTGTCATGTTTCTACAGTAGCAGAGAACAGAAAAAACAAACACTAGCAAGAGCCTGTCACACTTTTATGTTACTTGAAGGCCACTGTAGCTCTCTGACATGTGGTACTGCCAGCTGCCATCTGACTTCTGCTGCTTTTAAAGTAGTGTTATTATGGTAAGGATGGCTTCTGAGCGAGGCGAAAAGCGCTACCACAGTTTTGCACTCAGCGGTTCACATTACCACAGTCTTGGAAAAGGGAGGAGTGAGCAGAAGGGTTCTCAGTTGGTTGCAACCACACCACTAGATGCTGCCAAGTCCTACACACTGTACCTTTAAATCTAACATTATCAAATGAGTGGCAGGACAGAGATGAATGAATTGAGGGAGTAAAGTTCGTAACAGACTTTCACAGGCTTAATTCTGATTAATACTTAGGCTTACTACGTTCTAATATACCAAAAACTGTTCAGTAATACATGCCTGGATATACAGGAATTGCTGGCTGAATGTGACACCCACATCATCCCTTTATGACTTTTATCAGAGGACAGTCACGCCTGAGGTCACATGACTAGCTCAACATATTTCCTCAGCTCTGAGTCGACAGTGACAATTGTTATTTTCAGATGCTATCAGTGAAATGTTACACCCAGAAAAATCAGCCTCATAAAACTCAGGACAATGGAGCTATTTTCCTGCTGAGATTTGCTTGTAAGACTTCTACAGCCAAAGGGTATTTTTTATTTTTTACCAAAAGCCATAATGCTTTTCTATGTGCAGCTCAGTAGCTTTATAATATGTCACAGTGTAAGGGAAGGAAAACTTCCGCAATGAATACACAATGGCTGCATTCAAGTCAAGTTCCCTGTGACCTTTGTGCCATGTTTTTGGCATTTCAAAGCACTGCATGTGAGTAAACTCAGTTCACAAAGGTATTCCCTTGTCTCCAACTCAATCTACACAATAAAATGAATGAATCACGCACATTGAAATTCATGTGTGGTGTTTTACCTCGAGAAGGAAGTCAGAAGAGTCATGCACCAGCATCACCAGTGTGCCAACCCTCACATAGTTGGCACAGTAGGAGAAACCGATGAGGAATATGGTGGCGATGTGATGAATTACCTGCTCCTTGAAGTCCTGGAACGCACACATGAACACAGAGAGACCACACATTGTGAGGAAGATGTATATTAGCATAACCGAGACTTCAGCCGCTGTCCGTCTGCGGTCTTGTTCAGTCCAAGTATTGGAAAGGCAGATTTACTTGCTGGCTGGAATGATTTGTTGTTGTGCTTGAATCTCAGATCTTTGATCAGCAGCTTGAAGCCCGAAAACACCTTTTTTTTCTCACCGAATTTAGAATTTTTGCCTAAGAAAGCTGCTGCAACAGCAGAAACCACCTTAAATGGTTTCCTTAATAAAACATAAGAACATGAAAAACAGGTGAATTACATTTACTACTTACTGTAATTTCTAGCATTTTAGTAATACAGCAAAGACTTGAGCACATCTAAAAAGTATGAGTTCCTAGGCATACCTTAAGTCTGGGTTAAATAAATGTTTTCTATTTCTATTTCAATGAACAATATGTGCTACTCCCTCACTGATTTAAAATGCTGCAGCACTCTAAAATGAGAGCAAATGCAAAGTACACAAAGTTATGATGTAATAGGGGATAATCCGGTGCATAATCTGCATTGTGTAATCATGAAAGAGACAAACAACATTTGGATTACACTGTGCAAAAAAAAGTGTTCAAGTAGTGATGTTTAGCTTTTTGTTGTTGACCATTTGACTAATTCAAATCTCAGACACAAAATGAGAGGAAATTCAGAGGAAACCACGTGTAAGCCAACAGGGTGTTGCTCTGAGGTTTTAAGTTTATATACACTCACTTTTCGCTTGACGTCCACAGAGACGCACAGAAGCAGTGACACATAGAAGCCCAACTCCAAGATGTAATACCAGTAATGAGCCTCAGCCACGGACTAAAGAATGAGAGGAAGAGAGAAACAATAAGTCAGAATTTACAGTCAGTGGTAGGTGGATGCAACACAAGCATTTCAATCATCCTGCTTATCTGCCTAGCCTCAGAAAAACACACTGTAGATGTATGTTGAAGCATTTACAGGCAGCAAAGCAAAACACTCTAAACACATTTTATGAAACTCTTGTCAGCGTTGCTATGTATGTATGAAAATGTATGTTGTACATCTGCAGAGTGCCTTTAGCCCCTCTAGCATGTGTGTGCTGGGGAAGGGAAGGGTTGGAGGTAATGGGACCCCCAAAAGTGCCCTTTGTCCTAATACTACCAAGGATTCCACACGACTGAGCATTAACAGCTTCCCCCTCATAATGGTCACGTGAAAACACCCTCACATTCCCAAAAAGACAACAAACAGTAATGTATATTAACAAACCTGCTTTTAAAATGAAGACATGTTTTTATTCAAAGAAAGTGGTGCCGCACTATCTCAAATCAAAGCACCTCTAGCAGAACACACAGCATACAAAGTCTGCAGGAACACAATAGTAGGAGGGTGACTGACGTATTTAACCCTTAAAAACACATCCTTTCTCCCAGTCAGAGCACATGAGAGTTCAGAAAAAGGAAAAAGGTCAGCAGCAGTGCTGTCTGTAGGAGCTGTAATCAGTCTTTGCATTTTTTCAAGTGTTTTCAGTTTGCAGCCATGACCCCACAAGGCTGGCTTCTCCAGAGGAATGCCGACTTACAGGCATACCTAACTGTCATCGACACAGCAGAGATATTAGCTTTTCAACTCTGGGTAAAAACATTAATGGGTGGGTGGAGTGTACTGACTGTGTTATGAACCTAAAGTATTCTCCTTCTGTATATGATTTAAGACTTTGTTTTGTTGTCCCTCCCAGCTGTTTTTTGAGTTACTTTTCTTTTAAAAGTGTACATCCCAGTTGTGCTTGAGACATGGTTGATTTTTGCATTAGGGCTGTATATAGACAACAATTATTGTCTACCAATACCAAATATACCAAATCAAAATAAATAAATACCAAATCATCAAGTCATTTATTTTTCAAATAACTGATAATTAAGGAGGAAATAATAAGTAAGGAAATAGTTAAAGAAATCCATTTCAAGTTCAAAGAGCTTAAAGTGATATTTTCAAATTGTGTGTTTTGTCTGACCAACAGTCCAAAGCCAGTGATATTCAATTACAATCACATGCAATTAAGAAAGGGAGCAAAATGTCATATTTGAGAGGCTGGATCAAGCAAATGTTTGGCATTTTGCTTGATCAGTTAATACATTGTTAAAACAGTTGTGTCTAATTTAAAAGACAATAAGATATTGTGCTTCAAATAACTGATTATTGATTTAGAATTCTGATGATTCTACCTGACAATGTTTAACAGCTTTTATTTCAGATCATGCTGTTTCCTGCTCACCTGTTTGGGATAACCCCTCCAACACTCTCTGTGATCCCAGAACCACGGAGTCTGTAACATCAAACAATCATCAGCAGAGTCTCCACACGATACAAGCTTCAGCCTGAATATTAATATAAGCCATGCAAGCAAATAAACTTAAACACTGTGTGACTATGAAACCATATGGGATTATGAAATGCATCCAATAATAAATCCAACTGTTCTATTCCTACACATTATATAAACAAGTGTAATCAGTAATGAAGGCTAATCTTCTGAAAGAAACAAATGCAACCAACAGACTTACATTAATTAAAGAGCCGAGCCCTGCAGTGAATGATGCGAGGTAGAAGACAAAACGCCAGCTGCGCAGATAAAAATAAACAACATAATTTGTTAGAGGCTGTGGCATAAATTAAATGAGTGAATTAGTTCAATCAGGAATATATTGAAGAAATGTCAAAGAGGCATGTTGTGCAGTAGTATGAATAAACCATGAATATGAAAGATTTCATTCGAAACATGCTGAATTACTTGTAATTTAAGGCATTTGACTTCATAATATGAAATGTTCTATACAATTTGCTGAGAAGACCAAAGTGAAAATATGTAAAAGTGAGCGTGTTTAAGAAAATAAAAACTCACGAGGCCTCGCAGAACTTTCTGGTGTTGCTGGGTCGGTCCTGGTTCCTTCTGTGTCTGAACCAGGTCTGGATCTTTCTCTGAGAAAGGCCACACTGCTTCCCCAGGCTCACCACCTCATTCTGAACGCACACAAACACAAATACAGCTTTACACATATAGTATGGGTGCACGCATACCAAGTTAATTTTTGTACTCGAGACAGTGGCTCAGATGTTTAATGCTGCTGGCTGCTGTCTCACTCCTGAGATGCAATATTTCACGTGATACATTACTCATCAGAGCTCCTCACTGATCTCTCTGACAGTTGTGTTACTACATTACAGTAAAATATAGATCATACCAGCTAGACATCTGAGTCTATGACAAGACTAGTGTCCCCTGCTGTCTCTTTCTGCATCCTGATACTTTACACAGGGTTGTGGTGCTGTTGAAAATGTCCTTTGCTAGAAGAAACTTGATAACTTTTAATTACTACTAGTTAGGGAAAAACAATGACTCAAATCTCTCCATTTGTGTAGCACTCTACTTGTGTTGGATTAAAGGATCAAATTTAGAGCCAACAATATTGAGGGTGCAATATTTTCCAGTGTTGTGCAAATACCTGAATCTTGCTGTACAAATAAACATAATAATACTTAGTCTGCTTTGACACGTGTCATGGCACTTACATGGCAGAACAACGAAGGCAGCAGATGGGTGCTGCTGCTGCCAGACCAGGCCACATGGAAACAGATGATGTGTAAATAAGTCAGGACAAACATGCGTGCACATGAATATGCACACATGCATGCACATGCTCATGGAGTGGTGCATTTTCATTTGATATGTCAAGCCATGTCTCATTGTGACAAGTGCCCAGCAGAGCAGGAATATCAGAGTCACAGTGCCAAATGAAACAAAGAGGGTGGAGGATTTCCATGTGAACCTATACTTGTCTGCACATGCTCAAAGGGAAAAGAATAAAACAATGATGACAATAAAATGTGATAATGATAGTGAGGACACAGCAAACTGGTGCTGGAGCTGTTCTGAGGATGTAACATTTTCTCAGGCTGCAGAGTGAACACACCTAACGCAAAACATTTAAATTTCCTGCATCATGATGACTAATTGCATCTTTGCAACACATCAACCACTCTGCTTCAGTGTGACTCACTGTGAAGTTCTCTGGGGACTCTTTTGGTAGCAGTTCCTTGTTCTGAGACAGCTGACAACAATCATGCTCTTCAGCCAAGATGCAACTGCGCTCCACAAACACTAATTGCACATACTGTATAAAACTGTGCTAGTACTACTTATCCATTTTTATATTTATCTTTCACTTTCTGCATTTTGGTTTGCAAATGTATGCAAACCTCCATGTTTGCATTAACCAATCAGGTATTTCCCTTCACTGTTCCTGAGAAACACATTGAGCATTATGAGAGTGAGGCTCAAGTGAGATGCCCCATAAAGCTTTGCATCTTCTCTGCAGGATTGTGCAACACAGTGTTTTATCTCGTCCTACTGTAATCAAGAAGTGTAGGTTTGGTTTCTTTTCTATTATTATTAACTTGCAAATAAAACATTATGATAAAACTGGTTATCAATAAAAATGAATAATAAGGGAGTCTTCAAAAAATGAAATGCTGTGTAAACTGCTCCATCATTGGTGCAATACAACTAATTACAATGACATTTATAATAGTATAATGGTGCCCTGTATGATGTGTTTCATTAACATAACAATCTCCTTCCTCCTTCCTTCATGCTTATAAATGATTTCAATAACTTTTAAAATTGAATCCTATATCTTTTTTTTAAGGTTGACTTTGTAACATTTATGCCGGGACTGCTAGATGAAAAACAGATTTTTTGCTAATCCAGGCACATTTACAGCAATGTTTATTAATGTGCATGATTCCTGTTAAATAAATCAATAAATAAATTACTTACCTTTACCGCCTTATTTTTGTTATATTCAGTTCTAGTGTGAGAATATGGATTACATGTTTTTTTTTTTTTAAAACACAGGACAACGTTACAAGATTTTAGTGGGTAAACCAAACTGAAGCTATAAAAGCAGGACCTAAAATAGGATTTGATAGTTGTTGGTTATGGATTTTATGTAAAAAAAAAAAAAAAGGGAAGGCAGAACAGTAATACAAACTTGCGATGGTTGCCGACTGTTTTGTTTGTAGAAGGTCTCCAGCTTTGGGATGGAAGCGGCTCGAACCCGAATCCTGTCCTTCACACCTAAATGTTTGCTTAACGGGACGCCGATGAGCCTGAGAGGACCGAGAACAGGAGGGAAAAGAAAACCATGAAAACTTCAATCTTGATAGTACAACAAACTGGATTATAATGTGAGATGACATCAACAGCTGTCCAATGTGATCCTACTACCACAGTACAGCGCAGAGTAATGGCAACAAGATCACTCTCATTATGCTGCTCCTGACAGCCTGTAGAGCCGCTCTCATGGGCATATTGTGATATTTAACCAGACAGCCTTTGTGAGTAGCTGATATAGCATCAAGAGACACCTGATCTGTGTGTGTGTGTGTGTGTGTGTGTGTTACAGAGAGATGGAGACAGACAGAGCAATAGAGATAGGACAATATAAGTTTGTAAGCACCAGAAAGACGTTTTCATAAATGTGTATGTGCACTACTTGTACATCTGACTTTGTGAAGATCAATTTGAGTTTTAGACCTTCAGAGGAAGAACATTTAAGCGAGGACATTTTGACTGATCCTCATTTCCTCAATGGCCTGTTTGAGGTTCAGGTTATAATCAGATTTAGGCTAGAGTTAGGGTAAGGGTTGGGGTTAGGTATTTAGTTGAGATAGTTAAGGTTAGGGTAGGAGGCTAGGGAACACATGATGTCAATGAGTGTCCTAAGAAAGCTAGAAGTACAGAGATGTGTGTGTGCACATGCATAATCACGTGTGTAACTCTATATCAGAGATAATCATCCTGAAGTGGTCAGGGAGGCAGAGATCAAAGAGGATGAGAAGGCCAGGAGAGCTTTTCAGGAGACAAACATTGTCTCTGGTTACAGGAACCTCCTGCACACACACACACACACACACACACACACACACACACACACACACACACACACACACACACACACACACACACACACACACCGTAACAACACAGGGAATAGCTGTGGCCTGGGATGATCAAATGAAGACACACCTTTTCACGTTCCAGGTGACTGACAGCTCCTCAGGCGACGTGACACCTTCATACTTCACAATCCACCACAACAACCAACACACAGCTGGACCACAGACTACACACAAGCTCACCACTAACACACACAGATGCATGCTGGTATTTGGCATGTGCTACTACTCACTCACCCCGCCCCTGCTGCTAATACATCTAATGTTACTACTCTGCTAATAAATACCTGATGAAGGTACAAATGAGGCTTTAAGCCAAACAATGGTACTAATCTTACACAGCTCATGCCAAGCTCATGCCAAGCTCACATGGTTTATCAACTTTAGGACAGATAATACAGTAGCATGAAAAGACAACCCTCCTCTTCTTTCGTCCCGTCGCTGTTATTCTCAATTCCTCTCCTGCTACCAGCAAAACTAGTCAAGTTTACAGGCAAGTTGCCTTTTTCAGCAGCGATCAACTTGCAGCCAAACACTTCACATACAGCAACACAATAAACTGACCTTGATAATGATGCATGTAATGATAACACATTTCTAACACATCAGTGCATGATATGTCCTTTCTTGTGCTCTCATTTCTGATTTGTTTGCCCTAATTAATTACAATTTCACCACTTTCCAGACTGGACTGTGGGCTGGTTGTAACTCTTAACTTAACTAATTCTTAACTTATATATTGTGATATGTGTACATTAGGGTTAGTAAGAGATTCATAATGTTGGTGATTGATGTGATTTATTGCCCAGTCCTACAACATTACTTTTATCATTGATACAATGGTGCAGCACAAAAGAGTGCACAGAAAATGCCCTGTAAAGAAAATGATCTAATACCATGCCATTATGTTTTTATCGAGTGTCTAAACCTCCTTGAGTGAACCTTTAAGTGCTCATTCATGTTAAGTGGTAGTCATTACAAGCATTACTTTCTGATCACTGCACCTGCTTTTGAATTTGCTGCTCTGGAACACAGCACATACAGTACATAATTATTGTTGTATATACCGTACATATTTTGATGTTTAATTTTGTCTAATGTTGTTTTATAGTCCCAGTTGTATCTATGTTCTGCTGTCTTGTATCAACTCCTGGCTAGGTCGTCATTGGAAATGGTTCTCAATTTGAATAAAGGTAAAATAAAAAAATAAACAAATATAATTAAGTAGCTCTTGATATGAACATCAGGTATTATAAAGAAGAATTTAAATTTGTAATGTAAATTATGGCTGTAACTAACACAGTATATCCTGGAGCCCAGAGTGACTTCATCAAATGTCGTGTTTTATGTGACTCAACACTCCAAACCAATAATGATTGATTTACTATAATGTAAGATCAACAAAAGCAGCATATTCTTACATTTAAGAAGCTGGGAGTATCACATGTTGGGCATTTTTGCTTGAAATATAGTCACAAATTAATTTTGGTCCATCAACTAATATTGATTAATCAGACTTTAATGTAAATGCTTTAAAAGTAGGCTAATATTCACTTCCTGTTGCTCAAATATTGAAAAATGAAACACACTTTTTTCCTTTTGATCGTAATTATCTTATACTGAAGATAAGATTCACAAAGGTATTTTGACTTTTTCTAAGATGTCCCTAGATGCCTCAGTAGGCCTCTCATAATAAGCACTACTGGGGATTTTCTAGTTTTCCCATCTGTCTTTTTTTCCCAGTGGCTGGTATGCCGCTACAAGAGGATGCAGAGGTCGTTCCATTAATTAGTAATGTGAATCATCACAACATCAACATCAAACATCCAACATCAGGAAGTTTGGTTTCACAGACTAGCTGTAGTTTGCGTTAAACAAAGAAACCACCATCACTGCAGTTATTATCCTCCTTTTCCTCCAACGTACACATCACATTTACAAGGCCGAGCCCAGTCCCTAAGGGAGGAGGAGGAGGAAGGCTTTCACACAGTCAGCAGCTAAAAACTGTCCACTCATGATGCCTCCCTCCCACTGCATGTCTGATCTACACCCTCTATCTACTGGGAGCACTAATGAAGAGTAAAGAAGCCATTATGCTGCAGCTTAGCAGGCAGAAAACCAGCTAGTCAGCCAGCCAGCATGACCAGTGCCAAGAGGAAATAAGAGACACACAATGTGTTTAAACGTGCAGTCACCTGATGACGGACTCAGAGAAGTTTCCATCATACCTAACTGTTTCTGTGACTCTGTTTCCTTAACACAAGCAATCAATACACCATTTAAGACCACTACAAATATCCACCATAAATATTGAAAACTTACTCCAACAAGCACAGCAGATCTCAAAGTTACTGAAAACAATAAAAAGGTAGATCTTGTATCTGTGGTTTCATGGTCCAGGTGTGATGGAGGCTGGTGTTTCTCACCTCTCAAAGACATATCTGAGGGCTATAAAGGCGAAGGCCAGTGGTAAGGTATAGATGAGATCCCTGGGTAGAGGAAAGCGGCCCTCGTCCTCCTTCATCTCAATGTCCTGCCAGCGAATGCCAGGAGGAAGCCACTGCTCCTCCTGCCACAGCCACTCGTTCAACAGGGCCTCCATCCTGAGGAAAGGAAGAGAGTGGTGTTTCATGTGAGTGTTTGTCCCGAGCAGACCTGACCTGTTAAAATATTGATGCCTTATTCATATTTATGTCAAACAGCCCTCTCAGCCCCTCAAAATTAGACCTTAAAAGGCACAGGGAGCACATCAACATCTTGCATGTTCACATTTCATATCGATCTAAATTATTTGCAGTTTATTTTCTTGATGTTTTGTTCTGAATTGATTAATTGTAGGCCTATAAAAACTAGGGCCATGTTCAACCAAAGAAATTTTTCGCTGACTAACACGATTTTTTTGACTAATCGATTAGTTGTAGTAGTAGTAGTAGTAGTAGTAGTAGTAGTAGTGTCCAGTTCTCCACAAAGAATCACCTAAATGCACCACTTTAAATTGTGTTTACCATAAGTTTCTTGAAAATAAATCATTCAGCAGGAAAAAAAGCATAATAAATGACTAACTGACTAAAGAAATCTGTCAACTAAGACTGATTAGTTGACTAACCGATGAAGAGGGGGCAACCCAAATAAAAATATCAGAAAACAGGGGAAAGTACGATTAAAATTTCCAAAGCTCAAGGTGGCATCTTCTCCTTGTAACCGACAAGTCACAAACCAAAGATATGTAGTCATATGTGAACAAGAAAAGCAGAAAATCATCCTATTATAGAAGCTGCAGAGAATATTTGCCATTTTTTTCTGAAAATAATAATAATAATAATTGTAATCGTCAAAATAGTTGCAGCATTAACGACTAAGAGCTTCAGCTCTACATTACAGCACAATAACAAAATACAAATCTACCAGCCAAAAGAAAAACAGCAACAACAAAAAACATTTGTGGGCCTTGATCCAGCATAATTCTTCGCGTGTATCCCAGCATGACCTGAACAACGCAGTTTTGATGCATGAATGGCTTCAGATACTGTCAAAAACGCATACACAAACACCAACGCATTCACACACGCACACACACACAAAGACAATGATGAATCACGATTATGCGATTGTGAAACCACATGCTCACATCTGATCGATCTGAGTTTAAAAGCTGCTTCCTAAAGCGTCACACTGACTGGCGTATTGATTATAGCGGTTCAGCATGACGGCGTTATGTTAAAGCCTACATGCAGCCTTGTGCTGGCATTGGAAACCAAAACACCCTGCCCACGACAGCGAGACAATACCACAGGCACATCAGACGTACTCATTATCTATAGAGACACGTAAATTAGGTTATGTTGTCTACTACATTAAATACACTCCATATATTATTAATAGTAATCTCATAAAGTGTGGCAGCCCGCCTCTCACATCCAACCGAACAGCCTCGAGCTGAACAGCCCCATCAAACACACAGCCTACCTTTTTCATCACATCTATCTATTTCGTATTCCAGAAACAGCGTAAAAGCAACCCCATTGCTCCATAACAGAATATAAATGCGACATTGCGGTTACCTGTCCGCGCTCCTGTGATGGAGACGGGAAGCGCACAGCAGCAAATGGGAGAGGAGGAGCGTCTTTGACGCAACCTGCTCCTGTTGAGGGCGGAGAGACAGAGAGACATGCGCTGCCATCACCGTCGTCGTCGTCATCTCATTGGGTTTGGTGTCACCCTGCATGAGATAAGCATATGGCAGTCATTTTTTCACCAGCAAAAACACAATCTACGAGTCAGTCACCGTAATATTGCGTTACAGCATATTGTCATTCTCTGTCAATAGAGTTATTATCCTCATAAACATCTTGTCATTTATTGCAAACAAAGGTCACAAAAGTAGATCAGCTTGCTTTTTTCGGCATTTATAAAAAAATGAAAAAGACTATATGCTTGAGAGACAAGGGAATGATTTTTTAGCCTCATTGAGGAAAATATTTTACAGTGTTCAGTGAATAACCTGCTCAGACTATGGGAGTCAAACATCTACATGCTCTTGAGGTTCTTTTAAAATGTAAGTTCGTTTCATGCATGTTTGGCTGTTAGCAACGAGCTGTGGAAATTTCTGGAGAAAATCAGCAGCCTGAATGATGTCCTACTTTCCTCCTGTTCTACTTCCTAAAAGGTGAGCAGAGGGAAATGAACAGAGACTTTGGAGAGCAAGAATACAAAGAAAGTAGTGCTTTCACTGATGATTTCTTTGTAAAAGACCAATATATGTATGTGTATCTGTATGTGTTAATCTTCAAAGCATCTCCTTATTGTAATGCACCAAAGAGCAAAACACTGAACAACAGAGAGGCATGAAGAAGATCACACAATTGTCAGTGTTTTGCAGAACTATACACACAACAGAGAAGAACATAGTGGGAAGTAAACAGAAAAAATTAAATACTGTGCGAGAAAGCTCATTATTTCAGCTGCAGGCACATCATACACTCACAATAGAAGGATATTGTAGTTATTGTCACTCATGACCATTGACGTACAGTTTAACTGCTAATGTCAGTGTTTGATTATACATTTAAGAGGAAGTAACACAGTACTGTATGTAGGCTACATGGATGGATTCAAGAAAAAACATCATGGGCATAGTTCCTGTTTCCTGATATCATTCATCAATCAGCGGTCATGTTAAGAAATCTGATAAGATTTAGAGACGTGCTCACATGATGCTGCTTTTCATGCCAATCATACTTTGACGGTAGTTGCGGAGAAGAGAAAACCCAACCCAGCAGCTGTTTATGTAGATGTACACACTCTCCTTTCTCTTTGTATTACAAAAAAAACCTTAAGCTGTGAATCTTGATGTGAAGTTTAGAGGCCGATAGTGATGGGATATTTAATGCTATCAATAACTTCATGTAATGGACACCGGCATCCAAAGTTGTTCATCTTATTTCGGAAACTGCCAGAATCCTTCTTCTTCTCACTCAGAGTTTGCAGTAAGTAAACACCTGCCGTGCTCGTGTCACATATAGTTCAAAGAATTCACCAGAGGGTGTGCATGTAGGTGTAAATGTGGTAGTAAAGAAAATATTTCCTTATGTCACATTAGATTTAACCTCTAAGTAATACAGTCGGAAGGAAGAGGATATTATTCCAGCTATTTCCCTCTACACTGACTTGGCTACTCTCGAGCCTGCATGAAGGACATTAAATGCCAGATATCCACTGTAACCCTAGATCTGTGAGTACCGGC
This sequence comes from Pterois miles, assembly GCA_947000775.1. Lineage (NCBI taxonomy): Eukaryota > Metazoa > Chordata > Actinopteri > Perciformes > Scorpaenidae > Pterois > Pterois miles. The sequence continues at coordinate 9,857,621 of CAMQGK010000171.1, read as the reverse complement.
AGATTCCTGTCACCACTACTTCCAGAGCTGTTCACTTTGTGGATGCCAGACAGTAAATTTAAAGCACTATAGTGCTCCACAGGGCAACACTATAGTAAGCTGCTCCACCTGTACTCCTGGGGTTACATGTGCTATTTGCTTTAATTGTCTAAGAATGCCTGGCTCTAAACCAACATGTGTCTCTCTGTTTTGTCCTGTGATTCAGTCTGTGTGACTCCAACAGAACACATGACTGAGGTGGCAGCTATGATGGAGAGATTATGAGATTTTTCTGTCAGCCGTTGTGGAATTCGTGAGATATGTGAGACAGGACCTGCAAGGGATCGATTATAATGTTGCGGGTAAAAGTGAAAGTAGGCTACTGTATATGTATGTATATTGCATGCACAAATACACACTGTTCGGTAACCCACTGTTCTTCATACTTTTGTTTTCTGGGTTACAATTAATTTGCTGCCTTTCATTACCAGAGTTGCACCACAGAAACCCTGACAAGCCCCTGGTTGACAGGTGTTGCCATGAGGATATCATCTCTGTAGTGAGGACGGAGACACTTCCCACCAGAAGTTGGGTGTGTTTGGTTATCACTGAATGTTTGTTGTGTTGGCCAGCTGTTGTGTTTTTCATGCACCAGTGCTCATACTTTTTTTTTGGTAATGTACTCATACCTGCATACCTGTACCAGCATGAACTGGATGCATAAACGTGTATGTACACTCAGTCATGCACACATATGAAAATGCACAGTCCCTTTTCACTTCTTTGTCACACACTTGTCAGGGGCCATTTGTGTATAATCACTTGAACCTAAGAATCATTGTGTTTTCAACTTAGAAATGCTCATTTAAAGTATGCCAAAAGCAAATCTATGAGACATAATTATGTCATTACCACCAGAGATGGAATGTAGGCTGTCTGGAATAATGGCAGGTTTCCTCATTTAATGGATCAGACTGTTAGACAGTAAACACTAACATACAGATGCCAACATTTCTCTGCACACAGGGATTGGAGAATCTAATAATTATTGTGCAACATTTTATAAGCTCAGAAATGCAAAAAATGACTTCAGTGTTGATTTTGAAATGAGACCATATGGTTTTTTAAAGTGGTTTTCTCATGAACACTGGTGTCAGTGTGTGTTTGTGCCCAGACAAGCCTATGTGTGACAAGGTGTGTGAGTTTCTGATGGGAACATGAAGTGTGTTGGATGATAATTGGTATGAGCAGAACATTGGTGACCAAACAAGTGTGACTGGGTTCATTTCCTGTTTTACAGTCACAACAATACAGCTATATATATATGGTGGTATATATATATAATATATATATATATATATATATATATATATATATATATATATATATATATATATATATATATATCACCGTACCTGTGTACCTTAGCTGTGTTGTTGTGAAAGAAAGAAAGAAAGAAAGATATTCCTTTATTAGTCCCACAGTGGGGAAATTCAGTTTTACACTCTGTTGTTCACACAGTACATATACATATCAATGGAGAGATGTCAGAGTGAGGGGGCTGCTCCTGACAAGCACCCAGAGCAGTTGGGGGTTTGATGCCTTGCTCAAGGGCACCTCGGCAGTGCCCAAGAGGTAAACTGGCACCTCTCCAGCAACCAGTTGGTCTTGGTCCATGGGGGACTTGAACCGGTGACCTCCGCATCCTAACCCAAGTCCTTATGGACTTACTGCCGCCCCCCAATTGATTGGCTATAATCACAATCATATATATATATATATATATATATATATATATATATATATATATATATATATATATATATATATATATGGTTGAGCTAAATGCTGATACTAACAAGCTAACATGCTCACAATGACAATAATAACTAGCAGGTCATTGGGATTCATCCCCCGTGAACCAGGAATGTCTGCACAAAAAAGCAATCCATCCAATAGTTGTTGAGATATGTCAGACTGTACCAGGGTGTTGGACTGACGGAGTGACATTGCCATCCATAGAGCTATGCTGCTACCATGGCTAAAAACACAACAACCCTACATCCACAAGGTCCAACATCTACATCCAGCCACCTAGAGAGGGACACTGAAGAGCAGGGATGTTGAAGGCCTCTGCAAGAGCCCTGGTTCTTAGCTGTGTACCCCTCGGTCTGGGCCAAGAATAACACAGCTGGGGAGGTGGGGAATGTGCGCAGGAAACCAGTGCTTTGCGGTAGCAGCAGCAGTGGTGGCGGCAGAGAGCCTGGCTGAGCTGAGCTGCATGAGCTGCAGAGGACCTGGCTGGAGCAAAGTCACGTTTCAGCTGGGGCCAGGGGGCTCCTCCAGGAAACACACACACACACACACACACACACACACACACACACACACACACACACACACACACACACACACACACACACACATACTTTCCCACAAGACCCTGACTGGAGATTACAATGCAAAAAAACACACATGCACATTTACTCATTAGCTATTTGTCTAGACACAAGAGCATACATGCACATTTTTTTTAGGTTACAAATCTACTTTTCTTTATTTCTTTTATTTTCTTTTATTTCTTACAGTGTTGTGAAAAAATATTTGCCCCCTTCCTGATTTTTTATATTTTTGGATATTTGTCACACGTAATTGTTTCAGATCATCAAACAAATTTTAATATTAGATAACCAGAGTAAATAAAAAATGCTGTTTTTAAATGATCATTTTATTTAATAAGGGAAAAAAACTATCCAAACCTACCTGGCCCTATGTGAAAAAGTAATTGCCCCCTTTGTTAAATCATGTAATTAACTGAGATTAACCACAACCATGGTTCAGTTTCACTTGCCACACTCAGGCCTGATTACTGCCAGGCCTGTTGAATCAAGAAATCACTTCAAGAGAACCTGTCTGACAACGTGAAGTAGGCTAAAAGATCTTAAAAAGCAACACATTATGCCATGATCTAAAGAAATTCAAGCAGAGATGAGAAAAAAGTCATTGACAACTATCAATCTAGAAAAGGTTACAAAGCCATTTCTAAGGCTTTGGCGCTCCAGTGAACCACAGTGAGAGCCATTATCCACAAATGGAGAAAACTTGGAACAGTGGTGAACCTTCCCAGGAGTGGCCGGCCGACCAAAATTACCCCAAGAGTGCATTGACGACTCATCCAGGAGGTCACAAATGAACCCAGAGTAACATGTAAAGAACTGCAGGCCTCTGTTGCCTCAGTTAAGGTCAGTGTCCATGATTCAACAATAAAACAGAGACCGGGCAAAATGGCAAAACCACTGCTGATCAAAAACAACACAAAGGCTTATCTCACATTTGTCAAAAAACATCTTGATGATCCCCAAGACTTTTAGTAAAATATTCTGTGGACTGACGAGACAGAGGTAGAACTTTTTTGGAAGGTATACGTCCCGTTACGTAAAAATAACACAACATTTCATAAAAACAACATCATAGCAACAGTCAAACGTGGTGGTGGTAGTGTGATGGTCTGGGTCTACTTTGCTGCTTCTGGACCTGGACGACTTGCTTTAACTGATGGACCAATGAATTCTGCTCTCTACCAGAAAATCCTGAAGGAGAATGTCCGGCCATCTGTTCGGGACCTCAAGTCAAGCCCACTTTTGCAGCTGGACAATGATTTGAAACACACCAGCCATCACAAGTCCATCTCTGAATGACTTAAAAGAAACAAAATGAAGGTTTTTTTTGTGGCCTAGTCAAAGTTTAGACTTCAATCTGACTGAGATGCTGTGGCATGACCTTAAACAGGCCGTTCATGCTTGAAAACCCTCCAGTGTGGCTGAACTAAAACAAATGTGTAAAGAAGAGTGGCCCAAAATTCCTCCACAACAATGTAAAAGACTCATTGCCAGTTCTCGCAAACGCTTGATTTCAGTTGTTGCCGCCAAGGGTGGCACAACCAGTTATTAGGTTTAGGGGCAATTACTTTTTCACATAGGGCCAGATAGGTTTGGATAGCTTTCTACCCTTAATAAATAAAATCATCATTTACAAACTGCAACTTTGTCTAATGTTAAAATTTGTTTGATGATCTGAAACATTGAAGTGTGGCAAATTTGCAAAAATGTAAGAAATCAGGAAGGGAGCAAATACTTTTTCACAGCACTGTAGTCTCCTCAGCACAAGCTCCCCTGATCTTTTTGTCCAGTATCCCCCCCGGCCTCTCTGAGCTTTGACACTCCCTGTCATCCCCTTCTCCTGCTCTCTGCCAGGTGTTTTGTCGGCACCCTGTGGATGCCAAAACAACAGGGCCTCTGTTCTCTGCTCCCTGTGGAAGAAACTCTCATATGCATGCTCTCTTTCTGACTTTCCCGTCTTTCTCCTTTTTCCTCTGTTCTTTCCTCTATTAATTTCTCTCCTGGAGCATTCCTCGAGCTCTCCACTGTTGTTTCTCATTCTTTTGTCTGTTGATATTGGCATCAGTTCTTCCTCAGACCCCCAGAGTGAAGCCAGTTAACTCTCCAGCTCTAAGCTCTAAAGACAACAGTGCAAGGCCCTCTCTTCAACACACACTCTATCTGAGACGAGGCTAACACAACAACTGGGGGGATACAGTAAAAATGGTGGTCCTGGGGTAACTGGAAGACTCCCTCATGAACAAGGTGTGACCTCATTCCTACACTGGATTAAAAAGTCATACTGCTTTATTCCAGCAGAGGGTGCCAGACAATACAGGATTCAGCGGATGTCGGTCTGTGTGCAGTGGCTGGTCTGGCCTAAACCGCCTAACGGTATATAAAGTAGCCTATACATTGATGCATCAATATAAATAATACCATTCATCTTATCATAGGGGTTTTCTGCAAAAGCTCATCATAGTATGGTTTTGAATGCAGGACCTTTACCTGTAATATATATATTGTACTGATATAAGCATACAGCAAAAACATGCAAACAGTGCATGTGCACATAGCGGTGCTAGCTATTTGCTTCTTCATGCTACCCACACAAACAAGATATCATCATTATGAAATGAGACTCCACTCCAATGGTATAAGTCTAATCATTCTATGATGAAAATTAACTGAACCAGCAACTGAGGAAGAGAAAAAAAGTAACTTCATGTTATACAGCCATAACCATAAATCATGTCTCATTTTGTTTTCGAAGACATATCAGCACTGCTCATGGTTACTCCATTGTCTCTGGATCACTTTTTAAGGTGTTTCCAGCCATCTGTATTCATTTGGCTGGCATGGAGGAGTATTTGTACTCTGCCTTCCTCCAGCATCAAACAGCCTATCCTCAGCCTTCCATGTGAAAACACTGTCTAAGTCACCACCTGGTGGATGATTCGTGGTACTGCACTCATCCTGATGGCATTGACCTTCAGTACAGGCATAAGCTGGTCAAATAAACAAATGGATTATGGTTTTCTTTGAATGAGAACATGTATAGAAGTCTGATTGATTGATTTTTCAAAACAAAGCCAAAACTGTTGTATTTAGTAGGAATTAATGCCTATAATGACATCAAATTAATGACATTAAATTACTTTTACAGTTACCTGAGAAAATTTAAAATGGTACAGTTGTATCCAAATGTGTCCACCTTAACATACTTCTACTAAAACCTCTCTAATTTGGCTTTTCTTCACTTTATTAGCTGTGCACAGGCAATGTCCAGATATTGTGGATATCATGGTTTGCTAGAGGTTTGGGCTGCATTAATACAAAGGGATATTCACTCTGTACAGTTTTCTTAGGCGAAAATAAATCTTTCATTTATGCTGGGTCCCATCTTTATTTAAATATGCCCAGTAGTTTAAATACTGATGCTTACACCTCTGCAGAAGTCTCACTCATGTTATCTTTATAACTAAGATTATTCAAATAAGCCTTGTAGTTGACTTTGTAGAGATACAGCTATTCATTTTGGACATATCATTTTTTAAATATATTATTTTCAGGTGCACTAAGCGTGCCAAGAGAACATTGGGGGTATTTTTGTTAATGAATTTCTGCTGTGGAAACAAGAACACTTGATCTAATACAACAACCAGCTGTATGGGTATTCCTCACATTGCGTGTTTTTGTGTGTCTGCACACAGTTTGTGTGTTTATGTGCTTGTGTGCTTAGCGAAAGGTACATTTCCATCCTTCAAGGGGACCTCAGGAGGTAAACATCATTAAACTTCAAGTGAGGAAGTTTGATTGTCAAGTATAAAGTCAGCTACAAAGCCTCTCTCACCCACCTGTTTACAGCCTTAATTAACAGGCAAACTTCAAGTCAGATGGAGACTATGTCATCAGTGGTTTCGGGCTGGGGGTCAGCCTCTCATAGCTTCACTCTGAAAGTATTTAAGAGACCCTGAGGTCATAAGACATAACCTCCTGGAGAACCTACCAACGCTGAGTATTGACATCATCATTTTACAATAATGGGACTCATAGTTTCAGAGGTTATTATTTTTATGAACAAAAATAGATGGGGTAAGAAAAAGAAACACAGCATGCAAGTTTAATTTGACTTAATTTAATTACAATTTTTAGAAAGGTCAAATTGTTCATTTTATGTGCAGGTATGTTCTTCATGCCAGAGTAAATGGAAACATGTTAGAAACAATGAACAATAGAAAAGTAGGGGGTTGAGAAAAACAAGCCTCAAACAAAACCATGACACAACAAAAGACAATTTCAATTCATAAAACATGACTAAGAATGTTCTGTATAATCTAAGCCATATTTTAAAAAAGGACAAAAGAGAACATGAAGCGAAGTGAAAATGTCTTGAAAACATAACTGCATTAAAATAGTGGCAACAGAAATGAACAAATCTGAGTCATGTATTGCATTTGCAAACATTTTGTATTGTTTATTTCAAGAAACATGAAACACAGATGGGTGAGGTTTTAAAACACCAGTATAAGACAAGTTGAACAAAGCCAGAAGAGTGTAGCTTCATTACTTGAATTTCAAATACATTTTGTTGTTTCGTGTGAGTTTCCTTGTTGTAAAAGTCTCCTACCCAGGAAATATGTATGCTCAAACAAATATTACTTGATCCAGGTTTGCATTTTTGATATTTGGATACTGGATAACGACTCTGACGAGGTAACAGTGGAACCCTGACTCACACATTCATGTTTAACTTGTTCCTACATCTTCAACCCAACAGTTCTGAAACGTCTGGAAAGAAACCAGGTGAAGCTGAGCAGTAAAACCATTGCTACCAGCCACCACCTCAGTTTCCCAGCTAACGGTACACCTCACTAATGACCTGCTATTATGTCCAGCTGGTGTTAACTCACTTTTGTTCGGGGCAAAGGTCGCAGGTATTCACAGGTATAGGTCTGTTTTTGACATTCCTCAGCAATGAATGCTGTCCTATTTCTTCAGCTGCTGGTGTGTCCTAGTTTTGTGTAAAATCCTGATTCTCATTTTCACATCTTTCAGTGAATTATTGCCTTAAAAAACCTCAAGAAAACATGTCTTCAAAAGAATCATAATGAGGAAAAGCCATGATTGACAGATTGAGAACATGACATTTGTATTTTCCATAACAGAGTGAGTCATCCACCTTCATTTTGACATCTTTAGAGGCTTCACTAGACAGTAGGGATGATAAATGGAGTCAAGGCCCGAGACCTCTACTGACTTTAATAAGGTGTGTACAGCTGTAGGCAGAAAAGCAATGTTTCTGACTGGAAATAATAATAGTTCAACCAGATTGCCCACTTATTCATAAATACTTTCAACCATCATCATCAACAATCATTCAAAGGATAAAGCTGGTGTTCTATAAATTTTCTTATTGTCAACAAAGCTCATGAAGACACCAAAACCCGACCACCCTACCATCTCTGTGGCTCTCGGACACAAAACAATTTGTTCCTACAGAAGATATCTCTAAAAACAGATCACAGATATATAATTTCACTTCTAAAAATGCTCAGTAATTTCCTTACAGCTGGGCACTGTAAATTTTTGCAAATGTCACTCAAACAGGAATAATTGGACTATTTTCAGGACTATTTTCAGGCGTGGATTAATACACGATCATACTAGTGAGTATTTTTTGCAGAACACTACATGTGGAATTGACTCAAAATAATCCACAGTGCCCACGTTCATTGTGATGAACAAACATGTCACTCAGTGCAAAGTTGTCATGTGTTTTGAATAGTTTTTGGTATGTGGGACAGTGCGATAAGCTCTCTGAGGCTTTCGCTCCACCAGACTCACTTATTAGTTGCAAGAGTTCATTGTTGCCATTGATTTTTTTATGGGTTTTGTTGATAATAAGATACATATAGAATATATTGCCAGCCTTATCCTTTAAATATTCTTGTGTGTTTGTTTGTTATTCATATTGTTTAGGGAAATCAAACTAATATTTGGAAACAAGAAAAAACTCTCTGGAATCCAGAGAGACTACAAAATCAAATGGAAACCATCACTGCTTGCCATGTTGCCTGTGCACACATTGTTTCTTTTAGCTCTAATTTCCAGATGAGCTTAATTTTGTTGTAGTTTAAAATAAAATTGTGCCCTCATCCAGAGAAAATTTCCACTGCTCTCCCATCAACCTTTACCTTTTAACTCAGTCAATCTGTAACTAGCCCTTCAACAGTCTGCACAGCTCAAGACGTCTTACTAACTACATTAGTGTCTGGATTAATATCTAAAAGAATGGGTAAGACCCTTAAGTAGTCCTTGTCGCTCTGTCCCGTGAGTCCACCTTCATCCCAGCTTCGCCAAGCCTTGTCCCGTTGCTTTACACGTCAGGACGCGCACAGCTGCCTCTCCCCACCTAAGCTTCTCATTGTCTCCCAGTGACATCATTGAATTAGACACAGCAACACATCTTTCATCATCATTTCAGTAATGATTATCATTATCGTACCACCATTAAGGTCTCTCTCTGACTGCATCATATTTGGCTGACTTCCTTCCTGGTGAGGAGAAAAAACTTCTATGGGGATGACAGGAGGAAGGACTGGGTGGGGGAAGATGGGAGGGTGGCAGGGCTGGTGGAGCATATTTTTGGAGGCCAATGGAAAAACATTGTAGCCAACACTGCTGTTACTTGACTTTAGGAAGGCTGTGACAGAATCTGCCAGTTGCAGACTGTGAGCAGTCATTGTACATGCCCTTCCGATCATTCATTATCACGTAAATAACAATCAGTTCATTATCATTATCTGTTGTCATCATTCTCACGACACACATGTCACTGCTGTTTATCACCAGCTGTTGCTTTGAGTCTCCTTTCTACCAGCCCACTTATTTGTCCTTTTGGTTTTGAAGTGGTTTGAGGCGATTACATACCACGTCTTTATCATTATCTCACATGTTTCAAGCCCAGCCTTTGTTCAAGTAGGTAATGACTGTTTTGTTTTCACAACGGGCTGCGTTGACCACTCACAATGATAGGAATGGTCACTCCATAGCAGCTCTCTTATCTGGCATCAGCAATGACAGTCAGGAATGTGTTGTAGCAGTTACAAACCTATTACATTGTTTTCATAATAGCAAGAGGGAGGGCTGCTATGGCTTTCTGTTAGCTATAGCTTCACAAACATTCATTGTTTTTCTGCACATGTAAAAAATTGTGTTAATCTATTTGTATTACAAACCATCTGTTTAGTATAAAAACTAGCTACATGTGTTATCTGTAAAACTCTGTTTTCCAAATGAGTATTGTGACATTACTTCCCATGGTGATAATGCGCTGTCTAGGATAAAAGCCAAACTACATATATGAATGGTGATAGCATATGTTACATTTCAATCTGATCACTGCCACCACAGCGTACAGCAGAGGTGCTCAATGGGCTGTTTCCATGGACTGGCCTGCAATCTCTACTGAGGATTTATGTCAACAAAATTTTGGAGATTTTAAACACTGTAAAACCTCACAACTCTCAGAGCAACCCTGGACATGGAAATGCCTAGTGCTCTTAGTGGTTTTTCCCTTGTTCTGTCTCATCCTGTGAATCGCCCCTCATTTTTTACTCTTTTTCCCCCAATAATTATCTTTGATTGCAGTCATAAAAATGTATCCCCTCAAAGATGCATTAGGTCATTTTATTTCCTTTCCTTTCCTTTGTTTGCACCAATTCCATCTCATCTCCTCTCCCCTTCTTCCCTTGCTCCATCCCTCCTCTCTTCGTGGCTCCTGACCCCTGCTGTGTGTATGAAACTTGACTGATCCTGGTCAGGAATTTGCCCTATATCTTCAGACTTGGGGCCTGCAGCTGTAAATCACATGACCAGTATGTGGGAACAGCCATAATGAAGATGGACGGACTGGAGAGAGTCTGACTGCATTCCTCAGGCTAGTCCTCTGATTAGGGTGATCACACACACATCCACACATGCTTATATCGCTATACCATGTCATTTCAAACTGTTACCTTAAGACATCCTAATATAACCCCATTCCTAATTAAAATTTGACCATAATGTGGGCCCTTAATTGAAGTCACAATCCTCTTCCAATCTTACCCATGACCTTTTCTCCTCCACATATACAAAGACACAAGACACAATTGACTATGCTAAGAGTTGTTGCAGTTGTTTCTCTCTGAACTGACTAATCTTGTCAGAAAGTCAAAAGGTGACTGCTGTTGACAAATGTGCACTGACGTTCTGTGCCTACATGTGGAGTCTTTATTTTATATGGAGACTCAAAATAGAGTAAAGTATACTAATCAAGTCACACAGCGCACTGATGCGGCGGAGACTTTTAAACTACGCAGAGCACAGTCAAACCACCAGCCTTCAACTAGGACCAGATGCGGGAGACCATGTTATAGAAAGGCTTACGCACACTTCCTCCGTGAGACCACACACCTCCACAATCACATCTCAGCTCTTTTCACTTCCAAGTAACATTACAGGAAGTCTCGGGGAAAATTGATGGCTAAGTTTACTCTGTATTAAGGATCCATTTTTGAAGTGTTTTTTTTTTTCATGGCTTTGGAGAGGCGAGAATTCAAAGAACCACAAATATGATGAACTGGCAGTTCAGAGACCTCACAGGCTCTCTCAAGAGTTCACTGAGTCTATCACCAGACACTCAAAGCAACAAATATTGACTCTTCCAGATCCTGTGTCTTTTTCCTTGGTGTTGGGTTGGCAGAGCAAACAGCTGGACTGCTACAGCACCGCCCTTCATCCTGCATGAGAAACCCCCCTCCCACCCTCAGGCCTCTGTCTGATCGTACACCTACAGTACTGCTCTCTTCATGTGGGGGGCCCTCGACACTTCAAAGCGCCCTGTGTGGAAGCTCCAGTAGGGTGACAAGCAGCCAAAGCCCAGCTGAGCAGGATCACACTTGTCAATGCCAAGCAAACGCATTTTGGAGACTGCTGGGTGTGAGGGACTTCTGGTTGAGTGAGTGAGTGAAACAGACTCATGCACATGAAAATATAGATTACTGTGAGTAAGGTTGATGCAGGAATGCATCTGTGTGCTCCACAAAATCATCTGACATCATTATCAGCTTTTTTTCAATCCTCCTTTGTGTTGTTTAATTGATTGCCAAAAGGAAATGCTATAATGCATTCCTTTAGTGTAACGTTACTTCCCCATTTGGAGGTTTGTCCATGCACACAATGTGCACTCTTAATAAACCTATAATTTACTTTGCCAAATAATCAGGTTTTACCAGTGGAAATCCAGCTGTTAGCTGAATTATTCTCAATCCCCTTGTGTGAAACAGGAGAGCAGGTTTTATCTGAATACAGACTTACAGACTTTGGCATTGGTAGTTTTATCTTAATAAAAGAGAAACAAATGTATTCTTTGAGGAATAGATCTACATTTTGGGAAATACTATACGCTTTCTTCCTCTCTAGTCTTAAAAGCATACGCTGCTTTATAGTCTATTTTACTCTAAATGGAACCATACTTTGCTAAATGAACATCATGCTGTGAAGAAGACTTGAAACTAGACCATAAACTCATAGTTACAATGTTTACTGAGGTAATAAATCAAGTGAGAAGTAGGGTCATTTTCTCATAGACTTCTATACAATCAGACTTTTTTTTGCAACCAGAGGAGTCACCTCCTGCTGGATATTTGAAAATATGCATGTTTAAGGCACTTTAGCATTAGCTTCACTTTTCAGGCTGCTCACAGGAAGGCCAATAAATATTCTGGCACATAACTACTTGTAACAGATACATGTTAATTAATGAGTTTTAGAGATGACAGCAAGTTGATTTTTTTCTCACCTTTGGACAAAGCCAGGCTAGCGATTTCCCCCTGTGTGGCTTTATGCTAAGTGAAACTACTGTAATCAACTCCAGGGCTCCATATTGAGAGTGGTCTTGATCCTCTCACTGAACTCTCAGAAAAGGGAATATTTTTAGTTCCCTAAATGCCAGACTATTCCTTTAAAACATAGTATGTAATCACTGTAATTAGCAAAGCCATCTCTGTCTTTTTCCAGAAAAAGCAACACTTGATAACATGACTGGTAACAATAAAATTGAGAATACTATTGAGTATTGAAGTATGAAAACTGGTAAAGCATTTGAGTAAACGTGGCTGTAGATGAACGTGTTTGTCCTTCAGAGCTACAAGATTGCTGTTGGACTAGATGGACTAAATTACGACAAATGAGCTAACAAATAATGTGTGTATGAGCAAGCGAGGGAGGAAGCGAGAAACGAGCATGGTATCATTGTGTAGCAAACACAGCTGGCCACCTGATGCTTTCAAACCAAGCTGACCCTTAGAAGCCACTATGGTAGTGACCACGCAGTCTTCTATTGTTTATGTGTGTGAGTGCGTGTGCATGCAAGCATACAGTATGTGTTGGACCATTTGTATATATTAGCAGCTGAGAGCGTGAAATTTTACTCATCATCTCTTTAGAACCTCCCGCTTGTCACAACGTATGCTCTGCTCTGTGTTTCTAGACAACCCCCCCCCCACACACACACACCTTTTTGGGGGTTTGTGTAAAACTCTTGGGTGGTCCATTGATACGCAGCTTTAATAGGCCTCAGAGCATATGCGTGTGTTACAGCAATAGAGGTTTGACCCTAAACAAATGTGTCACAGACAGTCACAGGGAACAACAGGATATGTTTGTGTTGTTAGAGGGGCATGACTTCAGTTTCCCATAAAGAGGATAAGGGAGGTATTTTCTTGATTTGTTTTATTGGAACATATACAGAGCATGTTTTGTTTTTGTTTTTATTGCAGTTCAAAGTGGCGTTTTCATCCAGAAATGTAGAAGAATCCATCACTTGACATATTTTTATCCGTCTCTGCCTTTTTCTCCGCACACATTTGGAGCAAAAAAAACAGCTGCAGCCAAACAAGAAGCGAGTGTGAGACAGCGGCAGGAAGGACCGGAGGGATGGATGAAAGGTGGAAGGAATGCTGACAGGCAGGTAGGTTAAGAGGATCTTCCAAGTGTCTTAGCATCTGTTGCCCAAACCTCTAATGATCACAGTGCAGCAGCAGCAGCAGAGCTGGCTGCTATAGCTGGACATCCTGTTCTCCCATTTGTCCCACGTACACCTGCTTTACTGGAGTTTCACACTCATAAAAGAATTTTTCTGGCTTTTTCAACCCCACACACACTAAGGACACACTTGTAGTTCCACTTGTATGTGCACAAACACGCAGATACACATGGTAACGTACAAACACACAAGTGGATGTACAGATGCCTGGAGGCATGTTATTGTGCTCAGGAGGCAAAGCGAGGTGAAGCTGGACTTACTTTGCTATTTGGCCTGATTATAGATTATTGGCTTAGTGGGTTGGAATGATACTAAAAATGAGAACATGGTATAAACTGCAGGAAATCCTATTATGTTCACTCCTTTGGCTTTGATGATCATATTCCCCGCCGCTATCTTCACCTGTTCTGCAGACGGTGAACTAACATTTATGGGTAAACATTTATTCTTATGGAGATGGAGGCGTGTTTGTAATGGGAGACGTCCAGTGTCCAGATGGAGAAAATTGGCCAATCTTGCCTGCACTTATTGTAGGGGTGATGTGTTTAGACTGAAGTTTTACTTTGATTGAGCATTTTAATTTTTTTTTTTTTTTTTTTTTTTTTTGGGGGTTGCAAAGTTCTGTAGATGTCCAAGAGTTGCCAGTTCCAGCTTTGATAGTGCTGAGGATCCAATATCACTGCTGACATTTAGTTTATTAATAAATAGTAATAACAATAATGCATTTTATTTATAGGTGCCTTTCTGGGCACTCAAGGTCACCTTACATCATAAAAAAATTAACCACAGAGTTTGAGTTAAAAAGAATAGCAATGAATACAATTTCAAATACAATTTAGATCAAACAGGGTTTAAGTTAAAAAGGATAGCGATGAAATTTAATTTTAAATACAATTTTAAACAAACAGAGTTTAAGTAAAAAAGAATAGCAGTAAAATACAATTTAAAAAGATTTAAGAGAGAAAGAAAAATGAACAATGGAAGTGTATGCTAAATGTAAGCTTAAACTGTAAGCTGTAAGTTTAAACACATGAGTTTTGAGTTTGGATTTAAAATGTTGGAGTGAGTTAGAATTATGGAGGTCAGGTGGGAGAGAGTTCCAGAGCTGTGGAGCAGAGTGGCTGAATGCTCTGCCCCCCCGTGGTAATAAGGCTAGCAGGAGGGACAGAGGGATGGATGGAGGAGGATCTGAGGGTGCGGACAGGTGTGGCAAAATGGAGGAGGTCAGAGAGATATGGAGGGGCGAGGTTGTGGATGGCTTTAAAGGTGAGAAGTATTTTGTAGTTGATCCGGTATGTGATGGGGAGCCAGTGGAGCTGTTGTAGAATGGGTGTGATGTGAAGTGGTGGATGAAGGAGGTGTGTGTGCTGATACGGGCGGCTGAATTTTGAACCAGTTGTAATTTATGGAGGGTTTTGTGTGGGACGCCAAACAGAAGAGAGTTGCAATAGTCTAAACGGGAGGTGACATGGCTGTGAACAAGAATGGCGGTGACGTGGGGAGTAAGGGAAGGACAGAGACGGTTAATGTTACGTAGGTGGAAGTAGGCAGACCGGGTGACATGGTTGATATGGGAGGATGACACCCAGACTCTATCTGAGGGGAGGGAGAGATGGACAAATGTGGATTAATGTGGAGTAAATTTGCATCAAAGTAAAGTTGTTCTCTTTGTGTGCTATAGGTTGTTCCTTTTGCTATTGTTTTAAACAAAAAATTGTGTGGACTTGAGTGCCTGACTTGGACTCAAGCCACAAATTTGGTGACTTAAAACTTGACAAAAAAGACTTGTAACTTAAGTATTATTATTTTTATTATATATTAAAAAGTATATTTAAAAATTGTTTCCATTTATATGCTATGAAACTACATTTTTTAATGAATAAGAACAGTAGTACTTGTTTTAACAGACTTGCTTTAACAAATAAGTAGAATTTTTTAAAAAGCATTCATGATTTTTGTAAATTCAGTATATTATTACTCTAAATGGCATTACATTTGGTGAAGAGCGCTTAGTGTTTAGGGCTTGAAACGAGAAGTTTATTCCAATTTTGAGGTTCTTGTACTTGTACTGTAATTCTAATTATGCTACTTCTACTTCACTACATTTCAAAGGGAAATATTGTATTTTTTCACTCAATTTATTCAACAGCTGAAGTTAGAGGGCCACACAGGTGTTTAAAGTTATGCCGGTATTTAGGTGAAGTCATCAGGTATGTGTACCATGTAGAATGATTAAGTTGTAAATCGCTCCGCTACAACTAATAGGCGAGACCAAATATAAGTTCAGGGGGTGCAGCAGGGTTCAGGTCAGATGTGTTTATGTAAGAAATTGCAGAACAACTGGAATACATCTGTCTGTGTTGTTCATGTTAACAATTTGGACACCACTACAATCCACCAAAGTTGCACTGGGATCCCTTACAACAACACACCCGAATGCAAAACAGCCACTTGACATGTTGCATGTTGACAGCGGGGCATGACTCATTTTTTCTCATCTGGAAAATCTTGCATGCAATGTTTGTCTTACTATTATTATTATTATTGTTGTTGTTGTTACTTATGTGCAATAATTTGCAGTTGAATGGAACAAGTTCAGCCATGTTCTCTGGGAATTCTGGAAAGTTTAGAGGATCAGTACTTAACGGAGTAAATGAGTAGCCAAACGTAGTGTTCACAGCACTAAAAAAGTGAGCTACAACATTTCATCACGAAATGACATCATTGTTTGAATATATTTATTGTGTTTAAGGTTTATCTCAAATCCTTGTGGATACAGAATCCTCCATGAGTCTTGACTTTTTAAATGTTAGCATAAATTTAAGCCTTTTAAAACACAAGGCCACTGTAAATTTCAGTGCATGCAGGTACAGTATACAGTATATGTAATTCAGCATTGGGCAAATTATGGCTCCACTGGAATGGAGATGACAAGTTTATTACATGCTTAAGTGCAAACATGTTAAGAGGAGGGGAGGAAGGAGATATCAAAGTTGTTATACTCAGGTTCTCCTTGATGGATTGTTTCAAAATCCAGATGCCATTTGCTTTGGCGCTGCTGCCGTCCCCCCTTCTAAGAGTCAACGAGAGGGGAAGGAGGATTAGGATTCATTTTTCACCCTTTTCCTTCTTAACTCAAGGGCATAAGTCATTTAAGAGGACCACACCTCAGTGTGGACTGCATGCCTCATAATCACCACAGAGGCTGGGCTTGGGGAAAATTCTTGGAGGGTTTTATTAGAAATGACAAAAACATATTTGTTGAACTTAGTTATTGAATTTACAGTAGTGCAGGTTTCACACGTCAACTCCCAGACCAGACAACGCTGTGGTAGTGACCTGTCAATCACAAGGTAACCATGGGGAGTCGGGCCCAGCCGG
The DNA here is from genome assembly GCA_947000775.1 of Pterois miles. Lineage (NCBI taxonomy): Eukaryota > Metazoa > Chordata > Actinopteri > Perciformes > Scorpaenidae > Pterois > Pterois miles. The sequence continues at coordinate 9,840,791 of CAMQGK010000171.1, read as the reverse complement.
ATGTAAGAAAGAATGCAAGTTTAAGGCACTTAAACTAACCCACTAGTGAGAACTCTAATCGTAGTGGGTGTTTGTCCCCCAACAGCCGCAAGGGGCAACAGTGAGCCCATTCCACACTTAAACTTTGAAAAGCAACTCAAAGGTTAGCTTTGTGCTTCACTGGGGGTGTTTTCAAACAGTATTTTTTGGTTTTGCAAGAAAAAAAAGACTTCAAGGAGGAAGACTAATTGGTTGGTTTGGCAAATGTACGTCTGGTTAGCTGCTTCACTGACATTAAACAGCCGCTCCCCAGCGCTTTCTATGGGAGTTTCCGAGACTGTCTCCCACACAGTATTTGAGACAGTCCCAAATGGGGCTTGGGGGGGACATGGACGAGGACAGGTCATTCGTTAGTTATGAGTTGGAAGTTGCCTGGCAACCAGCAGAGATTCCAGGACATTACTGGTACCAGCCAAGAAATAGTCCAGCACATAAAACAGTGAATTGTTGGTTTTTATATTTTAATTTATGTATGGATTAAACAAATGAGTTGTTGTCATATAGGTGGACTTTGCCACCTTTGGACAGAGCAAGGCTAATTGTTTCCACCTGTTTCTAGTCTTACTACGCTAACCATCTGCTGGCTGCAGCATATGTTTAATGATACGAGAATGGTATCGACTTCGATTTTTTACAGTATATATTATTGTTATTACAATATAATAGTGTTTATAAACTGATAAATGTCACAGAACAGCCATAACCTACATGAGACTGAGAGTGCACGGGGAAACTACAGCACTCCACCTCCTGCAGTCAACTTTACAGTTGGAGAGAGAAATGACCTCACCTAGTCCAAGTCCCAGCTCCCCCAAGGTCTGAACAGGAAATAGGGAAAACACCACCCCCGCCCAGCCCGTTGCACCAATTACAACACTCCCAAAGAGAAAACATCAACACTATAGGAAAGTAAAGAACTCAAAAATGAAAAGTGATTTAAAACAATACAGGCCTGTCTGTGGATGTTAAACACATAATACCTGTAACCTGAGCGAACATGAGATAAACATTTAGGTCTAACCGCTGTTGTGAATTTTTAGTCTGTGAATTCCAGCCGTTGTTTGGATTCCTCAGAGAGGGAATGTTTTATGCTCCTTTGAAAATACAAAAGACGTTGCACACATCTGAAAGCCATTAGCCCCTCAAACTGTTAGCAAGCAGTCTGAGGATTCTTTCCGCTCTCTTGGAATCTTGCTACATTTCTCTCTTTGCCTCTTTTCATTTCTTTCTTTTTTCAGGGGCCCCTGCCTCTGTCTTTTGCAGTTACAAGGGTAATGGAATTTCAAAACTCCTCTCCAGAAAGTCTTACTCCATGGCCCACTTAAACCCAAGCCATACACATCAACCTCTCCCCATCCCTCTCCCCACTGTATGTTTTAACAGTCATTTAGCCGTGGCCGAACGGGCCGTGGAGAGTTACAATGAGCTCTATCTCTAGGGAACAACATCACGTGTATACCCACCTCTTCCTCTTCTGGTTCCCACAAAGCAGGCAGGGGACATGTGAGGCAGGTCTTCCCTCCTCCTCCTCCTCCTCATTCTCTGCAGTACTAACCTTGCATAAATGGACCAATGTGTTTGTGTGCTGTTTTATGAGATCACATTTTCTCATCCTTCCTTGAACACTGCCATTCTTTGTCTCCACTCATATTATACTTTGAAGTTCTGCATTCCTCTCCCACTGCATCACCGGGGCAGCACAGCTGCACAAGGCCAGGTCTTTACAGAGTCGAGCAGAGCATTGCTCTAGGTAAGGTGAGGCAAGAAATGCCTGCCTGCAAGTAAATGATGGAAAGACAGATGGAAGAGGAGGTAGGAAACTGAGTTGAACTGAGGAAAAATTGGAAAAGGAGGCTGAGAAGGAGGATGTGGGTTGTTTCTGCGTCTCCTATGTGAAGATGTTCAGGTCTATCTATCTATCTATCTACAGTATGCATGCAGCTTCCCACTATGTGGCCATGCATGTTTGTCTGTGTATGTGTATTTTCATGTCTTTATGTGTGTGTGGTTCAGAGATCATATTTTCATCCACCCAGGGGAAAAACCACCAGCAGACCACAGGATTCCCAGTTGGGATCATCTCTAGACCCAGTCACACTCCACCCTGACCCCACAGACTCCAACCACAAACCCCAAGACCATGAAGACACTACGAAACCAACCTCTAATCCCTCAGCCCCGCCTTACCACACACACACCTCCACACTCCCATGACCTTAAGGTTACCCTCTGCCAAGACACACTACCAGCTAGAGAGACAGAGTATAATTCAGCGTGGAAAATGGGAACTGTGTCAGTCATTGATGTGCACAAGCAAAAGGGTTTAGTTTTTTTCCACTACAGTATTTGAGGGCTTTGAAGCTCCAGCAAGCCTCATCATTATTGCCTCATTTGACTTGCTTAGCATGCAAAGAATGAGAAATAATCCTCAAAACAATCCCCTACCTGTCCACAATTGTTTGTTTCTTTAAAGGTGCTCTGTATGATATCCAGAGTATTAATAGAACCGCAAACAACTATTTGTTATGTAAAGATACAGAGGTGTAATGTCTACCTGAGCAGAGAATGAGGTCTTGTTTCCTTTGTTTGTGTTGTAATCAGAGCTTCTCTGTGCTTTGTTGACTTAGCCGGACCAGTCACACGCGTGCATGTTTGTGCATGTGAGTGTGCCCCACTGGCTAGCTCATGGTGCACTGTGCTCATACGGCTGTTACAGCTGATAACGCCACCCTGACCGATGCTGCCATGGCGGAAACGTAGCGTCAACTCTCTGGTTCAACCTCAGGTAAACACTGTTAGCATGGTCATCACTGTTGCTGTTGTTTTCGCTGTTAGCGCTGTTTGCACCTTCAGCTTTGAGCCACCTGCTCAGCCATTGCCATGCTGAGAGCCATGCAGAGACAATAGATATGCTTCCAATCTCACATTTAACATCTTTATGCCTTTTGTTGAAACAAACCTTACTTTGGACCTTTCCATATCTTACAGTGATATGCCTCTGTAACACATCAATATATCTCCACTGCAAATATCAAAGATGCATATGGCTCATTGACAGTTTATATGCCTGCATACAGAATGAACAGTAACCTTTAGCTGTGATATATTTTACACTGTGAAGATGAATATGGCATTGTGCATGTAATTCATGTTTGATGCCCCCTTAGGGACAACCAGAACTATAATACATAGAAATATATTAAAACAAGTTATGGAAACAAAGTAAATCCTTTAACATAAACTTCTCCTGCCACAGATGACCCACATATCCAATGGTTCTCCCCTGAGGATAGCAGTATAATATGACTAATTCTGGCCATGAATCTTTCCCTGCTGAGAGGCCATCATGGAAGTGATTTGGCTCAGTGAATGCTCTCCTGGCTGGGCTGAAGACTGTCTGAAAACCCCCATCAGGCTCTGGTGGTCTCTCCTGGTTCTTTCTTTCAGCACTGGGAGAGATCAGGCACTGCTTCAAGAATTCAACTAATATACAAGTGTAGAAAAAAAGATACACATCATCTTAGTTTGCACACACTCACACAAAGACAATGAGACACCCTTGCATTATGACATATGCCTATGTATATACCCTATCAGTGAATGATGCTGATAATCAAAGCTGACATGTGGAATCTGAGTTAGGGGTGGGATTTAAAGGGTAGGCGGGTTGTATGTGTGTGTGTGCAAATGTAAAAGTGTGCAACTATGTGTTCATGTGAGGACAATGCAATCCTCATCTGGTTTCTGTACTGGCTTGTCATCTTTTATGCCATGTGAGCAACAAGAGGGACTCCGAGCTTGACCGAGCCCCCACATTCCAGCTCCTACTTGGCCGGGCACATGTAATAATAATGTAGTCTGGTCCGTGTAAGACAAACAGCTTGCTTTTATCAACATGTAGTCACCACAGCGCTTGCCACAAGTCTCACTGGGATAATTTTTTGTTCATGGAATAACAAGAATAAAACCTGACAGCACAACTTTTTAGCTTAAAAGCTAAACAATCCAGTGCACAAACAAAAACATCTGCTTTAATGACCGATGACTGAAAATCAGTGGCATTACAGGCATACACTACTCTTTGGTTGTTCAGGAATGACTGCTCCTCAAACTATACAGTATGTATTTACCTTAGGTTGACATATGCTGTTTGTGTGTGTGTGTGTGTGTGTGTGTGTGTGTGTGTGTGTGCGTGTGTGTGTGTGTGTGAGTGTGTGTGTGTGTGAGAGAGCGTTTACATACGTGTATACAAAAATGTATGCTGTAGAGAAAGAGGGACAAGGGAGTGAGGGGAAAGAGAGGAAGGGAAGGCTACTAAAAGTATTTCCCTGGGCTCTGAAAGTACAATACACACAGACAGTGGTGTGTTTTCACTGTAGCCAGATCACTGCTTGGCGAAATGTGGTTCTATTTAGAGGGGAGAAGGAGGGACTGCTGGGAGAGAGAGTCAGGAAAGACAGAAATAAAGGGGGACACACTCACATATGACCTCAAAACTCCTTAAGGGTCTAATTCTTTGTTCCCATCCATCCCAGTCTTTCATGGTGTCAGTATGAGAGTACGAGACTCCCTAAGAGCTTCTGCAGCACACAACAAATCATCCTGGTTCACTCTGCTGCGTGTTGAAGGCTGCTCCTACAGCATGCTGCATGTTCCCCATTACAATGAATTGCCATGTTCAACAGGAAGAAGTGAGAGGGGGTATGAATGTGCAGTTGGTTGTGTTTTGATGCGTTTGTGTATGGAAGTGTGTAACGCTGAAGAGGAGACTGTAGCAATGCTAGAATCTGATTTCTCTGGTTAATTTGATTGTTCTTTAAACCATGTGGTGGCACTCTATCAATGAACACAATGTGGAAATGTTCAGGTTTTCGAGTAAAATTTAAATACATCCTCCTGATGATTAAAAGCGGTTTTACATCATCTCTTCTCTGGAAATCAGAGTCCCTCACATTTGCTTTGGTAAATTTGCAAAATGCCAAGTCCTGCAGCGATAAAAAGCATTATGCACATGGTTGTAATTACCCAACTTTTTAAATCGTTGTCTTGAAAACTGGCTGAAGACATGAAAAACATGTTCGTCCTTAGGGGTCAGCATTTCCAGGTAGCCTATCTGGTCTACATAATGCCCTATTGTGTAAAAAAGTATTTATGACCCTTACAAAACCTGTGAGTGTGAAGAGACAGAGGAGACGATTCGACTGTCACTGACCCCGGAAAACACTGACTCTGCTTGTTGTCCCCTAGAGAAGTTTCCAGTGACAAACAAGGTCTCTCCACTCTGATATCAAGTGGTTCTTCAGAGGTCCTTTGAATGTTTGACTACTTGAACCTTCAAATGTTTCTTTGCTTCTACTGAATCTGTCTTCTTTTGCTTTCAAATTGTGATTTTCCAGAGGGGTTAGTTTTTGAGGTATATGAATAATATGATATTATAATACAAAGGATATTATATAACGGAAGGAGATTCCACTGCCATGAGAATGCATTTTTGCCTTTTCATGTGTCATTTGTGCATCACTTTTGTGTGTCAATTTTATGCCATGCAACAGGTAACAGTAACTCTGGTGACTTAGAATTAGGCAAGAAAGCCACATACTTAGTTAGGTTTTGGAGAAACGTCATGGTTTGGCTGCAATAAGTATGTAAACTAAGTGAAATACATGTGAGAACAACATAAGTATGGAAAACATGTCCCAAATGTCATTAACCTAACTTCAAAATAACTCAGCAACACTTTGGGACACAAACACCAGTCTCGGCCTCCTGGTTGGCTTGTTTTTGTTGGACCCATCCAGCTCCCCTCTCACCCTCCATATAATAAGCAGTCTTTCTCATGTTTTTATTCTACATCATTAGCTAACATATTAATGCTGATCTGTTTACATGCAGTCAGTACAAATGGCATCCCAAAAGCAAGAAAGGCATCTAATTGCATGTGAAATGTCTTGCAATTACTGTCATTTGTATGCCATTTAGTGCGATCTGACTGCTTCGATAGTTCTTCGGCATATATGGTGTGAAAAGCTGCCTTCCAGTAACCTTATCCAGCTTGTGTTAGTATTCATGGTAACATGTAAGTGATGAGCAACAAACAAATACAAACTCACTCATCTTTAAGTTTAAAGGTTTTTCATATTCATATGAAATGTAGCATCAAAACAGCTTTTGATAATAAAGTGATATTTTATAGATCTCATTTTTCATGGTTTCAGTAGCAAAAGGAACTGGACAGATGTTTAACACTACAGCAGGCCAGATGTTTCCCAGTCCAGGTCTTGAAACTTTATCTTTTGTTTGTCAGATGTTTCTCTTCACAATCGCTCATCAAATCCTACAATAGTGGAAGTTGTTGATAGAAGTCACACTGAATATGTTGTAACAACAGTTTGGTGATGATTATGGTCAGATTAAAACTACATTCATATAAAATGAAAGTCTATTTGAGTACCTATAGTCTTCAATTGATTCTTTAACCTACATTACCTGAGAGCAGGCACTTTTGCTGAACCTTGGCTGTCTCGGTCTACTCAAGCTAAATAGTCTCCTCTCTAGCTGTTTTTGTTGAGAGTGGTGAAAACAGCACACCGGGCAGAAACAGCCGAGATGTGCTCAGCTGTCCTCACCAATATACCACCCAGATGGTCACTCTTTGCAATGTTAACTTTCTGTCAGCCTTTGTGGCAACAAAGCACAAGGATGTGTCAATCACAAGCAGCAGTGGTCAGAGGCAGTAAATAGCAGGAGTATTTGAATAGCAAGCATAAATCTGACACGCTGTGACAGAGTGCTTTGCTGTTAACTTCATTTATTAACGGACTGTGATCTGTTCTGCTAAATGACCATACAACTAATCACAGTGCATTCAATACTTTTACAACCACTTCACCTTCCAAAGGATAATGTTGGTTAGTTGTCATTATTGGCTCATTTTCTCAGCCTGATGTTAATGCAAATGCTGCTCAGCAATCATCAAAGATCGTCTACTCTGGTAAGACGCTTATCACTGCTGTAGCCTGGAGCAGTGTTTTTTTTGCAGAGGGATGACAGTGATAGTGTGTTAGTAGCCTCAGTGTGAAGGTTTAGCTGCTTGGCCCCTGTTATAACAACTCTAGGAGTCTTGAGGAATGTGGGTTTGTCCTGCAGTCCGTTACTACCCCCTCTCTTTCTCGCTCTGTCTCTGTCCCCTCCCCTCTTTCCCAAACAGGGCATTTCCCTAACTTTTCTCTTTTTCTCACAAGGCTATAGTTCAATATTGCATTGTGGGGCACATATCCTGTCTCAAATTCCGACTGTGGGCTCCTCGACGCCAAGGCACTCCAACTGCTGCAAGGTATTGTGCGCATTAGTGATCTGTTGACTGCAGTTCAATGAAGTTATCAATGGCTTTGATTGTGACTATTGTTTGAGAAGCCCGTTGTTTCACGGGGGATTATCTCTTCATGCATGTCTGTTAGACAGATGGGGCTCAAATCACATGATAAAGATGCAGAAAGGTTGATAAGAAAAGTTTCCAAGCGGGTGAAGATGCACGTCTTTTTACCGGCTTTTTGAGAACCGACAGACTACTCACGTTTTACAGTTTGATTGCTCGACTTGTAGGAGTTTTCATGCTTTGAGATGAGCTTTCCTGGCAAGTAAAGTGGAATAAAAAAAAACAACAAATTTTCCATATGGGTTTGTTTCAGCGAGTAGGAGCTGATGTTGCATTTTTCTCCATTCATAAAGTTGCGGTGAGCTGCAGAGCTCGTTTCAGTGCTGCAATATTGTGTCTTTCTGTCATCTTGCAACTGCGTCAGTGGTTGTTTTATTATTTTCAAATGTGGCAGATGGAAGCTGAACGTGTTGTGGGTCTATGCCTGCTTTATGGACTTGAAGTGTAGTTCTCAATTTTGCATTTTTAGTAGTCTAAACTTGTTTTTGCATCTCTTAATATTCCTTCAGGAATGTGCATTTTGCTGTGTTTTTACTCCTCAAATCACTTTGCGTTTACAATAAATGACAGTCAGCTTTAAAGGACGTCATATGAAGTTTATTCAATGATAATGCAGACTTTACCTGCCTCACTTTGACAGCAGCACAGTTGGAGAAGTGCTCAGCAGAGCTCCCACTCGGTAATTGATCAGGCATTTCTTTTGTTCGCCATTGATCCCGCCTCCATTCACTTCTCTTATTACTGCAAGCAGTCAAAGCCATTTTTTGTCGAGTTTGAGTGGAAAAATCTTGGGGGTTTTTTCGGGCCATAATACGCCTATCTATGGCGTGTCTTACTAATAGTTTATCATTGCAGTTATAATAGGCCACCACAAAGTAGGTGTGCCAGGCATACAAATTTGTCTTTGCCTTGAAAAAAAAGAAAACTGTGAAATATGGGATAGTTATATGCAATTATGTTAACATTAATATTTCTTAATTCCCATGCCATCCTGTTTTGCCATGCCGTGTCTGCATGCTTGAATGAGTTCACTGCTCATCTATCCATCTTCCTTTATAATGAATCCGAGTCAGTGGGATGTGCAGCCTTATTTGTTTTCTTTTCTTTGTCAAGCCCAGATATATAATGTGGCTGGACCCGTGGTTGGGTCTACTGAGGTTATGCTATATATCACCAGGGGCCCACAGCTCACTCTTAAACCTGTGGTTATAATGAAGAAAAAATAAACCTCATGGCTGTCCATTCCAGTTGTTTTTCACTTTAATATACACTAATGCAGTTAGGACATGCTTGTTAGACTATATTAGCTACGCATGGGGGTTAGCAAATCCAAAGTAATTTGATTTAGAGAGCCAGACTGCTAAAAAACACATAATCAACAATAATGTTAATTCATATGATTCTTATTCATATGGATGAGTAATTGTTTTTTGTTTTCTCCCGTCAGGGTGTGTGTGATGGGGAGAGAACATTTAGAGTTGATGGATCATATTTATCTCAACGCTTGACTCTCTCTCTGGCTCCCTCTAGGCACCAGGCTGTGATTTAAGACAGTGCTTCCCAACCATTTTGGCTTTTGACCTTTTAAATTGAAGCCATATCTAGTTATGACCCTTTGGCACAGTTGGTATATATGACATGAAAGTGAACCCTCTTTCTTCTATGTAGAACATTTCAGAGGCCTAACGGGGGCAAAAACAATCTCACTATTTAGACATGTTTCAATCTATAACAGCTTTTTTGATTTTATGTGATTTGTCCATATTAGCATGCCTTTTCAACAGCACTGGATCTTTGGCACTGAGCATGTCTCTATAATCAGTATAGGACTTCTCTCTCTGTAGTGTGTTGTCACTACATACAGTATTCAGTGTCTATGGAGTGATAAACCACTTATGAGACTGCTTTGAAGTGCAGTATAGTGAAAACAGATTGCTGGAAGTCAGGATTTAAGTGTCTCTTTGATTCCCTTGCATGCTTTACTTTATTCACCCACTCCACTCATGTGTTTTCTCTTTTCTTAATACAACCACCAAGCACGTCACAAACAGAAAAAGCAGATCAATGGATAATTGCATTGCAAACCATTCCACAAGAAGATTGTCTTGTTCAATTTTTAAGAGTGGAAAATGTATGAGAATGATTTTAGCTGTATGACAAGAGGGAAACTGATTTGATGTGTTAGATCAATGATTCCTAACCAGGGATATTGGGATAGTTCTGCAGGACAACTAATGAACAATTTTCTTTACAATAACCAGTAAGCTGCCGATCAACCTGAGTGAGTTACACATTAAAATCACATGCTGCAAGCTGAGAGTACATGAAAACTAGTCACCAAGTAAGCAGAGAAGTTGCTAAGCTAGCTAATTAACAGTAATGAACAATTGAATGAATGAACGGTTGAAATGTCCAGTCTCTTTCACTCTAAGTAGTAACTTTCAAATATTGACCAAACCACCTAAACACTAATGATTCAGTTATATAAAAATAATGGAAGAAAATCCACTTTAATATCGTTAACAGTGCTAAATAATGTCCAGCTTATAATTTATTCAAATGAACACATTTCATACATGAGTGATGGTGCCAGAGATGCTGGCTGCAAGTCATATTTTGCAGGTCAAGTCTCAAGTCTTTTATAGTTGTAATAAACGTTCTACCATCTGCTGCATGCCATCCAGTCTGCATAGAACACGGCGTAGCTATATGTAAGAAATTAAAAGCATGTACTGGATTATCACTCCTTGAATACTTGAGTTCGAAGAAGGCTCATTCTCTCATTTTCTGACTTCTATACAATCAGACTTATTTTTGCAACCAGAGGAGTTGTCCCCTGGTGGCTGTTAGAAAGAAAGCAGGTTTAAGGCACTTCAGCAATGGCTTCACCTCTCAGACCCGGCGGTTACCTACTGATGATTAGGTTTCAGACTAATGACAGTTTATAATCTACTGTAGTAGTAGTAAATCCAAGTCAAGTCTCAAGTCAGTGTGCGACTTAAGTGTGACTTGAGTCCAAGTCTTAAGTCCAAGTACTGATCTCTGGATGGTACTGATGAAGGGGTACATGAGCTCACTGACAGGCCTGTGGCTGTGTAACCACTTTGTCAGATGAGCTGAACCACTTTCACCCACAGTGTAAATCTGATAAGTTCCTCTGTATTTCAAAGTGTTTTTTAGCTTTCATCTCTTTTCTTCCCCTGTGTAGCCCCTACTCTGGAGTGCACACCAGGACTTTTGATCTGGATCCAGGTCTAGATCCCTCTGCTCAGCCTGGGTCCATACGGTGAACAGAGAGCCAGAGAGAGTGAGAGCTAATACGGAGATACTACGTTTGGAGGGATACCCAGACCGACCAATGGGATCGGGGAAGCTGGCCCAGGTGCTGCTGGGATGGGCGGCAATGTGTCTCGTGGCATTCCACGTGCACTGCGGTGAAACCGGGAATGGACCTTACCAAGCCAGCCGCTTCACCGGCACTGTGGACCAGAGAGAGGTGCAGCGTGTTCGACGCCGTGGCCAGGAGACACTGAGAGGGTAGGGATGACAATCTGTGTGTGTGTCACTGAATCCCAAATGAGCAGCATAATACAGTTTGGTATTGATTTTATTCATATTATACTGTAGAAGCATTCATAAGAGGAAGAAAAGTGCATTAAGGTTTTTGCCTATACAACTCAGAGCATTTGTAGTTGTATCGGAGAAGGTTTAAAATATAAATGGCTTTCCCCTCTTGCTTTCCTGGCAGCTCTCTTTCAACTGCTGTGCTTTCTGGGCTGAGGCCAAGCTTGCCTTATACCAAATTATGCTGCTGAATACTACCACATTGTTTTCTCAAAAACAGCACATGTTCGACCTTAACAGGCAGCTTGCCATACTGAAATCTCCCAGTGTATTTACAGCAAATTGACATTTTCATGGGAAAGGGAAAAGCAGCTTTCTATACATCTCATGAGCGGATGATGAGTGAAAGGCATGACCCAAATTCCTCTGAGTGTATTAGTTAAGCTGGAGAAAGTCGTTCAGGACTGCTGCTGGGAGATTGCTGGCTCCAGTGTTTTAATTGAGGCAGGAAAATGGTGTGTGTGTGGTTACATATGAACATGTATGTGTTTTTAAAGGTGTTGTCCACTGGAGTTTGTGTATGTTTGGAGTATCCAGTGAAATGAGCTACAAGATTCACCTCTCACCGGCTGCACTGCCTCCCTCCTCCTCCCTCTGTCGCCTCTCTCTCCTGCAGTCCACTTTGTTACCTAAACACCAAGAATCTGGGTGTGCGGCAAAGAGTTTTCACTGTATATTTCGCCACTTCTCGAAATACAAAGGATGTTTTGTTGGGGCCAGTTTTCAGTGTCTGCATCAGTTATTCCAATCAGACTCCCATCTGTCCCAGCTTATGGTTCCCCCTGTGCCAAGCCACAGGAAATGAGGTATTCGTATCACCCGAGGGGGGTTTGAAAAAGGGCATTTGTTTCACTGCTGTAGGTGACAAAGCAGCAGAGAGAATAACAGAGGGCAGGAAAAATATGAACAAAAGAGAGCACATGAGGAAATGAGAGATGAAATGAAGAAGAAATTGACAGTGATTGTGTGAGAGATAGAAAGAAATTGTATTCATTTGTGGCTTATTAATAGAGCAGGGTAAAGCTCACATAACTGGTGTTTTCTCTGAAAACATATTCAGTGACGACCTCTGCTCTGCTGTGTAATAGAAAAAGATTTGTCTGCCTTGTCACTCATTTTGGTTAATATGGAAGACATTAGTCCATGTTAAATAAAGAAAATCCCTCTGCGTTTAGACATACTTTATAGGAAACTTTTTGTACTAAACGTTGAGCAAGGATGGTAGGCCTTTAAAGGACCACTGTAGGACTTAGTTTAGTGCATCTAGCAACCCCCTAACAATACCCCTTTAGCAACCCCTCCTTTTCCAAGCATGTTGTGGAACCTATGATGGTCTTCAGGTAACCTAAAATTGCGAAAGGCCCTCACTAAAGCCACTTTTTGGTTTGTCCATTCTGGGCCACTGTAGAAACATGGTCTTCTCTGGTAGTTGACCCCTAAATCGCAAAACCTTGCAAAAACTCTCGTGAGACTCGATGCACAATGACCCATCCTGACCTTAACCATTCAAGGTGAATGCCTAACCTCAACCATCTCGCAAGAGTTTCTCAATTTGTGTGTTATTTTCTAGACACAACCTAGAAACATGGCGGTGCAACATGGTGGAGTCTGTAAAGTCGACCCGCTCCCTATGTACAGTGGTTATGAAGGGCTCATTCTAAACTAACAAACGCAAAGTGATTCTTAGTTTCAGGTGATTATACACTAATGAAAATATAGTTATGAATATTTTATTCCATTTCTGCCAATAAATACCCCGAAGTCTTACACACTGGTCCATTAGCATTTCTACTTTAATGTCCATTGTATGGTCTACAGCCACCATGACAGGATTATCCTGTCTGACCCATCAAGTGTTCACTGAACCACAAATGAGGTCATTGGCTTTGAACCCAAAACATGAAATATATGCTCTGACTGAACCATAATTCACGTCCACAGTTTTCCTAACAGACAACCAGAGGAGGGAATGAGAAACCAGGAGACCTTTCTTGCACAATAGCATATTATTCCCATCAAGATGTGTGTGATTTCATGAGAACATGTAACAAAAGCCTGCAGACTTTTTCCATTACATTGTTAAGTTCTGGAAATACTGCTGTGTTAGGAATAAAATGCTCATGTAGTGGTAGTTCTGTTTACCGAAGTAAATAGGTGATGAGATTATACAACATCTCTGAAACTCGGGGTAAATTAAGGCTAAAAGCTCTGTTTGCACGCTGGGCTCTAGGCCAGTACGAGTACCACAAACCAGAGTTATTTGACAAAATGTTTGAGATCTTTTTGATTATTTTCATTGGATTTCTAGGTGTTGCCTGGTAACTGTCACTTGAATTATTCCTCCCATGTGCTGCGGTAGGCTGGCCAAGGCAAATAGGTCTAATGTGTTGACGTTATTTTCAGTTACTGTTTGAGTGTCTGAAAAAGATCACAGTTAATCTGGAATCGGGTAAAATTAGTCGTCTACATGTGAGCGTGTTTCTTCTAACCTCTGGACAGAGGCGGTAGTAGGTCGTTGTCTAGTGAGGGACAAATGTTTTTTTACACAGAAGTCGTTGAATTTTACTCATCCCCCCTACAAACTACAACTATGATTTCATGTAAGAGTTGCAGCACTCACATTGGACTGTCAGTAACTCAGTATGGGTTTCACAGATTCTCCGTGTGGGAGATGGAGGGAGGTTAGGTTAATGATGGTTATTACGCCGGCCTTGGGCTGGGGTGCTTTGTTTATTTACTGGCTAGAACTCCATATCCCCTGGTCTGTCTCTGGTAGCGCTGGGTCTGATGCCGACTGACTCTGATTTATTGGCTCCCACCGCACACAGCAGTCTGGCAACGGTCCACTCAAGGGCGGTATCTGATCAGACCTGAGGCTGGCTGGCTAGCTTGCCGGCCGACTGGCCTGTGTTACACGATGGGTGATTGAGCGTCTGGTTGGTAGAGCCAGAGAGAGGTGGAGGGGGAGAGTTTTTGCTCCTGATTTTTCTCTCTTGCTTTCAAATACCAACTAAAATAGTTGAATATTTATAGTTTAATAAGAACTCTTCTGTGTTGGACTTGAACAATCCAGCCAAGTTTTGCTGCCTCCCACCTTATTAACTTAGCCACGTTTGGCCCAGATTTACCCAGCTCTGCTTTGGATGCTGGCTAACTTGGCAGACACTCAGCCCCAAAACAGAGAATTACATTCAGCACTTCCAGGATAATGTCATTACCACCCTGATGGCCTGGATGGGGTCCTCTATTTATGTCTGATTTGAAAGAGAATGAATGTCACAGGACAAACCTCTATCTCTGACCTACAGTATCTGAGTGGTTTGAGGACAGAGGATGGAAAAAAAGACCCACAAAAACATTTGAGAAGGATTTACTTTAGGAATGAGTGAACAATTGCTGGTTTCCTTTTCTGTTTTATGTGCATTTTAGGTTTTTATCTGTCTGCATTTTATGCTTACTGTATGTGCAGGCTATAAAGATTATCTGGGACAGCTTATTGGCATGTGGTCTGTTATTAAAGTGGTTTCTACTTAACGTCAGACTGTATGAAAAGCTGTAGCCATCAGTTTACTTACTGCATTTGACATCTTTGCCCACACTGACATACGCACAGTAAAAAAAAACATTTGTATTCATGCACATAAAGGCATTGCATGAGATTATTTATGTACAGAGCTGATTTACAATTACCTCTGTTAAACACCATTGTAACAAGCAGAACAATAAGCATGTATCATCTATGGGGTTTATGTGGTTGACCACAGTTTAAGTTATTGTGCAACACAACTGTAACTCCTGTTGTCTGTCATCCCAACACATACCACCATAGTATTCAGTGATTTATTATTATATTATTATAGGTTTTATAAGTGTCCGTCTTTGTTACACTGCCAGCATTCTCTCTCATTCCCTGTTTATCTCAGTTTCTCACTTCAATTCTACTTCAGTTCTGGCATGAGTTTAGCAAGACAGTGGCTACAAGGTTATTCACGTCTCTCCCTTTTTCCAGTTATTAGTGCAGACCGACTCTTTTCACAGAATCGTTTTTTTCGAGTTGATACATGTAAATGTATCAAACCTTTCAAACCTTTGTTTTGATATTTTTGCAAAATATAGCCTTTTAGTCATTTTCTCTGTGACGCTCCGTTATAGGGGTCATCTGAGGAGCATATGAATGCACCATTAATCTGTCATACCGTCTGTCTTGACTGTCTGATTTGGCCGATACTGGTGAATTTCAGTGCTCTTGGGTCCGCCATGTATGCCACTTCCTATGTTTTTAGAGACTGCACCACCATAGCAGGTTGCGCGAGCAATACCATACGATAACAGTGAGTGGGCGAGTGGAAAAACTTGGAGATTCATGAACACTTGGTCTGCTCGACAGGCTGACCTGGTACATACCGGACACTAAAAAGAGTTGTTCAAAAGGATTTGTTCGCTCATTTTTGCACATTAGAGGTGGAAAGTACTACTATACTGAGTGCAGTTTTAATGTACTCACATTTTACTTCAGTTTTATTTCACAATATTTCATACTGAAATATTATACCCAGTTTACTATAATTTTCTGATGGGTGTATAGTTAGTAGTTACGCTGTAAAAGGGGATTTTTCAGTGAGTGATTTTACCTTTTATGCTTTTTTTTTTCAGCCGTCTCCTAAAGTGTACTTTCTCTTACAACGAAACGGCACTGTCAATTACATTTTCAAGGAAACATATTTTTTCGCTGACCATATTTGTTTTTGATGTATCACAAATGTGTGTAATGATAGTCTGAAAACACAGGACTTTTACTCAGGATACTGCTGTTTGTGTTCTGTGTGAAACCAAACGTCAACGTCACACTTTTGTTGGAGAAAGGATTGCATTTTTTACATTTTTACCATTGCTTTGAGTAAATATCACATCACTGACTGATATCCATCTGCCTTATCACCATCTGTAGTTGGGTCATTTTCTATCCCCACTCCTAGATCTGATAGGAGATTAACAGGCCCAGGTGTTGCTAGAGGCAGTAATACTAAGAGTTTTGCTGAGGGGGTCAGATACCAGGCAGATGACCTTTGACCCATGACCAGCACACAAACACACACAGACACAGACACCTGAACTGGAGCCCTAGCAACTGTGAACTTCTGGTCTGTGTCTCTGTGGAAACAGGCCGTCTGTCTTATTTTCTGTGCCTGCCCCTGCTGCCCTTCCTTGTAGGTCAGTGGAGGGAGGCTGCTCTCAACTGCTTTGACCTTTGACCCTGTGGATTCCTGCATGGCGAGATGACCCTCAGACTACAGCTGCATAACTTGTCGATTTTGCTGTTTTTAATTTTAGAACTCTTTGAAAAAAAACTCTTATTTAAGTTGTTAAACTTTTTTATGATCGATTGATCTGCAGCTTATTTTCTCGCTTATGTGATTCATTTTGTCAAATTTTGTTCAAGTGAAAGAAAATAGTGAAAAATGCTTATTAGATTTTCCCAGAGGCCAAGGTGACTTACTCATATTGCTTGTTTTATCCCACTAACAGTCAAAACCCAAAGATATTCAGTATGCTGATATATGACATGCACATTTGAAAAGCTGATATCAGTGAATATTTACTAAAAAAATGACTGAAACAATTAATTATCAAAATAGCTTATTTTAGATTTTGTATAGATGGATTAATTGACTAATTGTTTCAAATTTGAAAACTATGTTTTTTTTTTATGAAGTTACTTGAATTTAGTTAAGACATGCACATTGTGATACCATACATACTGTAGTTATTTGACCTACTTCATGTATGTCTGACTACAGTCCTTTTTGTTTACATTCTTCATATTTCCCCTTGGATGAGGTGGCAGCCATTTTCCTTTTATTACTATTAATGGCAGTTAACGAGCAATCCACGCGCCGGGAGGCAGCTTCAAAGGCGGCGACATGGCCACAGAAGAGTTAATCTCCTTTAGATTGAGCCCTGAGAACAGTAGGACATTTCAATATTGAGGAAAACCCCTGGGGCTTAAACTCCTTTTTTTATGTCTTTCATTCAGTTTTACTTCAGTTCATCCTCTAAAGTCTCCTCTCTGTGATAGGAGCCCAGGCGTTGACCTGGAGGAATGAATGAGAGAGAGAGAGAAAGAGAGACAGAGAGAGAGAGAGAGAGAGAGAGGGAGAATAACAAACTAGAGCACTTCAGGGTCAAACCCCTATAATCCTTCATATATTGACATCCCCTAAGTCTGTAACTGTGGAAAATCTTCAACGCTTTGTGGAGAAACAGATCAGGGAAGACGTTGGGTTCACTGTTCATTAAGTGGTGGAATGCTGATGTCTCGCTCCATGCATTTCTGAAGGGTTTGGTTTGTGTGTTTGCCCCAGAAATTCAACCCCCTCCAAGGGTCTGACCTCTTCTTGCTTTATGCTGCTCTCTCCGTTTCCATATCTCTGTTTTCCGTTCCCCACTCATCCTGCTTCCTCCTCTTCTCAACATAAACTTGTTTTGCTTTCCCTCCCACTGATCCCCTGATCTTTTCCCACCACCGTCCGGTCTTTCCTCCTCCCTGAACACCATTCCTCTCACTCTCTTCACACTTTCTCTCTAAAACCACTTCTCCTGTCTTTTCTTCCCTTCCTGTTTTATTTTTATCTTCCCTCTTTGTCTGACCAGTATGTCTACCTACATAAATATCTCTCGTCTGCTTGCCCACCTGTCTGTCTCTCTGTCTCCCCGTGCCATCTGGTAATGTGGTTGGAGGTGTGCTCTGCTCTCCGTCCATCAGAGATTCAAACCCCAGCTGTCATCTCCCTGGTGACAGCCCAGGGTTTCTACGGATACCGTCTGGTGAGGAGGAGAGGAAGGTCATCCGTTTCACGCAGGGGGAACTTGAGATGTTCATCAGAGCTAACACGTTAGCTCTGGTCTTCTAGACTGCATATTCAACTAAAAGCTGCACATTTCTGTTGCAGTCTGTTGGCTTTTCATACATAAAGATCAGGTTTCATGATGAGGCGCACAAATCAGCCTGTGGAAAGACTTGTAAAATGTCTTCCATACCTCAGGAAGGAGCTTTGCAAAGTCATCAGGGTTATCTTGAGTTAGGTTTGAGACTTACAATGTTTGACAGATGACCTGTGTTATAAAATGGGGACAATTATAGTACATTATTTCACTTTTGGCATTATCACACCATAAATAGGGCAAAGTTATTGAAAAAAAATACAATGATTATTGTATATCTGGCAATGCTGATCATGGGAAATGTCACAGTCACGATTAAAAGTCTTAAAGAATATGTCTGTCTTCTTTAAATCTGTCTCTCATTTTTATGGAGGTGCAACCCAAAATCCCTGGTGTGTCCTTTTATAAGTTGTTGTTTTACTTTACTAGTCCTTGGTCATCTTTAAAAACACAATGTGTAATCTAGCGTTACTTTAAACAGTCATAACTTATGTCCCAGCAGCAGAAATTTTCTGGACTAAAGAGATGTGATCCCTGTGGCAAATGACTTTACCATGAGCATCTGGATCAGGCTTCGCCCCAATTTACCAAGCTGTGGTCCCTCATTTCTTAGTCATGCCATCGGCAAATGCAAACAACTAACCACAGACACAGATGACCACAGATATAGCCACCATTCTACGCTTTGAAAGGTCACTAAGGATATCATTAGTGCCACCACATAGTTGGACTCCCTTCAGCTTGTTAAATAGCTTTATGTAGCGTCCTGGGGTATTTCAGCTGAGTGCACACACTGACTCACGCACACTTCCTTATAGTATAAACATTTTGGTTTTGGCGATCGATGCATGTTGGGATTTTTACTCTGTTTCAAAATAAACTGAGTTAAATGTAGGCATGTAATTATTCACGGAAGATAAAAACTGAAGTGTGTCTTTGCATTAGTTTTTAAGACAGCTGCAGACCTCAGTCCCACTTTATGTTTATGTTTGTGTGAGCAGAGCCCAGTTATCTCTAGATGTGGTATAGCCATCTCCTCTGAGGAAATCTTTGTGGCTAACCTGCCAGGCTAATCAAGTGCTCCATAAGCTGTGATGACTCTTACATCTGTCAGATGGGGTCAAAGGTCACTGTAGGCTGTCCACCAGTGAGAATCCGAGCTGAGTGAGAGGGGCGGGTGACGACGGGAAGCAGCGCTGGATATTAGTCAGAGAACAGGACAGCCAGGCATGGAATTTAGGAGAAAGGAGGACTTTATACATCCTGTCCTTCCAAGTTTAAATTCAGCCTTGAATGAAAGCAAAATGCTGCTGCCCCTCATGTTGTAGGCCCCTCGCATTTCCTTCCCCTCCTCTCCTCTGTGAAAATACCTCCATCCATCACTCGAGGAGGCTTTGTATTAAAGTTTGTTTTATTTACTCTAAAAGCCTATAGGCCATGCAGGGCTTGGGCAGCTCAGAAAACAACTCTTAAGTGTGTCTATTTGTTTAGGGGTTTTACTGAAATATGTCTGGGAAGTCTGGGTGAGTAGTGAGTTTGTTTGTTCTTTCTTTTTTGTCTCCATCAGGCCCAATGTGTGCGGCTCTCGCTTCCATTCATACTGCTGTCCGGGCTGGAAGACTCTGCCGGGAGGGAACCAGTGTATTGTTCGTAAGTCCATCCCGAAAGCTTTAATATGATCCCACAAAGCCTAGTGGACAAGATTGGAGATACAGACATAGGCTCATTCTGTTTGTGCCATTGTGTAAGGCTGGAGACATAAATAAATGAATGAAGCAATTAAATTCTCCTCTCCTCTCCTCCCCTCCCCTCCCCTCCCCTCTCCTCTCCTCTCCTCTCCTCTCCTCTCCTCTCCTCTCCTCTCCTCTTCTCTCCTCTCCTCTCCAGCAATCTGCAGGAATTCCTGTGGCGATGGCTTCTGTTCCAGACCCAACATGTGTACCTGTTCAAATGGCCAGCTCTCTCCCAGCTGTGGAGCAGGAGGAGGAGGTCAGTAACAGTGCCACTCATCACACAGGACACTGTTTGGGGATCAAACCGCAAACTTTATAAGAGCTGGAAAAAAATGGTCCATTATTTGATTAGTTGATTGACAGCAGCTGTTTAGATAATTGATTCATCAAAAAACAGTTCACAGTTCCAGCTTCTAAAGTGTATGTGCTGCTTTTCTGATGCTCATTCACTTTCTGGTGGAGCGTAACATAGCATAAAGACTGAAAACAGAGGGAAACAGCAAGCATGGCTCGGTCCGAGGATATCTAAGCCTACCAGCAGTTCAAAATAGCTGGAAGCAGTAACTTCCTGAAGTCTCCCAAGGCTTACTGAAAGCGGCTGGGACATGATCTTGAGCCATGGGGTATGATACATGGGCAATGTAACTGGAACTGTGGTCACATTGCTATTGGCTCAGTTTTGGCGATCAGATTTTACTGCGCTTGTGTGCATGATATGATACAATGATCATACAAACAGATATATTCTCATCTACATCTATTCCCCCCTCCAAAAAAAAAAAAAATCTCTTTAAAAGCCAACCATCTCTTAACACCTGAGATGCAGTAGTTACCCATCAGTCTTGTAAAATTCAGACATACAGTATAATACGAAAACAAAGGACTACTTTTTACAACAATACAAGTCCAAATTTTGAATCCTGTATCCAACAGAAGCAGCAGGATTGCATAGTGGTTAGAGAACTTCATGCTCCCATATTGAAGTCTTTTGAGTATTTGGCCTATTGGTCACCATACCCAATTATTCACTGTACATTTGTCAGAACAATCCAATAGATCATTGTTGTAATGATAGAAACCTATAGAAATAGTATAGAAATGTTGCTAAATGACGGAAAGCCTGACTTCACTTTACTGTGTGATCCTGCTAAGTGGCCCATACTACTGATGAAATGATATTACCCGTTGCACTGAGCAGTTTCAGTTCCTACTCATCCAACTGCTCGGCTATTTTCCAAATGTAGAGGTTCCACCCTTCTCTCATGGGAGCCAGACTAGTACTGTAGCCAGTGTAATATTAGTGTGTAGAGTCCCAGGCCTGCAGGTCACAGGGTTTGTCAGGATTAAAGCAGAGGGTCTGGCCGCCCTAGCTCAGTCTGCTGGGCTTAGTTACAGACCATTCAGGATGTGTGTGTGTGTGTGTGTGTGTGTGTGTGTGTGTGTGTGTGTGTGTGTGGAGCCGAACGAGTGTGTGTTTTATTGCACATGCAGAGTGTGTGAAATCACGTTTGTCTTAGTGAGAT
Source organism: Pterois miles (assembly GCA_947000775.1). Lineage (NCBI taxonomy): Eukaryota > Metazoa > Chordata > Actinopteri > Perciformes > Scorpaenidae > Pterois > Pterois miles. The sequence goes on along the minus strand of CAMQGK010000171.1, from coordinate 9,819,495 downwards.
TAGTGCAGTGTGTGCAGGGTTTAAATATGAAGTTAATATGTGTTGGACATGCAGAAAACACCGTAGTTAAGCACCACTCTGGGAGCATGTAAAGTATGTGTCGTTGTGTGTATTAAGTAGCGTGCGATGTGTTCAGCTTCACTGCTTTAGTCGGCCAAAGTCAGCTCGTCAGTCACGCCTGGCCCCTGCCAGACCCTCTACACATGCTCACATTCCATTAAGCCCGCTAACACACACATTTTCTCGCACAACTGCAAACACGATACAGACACTTCTACTAACACAAAAACGTACTTGCACACACAAACTAGCACAGTGAGCATCAGTTGGCTGTGACCCAGAGGTGTAAAACAGGATCTGTTCCAGCCATAAGTGAGGACGACCCTTAGAGGAAGGGCACAGAGGGATGGGATGGAGGAAAAAACAGCCTCTGACCTGAATGGCAGGATATACACAGATGTCCTGCAGAGTCAGGGCTTTGGCAAGAGCTATGAAGTCATGTTCCTTAGGGGCAGGAATGGCGCTAGAAAGTGGAGTGATAAATTAGAGTGAGAGCTTATAGCAGAGCTGGACCGAACTGATCGTCACACTCAGTGATTCTCAGCTTTCTCGGCAGGGATTTATGGGGGGGGGGTTTCAACAGGTTTGCAGGCAGTAGAGAGGCAGGGAGGGAAGCTACTGAGATACTGAATGATCTGAGTAATCAGAGACAGCTTTATTGTTCCATGATTAGTATATAGGAAATGTGTTTTAGTGCACCATTATGTTAACAGTGTGTCACTGGGAAATATCTTCCTCTGGCCTCTCTGGCAGCTTTCATGAAGGAGAGAGGTCGGTTTTATGGCCTGAGATAACAACCATCAGTGCTGTGAAATGAACCCCTGTAACTGTGGGGGTCACCTTATTTGGTAAAAGTTAGTGGTTTCTTCTTTAAATGATTGCTCTCAAGCAGAAGCTACAATTCTAATAATTCTCTCAGAGCAATACTCACTTTTTAGCTGTGCTTGACAAATTATTAACTGTTTTCACAACATTATCTGTCTCGGAGGCTGTAGGCCAAGAGAAGGCAAACACTCCCCATTGTAGATCTTGTCTTCTTGAACGTGCTAACTCCCATATTCAGCTTTTGGACAGAGTCCACCATTTAACAGGATAATTCAGTGCAGTTGGAAGCAAATTGCAGTTCCATGGAGATCCGTTTGGAAACGCCAATTTCCTCTGCCTTAATTATACGGCCTGATTCTAGCACCCTGGTTCACTGGGTTATAGATAGCCTCTATATGTCTCACATCTTGCCTGTGGAATGCAGAGGTTTCAATAATGTATAAATGTAATCCACATGTCTGCGATTATTGTTGCAGATGCTTGTCTATGATTTCTTTCATGACTTCGTGGAATCATTGCTGTTTGTCAATGAACAATACAAGCACGTGTTTTAGTGAATACTAGCCTGGCAGACCTTTTGACATTTTCTTGAATTTCCAGAAATAGAAAAGTAAAAAAGCAAAGGGGGCTTTGTAAGTGCATGAGTCATATTTACTGATAACCTGGAGTTATGTCAGTTCCCAGACAACGAGGGTTCACGCTGCAAGTCATCCTTGTAATAAACACACACTGACAGTTTAGGGCAGAGCAGCTGTGCTAAGGATCATACAGGGTTGTCTTTATAACCTCATCCTCTCATAACCATAATTATGAAATCATTACCGTGGACGTTCTTGCCTTAATGCTGAGAAACAGCTGTCTCTAGACTGACAGGCTTCCATACAAGCACTAGTGAGTCCTGGGAATGCAGAGAGAGGCCTTTTTGATTAGAAACCACTACAATGTAGTGGCAAAGTAATGCTCTATTCTGTGAGCTATGAGGTCTTTAAGCAAATCTTCCCAGAAAATTGATGATGTGTGTGAGGTACTAAGTGTGAGTTTCCTATAATTGAAAGAAATCTTTGCATTTGACTCTCAAATGGCTTCGGCACCATCTCATGCAGCTTTCTATTTCACTACATCGCCCATCCATATCGTAACTGAGTCTGACTTGTCACTGGTCCCTAGGGAGTGCATAAACCAAGACAAAACACAGCTATAAACCTCCTCAGTTTTCCGTCAGACACACACATGCTCCCACACGCACACACACAAGCCTGGACTTCCTGTGTTTCGCAGCGTCTCGTAAAAAACACCCAGATGTGAGCGGCTCACCGGCGACACTACCAGAGTACAGAGGTGCATTGTGGTGCTGCAAAGTTGCACCCAACAAACTCCTTTTGCTCAACGTCTGGAAGACACACACACACATGCACATCCCCCTACCCTGTTGCTCCACACGTGCAGCTTTCCAGGCATGGGTCATTGGAGCAGACCATCTCTCTCCACCTGCAGGGGATGAAGTGCTATGATGAGGGGGAACCAGAGGCGAGGTTAACCAGTGAGATCATCTCCTTCTGTCTGCAAATGTGCTTGTTTGTTTCCTCCTCCTCTGTCTCCTGTCTAGTTGCTGTTGCAGAAAAAATCATGACACTTGGTACACCTGGTAGCTCTAGTGTCTCTCTAGCATCAGTCCCATCATACTCTGTTCAGTGACTATAAGACTGCAACATCTTCTGTCCCACCAGCCCCAGCCAAAGCTCATATGTTTTTTGACCTATTTAGAAACACTGTTTTTAGGGCAGGGTGGGGGACTTGTTTGAAAAATGGAAGAGTTTACCCGAGTTGCCCTCAGCTTTGGAGGAGTTGCTGGAACCGTTTTCTCCATGGTTTGTTCCATGGCACGAAAAACTGAAATCACTCACTGCAATCATTATTCAGGTTCCACATTACTGCTCCTATTGTTGGCCTCGAACTAAGTAAGAGAGTCAGTAGAGTGCACAGCATTAACCTCAACCTGGGACGAAGACCTGACCCAGGAATGACAACAAGGGAGAGAAGGAGGGAGACAGCACACTGACCTATAAACCCGGCCTGCCCCAGAGTCCCAAATTATTTGCTTTAATTTATCACCATATGTTGCCATGAGACACAATCCAGACAAAAAGTTGTTTCTGCCAAATTTGTAAGTGGAGTCTGCCAAGTGTTGCACATGAGAAAGTTAACTGGAATTCCTTCCAGACTTGAGATGCATTTCAGTGAATTACACCTTTGCCTCGCATTTACTGAAACTACAAAGGGTGTATGTCCAAGATTCGTGCTATTGTGCTTTGACTCATGTAAGTGAAGTCTGTCCTGTGTAATCTGCCAGTAAGGCTCACAATGAAAAGCTACCTAAGAGTACATTCACTCATCATGACTCATGCAAGTCATATTTAGTGTGTTTGGGTACAGTCAGAATCAGTGGGTGGATTATAGTTGCTGAAATGCCTCCTGTTTGGCAAGTGTGCAAACTCCGAGAGTCTCATTAGACAGCCTCAGTTACGAGGAAGCTCAGTCATTTCCCCTCTGCTGCACAGCTCCACATGCCAGAGATGTTAAAGCGAGAAAGAGACATAAACAGACAGATGGAGAGAGAGAGAGAGAGAGAGAGAGAGAGAGAGAGAGAGAGGAAATTAATGTTGAACTTACGATTAAGATATAGACAGAAGAACATGAAAGGCAGTGAGGGAATAGTGGAAGATCAAGAAAACTGAAGGCACAGGGAGACTAAAGGACAATGAAATATCCTCCTGACCCAGGATGAAAGAAAAAAGGATGCAAGGAAATATTAAGTGAATAGAGTTCTCGATTGTAGATGTCCTCTCTCCTCTGGTGCTTAAAAAATGCTGCCTCAGCAGAAAGCTGCCTGTCTGCCAGGAAGACCAATTAGTTTCCCTTATGAAAGCTGCTGCTACGTGTTTGAGACTGTCAGATTGGCAGTGTGGTGTAGCAGCCAGGAGGCTCCTGCTTCACATCATAATATCTGTACCACCACAGCACTTTACCCTGCATCTTGTTTCGATATTTTTTTTTTTTGCCATTGTGCCATACTTCTCTTCCCCCCTTCCCTCTCCTTTTAGCGAATTCCTGACTGACGGACTGACTAGCGTACAGCTGGCTCAACTTATTGCCTTCTCCCAGTCTGCTTGATTACCTTTGGTTTTGTGGCCTGGGGTCCTTTGGGTCATGTCTGTTCATCTAAAGCTGTTGCAAATGCAACTGAAGTGGAAAAAGCCCCTTAATGTGTTAAAGTGACCATGATGGTGTTTGGAAACGCCTCTTAATGTGGTTTTTAACTGGATAATAATATAATGAAGCAATAACAGTTCAACTGATTAATTCTCCAACTTAATTTCCTAAAAGTAGAGGTGTGGTTGTTAATACCTGTAAAAGTGTTTGAATAAAACACTTTTAATAAAGTAGTCATTGACTTAAAGTTCCTGTTCTTGTATATTGTGTAGTATTTTTGCAGCTTGAGGTATTTGATAAAACAGTGGCAGTGAATGCCTTATCATTTTTGAAGTGTGTCTTGTTCACATTTGTCATTCTTTTTGTCCTCCCTGCTCATCATCCCACCCCATCATCCCTCTCTGTCACTCTCCAACAGTTCAATCCTGTAATGTCAGGTGTATGAATGGAGGCAGCTGTGCAGAGGACTCATGCTCCTGTACGAAGGGCTACACAGGCAGCCACTGTGGACAGCGTGAGTGTAATCAGCACATCTGGTTGTGAATGTGTGGGGGGGTAGTTGCACTGTGTCACCTGCTAGAGTATGTAGTTATAAGAATGAGGTGTCTTCAGAAACATAAAAAGATGACAGAAGTTCTGCAAATTGTCCTCACGTTGAAAGACTTACTATACATACATAGACTACTATACTGTACATATATCTGTCATTATATGTAAGCCTCATGAGTATGCAGCAGCTTACAAAGCTTTTGGTTAAAGACTGTATTGGCCCTTTACTTGCAGCATGACCAATTAGAAACCCAGTACACTGTATACTTTAGTCATATAAGTTGTACTGTAGTTGTTTAAAGGAGCTAAATTTGAAAATCAGAGCATTTCTATTGCCTCCACATGGCTCTCAACATGGCAACGGCTGAGTCAGTCGCTTGCAGCTATCGGTGCTAACGGCAATAACAGTGCAAACAATGACAATAGTTCTACACTAACACGACGCACACAACATTATCAGCTGTAACCGCCTTATGAGAGATTCATTCTCTGCTCAGATAATTACTCCTCTATATCTTTACATGACAAATATTGCTTTATGCTGCATTAATGCTCTGAAGATGCCTATAGTATGTGATACGAGGTATAAGGATATTTGAAGGTTTATGAAAAATCAGTTTGTGTTTCTTTGTGAATCTCTCTGTCTCTTGTAGCGGTGTGTGAAAACGGCTGCCAGAACGGTGGGCGCTGCATCGGGCCCAACAGATGTGCCTGTGTCTATGGTTTCACTGGCCCGCAGTGCGAGAGAGGTGAGTGCTCATTGTATTAGTTTGTATTAGTGATTCTCCGCTGTCTTCTTTTCAGCTCAGTTTCTATAGATATGATAGAGGCCTGCAGGTACTATATGTAATCCTTGCTTGGTAATTTAGAGGGGAAATCAAAGGTTACTGACACAGTGTACATGGGAACTGATTTTTTCTTTTACAACCTGGGTTATTTTGGTAGGTTTGGTTTTGGTCATATGAGGTATAACAGTGTTGCGCTCACCAAAATCACTGCAGAAAAATCAGGTCAGACGTTCACACAATCACAAACCCACAGTTTACACAACTTTTTTGGGGAGAAGACATTTTCGCTGTTAAAGTGTTCATTGTTTTTTTTACAGACCAACTTACTGATAACTTTGAAGTACTATTCTTAACATAGTTGGGCCTACAACTGTTAGAGCTGCCATTTTCTGCGAACTTACTGTTTTCACCCCTAAATACGGTAAATATTAGCGGCATTACATAGCTAAAGTGAGTTTTTGTGCAGCTTGTGTAAATGCTGCATTTCTCATCCTGTTACTGTCAGCAATTATCTTGGTGTGTAAAACATTATCATAACTGATGAATAATAATAACCACTACTACTGTATGAAAATAAAACTTAGGTTGCAAAAAACGGCATTTTTTCTTTGAGTGAAACCCAAAAGTGCACCTTGATTAAAATGGCCTCTATCAACCTTGGGAACAACTGCTCCTGCTTTTATCAATACTCCCTGCCCAGGAAGGCTTTGATGGGGCCATGCAGTCCTGAGCGTTGCTCCTATCAGTCCAGACGCACTCTGTTAGTTCATTATTTCAGTGCTTGGTGAGCATTTCAGGCTCCTGTAATGTGGATGACTTCATACCGGTAGCTCAGACAGACAGTGGGTGTTCGTCTCCTGAGCTTTGAACACAAGCCTGAGGTATGCGTGTGGTGGGAAGTGATGGTGGGGTGTTGGAAGTAGGTGGTATACTACAGCTCTGTGGCAGATGGAAAAAATACCGGATTTGATAGCTGCGCTTGATTTCTGTTCACCTCAGCACACCTTTTCAGTGAAGGAGAGGAATCTCTTTACACCTTAAGATATTTTCACCTGTCCTTCACCTTCCACCTCCTCCCTCTTCCTCCTGCTGACATTGAGGTAGAGGAAAATTATTATCCTATGATTTCACTCACCTCATTCATTTCAGCCTTTCCTCAGCATTGCTTTTCCTACCTACAGACCTTTTCAATGTTGACAACATAAACAGGTTAAATGGGCCCCTTTGTATTTCTTGTTTCAGTGTTTGTTAATGCCGTAGCTGACAGGAAGCAAACTTGGACCAAAGCTTTTGCCCTAGCAACAGAATGGCAATGAAAAGGTCTAATATGGTTACATCCACAATTCCATACTAACATGCTATTTAGTACACTAAAACAGTATGTGAGATATTTTAGTATGTTCAGCCCCTAGGTATGAAACCAATAGTATGCAAATTGTATATGATTTCCGGTCAAATATTAGAGTATGCAACGCTGGACACTACGGCAGCAGAAATATATAAAATCAATCTGTAGTGACGACAATGTTAATTAATTAATATTTATTTAATATACTTTAATTAAAGCGTAAGCAAAAGATTTCACTTTGCTTGGTACAATATAGTGTATATTTTGAATGAATTCAGACTCTCACAAACTTTTGTTTTGGTCACATGAAGCTGGCACGGGTTACCATGGTTGCACATCTCCAACTGACAAGGAGGCACTCAGGAAGTGACAATGTAAATTACTCTAAGTGCATCTGAAAAGATTTATACTACTGTTTATTCACAGAAGCATACTGAATGATAGTACACCCATTGGGTATGTCGTGCATAGTATGCGATTTCAGACAAAGCCCATGTGCATATGCTTGTGTAAAAAACAGCCATTAACACTCATCTTCTGTCTTTTTCAAATACTATCCTTCCCACTCAGCCTAATCTTCCTTTCTCCAGTCTTCTTTTGTCGTCGCTGCTTGTTTCCTCCCCCATGTTTTAAACTGAGGCTACCACATCAAACTTGTCTAGCCTTCATCTTACTCTCCATCCCTCAAATTATTTCTCCATGGAACTCTGGGGTCTTGTTTTCGGGGAAAATACAACATGTCAGAGGGAGCCTTAAAGACATCTGGCAATAAATATGCCACCACCTCCCCCTTCCCCCGACATCCCCACAGGACTGACAGAATAGACTTTCTTTGTAGAGCGATCGTGGACATTTCCTGATGGGGAGTGGAGCAAGGTAGGGAAGCATAGAGAGAGAGAGAGAGACAGAGAGAGAGAGAGAGGGATGGAGGGGAGCAGGAAGACGGGAGAGACAGGGTGAAAATAAAAATGGACTCCCCAGCTGTGTCCACAAAGCCTGTTGGAGGGGAGTACAAACACTCTCCATGTTGCAGGCATGGGGAGACTGCTGGAGCTGCAGGTAGTCACAGGGGAAACACTTATAAATCTTTGTTTGTGTGTGTTTTTTATGCCAAATATCAATCAGCTAGAGAGGAGTTGGGGTAAATTTGTCAAATCAATGGCATAATTCATAAGAAATCGTATTAGTGACAGCAGCAGACTTAAAAATGATCCTAGCTACTGTGCGTTAGATATAAGAGTTGGGCCTCAACAATTTGAATTTAATCAGTTACAACACATTTATTTTCGCTGAACTTGTCACTGCGACTTAAGCAAACAGGTCACTAAGGACATTTAAACATTTGTCCTTCAGTTTGCCAGAAAAGAGCTCAGAATTATTAACATGCTGACAAAAAAGATACTTCTCAAATTCAGAGAAACATCCTCTGAGACATTCAAGAATTTTGATGAATGACTACTATATTTCTCTGTTATTGGGTTTGGCCTGAAATGGATGGTGTGTCCCTGATGTGACCTTTAGTGCTCTTACAGCTCTGTTGTGTTTGAGGTTTGAGAGTTTGTGTAACTGAGTGTATGAGTCAGTAGATTTACTGTGAGTCAGTGAGAAGGCTGCCGATGAACTGTGATTATTGTGAAGGCAGTGAAAGTCAACCAGTATGGGTGAACTGGTAGTCACTGGAAACTGCTCTGATTCACGTGTCTGGGGTGTGTGTGCATGTGCGGCTGTGTGCCTGAGGCTCATTGACTTTGGGTAGCAAGAGATGGAGTAAGAGTTAGTCATCCTATTAAATGAAAGGGGGAATCTCCATTGCCATGAGCACTCTTTTATTATTCAGCAGCTATAAGTGTGTCACTGTTTTGCTTCTGTATATGTGTGCATACATGGTTACTTATATCAATACCTTTATGTGTGTTTCAATCTCACAGAGCTGCTAGCATGGCTTAGGGATGCACCAATCCAACTTTTTCAGTCCTGATACAGATATCTGCCAATACTGAGTACCGATCCAATATCATCCATCTGTAACCGCTTATTGGCTGTAGCCGATCCCAGCTGGCATTGGGCAAAGGCGGGATAAACCGTGGACAGGTCGCCAGTCCATCGCAGGGCACATAGAGACAGACAACCATTCACGTTCACATTCACACCTACGGGCAATTTAAAGTCATAAGTTAACCTAACCTGCATGTCTTTGGACTGTGGGAGGAAGCCAGAGATCCCGGAGAAAACCTATGCTAATGGAGAGAACATGCAAACTCCACACAGGCTTCAGCTTGGGGCTCTTCTGGGGCTCTCTGGATGACCTTTGACCCTATTGCTGTGAGACAACAGTGATATCTACTGCACTGCAGCCCCCAAATTCCAATCTATAATGTACTGTATATGATTTATAACATAGAATTGAATGGAATAGATCATCCCCATTGTCATAGACACTGATTCATCTATTGGAGTCGGTATCGGCCTGTCTGATCCAGTATTGGTATCGGTGCATCCCTAGCATGGCTGTAGACTAATGAGGTGCTTTCACAAGCCAGTTTAGTCTCTTTTAATCAAACTCTGGTGTGGTTCGTTTTAGCGGTTGTGAACACAGTAATGGCACTCTGGTGCGGACAAAACAACCAGAACAAGACCGCTTGCGAGAGGTGGTCTTGGATGGTTTACAAAGGAACCAAATCGCAGGCTGCCTGTGTGGGCATTTGTTGAGAAGGACTCAGGTAAACGACAGGTTAACATGAGTGAGAGAGGATTGACTTGGACTTCTACAGCAGTCTGATGTTTACTTGATATCTGGGCAGAAGAGAACACAGAATATGTTAAGTCAAGTCCACAGAAAGAGTGTTGTTTAGAAAGTTATAAACTGGAGGAGAAGGGACAAAACTGAGCACACTCCATCAGATTTGGAAAAACTGAACCAGAGTAAATAGAAAACTAACCAAAAGTATCAATTTCGCTCTGATTTGGACTAGTCAAATGGACTATGATATGTGAAAGCACCCTTATTCTTGTTGTGCTATATGCAACATTAAGTCTGTGCATCACATGCTAATATAAGCCCCATTGAACTTTGGGATTTCACATAATTTCACCTGAATGTACACTAAGAGGGAGGTGATGGTGCTTAGTCAGCTGTCTCTGTTCAGTCCAGTCTGTCTCAGTGGACACGGACAGGCTCTGTGGTCAGTCCCAATCCCAGTCCAGAGCAAATAAACTGATATTCACAGGAGTAATTTTGCCCCCCCAAGCAAGCAGTGACGTCAAGGGAATTTTGAGGTGCTGGAAGAGTAGGAAGCTGTGCTATTTCTGCTCTATTGACTCTGGATAAGAATGGACAGAACACGGCTGGACAGGATGGCTGCGCTGGTGGAAGGGTGGGACTCAGGGGCAGGCACAGGTCACTACTGTGGAAAATATTCCCAATGACAATTTAGTTTTGAGTCAGCCAGTTCGGAGCCGTGCTAAATTTGATTTACAGCAAGCCTATAAATTAAACATTAATGTAGCATGACGTTGCCTCTTAATGTAGACCCCATATGTGTGCTTTCCATACACAGAGATTTGCTGCAAGACACACAAATGAAGCCACAAAAGGAGCAAATATCAGCTTAAGAACTGACTGAAAGTGTTTCAAAATTCATTGCTGTGTTTTAATCCATGTCTGGAAATGTGTCTCACTGGGAGCACATAATGAGCCCCGTGCTTCATCCAAATACTATGTGTGATTATATGCTCCGAATTAAATCACCATGTTATGCATTAAGTGTAATTAGGAACGTCACATTTCACAAGCTGTTTTTAGTGTCTGCTTTTCATGAGGGCACTAAATTTTGATGATCCATCTCATAAACAAAAAGTGGAAGAAATTACTCGCCAGTGCCCAGGCCAAAGTTAGAGGCTCCAGTTTGTTCCAATCAATACTTGAGTAGCCTCACAGGATGGCGATGAAGGCCGCCTTTGATCTGGCCTGATGAAAAATGGGCCAGTTTAGTCTTGCTGCTGTTAAGAAAGCATTACAAAGACCTCTCCCATGAGTGGTAGTTGTTGATGGAGCCAGGAGCCCACTTGCCCGACTGTGTTTGCCTGCCAGTGTCTGCATTCAATAGAGTCTGCATTATTGTTCCACTGCTGGATTGTGATGTGACTTTTCCGAAAACAGACAAAAATAGAAGTCAGGATAGATTTTACAGTACAATGGGTGAGATATAGAAACAATGACAGAGGAACGACTACAAGATATGATGTCACAGTTCCAATGACATACACAGAGTTAAAAATGCCTGATAATTGATAATAACTGTTTTGTGTTGATTTTTCCATGTAGTCTTGTGTGTTCTGTACAGCTGACACACACAGCAGTCAGCCTCAAGCTTCAGACTTTCAGATCTCTGTAGATTGCTGAGGGCTTATCTCTCCGATTTCCATTCTCCCACAGTTGTTGTTGTGTGTGTGTGTGTGTGTGTGTGTGTGTGTGTGTGTGTGTGTGTGTGTGTGTTTGTTAAACATTTAGTCACGTTTGAGTAACTGCTTTTGGTGTGGATCAAATGAAAGGAGCAGACTTCTTGAGGAACGATAAGGGATAAAGGAAAAGAGTGATTTCAAGCTTGTTGATAACGCCGCTGATAAGCCTAACAGAGACTGTTATGGTTGGCTATAATGAGGCTCAACTTCCCAAACACACAGATGGACACACGCAGACACAGCCACACACACACACACACACACACACACACACACACACACACACACAAACAAACAAGCCCACACAATTGAATCATTTATTTATATCCACATCAGTCAAGGACACACGGACACAAACAATGTGATGCGATCAGAAATTCCACGAGACCCGCCAGACATGTGCTCAGTCTGTACACACACACACACACACACACACACACACACACACACACACACACACACACACACACACCGAGGATACTTAAAAATGTCTCTATTTTTCAACATGTGAATAACAGCCTGACGTTTAGAGTAAATCTTCCAGCTGTATAAAGTCTAGAGAGGATATCCGGTTTGAAAACACATGCATGCTTACACACACACACACACACACACACACACACACACACACACACGAGAGGCATGTGTGTACATATTTCTTCTCTTAATTCATTTGACCTGTTGACCTCTTGTCAAAGCGCAGTATGTATAAATGATAACAGCTTCATTTCCATGTGATCAGCTCATATTTCAGTTTTCTTATCTTCCCAGACCTCCTCTCCTGGGAGTTTTTAAATACTTCAGCAGTTACTAATGAGTCTGAAATGGGATTTTTCCTCCTCTTTTGTGCAATTGCTCATTCCCTCTTCATTTCCTTCGAGTGCTCAGGTCAATACCTCCATCCCATCATCTCCCCAATCCCACAGCTGGATAGGGTTGATGGGAAAATGTTTTCCCAGAAGGGTTTGCGTTCCAGACAGGATTAAATATTTTCTCACCTCAACCTTGCAGCATTTTATCATCCTTTAATCCAACTTCCATTAGAGCAAAGAGTAATAAGGCTTTGATGTGTGATCACGTTTTTTTTATTATGATGTGGTTGGCTTCACTACAAACACATCATCATATGTGAAGGGTCAGATCCCATTAACAACGTCTGATATGTGGACTGATCCAGGTGAAAGGTTACAAGTGCTTTAAGCAGTCTCAGGGATGAGTTACAACTGGCAGCGATTCCTGGAAACTTTGATTCGAAGTGCTGATATTTATGAAATTAAAGCATTTTTTAAGAATGAGAAGACTCCACTGAGTCTAACACAAAAAATGACAAGTTCTCATTATTGAAGGAAAATAACTTAATTCATAGTGATGTATGTTGGTTATGAATGAAACTGGAGACATCTGGATGAGAGACAGAGGTTGCGAACAGCGGTTTTAGGGGTAAGGAGAGGATAGAGGATAGAAGAGAGGATCTGGTGAGTGTTTTGATCTATTGAGCAATCTGAACACTAATTAGACAAAATTACTTCCGAATGTTGTCAGCAGGGCCGAGTCAGGATGTTGATTGCTCCCTTGTCCTAACCTGCCCGAGCCCATGCTCGCAACTGTCCACTGACTTTACATTCATAATATACAGATGTGCATACACACATAAATGTATGCACAAGGCAAACAAAAGTCTGAACTCATGGACTACACATTGGGACATTGTGAGATGGGCAGCATTTCTTCACTGTTTGTTAAAGAAAGCTTTGTTGCTGCTCCAGTCTTTAGTTTGGCTCGACGCTGCAGCTCGGACAGATGCTGTGTTTTCCTTCAGGCGATTGTATTTACATAGACGTGTGTGTGTAAGAAAGAGAAAGAAGAGTGGGGCGGTGTTTGAGAAAGCATGTGTATGCATATAGTTTTAATTTAGCACACGTGCATACGCTGCTGAACTTGGCTGACGTGTGTGACTGTCTAGTGTTGCTGCATGATCACAGTGTGAGTCCAATGTCCTCTAAGAGGGGACATGCTTTCTTAGACTGAAGACTGAAGGGTTGGAAGTGCCATTCATGTTTTTGTCCTTTGGTTTTCCTTCTTATTTTTTTTCTTCTTTACTGTCCATTTGAACTGTTTTCAGTTTAATTTTTTAATCAACTAGTCCCAAAACAAGACTAACTGTAGATAAACATGCATACCATGTAATAAACATTAATAGCAGCTGCTGGCACAATTTTTAAAAGCTTCGGTTTTAAAGGATAAGGCTAGCAATATTTTATATTTCTCTTATTGTCAGCAAATCTCAAGAAAAGACCAAAACCAAAAATGAATTGAACAACAAGTGTTTAACCAAAGCTTTATATAGGTTATTCCTTGTAGAAGAAGAAGATAGTCCTTTATTAGTCCCACGAGGGGAAATTCAATTTTTACACTCTGTTGTTAACTTATACACAGTACATGCAGACCCGAACACACACATGCATCAATGGAGAGATGTCAGAGTGAGGGGGCTGCTCCTGACAAGCGCCCCGAGCAGTTGGGGGTTTGGTGCCTTGCTCAGGGGCACCTCGGCAGTGCCCAAGAGGTAAACTGGCACCTCTCCAGCTACCAGTTCACACTCAGTTCTTGGTCCATGGCGGGACTTGAACCGGTGACCCTCCGGTTCCCAAGCCAACTCGCTACAGACTGAGCTACTGCCGCCCCAGGGTACAGTCTATTGCATGTACCCTGTCCCACTGCCAGAGGAGGCAGTTCAATCTGAGCTACAGTCTGAGAGTCCAAAAGTTGGCAGGAAACAGAAGTAAATCCAAAAAACTCCAGGAATGCTAAACACTAGAAGAACTTAAACAACAGGAACCAGGGCCGGAGTGCTTGATATGAGGGATGAAGAACAATGACAAACTGGTGCAAGGAGAAGGGAGTACACAAGGACAGGAGGGTTATAATGAGGGACAGGTGAAAACAACCAGGGTGGGGCAGACAGTCACACAGGCTGGAAGTTATCTGCAATGAAAGAGGTGGAGAGGATCAATGGAAAACAGGAAAAACATAAACAGAGGTCCTAAAGACCAGAACACTAAATCCTCTAGAACTGATTACCTTCTAAAGATGCAACAAAGTCCAGTCTTTACTAATCACTATATATTTATTTGTTACATATATGCAGAATAGTGTCTGCAATGGGACAAGATTTTGAAAGCGGTCTGGTTTCCATTTGTAGTTTGAGTAATACTGACCAACCACGTTTGAGCAGGCTTTGGTTCAATGCAGGTATACAGTCTGGGTAGGCAGCAAAAGAGGTGGAAAGCATTGGCTGAAATGCAGTCTGGGAAGCCACTGGCCATCATCTGATGATGAACTTTTTATTGTTTTAAAATTAGCTTTTAAACTGACTACTTTTAAAAGAATCCAATCGTACAAGTCATCTCTCAACTCAAACTCCATTTCAAGTTGCTAATGGGACTGTAAACAATGAGCAGCGCACGGAATAGGAAGTCTGCTAATATTTACTAAAAACTATAGTACCCAGCTGCTTTAAGAATAAAACAAACTATATATTTGTGTGTATTTTTAAAGGTTTATGTCTTCAGTCAGAACCAGAGGGTGTGGGGAGCATCACAGATGCTGTAGTGAAAGGCAGTGAAGTTGAAAAGTATTGAGAAATGGAGTGTTGTTGGTTTGGTTCTTTTTAAGGGATTTGTTGACTGAATAAGAAAAAAACAAAACAAAACAAAAAACAAAAACAAAAAAATATAACATTAACAACAGCAGCCCTATTCCTTAGGCTTAATCTAAATGTAGATTTGTAGCTGAGTAACCAGGGGGAATCTTGCTTCTGTGTGTATTTTGGATGCAGATTTTGTTTGTGTTAATCCTCAGAAAAGTAAATGCATGTGATGTGTGTGCCAACCAGACCAGACATGTTGAAAGATCAATAGCTGCTTATAGGAGAGAGTAAAAGGCAGACAGACAGACAGGAAGACCTAAAGCGGGCAGAGAGAAATAAAGACAGATGGAGGAGAGGGAGAACTGGCATGAGCCCCAACCTGCACTCTTCATGCTCAGTTTGACCTACTTTACTTTCCTCTCTCTTTCTTTTTTTTTCTTTCTTTCTGCCTCTCCTACTCTTTGCCCCCTTCCTCTGTGATCCCCTTTCATGTTGCACAAGGAACCAATAAGTCTGAAGAAGGACTCCCACCAGACACCAGCACTGATTCCTATCTTTGCATGTCATTCTGTCCTTCAGAGCTGAGCGGGCCGCTCTCTTTCTCCACTGTCACAGCCTTGGCTAGCCAACCGTGCAACTCGTCTTTCATCTCCCCTTTGACAATCTAACAATCTACTTTTTTAATCAAGGCTATATTAAATTTGGCGCCACTGCAGAGAACTTAATAAGAGTTTCTCCCACAAAGGAAGCCGTCATTGGGCTGTACGTGATTGAAAAGATGAACATCGTATTGCTGAAATGCTTTCAGCATGAGGTCATTGTGCCTGATTTGTGAAGTGCATGTAACAAGATCATGCAGCGAGGAGGCAAGGTGATCCCTGAAGACAGAAACATTTTGTTCTCATCTTGTGTTTACTTGCAACATGTGTTTGAATGTGCACTTACTTATCTTCACTGTTGTTACCATCCTTTCCCAAAAGATAGGATCTTGCAATTGCAACACATCTGTCTGACTTCCACGAGACATTTGTGTTACTTTTATGTTACTGGCAACATATGTTGTGTGACGTTGTCTGTGTTTTTTGGAAACACAAAAGTGCATTGTCCTGAAGATGACATCCAGATGCGTTCAGATATCATGTTAATTTTAGAGTGAATGATTGTCACGGGGTGATTCTTAGCGACAACCTCACTGTCATATTGATGGAGACAGAAACCACCACTGTTCAGTCCACCACTACCTCCCACTTAAAGTACTGGAATGTGCTTTAGTACGTCAGTGGGTTATCTTATTATTGCAGAGACTAAATACATAGCAGTCATTTAAATCCTATTGCTAAATTCCTGTGGAAAGGAACAATCTGGATGTGTTTTGCAGTTTAATCTGGGCAGGTTTAATAAGAAAATGCCTGAAATCTCGTGCTCTGATGTGAGCCGTTATGTTGCTACTAACTCTCACATTGTTCTGGTAAAAGCTGCTACTTGTAAATGCTTTTCTTAATGAGCTGATGGTTGATTCAAAGACTTAACACTTGAAACAATTACAGTGAAGACGTTTTTCAAGGTCCAGTGAGTCATCTCTGTAAAATCGTCCTCTAATGCTGTGCCAGTTTTTTCCCCACATCCATTCCTCCATTTGTTGTCTGAGTGAAATTAAGAAAGAAAGAAATAAATGATCACTGATGTCGAGGTTACAGGAAATATGTCTTCCCTGTCAAGAAGAAAATTCCCATCTATGAACTTAATCTGGTTTCATTTAATGGTGTGCCAGATGTGTTTGAGGAAATGAATCACCGCTTTATCATTTAATCAATCAAATGTCTAATCAGTCACTAACTAACAAAGGACTGTTTCCCTCCACAGACTACAGGACTGGGCCATGTTTCACACAGGTGAACAACCAGATGTGCCAGGGCCAGCTCAGTGGAATCGTCTGCACCAAAACCCTCTGCTGTGCCACCATTGGCCGAGCATGGGGCCACCCCTGTGAGCAGTGCCCCGCCCAGCCGCACCCCTGCAGACGAGGCTTCATCCCCAACATCCGCACTGGAGCCTGCCAAGGTCAGATCACAGCATATAACATCTTTCATCTACCTGGCAGATCTTCACACACACATACACACAACCACACATGCTCACTACAATAGTCCAACCATTACTTTATCTGTCATCATCTCAGCTGCAATGCCTGCTCACAACATCCTTGAGGTAGTGTTAACAACACCGAGGCTGTTTACATGTACATAGGCACATGTAGGCCGAAGCTTGTATTTTCCTGTTGAGGTTGTGTACATGCATCTTCAGCTCCCTGGAAACAGTGAACCTCTTTAGGTGGTATTAATTTATGTCAGTATCTCAGTGATTATGAGCAGGTCCCAGCTGTCACACCAGCCTTTCTTTCTTGAAGTCAAAATGTGAGCTTGTCCTGTCCTTGCTTAAATTGGCATGGTGCATAGAGTCCATCAGGCCACCAAATGATGTCAGAGTGTGCATGTATTAGGCAAAGCAAAGATACTTAGGTGCAAAGATGCGATACTGGGTGCATTTCTATTGTCTCCGCACGGCCCTCAACATGGCTACAGCTGAGCTGGGGGCTCACGGCTAAAGGCGCAAACAGTGGCAACACTGCTGATAGAGCTAACAGTTATAACCTGGGGAGGAGGAGGGGGATGGGTGCTACACCTTCTCAGTGGCGCCTCGGTCACATATGGGTAAAATTAATATTCACCTCCTGCTCACTTCTATTCTATGCAAGCGTAGGGGCAAAAAAACATTCCAGTTGTGAAGCAAATGCATGCAAGTGCATCTTTGCACTTGCATGGAGTTCAACTGTGACTGCGCCATAACAACAGAACACTAATGTGCATATATTAGGCAATGCAAAGATACTTAAAGTGTTCATTTTATTAACGTATTCAATTACTACAGGCATAATAGAATCAATCTGCTGTGACTAAATGCGTCCAAAAGAGTGAGATATGGAGGTAATAAGAGGCGTCCCCGAACCCCCTCAGACCGGACCAGCCTCTTTCTGCTTGCCTCTCTTTAACCTTTGACCCTGACCAGACCAAGCAATAAGACTGTGTCAATATATTACACATGTGGAGGTTGTGTCCGTTGTTAAATGAGCCCAGCCGAGCCCAGCTCCTCTCACATGGACACACCCATTACCACCCTGGGAAGATTTTGATGGTTGATGTGTTCTGATGCTCATAGCACCTGGCCACACTTCAACAGTATCAGAGCTAAGGACATTAAGTTCATGTATTTATGCTGAGGAGTTTGGGATTACAGCAAGTTCACAGAGAGTGTTACTAGGCATCTGAATCTCTGGCCACATCTCACAGTTGTCCAGCAAGTCCCATAATGAATGAATGAGGTGAAACAAAAAGGTCATTCAGTCTGTTCATCAATCTATCAAGCTAGTATGTCGAGGTACTGTATCAGGCTCAAAAAACCCTGGACCTTCGCCCAGGAGACCAGTGTTCAAACACTATTGTTGATACTGAAACTGCTGTTAATTTATTTTCCACATAACTTCTGTCATTAAGTTACAGCAATTCTGGAGTTATTTTAACCCAAAGCATAATCTCATCCTAAACCTAACCAAGCAGTTTCCTGAAGTTTACTTTGAAAAGACAGTGTGCATTGAACGGCCGAAAATTGAGAAGTGTATCATGTGTTGCTGGACAAACATTGGAAAATGCCTTTTCATTTTCATGATGCTAGTTATAGCGAGGGCAAAGACAGACCTGTCCAAAATCATGTTAACCTTTACCAATAAGTCCCTATACTATATATTTGTGCTTTATGCTGGGAAAGTATTTGAATTGAGTTAGAAATATTAGAAAGATTTTGAAGATGTAAAGTGCTTTGTGTGCTTTTTCCAAAAGTTTTACAAATTACATTTATTTTTAACTTTTGTTCAAGGACATAGTTGGGTGCATAGCTATACTGTATGTACCAGCAATTATACGCATGGCAAATAGATAAACATAAAACATACACAGTCTTCCATGAGATCTAGTAATACCACAATCCACCCAGCTATATATTTAAGTCTGTATACATTATTTATGAGTGTAATTCAAAAAGGTAACACATCTGGGATCAGTAACTGGTTTGTATTTAGCTCCATAACTTCCTCTCTTTTGGCTGCCAGGCTGCTCATACATTAGAGGTATGCCAGTGTGAGACAATCACTCATCTCTCTGTGACTCACATGCCTTCTCTCTAGCTCTATTTTTCACTGTTGGTCTGTATTTCCTTCTCTCTCTGAATCTCTTTTCGTTTCTGCCTTTTCTCCCCTCTCACTAAAGCCCACTAAAGAGTCTCTCTCTCTTTCACACACACCAAAGACACCTAAACTCCAGAGAGCCTGGAGCAACGTCTTTCTGGCGCAAGTACAAAGCACACCTGACCATGAATCCAAATTTAGGGATTTCACTCCAGACTCCACATCAGGATTTAGATGGTTTCTTTCTCAGCCTTTTGGCAGAGAGAGAGCGAGTTCCTCAACATTACAAAGCATGTTCAGCCTTTCTTAACAAAGATGATGTATTCAAATTACATCAAATTAATAGAAACAGCCTGGGTACTGCTTATTGATGTGGTGAATATAAACCCACTGTGTGTGTACATGTGTATGTGTGTGTGTCCCAGAGTAGACAGGATCAGAGGTATCCAGCGTTTCTTACTGGAACCCGCCCTCTGACAATATCCCCAATACTGGGGAAAATGACTCATTGAATGCTGGGAAAATCTTACATTTAAAAAGCCATTTCCTGTTCAAACAAGAGCTGTAGTGGGTCTTTCTGGAAGTGGTCTTACACATCACAGCCAGCGCCAACTTGCTTCTCACTTTTAAAATGAAGAGCATAAGAATGAAGAACAGTGTTTTAGCGAAAGAAAGTGTGCCAGAAACATGCTATAAAATGTGCTTTGAACCACATATAATTAATATAAAACATATATTTTTATATAATGCACATTGTGTGAAGTTAGTCTGAGTCCTTTTTGGAGTTTTTGGTAGCGGCACAAACATACTGTAGGTTGCTGCATTCCTTAAACCAATGCTCTGCCAATGCCAGTAATTATTAGAACCCTTTTTCTTTTGCCTCATCTCACAGATGTCTCTGTTTATGCTTCCTCCTCTTAGATGTGGACGAGTGCCAGGCGGTGCCAGGTCTTTGTGCCGGAGGTAACTGCATCAACACTGTGGGATCCTATGAGTGCAAATGTCCCGCCGGTCACCGGCAGAGTGAAACCAGCCACAAATGTGAAGGTGAGTCTGAGTAGAGAAGTAGATTTATCACAAAGAGATGTTCACCAGTTAAATAAAGAAACCCACACAATGTGGTCCAAAAGTAAAAAAAAAAAAAAATGGATGGTCATCAGATCTGCGTAACCATGGTCATTAAAAAACCATGAAGATGAGAATCCATCTTTGATGTGCTGCCATTACTGGAAACTGCCAGATGATGAGTGACTGGGCAGTAGGTGTCAAGTGTCCTTGAGCTTGACATTGATTTCCTGATGGCTTCATGGCTGCTGATATGTAGCTGATACTCAAACATCTTTAGATTTAGATTCAGATTTGTTATTAACTCAGATAATGACTTACAAACACAGGCAGATTTTTTATTTCATTTAATGATCGACAAAGCAAAATATATCAACTTTCTTTGAATGCAGAGCACTCAAGTATGTAAACGTATCACCAATCCCAAAGAATCCAGTGGAACTTAAATTAGATTTTGTTGAGTTTCTGGTGAGACAGTCATGGATGGTGCACTTTACGATAACTGTGGGTTTGCTGAGATCAGTTTACAAATCTCTACGGGTGTTTAAAAAGTGACGACATGTTCAGTGTTAAAGAAGCCTGGACGTATGCACATAAACACACACTGAGTGGATTCACATTACAATGTGTTGATTAGGTGGAATTTAAACAATGCCCAGGCTAAACAGTGTGCTAGTTAGCGAGGCAGGGGTTGTGTCTGTTGGAGTGGAGCCGACATGTTCTCAGTCTTCTGGGAGGATTACAGAAAGCTCTTAAACTGTTTGAGCCAGATGATGTTCTACTGAATGAGACCAAGGCCCAACTAGCTCCTTTTATTAACTTGTAGCTTGGCTGAGAGCTGAACCAGAAAGAAAACTAGTGTCTCCACTTAAGATTCATGGGAAGCAATTACCAAGACACCAAAAAGTGATTTATACTGCAGTGAATGAAGGAGCAAACGGGGAGGATGACTTCAGTAAATTCACCAGTCACAATTTCAGTTGTGGTTTTGGGGGAACGCCACAACGATTCAGGACTTACAGTAAAGGGATGCTGAGCACTACTTAAAGACAGTTGGGTGTGGATGTTGTAGCCTCATTCCAGCGCAGAGAGAGGGCACTCTGACTGAGGCAAAGTATAAACACAGCAGGAGCTCACGATTGGAAACTCCTATAACCTTTCTACCCCATTTTACCTTAAATTAGAGACACTCAGCCTCTTTCCACCACTTTATGCACAGTGAGAGCTTTATTTACTTCAGCCGCGAGCTGCAACTAATGATTACCTTCATCCTTAGCTAATTTCTCAGTTACTTTCAAATGAACATGTTTAATCTAAAAAGTAATGTCAGAAAATGTGAAAAACATTGCTTACAGTTTCCAGTAATCAATGATGAGACTCAAATTTCTAATTTTGTCTGAAAAACAACAACATACATCAACAACAACACAACATACCATACAACAAACCTCACATTTTAGATGCTTGAACCAGCAAAATTTGGAAGTGACAATAGGGCTGCAATAAAAATGATTATTTTCATTCTCAATTAATCCATAGATTATTTTCTCAAATAATGGATCAGTTGCTTGGTCTATAAAATGTCAGAAAACGGTGAAAAATGTCAGTCAGTGTTTCCCAAAGCCCAAGATGACGTTCTCAAATGTCTTGTTTTGTCCACAACTGAAAGTTATTCAGTTTACTGCGATAAAGGAGTAAAGAAACCAGACAATATTCACATTTATGAAGCTGGAATGAGAGAACTTTGCCTAAATTTTTCTTAAAAATTACTAAAATTGATTTGTTGATTGTCAAAATATTTGGCGATTTATTATAGTTACCATCTAATTGATTAATCATTGCAGCTCTAATTGGCAAACCACGCAATGGCAAATCACTTTTAATTTCTCAGCAAAGGGATCTTCAAAGTGATGTGTGCATTATACAGTGTAAGAAACCGTGTTATTATTTTGTGCTCTCTTATTTTAGGGTGTCATCAGGCGGTTTTGTCAGCAAAGTGAAAGAGAAAGAGTTAAGTGTTTGTAAAGCTTGTTAAAACAAAAGAACGGTTGTGACGTGTATCTTTAGTCATGGATCAGCAGGAACCCCATGTTTAGCGAAATCTCTGAAACAATCAGACTGGGGTCCTTTGGGGGAGGTTTTATTGAAATGCCCTTCTAGCTGATGCACAAACAAGCCTCACTTAGAGCTTTCATGGTGAAATTACTGAGGTTTTGGAGCAGTTAAGATAAAGTGCAGTTAAGATGTCATGGCTGTCTGATCGTTTCGGGCACAACAAGGCACCTAGTTTTATGGCCTGCTTTTAGTTCAGACTGTGCTTAACAGTCTCTCCTTTCCCCCCTTCTCCTCCTCTTTCTGCTTTTTTCTGCTTCTCCTTCCATTTTCCTTCCATAAATACAGTCCTTTGGCTGAAAACCAGCTGTTAGTGCTGAACAAAGAAATACTTACGGCATCTGGGAGACTTTCTCATTATACACACATGGACCTCCCCGTCGCTCTGACACTCGTGGATTCTCACGCACTCACACTCAACAAACACACAGTTTCACACATCACAGTTTAGATTACAATGAAACAATGGAGACTGGCTAAATTACACACATACTTTATCTTAGTTTTTCATATTTATTAGAGATATTATGGGCAGTCACACATGGTAGACTCGATGGCTCAGTTGTAGACATTTATTCAGGTGGCACACGTTTCCTTCCACACTCACAGTCAGTCCCAGAGCACTACGTCTGTGTGCAGCGTAATGTCTGGCGTGTTGTTGTTGCTGCTGACACTAGGTTTATTTGGCGGGGCTTTTTATAGCCTCACCTACTGTAGGCCATCTGCCACTACTGCTGTCAGACAGGAGTCAGCAGGGGAAGAATGGCCCCTTAGCCAAGCGGCAGGCGTTACCATGCAGAAAAACACACATGGATATAACTTACACACTCTTTACTCCTAGAAAGACAAACACTAATACACCCTTCACTTTTCCAACTAAACACGCTGGGCACACACGCACCACGTCTGTGCTATTGCTGTAATTATGCCCCGCAGTGGTGCAGTAATTACGTATGCATATAAATAAGCATGACACATCATAAAAACCCAATACCTTCTGGAACTTCACTTTGGGTTCCCCCGTCATGGAGCAATGAGGCCCACTCCCACTGAATAACCATCATAAAGTGCACTACACCAAGGTGGGCCCTGCCAAGCATTGTGCCCAGGTACTCCCAGACATCCTACACATCTGAGTTAAACCATGTTTAAATTAGGTCACCTCATGCACTGTAACCTTGGGAGTTTTGTTTCTTTTAGTACGGCCATTTATTTCAATTTAGCTGTCATTTGTAGATTGGGAGCAATTGTAGAGATACCACAATCACACATATAATCATGACAAAACTCAGCAATGTTATACATATGTTTTGCGTTATACCTTTTCAGGGTTCCTTGTGACTGGAATAATTTGCTTGCACATATATTTGGTTTCTGTCCACATTTGGGGTCCTCATAAGAGTGCTTTGTTGTACAACAAGTTGTGCGCGTCTTCTCAGTATTGCTCACTGATTACTTTCTTTATATGATCATTCTTTTCTCTTATGCCTGTTGATAAGGCTGGGTGTCTGGGTTACTTTGAGGAATATAAACAAAACAAGCCAAACTCCTCAAATGTAAGTTGTTGCCTAATCAAAAGCAGCAGTCCAAAATGTGCTAAATAAAATACAGTCTAAAACTGGCACAAGTATATTAAGAGATATAGATTTCTCATCAAAGACCAAGTAAAGGAGACTACGAAGTTATTCAATGCCAGGTTTCAATACTTGACAGTTTACATTCATTGCTGTACAATTACTACTGTATGTAGTTTTGTTTGTTGTGCTTTCACACCGACATCAGCCATGGCCAGAGGCATTATATCTTTGGGTGGTTCCGTACATACATTGGTCAAATTCTTGTGAAATTGATATCCCAGGAACACCTGAAGGGAATTTCTTCAAATTTGGGACAGATGTCCACTTGGACTCAAGGATAAACTGATTATGTTTTGGTGGTCAAAGGTCATTGTGACCTCATAAATCACATTTTTGGCTATAACTCAAGAATTCATATGCTAATTAAGACAATTTCACAAATGTCTAATAGGATAAAATGATGAAACAACTGCATTTTGGACAGACATGGATGCAAACTGCAACTTTACTGGTTGGCAGAGACATACAACTGTGTAATTCTAGTGTTATATATAAGTGCAATGCCTGTTCATTGCTTGGCTCCTGTGAATTTAATATTGAATGTGATGAGCGTGTCCAAACTGCACCAAAATTTGACAAAGCACTCCCTTGGGTCCCCAGTAGTACACCTGCTAAATGTGAAATAGATTGGCTGAGCGTCTCTCAAGATATGTGATTAACACACACACACACACACACACACACACACACACACACACACACACACACACACGATTCCTTGCTTTATAGTTAGATTTGATTGGTCATTGTGTTGTGAGAGAGGATGACCTGATACATAATACAGTTGAACTATCAGTTGCCATTGTAGGAACCAGTTAGGGCTGCTGCCGTTCTCTCACTGAGCTTTCAGTTTGTAGCCTGAACAGAAAACACCAGAACTGAATTAATTCTACTTTAGTTGACTGCAGATCCATTTGATTTGCTTCAGTTTCCCTCAGGGAAAAGCTGTTGCTCCAGGGCAATAAACTTTTACTGCTTCGTGCTACTGCATCTTTCCAAACAAAGAAATTTCAAACACTGAAAAAGAAAATGTTCTGAGCTGGCTTGAGGCGTACTCGACAGATGTGTCCTGTGATGTGATGAGGTATTTATGATGTAACTACGTTTGTCTTTCAGATATTGATGAATGCAGCACCATCCCTGGTGTGTGTGATGGAGGAGAATGCACCAACACTGCCGGTAGCTACGTCTGCACCTGTCCACGAGGCTACGTCTCCAGCACAGATGGCTCCAGATGTGTGGGTGAGTCTCATACACATTTCCAACACTTCTCTCTCTCTCAGTGTGTATTTCCTCACCCCCTGGCTAGCTAAAAGCTTCACATCTGGCCACGAACTTCCCTCCCTCCATCACTGCTTCCTGTGAGTGGAGTTCTGATGAGTCAAGCTGGCCTGTGGTCACCATGTGCAGACAAACACACTTGCACGCACTATTTGGCCTTGACAGCATTAATCTCCTCTAATGTTAGTGCCCCTCTGACTCATTCACACACATGCTGACACACATACGGTGCATACTTTACTGACACAGCTCATGAAACACGACCAGGTGCTAATGTATTCCTGCAATCCTTACCAATCATGGCAGCTACAGTGAAATGCAGGTGTTAATACACTATTTCAAGATTTAGCCCCAAACCGGACAGCTCAGGGTCTTATCTGTTTCACCTGATCAGCATCACAGGCCCAGCTCAACTCTCATCCAATAAAAGCTTCTGTAGTAAAGTAAAACCTCTGGGTTGCTGTAATTGGGAAGACGTTTCCTCCCAGTTCCCATCCTCCATTGTTTTGGAAAATGGTCGATAGGAAATAGGTCGAAAATACAGAGAAGAACAAAGTCTAGTCCAGGGGTCGGCAACCTTTAACACTCAAAGAGCCATTTCGACCCGGTTTCCACGGAAAAGACAACACTGGGAGCCGCAAACACTTTTTGACATCTGAAATGATGTTAGCCTATATATATCTTTACACTTGTAAAATAGTGGGTTGCTTGTGAAATCCATGCAGTCTGAACATGTTTCAGAAAATTAAATTTTATTTATTAAATGAACACATTTTGAACTTTTACAAAAAAAAATAAAAATCGAAGAGTTGAAGGTCTCTTTCAAATAAATTAAAAAGCTGAACTTAAATTATCCATCTAGCAAACAAAAATGCCGTGAGCCGTCATCCTTTGGGCTTTCGGAGCGCGTAGCGGAGCCTTGACCTGAATTTAAAAATACAATGGAAAAACGAACACTATTTCACTGAACAATAAAAATAAATATTTGCAAAATAACTGCCCGAATATTTATTTTACCTGGTTAATGGGACTTCTGCTCCTGAACCTCTGTGCACAGCGTCTGCAAATCAGGACTGTAGGACGTCACTTTCATCTTTACGCAGGACTGTAAGCTGCCCTCTGTGAGGCGTGAGCTGTGTTTGTTTTTAACATAGTTCATAATTTTATTCTAATATTTCGAGATCACAATAATCTTACAATTTACAGCTATAATTAAACAAACACAAATAAAATACTTTGTTCAGATATTGGGCAGTTTTGGTGTCGCTGGGCTTTCCGCGCATGCCGGCTGCCTGCTGACACAGTACAAGTGCTGTCAAACGTCTCTGAAGAAGGCGAACGCTGATCACCGAAATTGCACAAGGTGCAAGAAAGAAGTTAAAAACTTTGATTTAATAAGATGACATGACACGCGTTTTTGAGACAAATAAAATACACTTCAATCGGACCCTTATAATTTATTTTCCCAAGCCACGCAGAGCCGCAACATAAGGATGAGAGAGCCGCATGCGGCTCCGGAGCCACGGGTTGCCGACCCCTGGTCTAGTCTAACGTGTGCCAACATGTGCATATCATAGACAGTATAAAATATGGACACAGTGTCTGTGACATCACCCATAGGTATCTAAAGAACTATTGTGAAGTTCAGAGTGAGTGGCTCCAGCCATCGCTAACTTGGCACACTTGCTGACACAGCCTAACTCCTGACCGATCCACTACTTTTGGCACTTCTGCATTGGCTTCATCTCTCAACACTGAAGGTTATCGCCTGGTGCATGTACATAAACAAGGCGGGACTGACTTACCTGAGAGGTGATGTGTGAGCTTGGATGTCATGTGGTGGATTGTTTAGCTTCAATGTAACCGGCATGTGGTGTTGTGTATGGGAAAACTAAGAGAGCATAGAGGAAAGAGGAAAAAGATGGCACCGCTAACCGCAGCATGGTGGATATGGAATTGTGCGTTTCTCAGTAGTATGTAGTAGGCAGTTTCAAAAACAAAAACATGCAAACTCCACAGAGACCAAGCCGGATTCAAACCTGCAACCTCTTGCTGTGAGGCAGTTGTTCAACATCTCATTTCAAAATCATATCAGGCTGCAGTAAAAGCTGTTCTGTTCTGTGAATATTTAGATATAAGTAAAAAAGAGGAGAAAACAGATAAAACTGAGACAGCCAGTATGTGGAAGGAGAAGAGGAAAAAGAGGATGAAGAGGTCACGAATGATGGATTGTGTTTTTTTTTTTTTTTTAAACAAGCAGGTGAGGCATTGGGGAGAGGAGTGAAAGATACTGTAAAAGGATCACTGAAAACATAGCACTAACTGGCAGCCTGTACCAATGTGTGTTGATGTGTGTTGTGGGAGAAAGTGGATTGCACATTGACACTGCGCTCCCACACCCAAAAGTTCTCCATCTGTCTGCTGTTATGCGTGTCCATAATTTTCTTTTTCCCCCCTCTTTCTCTTGTCATCCCCTTTCTTTCTTCTTTTTCTGAATATAGTGTGGTTCACATCAAATCTCCGTCTCTCAGCTAACAGTTCAGAGATTTACAGTAGAAAGTTTCTGTTTACTCTAGAAATCGGCACATTTCCATCTCCGTTTCGATCTTTCTCTTGTTCCGTCTCCTCTGGCTGTTGTGTTTTCTTTTTTAACTGTTTATCTCTAAAACTGAAGCATTCTCGCACTCTCATCTTCCTTATCAATCTTACTGTCTTCTCTTGGACCTTTTTCCCCTCCCATCCTCTGACATCTGGATCCTGCACCTCGGGAGGGAGAGAGGGAGACCAAATAAAAAAGGTGCCAGACACAACCCCCATATATCCTTCCTCCGTCTCTGTCCCACTTCCAAAATGGACAAGACTAGATTAGAAGGAGACAGAGGCAGAGACACTGTAAATGAATCCAAACAAAATAGACTAGACCGGGTCAGGTCCAAAGCAGTGATCCAAAGTCACACGTAGAGAAAGACATGTTGAACTGGTTTCCTCATCATGTGACTGACACACTTTGACGCAATTTGTCTGATCTCTGTGGCTTTTTTGAGGTCAGAACATAAAGTGAATTAAAGAGAGTAAATTGTTTTCATTGGGCTGATCTCTTGCTCGCTTGCCCTCATGTTTTAAAAGCAGGATCTGGTCCTGGAGGCTGTACTAGGCTATTGGCCTGTGTTTTGTGGGATGTACTGTACCGTGGTAAAGTAGGCCAGCGGGAGCTGTTGGGGGCCTGACAGTAATCAGAGCCTAATGCCCTGTCACACGGTGGAGGCTTGGAAAAAAAAGCCTCCGCCATGACCTGTCCAGTCAGTCAGTCTGTAAAAACACCTCAACAAATGAAAGCATATGCTTGTGTAGTAGAGCAACACTAGTGAGCAAATCGCGGTCTGGATCCAATTTAAGTCATCATCATCCTCATCAGCAACCCCCCCTCTCTCCATTCCCCCCACCCAGCCTCCAGCTCGGTCATTCCTATGGGGATGTTTTTTTTTTTTTTTTAGATTTGTGTATATTTGTGTAAGTATTTGTACAAGCCTGTGTGTGTATTCATGCGTGTTTTGTGTACGTGCCTGTGGGACTGCATATCTGTGTGTGTGTGTGTGTGTGTGTGTGTGTGTGTGTGTGAATTGCATGTAAATGTGTGTGTGTGTACTGTACAATATGTGCTCCTAGACACAGTGCCTCATGTTCTATCTAATTGGCAAGAATTGCTCCACATGGAAGTGATTAATTCCAGACTGCTGGCTCATTAGTGAGTTAATCGACTTGTGCTCCTCCCTCCGCTCCCCCCTCAGTTCTGCTTCCCCCCTTTTTTCTCCCCTTTTCTGTAGATGCACTAAAAATTCTCTTTCACATATGTTGTTCACTTTCTAAAATAATACACATGCATTTACTCCCTCTCGCTCTGCCTCTTTCCCTTTCTTGGTATTTTCTTTAAATACCCAGAAACCCCCTGTCTTGCTTGTCTCCCTCTTTTGCCCACACCCCCTCTCCTCCCCCCCCCCCCCCCCTGCCCTGTTGACCCTGACCTGGAAAACTGTAACAAATAAGACCCCCTTTTGGAGGCCCTTCAGATGCCTGCAGTTTAGTTGAGACCCCAAGCAACCTTTCCCACTGCCAGCCCATAAAGAAGCTTCCTCCTCGGCCGCCACGGAAAGGCCCGGCCAGCCCTCTTACTTATAACACTGCTGTTTTAAGAGCAGCGATTACCTGTAACCTTTCCCCACATACTGTAAAAAACAGTGTCAGTAGTGTCACCTGAAGTCCTGCATTTAAAGTAACACCAGGCTGAAAAGCAGTATTTCACTGCCCTCTCTGGTTGAAAGTTTCAAGCTTCCAGTCTGTTGTACCTCTGACCATGCCCTATATCGCTGATGGGAGTTGTTTGGTGTGCCCTAACAGTGATGTCACATTGTGATGACACACCCTAGAGTACACTGCTACATCATCACTGCAAGATAAGATTTAAAAGAACAGTTTCTAACAATTAGGAGGATCTTTTGGCAGAACTGGAATAGGATATTAATAAGTTTAGTGTGTGTATAATCACCTGAAACTAAAAATCCTGTTTTTGTTACCTAGAATGGGCCATTAATACTGTATCTACAAATAGAGTGGGCCCTCTTCATGGAGCCGGCTGCCATATTTCTACAGTCACCCGGAACCGACAAACCAAACACTGGCTTTAGATAAGGCCATTCACGTTTTCATGTTGGCCACCGTAGTTCTCTAACATGCTTGGCACACAGGAGAAGTTTCAGTTGGTTGCAATCTGCAACACCACCGCACAATGCTACCCAAATTGTACACACTGCACCTCTAAAACCACCAAAAATAAGACATTTCCTGTTAAATTGCTCTTTCGAATTTTATTCGGGGTAAAGGTGTAGCAAAATTTTTACTTCTTCTTTATTGTGTTGAACTATTATACATTACTAGTCAGAAGCTTTATTTATTCTGACTCTATATATATCACTGTAAGTTTAAACACTTTTAGATACAAATTTTGTGTTATATAAACATAACTAACAGTATCATCATCTTAATCTCTAAAATAAAAATACTCAACTAAGCTCCAGTATAATTAACATCTTGAGAAAATGTTCGTTTTCCAGCTTTACATATTAATTTGTGTGTTCATATGGTCATACTATAGAAAGCATACATAATTATTAAAGGATTATACATTAAAAGCACATCAGCCTTGTGTTTTTATTTAACTTCACTGCTCAGTTGTCTAATTCTGTTGTTGTGTCTCCTCTTCCTTCAGATCAGCGCGTGGGAACCTGTTTCTCTGCTCTGGCTAACGGCCGCTGTGCTGCAGAGCTGAGTGGTCAGTACACCAAGATGCAGTGTTGCTGTGACACAGGACGCTGCTGGGCTTTGGGACAGATCCCTGAGATGTGCCCTGTCAGGGGGTCTGGTGAGTGCACATGAAAATAAGATACACAGGACAGAGGATACACGTCTCTGATCCCCAAACAAAATGATGAGACAAGATTTGAAATCAGGACATGTCATCCATCACCTTCCTTCTCTGCTGACAAAACAACTGGCAGGCTCTACAATAGATTGTCCGGGACTTGGCACAAGCACAGGCCGTAAATAAAGCTATGACAGCATCAGCGTTTCATAAGCCAGATTAGGTCAACACAGTGATGTTAAACGTTTGGGAGAACTTTAAGTTTGTGTGTGACAAGGAGGGAAGAGCATCCACTCAAACTGATGAGCATGATGTCATGAGCACAAACTAAACCGAAAAAAGATGGGAGATTTATGTGAAGATAATGACCCATCATCTCCTCAGTCAAGCTGGAATTCAGGAAACTCTTGAGACCGTGTGATCCAAAACTGATCTGCTTTCACTGGCACCGGCCAAGATAAGATGAGTCTGTGTGCTTGATTTACTGTGACTGTCAAACGAAGGGAACAACATACAGTACTGTACATGTATAATGTACACACATATAAATACATACATAAAGTACCTGCATATGTCAGTTTATTTGTAGATACAAACATATACTTTTACAATATGCCAGACTTTTTGTAACTACATGCCAAAGCAGAGTAGAGTAGATCATTATGCATACACATTTTTCTCTTATTACTTGGTCAGGCTTTTCTCCAGTCAAAGCATATCTGAAACCAGTAACATTTAGATGGTCAACTTTATAACAAGCTTCAACAGAAGAACATCACATTTATTACAAAGTGGAATGGCCTTTGTGAAATCTGCAATTTCAGGAGCAGTGAGTGCATCTCATGTGTATTACACTGTAGGAATCTGAGTGATCCAAAAACAAAATCTGGGTTGGCACAACTTGAGAGCTGATGAATATCTCCTCCTCAGCTTTATCAGGCTGGAATCAAATGAAATGTAACCTACAGCAGAATGCATCCACTGACTTTTTTTCCTGTGATCTGTCTCTCTTATAGACGAGTTCAGGCGTCTGTGTATTGTGGGTGTTCCTCAAGGACACGGCCTCCCTCATGTCTACCCCAATGGACACTTCCCCAACAGCAATGGCAATGGGTTCAACTATGGATTCAAGTTCCCCAGTGTACCTAATGGCAACGGTAACGGAGGCATCGGTGGCAATGGCGGAGGAAGCTTTGGCGGCAATGGTGGAGGAGGCTTTGGTGGGAACGGTGGGAGCTTTGGAGGTAACGGTGGAAGCTTTGGAGGCAATGGAGGAGGACACCAACAGATAGGTGAGTCACTCTGAGCCTGTACTAGATTTCTCAGTTGGAAACTGTATTTCTATGTTGAATTTTTGTTTGTCTGCTGTGTTTCGTTAACATGTCAGTCATTTATTCTCAGGCACGGTTTCTGTGAACGACACCATTGACGTGTGCAAACATTTCACAAACCTGTGTCTGAATGGGCGCTGCATTCCCACGCCCACAAGCTACCGCTGCGAGTGCAACATGGGCTACAAACAGGATGTTCGTGGGGAGTGTATTGGTAAGAAACATGCTCTGCCACACACTGTATACTGTATAATGCACATGCAATGTGTGCAGTCAGTTCTCAATAACCCAACCTGAGCTACACGGGCAGACACAGTGACTATACTGTATGTGACAGTGCCACATTAATTGCATGCACTGCACTGCCATCTTCTGCCGATTTATGGAACTTAATACAAGTGTTGGTTGATACCTGCAGGTGAAAGGATAGGTGATAGTTTTTGTGTTTTTTTTTTTTTCTCTCCAGATGTGGATGAGTGTGTGAGTAATCCTTGTATCAATGGAGACTGTGTCAACACACCTGGAGGATACCACTGCAAGTGTCATGAGGGCTACCAGGGAACCCCTACCAAACAAGCCTGCATGGGTATGTCTCAAGCTGTCAAACTATTCCCCAGGACGTTTAATATAAATTTTGTACATATGTTTCATAGAAGTACACATTTCCCTAAAGCTTTGTTGCACTGTTTTGTATGACTGATGGTTAAAATACAATATATTACATCCATCTTCCCTCCTTCTCCTCATTTTAGATATTGATGAGTGCATTGTGAATGGGGTGATGTGTCGCAATGGCCGCTGTGTCAACACAGAAGGAAGCTTTCAGTGTATCTGCAATGCTGGCTTTGAGCTAACTCCTGATGGAAAGAACTGCATCGGTAAGGAGCCAATATAGAAACAGGTCAAGCTTCACATGAACTTATGGACTATAAACCTGACCTTAATTGTCCTCTTGTTTCATTCCAGATCATGATGAGTGTGCTACTACCAACATGTGTCTCAATGGCATGTGTATCAATGAAGACGGCAGCTTCAAGTGTATCTGCAAGCCCGGCTTTGCTTTAGCACCTAATGGACGCTACTGCACGGGTATGATTAATTTATAAAGTACAAACACAGACCTCAAGTCTTGGGACAAACAGCCTGCTGTGTTCTTTGAAATCCTTCAGATCCCTTTTTAAACCCATTTGTCCACAGTTTTGTTTTAGAAGTACGACTTTGTGAAAAATCCAGAAAGTCCAGAAATGGACAGATAGACTAAACCTGATTTTATTTATATTAAAACAACATCAGTGAAATGTAATCCTGTGAAAACAGTGACTTGCATAATCCAAAGTGGTTGAAATGTAGTTTTGACATATAAATCATGTGCACTCTCTTCATCAGACATCGACGAGTGTCTGACTCCTGGCATTTGTATGAATGGCCGCTGCATCAACTCTGAGGGTTCATTCCGCTGCGAGTGCCCTCCAGGTCTGGCTATCGATGTAGATGGGAGAGTATGTGTGGACACACACATGAGGACCACTTGCTATGGTGCCATAAAGATGGGCACATGTTCGCGGCCGTTCCCTGGTGCAGTTACCAAGTCTGAGTGCTGCTGTGCCAATGCTGAACATGGCTTTGGAGAGCCTTGCCAGCCCTGCCCCTCCAGAAACTCAGGTACAATCCTCAACTTGTTTTATACTGTTTCCATTCTTTGAAATCTTGGTTCATCAAGTTGTTAAAATCACAAAAAAAAAAAAAAAATAGAAAAATTTATATCCCGCTCATCTGTTTCTTTCAGCTGAGTTCCAGGCTGTATGCAGCAGTGGTATTGGCATTACAGCTGATGGCAGAGGTTAGTATTTTGTTCATGAATGCCAATTCATGTCTCACAGTGCTGTTTAGAAACACTCATCAGTATTTTTCTACATAATACCCATCCTCCCCTAGACATCAATGAGTGTGCCCTGGACCCAGACATTTGTCAGAATGGCATTTGTGAGAACTTGAGAGGAAGCTACCGCTGCATCTGTAACATCGGTTACGAGTCTGACACCAGTGGCAAGAA
Organism: Pterois miles; assembly: GCA_947000775.1. NCBI lineage: Eukaryota > Metazoa > Chordata > Actinopteri > Perciformes > Scorpaenidae > Pterois > Pterois miles. Next base: position 9,785,473 of record CAMQGK010000171.1, on the reverse strand, counting down.
CTGTGTCGGTAAGTTAGAGTGGAGATTTTTGTGTTTTTGATGAACAGTGCATCCCTAGCTAGCAATGTTAGCCATGTTTCTGTCTTAAAATGAATCTCTGTACCATTCTGTTAATAGATGTTCTAGTAGAAACCCGAAATACAAGTGTGCACCTGAAAATAAGCATAACAGGCCCAAAGTGCTGTTTTTCTTGATAGCCTCTTATTAGAAATATCATCATCCTTACGTAACTGTCTTCTATTAACAGTCTATTTTCTAACCATTGCCTTCTCTCGTTTCCCTACAGACATCAATGAGTGTCTGGTGAACCGTCTGCTTTGTGACAATGGTCACTGCAGAAACACTCCCGGCTCATACTCCTGCTCCTGTCCTAAAGGATATGTCTTCAAACCCGACTCAGAGACCTGCGAAGGTGAGCACTCACACGGACACACTCACGTGTTTGTGCTGCCTCACATCCACATGTTTTGTTGTTTTTACCAACAATCAAGGTCATTATGAGGTGACATTATTACCAGATGTGTTGCATTTAGTTTCCAGTAAACATGTGGCTCATAGAAAGGAGACACACACACACACACACACACACACATTATGTTTTAACTGCCAAATGGTGATGATGATCCATTTGAAACAGCCTCTCAGCCTTGACCTCAGGTGTGTGTTTGCACATGTTTCAGATATCAATGAATGCGATTCCAGCCCATGCATCAACGGAGCGTGTCGCAATGTGGCCGGGTCCTTCAACTGCGAGTGCACCCACGGCAGCAAGCTGGACTCCACCAACACCATCTGCGTGGGTAAGACATCCTTTCCCTCCCCAAATACCTGGTGCAAATTATGGCAGAGCTGCAGGGTCCTAGAAAGTGCTCAAGATAATGATCATACACTGAGAGTGTCAACGGGAAATAATTGGTGCAAGAGTCTTTTTGTCTAATCATTCTAATCAAGGTTTACTCTCCGCTTTTGTAAACAAACACTGAGTCGGTTCGGGTTTCCAGGAGCCATCCAGAGACATTATCATCCTCAGATGTTGGGGCAAAATGGCACACATTGCTGATGTATTAGATAAATACTTGCATGCATGTCCTTGGTTCACATGGAGATTGCTTGACTTCACAGAGATCTGCCGCAGATTCAAAATGACATGTGGTATGTAAGACTCTGTGCTGAGGCTAAATATTCCACTTGTTTGGAGTTTTGTTACTTTTGGGAAATCATTCTGAGAAAGCTACATTTTAATACAGAATACAGATGTTATTGTAACTGGAAGGGATAATGAGTCATTAAATAAATACACCCATACATATTGCATGAGCTGGCTCTGTCAGCGATCCACAAATTCTTCTGGGTTGGTTCATTTCTGTTGTAGAGCCCATCACTCAATGGGGGGAATAAAGGGAAAAGTAAATTGTGGTTTTGTGTTTGGGTGGCCTTGTGGTTTGGGAGAGAAGGTGTCACTGTTATGACTGTACACGCTTTCAGTTCATTAGGAATGGAAAAGCATAGGATTAAACATAATGACGCATGGGCTTCACCTAGCTCAATGTGTAGCCAAAGACACATGTTTTATGGCAGTGAGGAAAGTTGAAGGTGACACTTGATTGAGTTTGTGGTGTACTGTGTTGCCATAGTTAAAAGGGTACCCTGCGGAGATTTTGACATTTTGACCACTAGTGAAGCTGTGAGTAATGTCTTCATGAGCAGATGACTCAACTCTGCTTATGGAGGATGGAACCTGCCAAAATCAAAATAAATGAATAAATCAAAAACAAACAAACAAATAAAGAATGCATTAAATGTACCAAAAAGAATATTAAAAGTAAACAGTCATTAATTAACTGATAAACTATGACAAAAATGTACATTTCTGTTTTATTTATTTTAGTATGAATTGCTCTATCCAATCTTCTATTTAATTTTCCCTTTTATTTATTTAAACTATTTTTTTAGTTAATTTTATTTTTGCACATATTTTAAATACATTTATTCCGTACTGAATTTATGTATTTATTAAATTATTTATTTATGCACAATTTTAAAAAATGTCTTTGCAAATGTTTAAGGAAGAAGGAGCTGCACTCAACACATTGTTAGGTCTGAAGGATAAATACATTAACACTGAATGTTAACTGTGATTACTTGAAAACCCCACAAGGTCTCTATAATCAAGTCTTCTCTTGTTGTGACTTGGCCTCCACAGACAGCATGAAGAGTACATGCTGGCTGACGATACAAGACAACCGCTGCGAGGTCAACATCAACGGAGCCACGCTGAAGTCTGAGTGCTGCTCCACGCTGGGTGCCGCCTGGGGCAGCCCCTGTGAACCCTGCGAGATTGGTCAGTACTCACAGACATGCTACTAGTTTGTTGTACTAGTGTAATTCTGACCATTTTATGATAAAACGAGACAGGGTTTCAGTCCTCCAGAATTAAGGTCTTGGAAAATAAATTGATATTGCAGGTTTGACACATTTTTGTCTGCTTTAGAACAAAGTACCATCATATTGTGGACTTCACAACTGAAGTATCAAAGTTAAATTAAAGACTGATATTTCCTTGACATTGTGGCAAACTAATGTATGCATACATCCTCTATATACAGTGTGCTCATACGTAAAATGTCTTTATTACATTTCTTAATGTCCCCTCAGACACTGCCTGCTCTCGAGGGTTTGCTCGTATGAAGGGCCTTGTCTGTGAAGGTAAGAACATTTGATAATTTAATGAACAGTGACGTCGACGCCCATGAAATCATCTTTTGCCCTTGTAATGCGCCTTAATGTTCTCCCTGGAGAAAAGCATGTTTCACCTTGTAATCTTGGCTCTTAAAATGTCCCGCTCTCTGTAGACATCAATGAGTGTGAGGTGTTCCCTGGAGTGTGCACAAATGGCCGGTGTGTGAACACCCAGGGCTCGTTCCGCTGTGAGTGTGCTGAGGGTCTCACCTTGGACAGTACTGGACGCACATGTGTGGGTAAGAGAAATCAGACCTCACATCCAATGAAACTGTTGTTTCCAAAGACTAACATGTCACCGCACACTTAAGACAAAACTTAGAAACAGAGGTGACTTTTGTTTTGGATTTTATACACAACTTTTCTAGATACACGTAGTGAGCAGTGCTACATGAAATGGCATGAAGATGAGTGTGGCGAGCCACTGCCAGGGAGGTACCGGGTGGACATGTGCTGCTGTTCAGTGGGTTCTGCCTGGGGCGTTGACTGTGAGGAGTGTCCCAAACCATCCACTCCTGAGTACAGAGCCATCTGTCCCAGAGGGCCTGGCTTCGCCAACAGGGGAGAAATTCTGACCGGCAGACCGTTCTACAAAGGTACCAAGAGCACCCAAAAGTGCTTTGAGGCAGCATGTGTACATTTGTTGTTAGAACCCTGCATCACCAAAGATGGCTGCTTCAGACTGGATGCTATTCAGAATGGAACACTGGTCAGGGATTGAAGTCTAATCTGTAATGGTCCAACTTTATCCAGTAAATTGTATTAATTTGACTAAGTGAGGGTCCGTTTTAACTGCATGTCTTCTTCTCCAGATGTAAATGAGTGTAAAGTGTTCCAGGGTTTGTGTACTCATGGAACTTGCCGGAACACCATCGGCAGTTTCAAGTGTCGCTGCAACAGTGGCTTCGCTCTGACCGCCGAAGAGAGAAACTGCACAGGTACGAGAGATGGAGTCAGATTTATTTAATTTAAATCAAACATTCATGTCACTATTAATAAGCAGCCAATGAGTGTTTCCTTTTTAATGTCTTTGTGTTTCAGACATTGACGAGTGCCGCATCTCCCCGGACTTGTGTGGTCATGGCACCTGTGTCAACACACCAGGCAGCTTTGAGTGTGAATGTTTTGAGGGCTATGAGAGTGGCTTCATGATGATGAAGAACTGCATGGGTGAGTTTGGAACAAATTCATACACACATTTACACAGTTTCAAATGTTTGAATCCATGTCCACAGTCTGAAATTTCCTTTACTCTTATGTTCTTTTTCCCTTTTTTATTAATCTCTGCCTCCTTTCACCCCTCTTCCTCCCTCCTTCCCTGTCTTCCTCTCTGCTGACAGACATTGACGAGTGTGAGAGAAACCCCCTGTTGTGTCGTGGAGGAAACTGCCTGAATACAGAAGGGAGCTATGAGTGCGAATGTCCCCCCGGACACACACTCAGCGCTGATGGATCTGCCTGTGAAGGTGCATCATACAGATACCCACAAAGCTAGTGCACTTGAAACCTCAGTCACAAACTCATTTCACACAGTAAAACTTTTCTCTTCTGATCATTTTGTTTCTTTAAACTTGTTTTATGCAACACACTAAATTGAATATAACGTCTAACTTGTTTGGTTGTCTTGCCAGATGTGAACGAGTGCCAGCTGAGTGACAACTTGTGCAAACATGGCCAGTGTGTCAACATGCCGGGAACCTACCAGTGCTCATGTGACACCGGTTACCAGGCCACACCAGACCGACAGGGCTGCGTTGGTTAGTGGAACACCTTGCACACACTTGTGTAATTCCTATCTAACGAGACCCAGATGTAACCTGTAATTTGGACCTTTCTTTGCAGATATTGATGAATGCACCATTATGAACGGAGGCTGTGAAACCCACTGCACCAACTCAGAGGGCAGCTATGAGTGCAGCTGTAGTGAGGGCTACGCTCTTATGCCTGACCTCAGGACCTGTTCAGGTGATAAAATACAGGATATATTCTGTATATCTGTATATTAACAATAAAGAAATGCAACAATGTCATAATGTGATAGCTTTCATCAAGTCCCGTAGTTATGGAAATCAAAAAATACTATGTGGCCTTCTACATGATGTTCACACCTATAGCCCAGTGAAATATAATTTCTGCTGTTTCTGTTAGATATTGATGAGTGCGAAGAGACTCCAGACATCTGTGATGGAGGCCAGTGCACCAATATTCCCGGGGAATACCGCTGTCTGTGTTACGATGGCTTTATGGCCTCTATGGACATGAGGACGTGTATTGGTGAGGGGAAAAACTTTTTAAATCTTTTAACCTCCCTTGTTTTCTTTGTTAACTACTTTTTCCATACACTGCATATTCATTCAGTCCCTCTGACATGATCTATGGGACTTCTTCTGTCAGTCTCATTATCTGTCACTCTAATGTCTAAAGGCCAGAACACTCACATATTATTATCTGCCTCTGTCCATCCCTGTCTGCCCAGATGTGAACGAGTGTGACTTGAACCCAAACATCTGTCTGCACGGTGACTGCGAGAATACTAAAGGCTCATTCATCTGCCACTGTCAGCTGGGATACTTTGTCAAGAAGGGATCCACGGGCTGCACAGGTACACACACACACACACACACACACACACACACACACCTAGGGGCCGAGAGGTCTGGGCCTCTGTGTGTTGTGCTGTGTTGAGACAGTTCACTCATGCATACAGTAGATCCAGGTCTACATTTTTTTAAATGATAATTTATTAATGACTCACTACTTATAGAATTAAAAATGATCTGCTCAGCGAAAATTTCACATCTCTTTGCATGCAATTAGTACAGGAGCATTTCACTTAAAAAAAAAAAAAACTAAGGCTTTTTTGTCATTTTGTTTAATGCTCAAAGGGAAATAACTGGAACAGTAATGTGTGCTACCACCTGTTTATTGACCAACTGATGTCTATATCTGGCCAGATGTTGATGAGTGTGAGATTGGGGCTCATAACTGCGACATGCATGCTGCCTGCATCAACGTGCCTGGAAGCTTTAAATGTCGCTGTCGAGACGGATGGCTGGGTGACGGCATCAAGTGTGTGGGTGAGTATATATTCAGATATTTTAATGTTGCAAAATCAAGTTTTTATGACAAAGTAAAGGAGTAAAAGTGTCTCCTGCACCCAGTAATGTTTTTGACCATTCTGCTTTTCTCTTTCTACAGATCAGGATGAATGCTCTGCAGAGGACCACAACTGCAACCCCAACGCAGACTGTGTCAACACACCAGGATCCTACAGGTGCACATGTAAGGAGGGCTTCAATGGAGATGGATTTTCCTGTTCTGGTAAGACTGCTGAAACTTTCATAATAAATCCTAATTGAATAGAATTAGCTACTGTGTTTTCAGTGAGCTTCAAGCACGGTAATGAAATGGTCCATTCTGTTTCAGACATGGATGAGTGTGCAGACAACGTGAACCTGTGTGAGAACGGCCAGTGTCTGAACGCTCCGGGTGGCTACCGCTGCGAGTGTGAGATGGGCTTCACTCCTACAGAAGACAGCAAGGCCTGTCAAGGTACTGCACTCATTCTCTCACATTTTACTGTTCTGTTTTTCATTCACGTAGTGTAACTGATATTTTCTCTTTACCGCAGACATCGATGAGTGTAATTTCCAGAACATTTGTGTGTTTGGAACATGCCAGAACCTTCCAGGGATGTTCCGCTGTGTGTGTGATGATGGTTACGAACTGGACCGCAGCGGAGGAAACTGCACTGGTCAGTGTTGCACTTCTGTAACTTAAGATCTAAAATCACTTAGTTCAGACACAGAACAGACTCAAATAGCTGGACTGAGTTTGTTGGCAATAACAGCCTTCATTCATGCATCCAATTACCATTTAAAATTCTCTGACCAAAGATATCCAACATATGCAAAGACCAAAGATATGTCTACTACCATCCAGCAGCATATTGACTGTACACTGGTGTGTGTTGTTCAGCTTGTGTGTGTCACTATGTTCTGCAGACATCAATGAGTGTGCGGACCCTGTGAACTGCATCAATGGGCTGTGTGTGAACACCCCAGGGAGCTACATGTGTAACTGCCCAGCTGACTTTGAGCTCAACCCCACAGGAGTGGGCTGCGTGGGTGAGTCACAGCTTAAAGCTGGCTATCAGGTTGAAATAAGACAAAACCTGTTTAAAATGAGCTGATTTTAATGAAGAAGACCATGTTGTTCTCCTGCATTATGCAATCCTTTATGATGGTTTAAATATGCATCCTTTACGGTCTCATTATCCAACAGAGATTAAATGCATTATAGTTATGCTAGTGTTATGGTCTTTTGAATGTTCAAAATCTGAGTCAAATCACATTTGAGGTAAAAATATTCAGTAAACCTTTATTGTTCATACATTCACACATTGTCTTGTTACATGAAAGTGAAGACTCCCATGTGTTCATAAGCGAATATGTTTCTTTCTTAGATACCCGTGTCGGCAACTGTTTCCTGGACATCCTTACACGTGGTGATGGAGGAATCTCCTGCAGCGCGGAGATCGGTGTGGGTGTGACCCGAGCTTCCTGTTGCTGCTCCCTGGGAGGAGCCTGGGGAAACCCCTGTGAACTGTGCCCTACCTCCAACTCCAGTACGTACCACAGGATCTTGAGTGATTGAATACCTGTAATATTTACTGCCAGATGCACATACTGTAGTTACACAGATTTGTTTCCCGTCTTGCCATGTCTTAGTCAAAGTTATTTATTTCTTACTTTTCCCCCCCACAGTCTGGAATCGAAATTCACACTAACTTGCTGTGTGTCTCTGTCTTGTCTGTAGCGGAATATAAGACTCTTTGTCCAGGAGGAGAGGGATTCAGACCCAACCCCATCACTGTAATCCTGGAAGGTAAACCATCCAGCTACCTCACTGCAAAATGCAATTTAACATGAAATCAATACATGATTGACATCTATGAATCTAACAATTTGAATGATTCTCTAGATATTGATGAGTGCCAGGAGCTGCCAGGTCTCTGCCAGGGTGGAAACTGTATTAACACCTTTGGTAGTTTCCAATGTGAGTGTCCAGCAGGCTACTATCTCAATGAGGAGACTCGCATCTGTGAGGGTAAGAACTGAAAGAGAAATCACACTGAAAAATATGTTAAGCCCTCCATTCATATTATATAAATCATAAATTTTCACTATCTTTATGCATAGATATCGATGAGTGCACAACCCACATCGGGATCTGTGGACCTGGTACTTGCTACAACACCCTGGGCAACTACACCTGTGTGTGTCCCCCTGAGTACATGCAGGTCAATGGAGGAAACAACTGCATGGGTGAGTGGGAAAGACCTCTCTTTGGATCTACAAGAAAACATCTACTCTCATAATGTCTTCTGAAAATAAATTTTAAAAAGTATTCAGTTTGAAAAGGCAAACACTTCTAAGAGTTTTCGGTCTTCCTCTTTGTGATACAGACATGAGGAAGAGTGTGTGTTACCGTAACTTCAATGACACGTGTGAGAATGAGCTGTCCTTCAACATGACCAAGAAGATGTGCTGCTGTGCCTACAACGTGGGAAAAGCCTGGAACAAGCCATGTGAGGCCTGTCCAACTCCTGCTACCAGTAAGTCTCAATAGACGTACTCTGAAACAACATTGCTACACAAGTCTGTTTTATTACTGTCGCTGAGTGTCTCCTGTCCTGTCTGTTTCAGCTGAGTACCAGTTACTGTGTGGTAACCAGGCTCCTGGCTTCATCATTGACATCCACACCGGCAAGCCAATCGGTAAGGGCATCGCAACGCGTACGAAAGTGGTGCTGTTACAAGTTGCAGTTTGCTGTAATAGCATTCTGTGGTGTGGTTTTGTGCAGACATCGATGAGTGCAGGGAGATTCCTGGTATCTGTGCCAATGGAGTGTGTATCAATCAGATCGGGAGCTTCCGCTGTGAATGTCCAATGGGCTTCAGCTACAACAACATACTGCTCATCTGTGAAGGTAAAACTCTTCTTTCTCACTCTTCCTTTTTGTTCCTCTCACTGTGTCTGTTGCAAGAGAAGATAGCGGTAACTACCTATTATGAGATATCTGTGCGCATGCTGGTGTCACATAGATTTCTTATGCTGTTTTTGCATCCTTTTTTGTCTTTCACTTTCTACACACATCACAATCACTTTTACCTTTCCACACGGTATCTCTTTGTTTGACCCTACTGCTGAATCATTATATGCTTATGGGTTCCTTATACAGTATAGCGTATACACACACACACACACACACACACACACACACACACACACACACACACACACACACAGATACAGTTACACTCACTCACTGGCCGAGAGGCACTTTTACAGGCATTTCTCTCAGTGGAGTTAATGCTGCCTTTTCCCACATGAGTTATGTCCTTGTAAAGACAAGTATAATGGCCCTGAATGAGAGCACCTGCCTGCTGGACCTTCAGTCATCCTGACTAGAACCTGCCAGCGACTGACCAGCGTCTGAACTGTACCAGAGTAAAAATGGAGCCATTGTGTTTTCTCTCCTGCTGTCCATGAGCTGAGTGCCTGCTCCGACCAGACAGTTATGGAGCCTGTGACTGATGTCCACTGTTTCTCTCTGTCTTTCCCCTGCGTAGATATCGATGAGTGTAACAGCGGGGACAACCTGTGCCAACGCAATGCCAACTGTATCAACATTCCAGGCAGCTACCGCTGCGAGTGCTCGCCAGGCTTCAAACTGTCCCCCAGTGGGGCCTGTGTAGGTGAGTCCAGCCTGTCTGCCAGCTGGCCTTACTGGGGTTTCCCATCTTAAAATGCCACTGAGGTGGGCTGATTACGTTGGTGATGTGAGGAAGATGTAAAACATGGACACACATTGAGGGAAAATGATTGTAATTTGCTTTTACGGGGCACTGGAAAATCTGCTGAGCTATGTTAATATACATCAGCCTGTGATTAAACACACCAGTTTATCCCTGGTTTGGCTTTATTCAGTCATAAACAACCAAAACATAAAACACATGTTGAAAATTCACAAAACAAAAAAAGAAGAACACCAAAATAAAAGACACATGTTTAATCCGCTGTGGGTCTGGGACATGCAGAATCAAATGTAACAGAACAAAACAAAACATATTATAAATAGCATACAACACAGTGAACACACACAAGGTATTGTACATAAAATTGAGGCATAAAGTGAGATTTGTATATATAAAGTGCAGTGAATAGTAGTAGTGCTGCAACAAATAGTAGATCAACACAAAATGTATCAATAGTATCAATAGAAAAGATGACGGACAGTTTCTCAAATGTTAGTGTGTGTTGCTTCTGTGTATTTCATATAATTGTGGATTAAATATCTTTTGATTTTGGATTAAACTAGCTATTTTAAGACATCACGTTGGGTTCTAAGAAATGGTGACCGTGATTCAACATGTTATAGGCTCAAGTGATAACTAAAATAATTGTTGGCTGCAGCCCTTAACAGTGGTTTTCAAGTGGGGTCCTTGAGGGGGTTCCAGGGAGTCCCCAGGTAAAAGAGGACTCTTATTTTCACTCAGTCTATAACTAACCCAATGACAGAATGCATGGCTATTTTAGTCATGGGTTTCATACACTCTGTGATGAAACATCTAAAAGCAAAAATCCTATCAGATGGAGGTATCTATTGTGTTAGTTTAGAGGTCCTTGATGTGAAAAAGTTCGAGAGCCACTGCTTTATAATACATTCATTTTTCGTTTCTGCTTGTTTTACAGACCGTAATGAGTGCCAGGAGATCCCTAATGTGTGCAGCCATGGAGAGTGTATCGACACGCAGGGAAGCTATCGCTGTCTCTGCCACAACGGCTTCAAGGCAACTGCTGACCAGACCATGTGCATGGGTGAGAAACTAAAATATACTCATACACACCCTGTGTTGCATGTAAGTCAATAACACATAACGCACACTTCTTTATATTTGTGTGCTCTAAACGTTGTTCCCTCTGTGTGTATTTTAGACGTTGATGAGTGTGACAAACAGCTGTGTGGTAACGGTACCTGTAAAAACACAGTGGGATCCTACAACTGCCTCTGCTTCCCTGGCTTCGAGCTCACACACAACAACGACTGCATGGGTATGGATCAGTTAGTGTTCTTCTCTACAAAGCAGTCAGTGTTTTCTTTTAAAGTCTTGACAAAGGTTTAGAGGTTATATTGTTAAAAGTTACACCTATAACTTCCAATAAAAACATGCTGCCCTTTCTTTTAGCAGGATTACATTTGTACAGATGTAAAATAAAATTGAAACATAACATTTGGTTTTGTTTTCAATTCTCTTTGGCTTCATAGGGAAATATGAGACTGAAGATAATTATACACAGACTAATTTTATAAAAACTCTTGATGCCAGGAAAACATAATTCTTTTCCAAAAAAAATATTTTTTTTCCCGTTTCTAGTTGCGTTTGTTGATGGATATCCAGTCAGAGGAATGTTTAGAGAGTTCTAATCCTTTTAATGTTTACCTCGCAGACATAGATGAGTGCAGCGCCCTGCAGGGCCAGGTGTGCAGGAACGGACAGTGTATTAATGGACTTGGCTCCTTCCAGTGTCTGTGCCATGAGGGTTATGAGAATACTCAGGATGGGAAAAACTGTGTCGGTAAGTCAGTGATTAAACATACAAGAAGAATGAGCATGGTGAGGTATTTATCAGCTCTCATACACTACAGTTTGTACAACACTCATTCTCTGATTTGTACATTGTCCCATATTTTCACAGATATCAATGAGTGTGTGAGTCTGCCCGGCACTTGCTCTCCGGGAACTTGTCAAAATCTGGACGGATCTTTCAGATGTATCTGCCCTCCTGGCTATGAGGTGCAGAATGACCAGTGTATAGGTAAGGCACTAACACACACACACACACACACACACACACACACACACACACACACACACACACACACACACACACACACACACACACACACACACACACACACACACACACATGGGATCATCTGTTCTAACACATGCTCATAAATACAGCACTAACATCTTCTCACCTCCCTTCCTTTTTAATACTTCCTTTCCAGATATCAATGAATGTGAGGTGGAGCCCAACATCTGCCAGTTTGGCACCTGCACCAACACCCCCGGCAGCTTCCAGTGCACCTGCCAACCGGGCTTTGTACTCTCTGACAACAAACGCCGCTGCTACGGTGAGAGAAGCTCTAAGTTAACACCTTAATAAATTTGCTAATCTGACTATCTTCCTGACTTTGTTGCTTTGTTTGTCCCATAAATAACATAACAATTACCGTCTGCCTTTTTCTTCTTATGGCAGATACCAGAGAGAGCTTCTGTTTCACCAAATTCGAGGCAGGAAAATGCTCCGTCCCCAAAGCTTTAAACACCACCAAGGCCAAGTGCTGCTGCAGCAAGATGCCTGGAGAGGGCTGGGGACTCCCCTGTGAGCTGTGCCCACGAGAGAGCGAGGGTGTGTATCACACGCAGAGCTTTAATGAAGACATCACGTGCACACAAAGACATTTGCAAAAATAATGAAGCTGACTTTTTGTTTTTTGGTGCGTCTCCAGCGGCTTTTGTCACTCTGTGTCCCTTCGGCCTCGGAGCCCTGCCTGGACTGACCAATGCTCGTGAAGGTGAGTGCTAAAATGTAGATTTACTCCCTTGAATTTAGTGGCCAATTGTGGAGGACTTGTATATGTTTTAAAAAAACATGCTGATTTTCTCTTGCTCTCTTTAGATATGAATGAGTGTCTGGATAACCCAGGCATCTGCCAGAACGGTATCTGCATCAACACAGATGGTTCGTTCCGCTGTGAATGCCCCTTCGGATACAACCTGGATTACACCGGAGTCAACTGTGTTGGTGAGATGGTTTCTGAAATTAAAGTTAACAACCTTCAACATTGGAATCATAGAAGATGAGCCTAGTATTTTGATAATGTATATACTGAAATAATTGAGCAGGCCAAGAAAAATTAGTGGCTGTAGGACTGCAGGACATAGAATAATCACCAAAACTGATATTATCACCCAGATGTGATGTTCTTTTTTTTAGCACCAATAGCAGCTTTTTTCCTTTACAGCCTGACCTTTTGAACATTTAAGCTGCTAATGAGTGCTTGTATAAATGTGTCGTTAGTTTTAATTGCCTCCTCTATCTCTACGCCACTCGTCTTCCTCAGACACCGATGAGTGCTCCATAGGAAACCCATGTGGAAATGGAACCTGCACTAATGTGGTGGGAGGCTTCGAGTGTTCATGCCAGGAGGGCTTCGAACCTGGACCCATGATGACCTGTGAAGGTCAGTTATTTACCCAGTAACACACATTGCCACATTAAAATGACAGTAAATTAAACCTGTCTCTCTTCTTAACGCCAGACATCAATGAGTGCTCCCAGAATCCTCTGCTGTGTGCCTTCCGGTGTGTTAACACCTTCGGTTCCTATGAGTGTATGTGTCCTGGTGGCTATGTGCTGCGAGATGACCAACGCATGTGCAGAGGTGAGAGGCTGCCGCAAGTGTCACTTTTATCTGCTTGACTCCCGTCATCTCTGATTTTTCACTCATTTTCTGTGTGTAGTAGTAATTATTTGATACCACTGAAACAGGATTCAACAGTTTTCATTTTATCTGACCATCTCTCATTGTCCCTCACCAGACCAGGATGAGTGCTCTGAGGGTCTGGATGACTGTGACTCCAAGGGTATGACCTGTAAGAACCTGATCGGTACCTTCATGTGTATCTGCCCTCCTGGCATGCAGCGCAGACCGGATGGCGAGGGATGTATGGGTGAGTAAAAATGTTTCAACCAATGTTGTTACTGGATTTATCTGCCCCTTTACTCTCTTCATCCTCTCGTCCTTTTACCCTGCATACTGGCAGACCTGAACGAGTGCCGCGCCAAGCCTGGCATCTGTAAGAACGGACGCTGCGTCAACACAGTGGGAAGCTACCGCTGCGACTGCAACGATGGCTTCGAGTCGAGCTCCACTGGAACTGAATGTATTGGTAAGATCACTACTGCTAAAGAACATGTCGTCACACGCTGTGTGGTTGAAGACATCACAATTGAAACTGTGCTTATACACTTATGTTTAGCAACCAAAATGATTTTTTTCTTCTTCCATCTCTAACCAAACACTTCTCATGTCCCGTCATCCTTTCCTCCAGACAACCGAAAGGGTTACTGTTACACAGAGGTCCTGCAGACGATGTGCCAGCAGTCATCCACCAACAGGAACAGTGTGACCAAGTCTGAGTGCTGCTGCAACACGGGCCGAGGCTGGGGGTCACAGTGTGAGCTCTGCCCGCTGCCTGGCACCGTACAGTACAAGAAGATGTGCCCACTTGGACCTGGCTACACTACAGATGGTAGAGGTGAGTCACAGTAAATTGATTAAATTCAATTTAATGCATTCACCACAATCTTTTAAAGTAGTTACTGTAAAAACAAATATCATTAAAATATAAGTTTGGGAAGGAAACCAAGCAGGTTGAAGCACGTCAAGTTCAAGGTCACACTGTCCGGCTTGTGCTGGCTTTGTTGATTTACGAGTTTGGCAGTGCCTCTAATCCAGATCACTATCTAAAATGTTTCTGTCCTTCCAGACATCAACGAGTGCCAGGTGATGCCAGATCTGTGTCGCAACGGCCAGTGCATCAACACCATCGGATCCTTCCGCTGTCACTGTAACGTGGGCTACAAAACTGACTTCACTGCGACCTCCTGTGTTGGTACGGCTGACCTCTGTCCTGCTAATACTCTCTTGTTATCAGCCAGTTTGGTTTCAAAGGTTTTATAGATACTGAATATTGTTGTTTTTCCCCTCGTTTGCATATTCCAGATATGGATGAATGCTCTTTGTCTCCGAAGCCCTGTAACTTCCTGTGTAAAAACACAGAGGGCAGCTACCTCTGCTCCTGCCCCAGAGGATATAGCCTACAGCCAGATGGAAAAACCTGCAAAGGTAGGTGGACTCTTGATTTGCGCTTATTTCATAGCTTCATAAAAGCCAGTAGATGCTATTTAATGATCTATTTGATCGTTAGTAATACTGTATTAGTAATGTTGTCACGATCAACACTGCAGGTGTCTGGTTGCTGTTTATTATTATCATTGTGTTACAAATGAAATATTGCTCTCATGTCATTTTTATGAACAAGCTTTATGGCTTTGAGGCTCATCCATGTAATTTGGTTTTGATGGAAGTTAAGTGCTTTCTCTTTTCCCTCTAAGATCTGGATGAATGTTCGACTAAGCAGCATAACTGCCAGTTCCTCTGTGTCAACACCATCGGAGGCTTCACCTGCAAGTGTCCTCCTGGCTTCACACAGCACCAGACTGCTTGCATTGGTGAGTACAAGACAGGGGGGCATCAGTGTGTTACCCTGCACCTCAAAAAAAAAAAAAAAAAATTAAGGAAGAATGAAGAAAAATCCCAGCAAAAAAATGCATCTGCAATTCAAATCAAATCGGTTTCTCGTCTCTTTGCAGATAACAATGAATGTTCAGGTCAGAGCACTGCGTGTGGTTCCCGGGCCTCTTGTGTCAACACGCCTGGTAGCTTCAGCTGTGAATGCTCTAAAGGTTTCTCCTTGGACAGCACGGGCATAGAGTGTGAGGGTGAGCAGACACAGAAACCTCTACATTGAGTTTAATATAGTGTAGAGAGAAAGGTCTCTCACGCAGGGTCCTTTTCAATTCCAAAGTTATCAAACCATGGATGGGAAAATAGATGGGGTTCTTAATGTGTTTGTGAAGGTGGCAGAAAGTAGTGGTTGCACTAAAACCAGTTTGAAATCATGACTTTTTATTTTCATTTCCTTAAGATGTGGATGAGTGTGGCAGTAACCACCGCTGTCAGCATGGCTGTCAGAACATGATGGGAGGTTACCGCTGCGGCTGTCCTCAGGGCTACGTGCAGCACTACCAGTGGAACCAGTGCGTGGGTGAGTTACACTGACAGTAATGGACAACAAAGGCACCAGTACACAGTACAGTGGGAATTCACTCAAGTTGAACACAAGACTTAGTAAAAGACTCTGATTATGTTTTAAATAGAAGTTTACTGTTTTAGAGAATATTATATTTGATCATATCACGTTAGTGTATAAGAATTTGCAATTTTTTAAATAATAAATTGATACCCCTCTGAAGTACATAACAACATGAAGAATATGTTTCAGAAGTATGCTTCACTTTAAATTTTGAATTTACCAATAAAGATAATCATCTTTCGATATAATATAGGCAGTAATGTTGAATTATCATCCATCTTCATCAACATGCAAAAGAAAAGTCACTGTACTGTCTCTGCTAACATACTTTCTGCAATTTTTCCACTCTCCTCCGCAGATGAGAACGAGTGTCAGGGAGCATCGGTGTGTGGCTCTGCCTCCTGCTACAACACACTGGGCAGCTTCAAGTGTGTGTGTCCCTCTGGTTTTGACTATGAGCAGGGTGCTGGTGGCTGCCAAGATGTGAATGAATGTAGCACGGGCAACAACCCCTGCATCTACGGCTGCTCCAATACCGATGGAGGCTACCTTTGTGGCTGTCCTGGAGGTTTCTACAGAGCTGGACAGGGGTAAGGGAACATGAATTAAAAAGATTAAACAACTTGTATTTCTCAAGTGAAAAGTAATGCCACTACAATTTCCTTCCCTCTTACTCAACATACTAAACTCTCTTGTTGTTTCCATCCAGTCACTGTATGACAGGCTCAGGTTTCCCAGGCCAGTTTTTGGAGGGTGAGGATGACGACAGTCTGTCTCCTGAGGCCTGCTATGAGTGTAAGATCAACGGAGGAGCAAAGAACACACGACACAGACGCAATGCTGATGAAAACGAGCTCAACAAGGTACATGTGTTGACAAACTGCTTTGCTGACTCATTGAGTCACTTCTTGAGAATTCAAAATAAGTCTGTACTGATGAAAGAAAATGAGTCTGTTGAGGTCTATATGAGTGTGTGAAGTTTCTGCTACCTCATGTTTCACCACTTTCCTTCTGTGCTTATCCGCATTACAGGAACCTGCAGTGAGTATGGCCAGCATAGACACTCAGTCCTCCATCCCCATGAACATTTCTCTGTCCTCGCTGCTTAACAAGGAGCCTCTTCTAGAGCTTCTGCCTGCCCTGCAGCCCCTGGAGCACCACGTACGCTATGTCATCACCCACGGCAATGCTAATGAACACTTCCGCCTGCTGGAACGGCGCGATGGAAAGAGCGTGCTCCGGCTCGGCAAGAGGCCGCCTCCAGCGGGATCCTACCGGCTGGAGATTGCCAGTCTGCGGCTGTTTGGGCCCCGAAGACTACACCAGCTGGAGGAGCAGCACGACAGTGACTACCTACAAGGGGAAATAGGAGACGCCCTGCGCATCAAGCTCCTCATCCACCTGCACTGAGCTCAGAGTGCGCTCACAATTCTGTCCTGGACTGACTCGTTTTAACCTCCCCTTTTATCCAATAACTCCTCCCCTGCAGGACCATCCCCACCAACAGGGGTAATCAAAGGGCTATGAAAGACTGAGTCAATCAGCCCAACTCTACCACCACTTTGTTACTGTTTATGTTATTATATGTTCTTGTTTTGTGTTGGTTTTATTACCTTGACTACACTTCCTCTTGCGCCCCTCCACTTGTACCCAGCACTCATTCTCCACTGAGAGAGCCAGTGGAGGAGATGGCAGAGAGGTGCCCTAGTGCTTGGACCATAGCCCCCTAGTAAAGACAAAATGGCAGACAGATGGTTCACAAGTCCATGAAGCACTTTTGCAGACAAGGAAGCAAGGAGTTACACAGAAATTAAGTGCTGAGAGTGGCCTAAACTGTCTTAACGCAACATGAGTGGTAGTATTTAAATCACATGCAGGATCTCTTTTTCTTTAGTGTTATGAAGAAGTGATATTACGGCTAAGCATTAGGGGGTCGGGTGCCGTCCTGGTGGTTCAAGGACTGTCTCACCTCTCTGTAATCTTGGTAAAAAAAAAAAAAAAAACAACACAACACTGGGGAACAAGGTTTGTCACATCTGCCCCTCTCAGTATTGTAGTGTGTCATTTAATGTATTTGTGCTGTTTGAAAAATGTTAACACGAAGGACTGCAACATTTACACGGCATTTCAGGTTCTTTAGTCAATTGCGGTCTGTTTTTTATAGCTGGATGACATTCAATTTTCAGACGAGAAAGCAGTAAGCTGTTTTCTACTCTGATGCTAACTGACTTTTGTCCTGCCTATGGCAGTGGCAAGCAGGGATTAGTGTGTTTACGTGTGTGTGTTCTCATGTTTGGTTACCTCAGTACTTCCCGCCGAGTATACGGACACCACCATGCTGTGATGCTGACCTTAAAACAAAAGAGGGTGCTAGTGTCGCTCAGCATCCATCATGAGCAGGGAATACATCAGCTAGTAGCTCGTAGACTTAAAAGAAGATAGATCAGGTCATGTTTGTATTTTTCCTTGTAGGGATTAAGACTTCAGGTGCACTGATTCTGGATCCGAGAGCCAGTCCAAAGTCTTTTCCCCTTGTCGGCTGCCAGAGGATTGTAGCTTCTCCTGGGTTTTTGAATTTTTCGAGCAAACTTCTAAACATAGGTGCTTCAGGAGAATAGAGCTGGAGCTGATAGCCGCTGTTGGGAGGCTGAACTTGACTATAAGCTGACTTTATCTGACTTCTTTGACTTTACCGTGAGCTTGACGTCTGAGGTCTGAGCCTTGTTTACAACACAAAGAGACACACAGTTGATGACAGTCTCAAAGGTACATGACATGTTAACCTAAGCTGTAACTAAAGGTAGTGCTTTACAGTGTAAGGACACGCACAGGTGAACACCAAACCTCACAACAAGAAAAAAAGCAAAATATTCGTCAGGTCATCTTTCATTTCTCATGATTTTTTTTTCTCTCAAAGAGAAAAAACGGTGCTAGATAATACCATCTCTTACGCTGTACAAAGAAAGTGCAGTCTTGAATCTGGATTGCAAAAATTACTTCTTATTTTTTTGGCTAGGATTTATTGTTGTGTATGTCTGTCTTTTGTATTGTGTCAGTGCTGAAAAAAAACACTATCAAAAAACATTATCAAACTTGCTTCTTGAAAATTTAATTGTATATTTTTAAGTGAAATGTAGATTTTTTTTTTTTAATGTCAAGGATGCCAAAACAAATACTAAATACAGTTAACCTGAGATTGAAGGCCTTTAAGTGCTGTTGACTTTGTTGTGTTGAGGAAAAGCAAATACAACATTGTATTTGTATTGTTTGAAACCACTGTCACCAGTCAAATCAGCCATCACCAAAACAAAATCAAAACACGTCAAATATAATTAACATTCCCATCATCTATTATCTCATACAAACTTACACTGTCTGTGCAATGCCATAAGGATCACTGACCATCTCCAGCTAGGATCTATGGTGCTAAATGATAATCTTTTTCTCTTAACGGTCAAGGTTGCTGCACTGTCCCACAGCCTAGGCAATGTTTATAATACATAACCATGTTTCTAACCTGGGAACCTTTGTATACTTTGTATCTGTATTGTTTGTAATGTTTCTTTTATTTGCCACTATGTTTAAAAAAAGGCAGTGTGTTGCGTGTGCTTACTGTATCTCAGCTTCAGTGTAAAACTTGAAACAATACTGTCATCATCATTTGCTTGCATTGAAATTTGTGTTTTTTACTTCAGAAAATAAGGAGCCTGTTTCAGTTCAAAGGTTCACCATAAGCCTGACACTTGTTAATACCAGAGTCCAGCTGAAAGCTGAAATGACAATCATCCATTCACACCACATCTACCAGCTGACAATCAATAAATCAATCAGCCATCATGGAACATCTTTTAATATCTCGAATGATCATCATATTTTTGCAAAGACAAAAACCAAAGATTAATACCACCAAATGGCAGTCTGTAAAATTAGAGTGATTCACATAATATTGTAAACTTTTGTCCAGTGACATTAACGGCAATAAAGTATTGTGGGTTATATTTTTAAGTCTTGTGTCCCGAGTTGTTCTTTTCTCATACTGTCGAGGTAACAGAAAGTAGGATGCTTCCACGAACTGGTCCACTACTACATGATGGCCGTGGAACCCTTTGATGGAGACAACCTTGTAAAAGTCCAGGGTAACATGAGACCAGGGATGATTAGGGATAAGCAGAGGCCATAGGAGACTAACAGGGGGACTTTGTGAATGCTTATTTTGGGCACAAATGGTGCAAACAGCCACAAACTCAAGCATATCTTTCTCCATCAAGACGACAGGACAGGCATAGTGGGAAATGTCTTCTTCAGCTTAGTGAAAAGCCCCCTCAGCCAGCGGTGACCAGCTGAACCACGAAGAGGCACCCTTAGTCGATAAAGCGCTGAACCTGATGAAGTCAGGCTGAAGCTACTCTAGTACTGCCTTGACTTTGCTGAGGTCCATCCGAACACTACCCTTTGACACAATATACCCCAAACAGCTGATGGTGGAAGCATGGAACACACATTTCTCTGTCTTGACATAGAGTTGGCGTTCTAGCAACATCTGCAGTTCTAGTTTGACATGGGACATATGCTCCTTGTAGGACCGAAAATCAGGATGTCATCAACATACATGTAAATAAATGGTTCTAGGATGTCTCTGACAAGACTGCCGAAGAATCAGAAAGACCGAAAAGCATGACGTAATATTCGTGGTGCCCCCTAGGGGTGTTGAATGCCATCTTCCACTTATCTTCCTCATGTAAATGAGCCAAATATGTGTGCACCAAATGTAAGCATTTCAAAGGCGTAACTTGATGAGGGACACACCCTGCAGGCATTCAAGTGTCATGTACATGAGGGGGAGGGAGTAGTGGATCTGCACCATTATCTTATTAAGACCCTTATAATTGGTGCATGGTCCAGACAAGGAAAACAACAACCCCTGGGGGGTGTAGTGCCCGGGAGGAGATCAATGGCACAATCACAGGGCCTACAAGGAGGTAGAATGGAGACCTGCTGTTTACTGAATACTTCATTAAGTTCAGCATACTGTAGAGGGACTCTGGTGGATGTGGCAGCACTTGCAAGAAAAACTGCATATGTTCCATGTGTCTATCAATGCATGCTTTAAGGTGGCCAGTAATCTTTTCAACCCACCCTGTACCCAAAGGTCACCATCCACTGCCATGATGGCAAGTGGATAAGACAGGGGACATCTTGTCTTTAGCCTTCTCTGATAAGACATGCATAAATGTTTCCTGGAGGGTTTCCCTGTTCCACCGCTGCTTCCTGGCCGCTTATGTTGTGGTAAAAAATTTTTATTTCACCCACGAACAGAACAGCATCATAACAGACTGAGGTCTGTTTCTTCCACAATGCTGTAGCCCATTAAAGAGCTTGATCTGAGAGAATGGATATGTAAAATGCCCGTGTTCATTCTGTGCTAATCATGGAGCGCTGTAACTCAAATATCCAACTACACTGGGTAATAAACCCTTTACATTTCCCTGGATGCCTGTCATAGCTGGCATGGGGTTCTTGGTAGTCACTACAAGGTAGGGTGCTTGGCTTGGTATGGAGTCTAGTTTTCTGTTGTGGGTTTCTGTGTGTTGACTCTGACACTTGGGGGTTGCTGGTGGATGGGTCCACAATGTCTAACATTGGCTGACTTATGTAGTCAGGGTCACAGGGAGTGGGATGCAATCGCAGACCAGGGGAACCTTAAAGTTAGCCCTAGAAGGGTAACCACAAAAATCTCAAGATATTTAAATTAACAGACTCAGATACTTAAGTAAAACCCCACTGCTGAGCACCTGACTAGAGGATAAACTATCTAAGAAAGAGTGAAGTTGATGAAAAAAGAAAAAGATGCTGGCAGCAATACCAGGTCAAACCTGAGAAGGCAGGCCACACAGACATAAACTCCACTCTAACAGACTAAGCTTGAAGAGAGAACAGACAATGGTGAGCAAGTCATGCAGATAGGTTCACATGGTAACTTCTGCAGACACACACACCTCTACACAGCTAATACAAGCAATAGACTGAAGCTCTCACAATGAGACAATGAGTCAGTATCCAGGCAGCAAACCAGGGGTAGATATAGGCTTCACACACCTGATCCTCATCAGGTACAATTAGGCTCCACAGCTGCTCCTCCTCAGAGATAATTAACCCATCCAGCCCAGTGAGTAGCAGATGCCCTTCACAATAAGACTTGTGTGTAAATGTCTACGGCTAACAAAAGTGACACAAGGTGACACACAAGTAATAATCATTTTTATTGAATTTCCAACATGATCAATGTGGACCTTCCACACAGTCCAGTTATCAGCGGAAATTACAGGAAGAAAATCTTTTTTTTTAATGATTATTTTCACTGATTTAACCCAGTGTATTAAAAACAAAGCAGATATTCAGAAAAATATGTAATTACAAAACACAAGAAAAGCAAAGCTACCTGCTTTGCCTCCTTCTAAGACGTGGTTGCGTGACTACCTCAAAAATCCACTGTCTAAAGATTGATACAGTAAGAGGAAGAGGACAGAAGGATAGCAAAAAGGAGACTCCCAAACTTGAGTCAGGAATAGAAAAATAAAGCTTTCTTTTGCCTAAAGGTTGCTGTTCACTTCATCACCACTCGTGGCAGGCTGACTAAAGCAACGGACACAACCAGTGAACATAAAGTCTACTTGCAGTAATAAGATTATAGGTTCAATATGGCTTCTGTTATTGACACAGTATCACACAAAACATACATGGAGGAAATGCTATGGAGACACAAACTACCTGCTTAAAAAGCATCTGAAACTGCAGTGCTGCTCCAGGATCAACGTCCCAAAAAAAAGTGAGGATTTGTACTCCTTGATCAGCACTTAACACTTGGATACTTTACAATGGACACTAGTTCATTAAAGGGGCATCTGCGTAAGTGTAAACTCCTAGGGTTAAAGGGGATATATCATGAAAAACTCATTTTTTTTATACATACTGTATGGGTATGTGGATTGCCTATTGCCTGTGTGGGCTGCCTCGATCAAAAAACAGGATTCAACAAGTCAATCAGATTTGGCTCCCCATCCTAAGTCACATGCAGGCTCATTAGAATATATCACCCACAGCTTGAAAACTAGCTTTACAAAGGTGTGCCATGTTTTTCTCGCAAGCCAATTAGAGCAGACTGGGGATTTTTCAGAAAGGGGTCTTAAAGAGACGGGCGCTAAAACTGAGTGTTTCATACAGAGGGTGATTACAGGTATATTTAGACACACAGTATGGGAAAAATAATGTGTTTCTTGAACATTAAAGCATGTAAACATGTTCTAGGAGAAACCCAAAATACAAATATGAAGCTGAAAATGAGCATGATATGTCCCCTTTAATTTCTGCATGTTGCATGTTCTCATCAAAAATGTAGCTTTGAGGATATGAACTATGTCATGAGTGAAGGTGATCTTTCCATATTCATGTGTTTTAATACTGGCAAGCTCTGGAGTTTGGAAAACCTAGACCTAAGGTGATGTTGTAGAATGCTGTAGCATGTTCAACGGGTGCAGTAGGTCAGGTTAAGGCAGCTGTGCAGCTCATTACTTCTGTCCTTTAGTCCAACATCTGGGTGTGTGGCTCGCAGGGGTTCCAGTGGTCTGTGTGCCTGTTGTTGAACCAGAAATACATAGTATCTTGCAGCCTCCTATTTACACCAGTACACAGGCTGCAATACAGTGACATAAACCAGGCATACACCAACATTAGGCACACCCTCCTGAGTACGTTCACAATATTATGCACTGGTACAGTCCATTTCCACATCTAAATTGCTCTTAAAGATTCCATCTATATGTGATGAAATATTCCCCTTTCCACCCCCTTTTTACACATCACCCTACACCAGTGCATAATCAAACTGGCCCCTCTCCAGCCCCTCCTTGTGGTCAGTCCAGGATGATGCAGGCATACGGCTGTAGGGGTCCAGCAGGATCCTGAAGCACCTGACCAGCAGGAAGATCAGGAAGAGCATGAGGAGGCCTACAAATGCCAAGGCGGTGCGCTGCTCAGTGTCCACGCCAACCAAGGCCAGAGGGGGGCTGCTGCTGCCCCCACCAGGACTGCCAGAGAGGGAGGCGCTGGCCGGGGACAGCAGCAACTCGTAGTCAAGTGTGGGCACATCGTTCATCCTCCAAGGGGCCCGTAGGCAGGGCTTACACACTGACTGGATGGTTGGTGTACTGGGAGGAGGTGCAGAGAAGGAAGGGAAGGCGTTCATGAGTAGTGGTGTAGAAGGAACTGGAGATTGGGAGTTTGATTACAATGTGCTATAAGAAGGCAATTTACAAGTTTTATATTGTATTCCCTGTCTGTCCGGTGAAGGGCATATGGACTAAATAAGAGGTTAGGTAGCCATAGTCAGCAGGTAGTTAAAACTGAAAAGCAATCTTCAAGGTCAAGGTCAGAGAGTGTGGTGTATTTGTCCAAGATGTGTGTATTCTGATCACAGCAATACTTGCATGCACATCTTCATCTTCTGGCCAGTTTATTTAGTGAAATCTAGGTCAGTCAAAGTGACATGACCCAGAAATGCCCGGCCCTAATCTGCTCTGACAATGTGACAGACACACATGCATGCGCACACACTTTTCAATTAGTATGGACTACTTTTTAATATCAAACACATTGAGGAACTGACTAAATAGTGTAATGAAGCTCTATGGCTTCTTTCTCATTCGAGTGACCCTCAGGCAAAAATGCTTTTAGAGTATTTATCCAAGCCAGTCTGCCACATCAGCTCTCATTCTCTGTCTTTCAGAACTGGCAGGACATGCCTCCTTCTAACGCAAACACACCAACAGGTGTTTGATCACAGTCAAGGCCAGTGTTATCTATGGGAGTTAATAGTGTGCAGATGGACTTCTAATACCCTACTGGGTATAACTGTGTGTCTGGGTGTTGTGTCACTGAAATGAGTGCCAGACACAAGACTACTTAAAGCATCTACAGAGGCCACATGTGTGTCAGTGTGCATACATGTGTGTGGCTAATTAGATCAGGAGGTTAGTGGATCAATGGCCCTGAATATATAATAGTGCATTACCTTTGCTGCTAAATGCAACACTTTTCCTTTTTGCCCGGCTCGTTGGAGAGTGATAAGTGGGTCAGAGATATCGTGCTCAAATGAGTCTTCACAAACTTCCTCTTTTGACAAGTCAAGCAGCAACAAGAGGTAGAAAATGAAGGCTTTGAGTAGGTGAATTTGTTAAATTGTCAGTCATAGATAAAAAGTGGCTCCATCCAGTTTGATCTTCAGTCTACTGAATGCAGACTCTGTTTATGGGGCTCTCCAGCAGACATGACAGAGGAGCGCTGACAGACGTGTCATCAGATGTTCCTTGTTAAGCCAAGCAGCTCCACCACCTGAAAGATTAAGAGACATCTGGTTAAAAAAAGCAATGTCCAAATATGTCACGAATAAATCTCTAATGAGGACGTTTAATTTCTACATCACCTCACAGTCAAACATCTAAAAACTGCAGGCATTGCATGACTTTTCCATTAGGACTGATTGTTTCTAATGCGGACCATAAGGAGAAGATGAAGTAATTCCTTCCTCATTTCATCATATGATGTGATTATTACCACCCTTTTCTCAATATGTAATAGTGACAGTGACATTAGCCATCTGTGGGGAGAACACAGCAGCATCCCCTGTAATGACACTCAATTAGTAAGCTGATTATGGTGTCATTACAGCCACATTAGCAGTAATGAATGCACAATTATACACTGATACCACATTACATCACCCTCATTTGTCAGTGCACTGTTACATGGGGCCAGTTATTCACTTGTTGACCCCCTTCATCTATTCCCTCACATGATGGAGGGAAAAACAAAGTGTTGTGTAGCCTCATTAATAATCTAAAATCAAATCTCCCCTGGCGGACTGGGTTTCAAATCATTGAGGAAATGCGATATGCACGCCTGTTTTGTTTTTTTTACCTGCTCACCCGTCTGAATAGAGTGGTGACTGGGCTATTTGCTATTTGCTTAGAATCTAAGCAAATCTCTAAGCCTTAGACAAAGGTGATACCGAGAGATATGCAGCACACTGTTTGTGTGTGTGTGTGTGTGTGTGTGTGAGGGGATGTTTAAGAGAGACAATGGCAAGATCATGTAGAGGGAGATGTTGGAAAAAGGAGGAGACATTAATTCAAAGTGAATTTAATTTTTAAGTTAATGTATTAGGGAGGAAAATGGTCAGATGTGCAGAGATTAGGTTAGATTTGAATCTATAATAGATTTGCAGAGAGTTATTTATTGTATGGAGACAGCATTATGGGACAGCGAGAGATAAAGAACAGATGAGTGACTCAGTGTACCAAGATAAAAATAGGAATGTAGGAAGGACAGAAAACAGGAAGATGAAAAGCAATTTATGGAGATTGATAGAGGGGGTAAAGATGGATGCATTGGGCAATTCCTCTGGTGAATGGGCATCAGTACAGAGAAGAGGTTTGCTGGCACAAACTGGACTGACTCTCCTCTGCATGACCATGGTGAAATGCCTTTTCATACTCTCTCTCTTTCGCTCTCTCTCTCTCTCTCTCTCTCTCTCTCTCTCTCTCTCTCATCTATCTATCTCTGTCTGTCTCACTGTTGCTTCTAGTTCAAAGGTTTCCTATCTGCTACTTCATCAGCCAGTGTCTCAAGGGTGGTGGTTGCACCAGACTCAGGCTGGCAGCAAAAAGACACACCTGGGAGGTGGCACTAGCACTGTGAATCAATGTGCACTTCTGTGTGTGTGTGTGTGTGTGTGCGTGTGTGTTTCAGCTTGCCGCTGCCTCTGACTGATGTGAGTTGCAGAGCTCAAAAATAGGTCGGAGGACCTTGCAACTGTTTTCAAGGGCATTGCTGTGGCCTACACCATCACACATCTGCATCTCCAGATCAGAAAGGATTTCCCACTGTTATCAACTGCTGTGAGGCTTTTATATTGATATTTTGAAACCACACTTATGGCTTATACCATTTTTTTTTAGCTTACCAGGGACGTTGAGAAACTGGAATTTTTCACTATTTTCTGACATTTAGAGACCAAACAATTAATCAATTAATCTCTGGAAATAATTGGTGGATTAATTAATAATGAAAATAATCATTAGTTGCATCCCTAATTCTGTGCCACAAGAGGTGTATCTAACAGTTATCTGTACTCAAAAAGCACTGAGTTTCAATATGAAACCCTAACCCAGCACAGAAGGTCACTGCACAGGAAAAACTCTAACATGTAAACACAGGATGATGCAGACAGACCAGTCGAATCCAGCCGTGAGACAGTCAGCTACCCACTCATGCACACACAGAAGCATTAAACACATGCTCTTGAAATATAAGTGGGCAAAAAAGAACATTGCTGACAAAACTCCCACACATTGGGATAATTTCCATTTTGAATGTGGGCGGAGCGGCTAAAAGGTCCAAACATAACCTCCTCATCTGATCCTATTCGCCCAGTAGTTATTTAATGGCAGTGTTTCTCCATTATCTCTCTTTAGCTCATCACTGAGAGAGAGAGGATGATAAATGGACTTAAAGAAGGGAGAGAAAGCATTTGTTCCCTTTGAAATAGTGAAATTTATCATATTATACAATAATAGGTATACTATTACTTCTACACATTGATTTATTTAGGCAATGAACTGAAACATATACAGAATCAATTCTATAAACATATTGGATTTCCTGTTTTGCAACTAGCCATTGTAGAGTCAGAGGTCAGATAGTTCAGTCATGGGCTACCATGAGAGGTGTGTGTGTGTGTGTGTGTGTGTGTGTGTGTGTGTGAATAAGTCATTGGGATGTAGAGGGAGGACAGACAAAGATTGCTCAGCTTATTTTCCTCCTCGTTAAGTCTCGCTCCCACCATCACCCTCCATCAGCCTCACACGCACACACACTCACACACACAACCGCCCACATTCACACATGCACACATCCACACCCTGTCATCCATCAGCCTTCGTCTCACTCGGCTCGCATTAGTTCTCGCCCACTCCATTTCTCCTCCAGGACACTTCCTCAAAGCACCGACGAGACCCCTGAGATGAAGGGAAGCGAAGCGGACACTCGTCAGTCTTCATCGAAAAGCCCTTAAATGGACACCTCTCTCTCTCTCTCTCTCTCACACACACACACACACACACACACAAACACAAACACACACACACAAGCACACCTCATTCATATTCAAAAAGACACAAGCACCCACAGCGTGTGCACCACTGTCCACACCTCCTCATAGAGCAATTGATCCAGCTGATGTTGACAGAACTCATCAGGGTAAATGAAATGAAGAGAGCTGAAAATAATTTAGTTACCTCTCAGATAACCAGTGTGTCACCTTTTCCCTCCTCTATTCACCTCCTACAATCTCTCTCAGGCACACATACACAGTTTCACGCACTCAATAAACATTTTAAGTGTTTATTAATGTATGATATGGGAACAATTCTAACTTCTTCTATGGTGGTATATTTGGTCGCAAGATGCAAATGCACGAAAGCTGAATTTTGAAGGAAAGTTTGTGTTTAGGCTCATAGAAGTTGAATATCATTAGATATATTCAAGTACTGATCATATGTGACACATTGAGCTGCATTTGGGTAGAAAGGACAAATCTGTGGAGTCACATTAATAAAATTATATGGGATGGACGTTTTTCTGTCTGTTGCAGTCCCAAATTAAGGTTTTGAGAAAGAAGGAACAACATGAATAAAAAAATGACAGTGTCTTGTCTCACTACTTGTTTCCTCTTTTTAGATGTTGTTCTCTCTCTCTCGTACACAGATACCACTGAGTCACACAAATGTCAAATTAAAACAGAGATGAGCATGATTTTTTCAACAAGAGGAAACCCTCAGACCACTACTGTCACCCTTCAAGCACAGAGATAGCCAACGAACCAAGCCTCCCTCCACAGGGCTCAGTGCAGAGACAGCCTAGATTTGTCATTATTTATAGTCTGAGTAAAGCCACTCTCTAAAAGTAATTAGACTTTAGAAACAAAGAGAAAGTGAGAGAGACGGTAAATGTTCCCAGTCTCAGCCACAGCCTGCTGGGAATTGAATTAACCCTTTCCAATTTTCTGCTTATAAAGACAAAGTGGACCTGAAGAAGAGGCAAAGGGGAGCTGCATATGATCCACCAGCTATGGTCGGAATCACCCGTCACATCAAAACAAAACAAACATAAACTGCACATATTATCAAATGGCCGGTGGGCCACAGAGAGAATGTATTGATGCCATCCATCATTAAGCCTTATTGATATGTTTGCTTCTCTTTTTGCTGTGATCTGTGGGTGTTTGTCTGGGTTCATCCATCACCTCAGGGAGCTGACAACTGCTGTGTGTCTGAGACTAAGGGGGACGATGGGGACTGGGTCACCTTGAGCTGTGCACAACAGCAAACGCTCTCCAGACACTGACCTTATCTGACTTAAACATGTGTAGCTTAATCTCGGATGCTCAGCTATCCTCTGAAGGAAGGAATTCACACATGCACGTTTGTACTCAAATTCACAGACCAAAACATGACCGTCTTACAGGTATTTTTAGCACCTAAGAGAGACAAAGTGTGTGTGGAGTCATTTCTCTTTACACTTGGCTAGCAGCTCGGTTCACGATCAGCCAGCTCCCCAGATAGCCCCCATCACAATTAGGCTGCCAGACACTCTGAAGTTACAGTAATGGTGATAAAGTTGGGCAATTAAATATTCTGCTGTTCCAATGCAGCCAGCCATTCAGCTCTGCATACACACTTGATTATGTACAAAAAGGTGCGAGAGACAGATATAAAGACACATTGAGAAAAGAGAGGGTGCCCTGTTCTTTCACACATGCAAATGAGAAGGCAGCGGTGTGACAGTGGAAAGCACTCAAGACTGCTGACCTTTTAAAACAGAAAAGGGTACAGCGACACAACAGAGAGGGCAATACACTTTATATTGATGTATTCTTCAAGGACCTGTCTGTTGTCATAAACACATGTACTTTTTCACTGCTCACTCCTCATCAGTTTGAAGTATGGCTCTCATCTGCCAGGCATTTCTAAGGAGAAAAAGTGTCCCACGACTGTAGGAAACAGTTCCCGTCAGCTCACAGAGAAACTTAGCAAACCAGGAGGAATGAGCAAGGGACATAGATATAGAGAGAAGGACAAATGCAGTTGTACACAGATGAAGGAGCAAAAAGGAAAAAAACAAGCCCTATGTGATTCTCAATGCAGCTGTGCAATTCCATCTTCGTAGCTGCCTACAATCTATCATTTTATCACCAGCCCAGATGAACACGCACTCTATTTTCTCTATCAGCATATTTAGGGTTTTCAAGGTCACTCCTGCATCAATATTCAAAGTATTCAAGATACTAGATCAGTCCAAGATGAGCTTTCTGTTTTACCTAAATACAATGAGGCCCGATTTGGGTACAAAGAGAAATTCTCCCCTGATGTAGTCACCTGCTGCACATTTCTGTCAAAAACGCCAAGTTTGATCAGATCTCCACACATTGGGGGGCACTCCCCTCTATTTAGTCTCCATTCTGGACAGTCCTCTCTCCTGCTTGTTTGTGTCACTCTCCCTGAAAGCCTGAAGCATCGGTGTGTCTGACTACTACAGGGGGAATGCTGAGGGAGTCAGTTCTCTGTCTCTGTGGAGGAACTGGATGCTGAACGTCCTGCTGCTGATCAAGACTATCAAAATTTGCAAATGCATTTTTTCTAAATTGTCAAGAATACAATATATATGGGCACAGAAAACCAATTTGCTGGCATGCAGCATGCCCATGGAGACCGTGCGTAGAAAGAAATGCAACTGCAATTCCAACTCGCATCCTGTGACTGGTCACACAGTATTGAGTACTACTTTGGCTCACAGTATTTGCTCTGTAGCACCCTGTCCTTCACTACAAACGTCATAACCTGCCCTGCTCTTAGGTTACGTTTTTTCCTTTTTTGATTCTGTTTTATTCGCGTACTTTTTTTCAGTTAGATTTAGTGTTACCTGTTTTGTTTTTGTTTCTCACCTCTCCTCTCCTTTCAGATAATGAATGTATGAGGAGAATTTGAAACAGCGTTGGAGGCATGCTCCTGTTCATTCCTATGAGAGTTGCTCAGTAAGAAGCCAAAATGGTCCCATAGAGCAGGCACAGTAGCGGTTCCTTTAACTCCACCTCCCAGCTCTCGCTCCAGCCTCGGTCTGGAGCCCATTCACATGAACGGACGAAGAAAAATAAGTCTGGGCTATTAGTGCATTTTACAATCTTTAGGACCTAATGATTTAAATAAGGGCTTATAATGGGAAGTTGATTTACTTACCTACTTACTTACTTGCCTACCTTGCCTGCACCTAACCTTGAATTCAAGTTTTTTCTCCACGTTCCTGTTGTGTATTAGTCTTCATAACACTGACCTTTGTTGTGTTTCTCTCCAAGGAGCCTGTATAAATATTAATTTACACTTTTGCTTCAGAATCAGCTTCAAATGCAACGGACAACAACATATAATGTTTATATACAGAAACTCAAACCTGTAATAAGGGTACAAATACTAGGTGTGTAGGACTACAAAGGGTGCTGAAATAAATATTGTAATGTAATAACTTACTTTACATACTGTACATAGAGCAGGTGGTTTATGTACAGTATATGCATGTATGCACACATTTATCGCACAGCTTTGCTGAATATTTGATTCTAATTGGTCAATTACAGCATTGTATTGTCTGTTGTTTCTTTACAGCAGACTGTTGCTATGTATAACAGACAGTTGCTATGGACACAGTTGTGATCTTGGACTCTGGAGGACCATTTTTTGCGTCAAATTATTGATACAGTATGTTCTGCATATTTGTGCCTATTTGAGACATACAGTATCTTCATGCATTCTATAATGTCGTTTTCATGAAAAATACTACAACATGCATAATGCAAAACATCCAAAAAAGACCAAAACAAAGGCCTAATGAAATCTATGGGCTCAAATATTAAAATTGAGTGTCGATTTACAGCTTTAAATTTGTAACGAGTTACTTAAAAAAATTATCTTGATTCCTCAAGTTCTTTTGTGTTATCTCAAATGCTGAAATAATTTGTGCTCAAACTGTAAATGCACTTTCTCAGAATGTTTCTATGATTCAAAGGCTCACAAAAAGTGACATAAGAACCACAGAAATTATTTCTGGGCATCACTTCACAAGCTCAAAAGACCTTTATTTGAGAGCTAAGAATACCACATCTAGTATTCTGCTGCTCCATGTGCAATAAAGTAGGCATGTCCCGAGAAATAATAACGGCAATAAAAATATAATAAAAAAAGACTAAATGCACACACTCACAGAGTGAACCTATTTGTGAATTTTATTTCACTTAGTCATAACTCTCTAAGCTCTAAAGGTGATTTTTTTTCTTCCTGTTATGATGCACCTCAGGGGCTGACTCAAAGGGAAAGAGAGTCCTGAAACGCATTTGTCGCTTCCAGCCATCTAACTCACTGACAGGCAGAGAAACCACCTTTCTTTCCTTCACATCCATTATCACCACAATCAACTAGAAGTCGACCGATATGGGTTTTTTTATGGCAGATGCCGATTTACTGAAGAATCAGGATAGTCGATGGCCAGTATATGATGCCAATTTCTGGGGGCCAAAATGTTTGGCTGATTTTCTTTTTTCCCCTCCATCTGATAAAATATAACAGCTTAATAATAACAAATGATACACAAAATTTCTCAACTTCAGTAAACGCTAAATCGCTCCAATTTACATTTTGTCTGCGCTGCAGTGCACTTATATATTTTAAATATACATAAGGTATAATCTAAATATTGAATACATAAAACAGGTAATCAAAAAAATAAACATTGTCAAATAAACTTTTGGATGAGTTTGGAAGTTTTAGTGCACTTAGCAGCATTTATGCACCCGCTTAATAATCAGCGCTCGCCCCCCTTCCGTCACTTGCTTCCTCTTTTTGAAATTGTTGCCCCACCCTCCTTTATAAAAAAAATATCTCTGTCCCAGCAGTCAGGGAGGGTGAACAAATGTCAGCCCGATCATATCCACCTACATCCTGCATTCACCTCGCAAATAACAGGCATGAAATATTCACACTATGATGAGGACGAGCAGGTCAAGAGTGGATGAATGTGTGGTGAGTAAGAAAGTGGTAAAAAAGAAAAAAATGTAAAGGATTATTCTGTATTAATTCAGAAAAAGGGGAGGACAGAAAGAGGGTGTGAGTGAGCATGAGAGCCAATCCAACCCTATAATTCACCTTGAAAGACTCCCTGCTGCTGTCACGATCATGGCTAACTGCGCAACTCAACACAGGGAAAGACCTGGTGCTGAGGTCAGAGGATGTCAGATGAAAGATGAGGTGAGATAGGACGATGAAGAGACAGATCTATGGACAGAGCAAGAGAAAGGATAGAGGCAGGGAGGAAAGGTGGAGAGCAGAATGGTAATCCCTGTGATTCACGTCTGCATTCAGACAGAGCAGAGGTCCACGTCTACCCGGGGAGCACAGGGAATCAGGTGGCATCAATCTAGAAGTAAGAGGAAGAGGAGAAAAAATAGGAGGGGAGGTGAGAAAAAAAAGAGATTCGGGGAGGGTAGAAGTGGGAGGTGGTGTGTGTGGGCAATATGGAAATGTCAGCACTCTTAAAAGTCAGAAGACAGCACTTTCCTTCCATCAAGCAGCCATTCTGTCAAGTCCACTGGGACCAAGCAGAGCCTGTGCCAGCCAGTCAACCGGCTCACAATGAAGGCCATATATATTACATGCCCTGCCCACACAACACTTGCTCAAAACCAAGGTGGCAGGACCTTAGAGTCAGCATTTAAAAAAAGTCTGAAACTTTGTTGTAGACTGTAAAAGGAAATGACCTGAGACGTCAGAGCAAACAAGACCCAGGAAGTTAAACAATGCTTTTCAGTCAGCGATGCAAAAACGCACACCCATGAATGTGAATATCAGGGCGCGATGCCCGGTAAATCCGGTCCACCTTTTAAAAGGGAATCAGAGCTTTAAATACTCAACAATGGCAAAGTGCTGATTCATACGGTGAAATAACTTTTCTCAGCAGGGTGCTGCTGACTGCTCTGATCCCCACTGACACTTGAAGCCACCAGTTGGACTCCTAAGCACAGATTAAACATAGAAGAAAAGTCATCACAAAGACATATCACCTTGCTGGAGTGAAGGTAGTCTGTTCAGCTGATTTGATTTACTGAGCTCACAGTGAGGTGGAGAGAGAGAGAGAGAGAGAGAGAGAGAGAGAAAGCCTTGCAGACCAGAAAAGGAAAGGCCAAACACATCTAGCGCAGAAGAAAGGAGAGCTAATCTGCACACTTCACCTCATGGTCCATCAGCAGATTTCATTCCAATAAGTGAATTGGTCCTCTAGTATTTCCAGGCAAGTTAATAGACTTGTGCTGGGAGCTGCTCTGGGGTCCAGGTGGCTATCTGGAGCACAAGCAATAAATCCTTTCAGTTATCAAAGGGCTATAGATCATGGGGTTGATGAATATTTGATGGCCGATCTTCACTAGGAAATCAAAACCGCTACATCTTTGGAGGATCGCTTCGTTCTTTCTTGTCAAGCTTGAACACCCATGATGACTCCGCTGCGCTTCCACTGTGCCGAGACGCAAGTCATTCTCCGCCTTCCTGCTGCTCTAGTGCTCATGTGGTGAGGAGGAGGTGGCTCTTTACGGGACAGCAAATAGGAGGTTTATGACCCCACATGCTACGCTGCCACATTATATATGGCCAAATTGAATCACGCTCGGTGTGACATTGCTATTATTTCAGGGGTAATACACTGGAAGTGCCACAAAATGTGCAGGTGATTTCTTGTTCTACACTTCGGCGTGAAAAAGTAATTTAAGAACTGAACCGTGCTACAGCGTTGA
The DNA here is from genome assembly GCA_947000775.1 of Pterois miles. Taxonomy (NCBI): domain Eukaryota; kingdom Metazoa; phylum Chordata; class Actinopteri; order Perciformes; family Scorpaenidae; genus Pterois; species Pterois miles. The sequence goes on along the minus strand of CAMQGK010000171.1, from coordinate 9,750,775 downwards.
GTTTAAATAATAGCACTCAGGGCAAGACAGCAAAGATGCTCTAGTGACTTCGTCACTCAAACGAGGCCTGAACAATTTAATAAAACAGCCATGCTGGTGAGAGCAATAGAGAATAAATGATATAAGACATGGAACCGAATAACAGAGAGAAACACAGTGAGACAGCTGCGTGGTGGAGAACCTGATTCACTAATGTGCTCCATGTAATACTGTATATCCTGACAGGGGTGTTAGGAGGGCTTTGTGGGTAAACCCTCCAGGGTTTTTTCTTTCCTCTCCATCTCTCCTCTCATTACAGGTCATTACATGATGATACCGATGATGAGCTTCCTGCTGATCAGTGTCAGTGTGGCGAGCTGTTCATTTGTCAGAAGTGGTAAACTGAGAGTGGTCAATAAAGTAAAGTAGCAACAGACTACTGCTTGCTGTCATTTCATGATTATTTACAGCTTTCCCCTTTTGTTTTTCTTCCGTTTGTCCCATGTTCAAGCTACGGATGTTTACAGAGACAGAAATTAAAACCCAAGATCATTCTCTTAACTGGAACATAGTAGATTTCTTTGAAAAACTGGGGATTTTTCTACATATAGAATAAAGCTTGTTGGGTTTGCACAGTGTTACCAGACCTGTCACATTAACTACGTTTGTTAGGTGATATATTGTCCTAGAAATAATTGTAATAAATAATAGTCTTGTCATTTAAAGACCATTTTATGCCAATGATATAATAATAGCATAATAATGCGAGTACACCCTTTCAAATAGAAATGAACTTATAATTTTTTAGAATATTCAAACAATGAAATTTTAATTTGAAAAAATATAAATATTCTACATAAATAAAATATGAACAAAATAAAACCACAGAACCAAAACAATAAATAAAATGGACTCTGGCTCTGTTAACAAAAATGCCCAATGTCTGTGCAATGCCCAAGTCTTATAATGGTAGCGAAAGCCCTGCTGTTTATTCTGGCATCATGTTGGCTAAAATGTTGGTGACACTTCTGTAAACAAACATGCATATGAACAATGGGCAATATTGAGGTCGGCAAAAATGATCAAGGTCATGTACATATATATTACAATAAGTCAATAACATAAAAATGATTGAAGTTATGTCCATATATTGTACAATAAGATGATAATGTCACAATTATTTCAGTTATGTATATATATATATATATATATATATATATATATATATATATATATATATATATATATATATCGCATAATATGACCATAACGTAAAAAATATTTCCATTATATCCATTATATCCATATATTGTACTATAAGTCTATACTGAAGTCATGTCCCTATATCGTACCATAAGTCAATAGCGTTAAAATGATTGATTGTCTTTAATGTAAAATTATTGAAGTCACATGTTCATATATCATGCCATAAGCCAACATTAAAATTATTTAGATCATCACATTTAGATCATTTCCACTTATTGTATAAGCTGAAAACATAAAAATGATTGAGGTCATGTCAATATATCGTATGATGTCGCTAACATGAAAATGATTAAAGTCATGTCCACATATTGTATTATATCTCAATAATATAATATTTGTGACAGGCCTAAATGTTAAAATACACAGCATGTTTGTAATGAATGTAAGATTTCAGCAAGCAGCCTTCATCAGGCCAGATAAAGGCTAATGAAGTTTGTCTCTTTGCAGCACTGAAAAACTCTTGAAAATGAGAACATAGCGTGCAGCTACTTACCTTATTGAAATATAGCTTTCAGCAGCGTACTGTATTTGGCTGACCATTCCTGTTACTTTTCATTTAAGATGAGAGTTGACCAGGTTTCAACTTAGGATATGACTTCCATTTTAACCTGAAAACTCGAACTGCTCTAAGGACAGCATCAGACCTCTGTCCTGTGCTCAACGACCTCAATCCAGATTCTAGATACCAAAAACTCATATTACTCATTACTGTTAACATGACGTGTTTAATTATTCAGCGGTCGTCACTGTAACATGAAACGCTACGGATGGAGGAAGCCCGGAGGGTTGTGGTACATCCAGCGCCTGGCACAGATTTCAGAGTCCTGGTGGGTAAATGATAAGGCGAAGGTGGGCCAAAGCCCACACCTCAGTGGCCAGGAGCTGCATCAAATTACACAACAACCGATAGGAGTCGATCACAGATAGAGTCAACACACTGCTTTTTTTCAGCATCAATTACAAACCTGAAAGAGCCAATGAAATTCAAAATACATGTGGGGAAATAGATTTTTCCTTCTCTGAGTGACAGTTTTAAATTAAATTGTGTACTGGTAGCTGTTGGATGTATGCATCTGTGCTATCCTTATGACCCATGGGGAGTTCATACGCTCCCTATCTCAGCAGGATAAATTCAATCCACATCTCCTCTCCTGACAGAAAGGGGTTGGAGGAATTCTGTATAGTGCCACTCAAGCATTGTCATAGTAATTTCATGGCACATTGGTTCATGATGTGGTAACCTGGTGCTTTCAAATAAATCAAAGTCAGCAGGTTTGGTAAAAGGAATCCCAGTAGCTTTATATCAGGTAGTAATATCCTCTATTTATGTATATTTGTTTATAGGCTCCAACATTTGCAACAGGTAAATAAACACAGTTTACTATTTTTCCTTGTCTTCTCTTGTCTCCTGTTTGTTTCCAAACCAACAGAAACATAGTGCTGCTATTTGGCTCTTATGAGCTAATAGTAGTTTGTCATCAAATTAAAAACTAACTATAAGAGAATACAGCATCTGCAGCGAGAGGATAACTTCCAAAGTGCGACACAAATAACACGACAGGCTTCAAACTTGCAACACAGCGATGACATCTTACACTAAAAGGCATGCAAGTCATTCACTACAGTATTTTGCATCGCAGTCTCTTATAAATCCATGTCAGATACGGACTGATCTTGGTTTAATTGTGCGGATTTTTAAGATGCATTATAGACAGTGTGATCGTAAATGGTAGCTGGGATATTGCACAGACCTGCTCAGGTGTCCCATATGTGTGCGTGTCCGGGCAGCTGCAGCTCAAACTTTGTGATGCGCCCTTCTCTTCTTCCTCTTCTTCCTCTTCCTGCTGCTGCTGCTGCTGCTGAGCGTCGCTTTGCGATGAGACACGACGAGCAGCAGACAGAGGCTCTTAAAGGTCCACACCCACTCACCACCTCCCCCCGGGGCGCACAGCCAATCACAGGTGGCCTCAACACAGTAGTCCATAAATACATGTTGTGATGGGCAATAATATGGAAACCTGGGGTAAATTTTGCAAGACATTAAACAAATATCGGCCACTGAACAATTAACTCCCACAGATAAACTCACTATTGTTCTTTGCAGGCACATAGTTAGTGCTCCATGAACGGCCAATTAATTGCCCAGGTATATAGAGTCTATAGTGTATGTCTTTGTATAAACTATCTATTGCACACTTCAACTCAGACATACAGGAGTAAACTCCAAATGCTGCGGGGGGACATTTATCTGTGCCTCTGTGAAAACTTACGAATATAAATAATAAACCCTCATGATCCAGTTACACAACGCTTGTAATGCATCTCACAGTTAAACTGACTTCACACAAATGGCCCTTCCACTTTTCTTTGCTTGTCCTCAACCATTTTGTTTCACACGTCACATCCTCCTCTGTCCCTCCATTAAAGTACCAACACTAACAACGTGGTGCACCTTAAAAACTGTCAAGTGAACTCACACCTCCATTTTGAATCACAAAAATGACAGTCTTGAATCAAAATGTCCCATATTGATCCTCACCACCTCTTAACCCCCCTCCCCAGCTCATGTTTTTCCCAACTACACATCTCTTCTCCTCCTTCCTCCATTTCTTAAACTGCCCAATCCACCAGACATGCTCTGTCCGTTTCCTGCTCTTCCAGTCCATGTGGGGGAACCAGTGGCATCTGTGCAATCTGCTGCCATCCCTCCATCCCACTGCCAGGTGCTACTGGTGCCAGTTGCTTCTCCCATGTCCCCAGCAGAGTGGGTCAAGGCTCGAGTGTTGGGGCAGATGGGAAACAAGAGCAAGAAAGGAGAGGCAGACGGGTTGTACGTGGGGAGAGGCCTAAATTAGATTTATTGCTGTAATTCTTTTGGTCCTTGCAGACTCACCTCCACAGTAGTTCTGTGATTGATATAGGTAGTTTGCCAAACTGCTTTCTAGAACATTTTTTGCCAAGAAATAAGAAAGTTTGATGCTCCATTTTGAAATATTCCTACCAAACCACTGTACCTTCTGTATGACTTTAATGTGATTTTCTGTCAGCAACTGGACGCAGAAGGGCAGAATCTGAAAATGTGGCTAGTTGGAAACGATAGAAGCAAACCAAACCAAGCTGATGTCTGCCGTTTTGTACCCTCCAATATAAATTTCCTCTGTTTAATCTTAGCAATTTTTGAGCGGAGGCCAACAACTTGCAGGAAGGACATGTTACTGAACAATGTCAGATATATTCCCTGCTGGTTCATCTCACGATGGTGAGAGCGTGTGGGCTGACACAGCTGAGTGTTCAAACCTTTGACAACCCAGCTGGACGTACATCTATTATCACTGTGCTAATTCTAATTAAAGCAATTTGCTCTTGGAACAAAATGGCAGCTTCCAAATGTCCATTTATATTAAAGTGTGTGTATTAAAGTGTGTATAAGTGTGTGTGTTCATCCCCTGTGGAGTGGCTGTGTGGATGAGCACAAGTACATTACATTACGGATGTGGAGTGTGTCACTTTCCTAGGTGTGTTTGTACAAATGTTTGTGTGTGTAGGAGGCTGTGAATGAGACAGAGTCCATATCTGGCATATTGACTAAAATCTCTCAGCTTGTTAACCTGAATGTGTATAATTGTGTCTGTGCATGTGTAATGCTTCTGTACGCAAGTGAAAAAATAAACTATCCTGGTTTTGTGTCAGTGATTTTGTGAGTGTGTGTGTGTGGACGGGCAGGTGGCCATGACCAATCAATAAGCCTGATAATGAGATCTGAGGGGTGTCATTATATTCTTCCGTAAAGAACACTGTTGCCTCCTCTCCTCTGAGCGAACACACACCTCATTAACCTTTTGAGCCAACGCAACTCCGCAACTTTTCCCCAACATGTTCAGTTGTTGTAAGCAAATAAATCTTTTTTCTCCCCTTGGAAATGGTCTAAAAAGTTAATATGTCTAGTTGAGTTTGGAGGTTTTTCATAAGGTTTAGTTTCCTCAATTTATAGCGTTACAGTGAAGAAGTCTGTGATGACATTTCAGCCGCATCATTTACTTATTCATCAGTTTGGAGTGTAAAATCCTCTCTAATACACTGTTAACGTTTCCAAATAAAGTGATTTCTGTCATGCTGACAGACCAACCTCAGAGCACTGTGTGGCAATTGTGAGTGACAGCAGTAGAAATTACTTTCTGAAAATATCCCACAATCATTCAAGCATTCTGATCCACCATCTCACCAAAATAAACATTACACAATTTCATAATGCTAATATTTACTGTAGAAGCTCAATTGCAGACACATTTTTTACAGTAAGGAAACTGTGCAGCTGTGATGACAAAGTATGTTTGAGGGGGGGTTTTCATGCCAAGCGTGACAATTTCTCCTCCCCGTAGTCAGTTTTCCCTCGTGGCAGTAATCCCTCCCATGTTGAACACCAGCTCATGGATTATCACAATAATATGCAGCAAAAACCAGTGGCCGCTGTTTTCAAAGTGAAAGTGTAAAAGTCAATAGGGTGCCTGAAAGTCATTAAAACCTCTGGGAATCAGAGCTGTTTTGTAGCCAGTGACCTTCAGAGCCGTGTCACTTCCCCTGTGGTGTGTTGGTACGTATGTGTGTGTGTGCGTGTGTGTGTGTGTGTGTGCACTTCACTATAGGGGTTTGGCTGATTGAGTAGTGCAGAGGAACCTTGCTAAATTGAGTGTAGAGAGACTGTCCTGAAAGCAAAAGGACACAAGTTTGGTCCCCTATGAAACACTGTGGGTGCATTAGCAGACCATGTGTGGTACTGAAGTGCCATTGAGCAAGTTTTTTAACCTCATCCATCAAACAAAAAAAAAAAAAACACAAGGCTTTGTCACTGCCGTTGGCTTTTCATACTGCTGCACAAGGTACCCTTTCGCACCAGTATGAGATGCACCAGGCTTTCCATTAACTATTAAGGACAAACCATCCATGGCAACAGTAAACAAGAAAGTGCTGTGGTAGTGGGCAGGAGGGGAAGTGGATGGGCCCAATAAACACAAGGCTCATTTCATTCAGGAGACTGCTGTTCATGTTACATTTCACTTTCATTTCACAATCAGCTGTTCGTTCGTGTTCCAAGCTCACAACGACCAGTCACATTTTCATTGGGAGCAAGTAATGTTATGGACCTCGGCCCAAGCAGGAAAAGTTAAGTGTTTGGTTTGATTGTTCTGAGCTACTGTAGAAACATGGCGAGAGCAACATGGTGGACTCCATGAAGAGGACCCACTTTAAGAAAAATAAAGAGTTTACTATGAATGAAAAGTGACACAGTGGGGTCTGACAAAGCGACAGTATGTGACGAGTCAGGATGAGAACGTGTTGCACATATAAATGAAATTCAACAAAGATGCCTCACTGGCTAAACCCCAGTGCTGGATCAGCACATTTTCTCCAGCATGCATGGACACGTATTCTAAACAAGCAGATTAGACATTTAATTACATGTAGCTATCAACACAGAATTTCAAACACTTGTACACAACAATTTACAGAATTGACTCCATTTCCTGTCCTCGGTGAGTTTGCTGATATTTAAAAAAATCTTTAAATCAACAAGGCTCAGCAGTTGGAAAAATGACTGTTTGAATGTGTGTGTATACTGTATGTGTGTGTGTGTCCTCTGCTGCTGTCGGGGCTGCTGAGAGCAGAGGCTGCGTCTCCACGGTGGTTTCCTCCAGGCTGCAGGGGAGGTGATCGGTGGAAAGGGTTTAATCGTTCTCCCTCAGTCCTGATGGAGCAACATTCATCATCATATAGGTTCACAGCTTCACCCTGGATCGTCCCAGTGGCACCACTGTGCAAGCTCACACACCCTCCCAGTCCCTGTCACACACACACACACACACACACACACACACACACACACACACACCTTCACCTATCAGTCCCCAACCAGCTCCTCTCTGCTGTTCCACACTTCACGGTCCATTTGATATTCTATTTTTATTTAATTACTGTAAAGTGTCTGGCCAGGTAGAGCCAAGGTCTTAGAGCGCTGTGTGTGTGTGTGTGTGTGTGTGTGTGTGTGTGTGTGTGTGTGTGGTCCACTACGGGGCAACTTTGTGACTCACAGCAGTTTGATTGTCCACTTATTGAAGGAGGTGGGTAATACAATAGTTTTTTTTTAATTTTGTGCTCAAAAAGTCCACTAATGTCCATTTTCCTTAATCGTTTTAATCAAGTACACCACTGATTTAGCATTGCACTGATGTAACACTGTCAAGCTAGCTGATATCAGTTCTGTTTAAAATTGCATGCTAACATAATGTGTACTACATTCAATCAGTATGAACTGCATAAAGCATGCGAAATTAATGATTAAGTATGCCATTACTAGCAAACTGAACACAATGAAATAAAGTCAGACAATATGTCGTCCCTGCAATACATGACTATCACTCATAACATTAGCGGTCTGAGCTACCAATAAAAGAAAATTGTTTATCACAAATGTAACTCAACACTAGACTACCTCTTACATTCAGTGTAATATTTTTGCAGGATTAGTTTCAGGCAAATGCCAATAACCAAAATGACAAACTCAAGGCTTCAAAATTGTACGTAGTCATACTGATTATGTCCACAACTTATATACAGTCTATGCTACATACTCAGTTTTTCATCACTTAGTATTAATTATATATTAATCTGCAATTTTGAACAGCACCATTGTCTTTTTTATTCCATGCATTCTTCTTTTTTTTATGTCAAAACCCATAATGCAATTTGACTGCTGACAGTTTGGCTGGAGATTCAGGTGTGTTATGCTAACAGCAGCTAATGTAGCCTTGAGCCATTAGCCTCAAACAGAGACGAGGAGCAGGCTACAGAGGTCATTCCTTTCTAACTCCACAACAGATTGTTTTTCAAACTTGTATAGTCTTCAGTCCCAAGGGACATCACTTGAGGCAATTTTTCACTTTTTTCTCTGCTCTCACTGGAGCGACAAAAGACTTTAAACTACTTTTTTTCACATATTCAGATGCACTCCCCATGACCTATAAACAGACTGCTGTAAAATATTGGTGGAATTCCCCTTTAAATGTAACAACTGCAGATCAATACCTTGAGGCTGTCCATCATTCCCCATTTACTCACAATGGTATGATGGGAAAATGAGTTTTTAATGAGACATTAGCTCAACCCCTGACCTTGGAAAGAGCATCCTGAGGATTTATTTTCTGTCCCCAGCAGGAGTGTTGCGAGGTTAAATGCATGGTCTTAGTTATTCAGAAGAGCTTTAATTATGCATGGATGTTCAACAGTAGTAAACAGTCCTTGAGCAGAGTGAGAAAACAAGTTCCCTCTGAAAGACTTTCTGCCTGTTCAGTGTGATTTTGAGCCTGGGGACATTTAATACTCCAAAACTTAAAGCAAAATGACTGATGACCGTTTGATATCAGCTTTGGAAATTAAGTGTAAAGCTGTAAAGGTCTGATCACGCTTAAGAAGTAGACAGTGACTGGAGGAGTTTGTCAGATCAGGCTGCCAAAATCATTTTGTACTGCTACTCACAGTGTAATTTTCCTTCTCGGAGTATGAGAGAGAGAGGGAGAGAGAGAAAGAGAGAGGGAGGGAGGGAAGGAGGGAGGGGAGACTGAATTAAATTAAAATGAGAGGACACTTAGTTCAGATAACAGAGTCTGATGGAGCCAGTTGACTGATGATGCACCGTTTCAAATTTTCTCCACATGATTAGCATCGCCAGAGGATTAATTCTGGCTACATTTAAAGTGATTGATCATCCCAATAAATTAATGAAACAAATAGTAAATATATTAATAACAAATGAGGGATAAGCCTTGGCAGAATGGCAACCAGCCATGTTGCTGCAATGCATCACTTTCATATTTGCCATTTACTTTTTTTTCTAAAAAGATATGTTGGTCCACGGTAGTACACACACACACACTATTATGACTCTTTTCTACACTGACTGTATTGTTTCCTGGGGACTCGCTCAGTACTCAGGAGTCAAAGTGATCTGTTTAACCCATCACTTCTCCACTTCAAATCCAATAAGTCAATACCATCCCTCTACCTGTGATTAAACAGATGAGGCCAAGGATCAATTTACTGTTATCCATGTGACACCGTGAGATGTTAAAGGTAAAATGCCACGCAAAGTGACTCCGATACCAATGAAGATATCAGGTTTTGGGCTGCTGAGTGATTAACCCATTGAGCCTTCCTGCCACTCAGTCACTGGATGCCCAGTGACACTGGAGTGGATTGCAGTATTCCCCAGCCACACCGAGAGTGAGGAAATTACATGTGCAGGTCAGCATCGCATCACCGTCAGCGCTGCTCTGCATCCAACCTGCATCAAGTGAGTCCACTCATCATACTGACATCACATCAGCACAGTGAAAAAAGCAATTACTGGACCAAGCTACTGATGACAGCGAACTAATGAAAATGGAAATTCTGCATGTAATTATAACCATTTTCAAAAATGAAGTAATGGAGAACATGAATAATGACAAAATAATTTGTGAATAATTTTTGTCCCTGTTGTGCAGTCATTAATTCATCATTCATTCATGGTTCTTTCATATCACTGACAATTTCTAATCTTATTTTAAAATAATTTTAAACGTAAAACTAGAGTTAGTAATGTTGAGAAACTAGTCAGAGTATTCAAGATTTAAAATAATTATTCGACCAAATAACCCAGCCCAACTCTTATCCAAAGAAAGTAGCTCGCAGCACTAGCTCCAAAAGTCCCTAAATCTAATGAGAAAGTCACCAAGTCTGCAACACTGACAGCCCATCCCTTCAGGCCTCCCTCCAAAGCCACTCCCTCAAAATTATCATTTTGAGCATAAACAAGGAACTGGATACAGGCCCTTTTCACAGCAACATTTTGACATGTCATTGCAGAGTAAACGCGGATGTAACTGATAAGATTAATTATGGCCCTGTATCATTTAGGTGGGCCTCTTTCACAGCAGCCATTTTGACTTGTCATAGAAAAAGCACATGTGCTACTAATAACACTAACGATGGCTCTGTTCTATTCAAGCGGCCCAGTGAGAGAGACAGTTGGTGCCTTCAAATGGGATCGTGTTTACCATATTTACCGTAGAGATGGGAAGTCGTGTACACGATATGCATGGCGTTCAAGTGAGGAGCACTGCTACTAAGCAACTGTAACTTTTAAACTTGTTAACAGGACCCCATTTGAGGTCACCAATTACTCCACTATGAAGGATACCAGGAACCTGAAATCAAAGCAGCAAAATGAAATTCAGGAATTTGAAATTTCATTATTTACCTCTGAGCTTCTCCTACTGTGACAGGTCAAAAATGTCTTCTGTGAAAAAGGCCTACTGTGCATGCAGACTCACTCAGACACTAAATAGAATCGGACCATAATCAATTTTATCAGTTACACCTGTGTTTACCCTGCTGTGACATGTTAAATGGCTGCTGTGAAAATGGCCTATTGTAATCACAGCTGTGCAGTTAAGACTCTGGTGACGCACAATGAGGCACGGGCAGAGTGCACGCAGGCATGTAGACACGCACGTAGGCCGTTTGTGATTGGACAGGCTTATTTTAATCCTGCTTTAGGTGGGACAGAGCATTTGATTTATTGATTGCCGTTAGGATGTAAAGACAATTTCAATAAATGTAGCAAAAAATAATTTGAAGAACAGGCTGCACGGTGGTGCAGTGGTTAGCTCTGTAGCCTCACATCAAGAGGGTCGCAGGTTTGAATACAGCTTAGGGCTCTTCTGTGTGGAGTTTACATGTTCTCCCCATGATAGTGTGGGTTTTCTCCGGGTTCTCTGGCTTCCTCCCACAGTCCAAAGACATGGGTGTACTCCGCATTCGCCGAATGCCAGGTGGGATCGCTCCAGCCCCCCCGCGACCCCGAACAGTATAAGCGGTCGTAGGTGGATGGATGAATGAAATATGAAGAACAACCCCACTTTAATTCTATTTTATTTCCGACTGTTTCACAGTACTTGGAGGTTGAAAGAACTTCTCAATAAACTCAGTTCACCTTTGTGTGTGCAGCCTGACTCATCTGTACTTGTAGTACTATTATTATTACCACCCTGTGGTATTAAGTTCCAGCATGACATCTTCAAGTGATTTACAGCAAGAGTCGGATAAAAGCACAGTGTTAATCCCACGTTTCTCAAAATAAATTGTGGGCAAAAATCTAAAGTTTGTACTAAGGAAAATGTTCTACATTTATATGGATAATATACATAAATTTACATTGCAGAAATTTGAAAAAAGTTTCAGGAAGGAGAGATGCAGTGGATCATACTCACATTAGCTCCAGAGAGAAGTAGACAAGGTACATCTTCAGTTGAGAATTTAAAATAAAAAAAAAAAAAAAAAACAGGCAAAGACTATGTGTAAAATTGCTCTTTTCTTGGACAGTTTTGTTTTGTTTTTTTTGTCAACCGTATAACATTCCAATGGCACCTGAAGTTCTAGTTACCTGAGGAAAGGTGTGAATGAGAGGCACTGATTCAGAGATTTATTGGTCATGAGGAAAATCTGAAATTGCCTTTGGAAGCGCACCTGAACTGTGAAGTGAAGTGTACAGGCATCTTTCTGCTGAAACTTAAGGGACACACAGACCAGATATTGTGCTGCATGGGGCCCAAAGGGGACTCATTAAAATTCAAAATTGGTCTTGGATTTAATTTCCTCCCTTTACATAGTTTATCAAAAAACCCTCTCCCCCACTTCCTTAATCCTCCCCTTTCTACCGTCCTCTCCTCCTTTCCTGCTGTCTTCTGCCTGCTATCCGTCATGCGATCTGACTTTAATATGCTTTAGCGGAGGAATATAAGTCATTCATCACAGTGAGCTGAGGCCCAGGACACTGCCATGCTGCACATTTCATAGGCCAGTAAGCCTAAGCAGTAGCACGGGCCAGCTGGAGAGGTGCTAATGCCTCTATTTATTCCGCCAGACAGGCCTGATACAATCTGTCACTCCAGACCCGACTACCTTGACTGTGTCACACTTTTTATGCTGCTCCTTAGTAAACATCTCTCTAGTGCCTGATTGGTCTTTGTAAGACTGAATGGGTGGGTAGATGGATGCAGAGAGAGAAAGAAAATATGGGTGTGAGAGAGATTTGGAGACAGGGGGCACACAAGGTAGAAAAGAAAACAGGGAAATAGATGCAACAAATAAAACTGGTAGCTATAGTCCTTAACTTCATAGGAGTCAGTTCAGTTAAATGCAGTTCAATTCAATTCAATTTATTTTTTATACAGTATCAAATCATAACGGAAGTTGTCTCAAGACTCCTTTCATATGGAGCAGGTGTAAACCGTACTCTATAATATGTCAGCTAACATGTTTTTAGCCATACTAGCGGCATGGCTCTATGGCAGTGTTATTCAGTCCACCACTTTGGTCCAGAAAGAAATACCTCAACAGCCATTGGAAGACTTTACTTACTTTACCAGAAATTTGGTAAGTATATTCATTGTCCCCATGGGATGAATCCTAATGAACCTTGACTTTTCATCGAGCGTAGCATCACCGTAACGTTCATATTTGTAGTTTTGAGTGAAACGTCTTTTGATTGTTCTGAAATTTGGGTCAGCATTCATGTCCCCCTCGGGATACATTGTAATAACTAATATCCCCCTAACTTCATCTAGCGCTGACAAAGTCAGGATTTTAATTTGTTCAGCGCTTTGGTTTCTGACCAAAATATCAGCCATCAGCTTGTGTTTATTGCTAATTATCCATCCATCCATCGTCAACCGCTTATCCCGTTTGTGGTCGCGGGGGGGCTGGAGCCGATCCCAGCTGGCATAGGGGGAAGGCAGGGTTCACCCTGGACAGGTCGCCAGTCCATCGCAGGGCACATAGAGACAGACAACATATAGACAGACAACCATTTACGCTCACATCCACACCTACCAATTTAGAGTAATCAATTAACCTAAACAGCATGTCTTTGGATGGTGGGAGGAAGCCGGAGTACCCGGAGAAAACCCACGCTTACACGGGGAGAACATGCAAACTCCACACAGATCGAACCTGCGACCCTCTTGCTGTGAGGCGACAGCGCTAACCACTACACCACCGTGCCGTTATACTTGCTAACATCAGCATTGTTATTGTGAGAATCATTGACGGACAACATGACAGCTATCCAAAAGTGAAACCAAAACATTTGGATCACCCCTTGGTGACTGGCTGCAGTATAGGTCAATTAGGTAAGTCCTGCCCCCTCCATGTTAATGTGAAGGACATGGACATAAAAAAGTCAACATACACGTCAAATAATTTGATTCCAAAGATGTTTTGTAGTCATTTTAGGTCTTATCATGCTGATGTATGTTCCAGTGTTCATTTTCTGAAAGGTTTGGTTTTAATTAGATATTTGATGCTATAAAAAGGGGTAAGACATCATGATTGAAAGCTGTGATTCTCTCTGAGACCGTGTTCAGGTCAGGATTGGTTCAGGCGGGTGACCTTGGTACTGCAGCTCCACTGCCGTGGTATCACTAAAGCACAGACTCTGGCTCTAAATGACGTAAAAATCTCAAGATTGGCAGCTCCCGTATCTGAGATATTTTCGCTTTTGGCGTCATCCATCTATATATACAGTCTGTGGTATGAATTTTAGCATGCTGACATTAGTGAGCAGTCTTACAGAGCCACAAGCATGACTCTTGTTGAACCATGCATATCTTTCTCAAGATTCAACATAGCAAGCTATCAACGTTCAGTGAAAGTATATTTTTAAGGGTTTTATTGCCTTTTTTTATTAGTGCAGCTGAAGAATGACAGGAAATGAGAGAGAGAGGGGATGACAAACAGCAAAGGGCTGTGGGTCAGAATCCAACCCAGGCCACTGCCAAGGACTCAGACTACATGGGGTCATCCCTCTAGTAAAGGTATGATGCTAGAATTAAAATACACATGAACTTACTCTCTATATTACCTACTAGTGCCTTAAGAAATAAAAAAACAGGGGTCTACTTTTATAGGTGTGACACTAAGGAACAGGACCCCAATCTCATAGTAGTATAAACATTCACAAGTAATCAGCAGACCCCACAGCAGAGTCCTTGCCACAGGCAGAATGTAACCGAGGATGTGGAGGATCACAGGAGAAAGGAGTCTGTGGGGAATCTGAACTCATATTATCAAATACCATTCACGCATTGCTTTTAAATGACTGCAATTATTCTTTGAAGCACGATTAGCCCATTGAGGACTCTCTTGAGAACGGTGTGATGGATTAACTGTGTCACCCGCACACTTGTGTAATTTGACAGGGGATTGCAAGGAAACACTACAAAGCTGAGGAACACACAAGTTACAGTATATTAATGGGACTTATGTTGCGAGGTTCTGCATTACAAATCTTCAACCAAGAAACTGAGTGATTATTAATCACACACAGTCATGCCTTAAAGAAAGCCATATGAAAAGAACAGAAACAGACTTTTGGGCTAATTAGCAGTACTGAACCATGATTCATCACAGGCCATGTAGGTCCCAAATCCTCAAGTTATCTAACATCACTAATCTTCAAAGAGGAACTTGTGTTGTTTAGGGATTGCTGATAATGCATGCAAGGTGGAAATGTCGAACATTCTTGATTAGTGGACTCAAAAGTGACCTCTCTCTGTACGAAAATCTGACTTACAGCTGAAGTGAATTGCATGGGCATCAAACTGCCCTAAGACCTGAGCATTTTATTTCTATAACATGTCCTAGTGCACTGCGTCATGGTGTCTCTGCATTTCTGTCCTTGGGTCAGTTCAGTCTCTAATGTTCCTCTTCAGGCTTTTCATTTCTGTTTGTTGTAGGCTATGCCCTCACTTCCCCTTCGTTCACGCTCCACCTTCTGCCTCCAGTAATAAATTACCTTACCTGTCTGTCTCTCTGACCCTGACCGTGATAACTATTGATGAGACGATGGAACTCTTTATTCACAACCTCATCTACCCTTCATGCCGAGGGAGAGAGAAAAGCAAACCAACCACAGTGTGGACACACACTCAGAGGCAAAGAATGAAGGTTGACCTCTCACTCCTAATGGCACTGTATCCTGGACTGACCTCTGATTTCTCTGAGGACAGCCAGAGTGTCCTCTTTTAGCCGGCTGTAATTTTTTCTATGCAAATGAAAACCTTTAAGCTTACTTTCATTTCCCCAACCCACTGGCTTCCAAGACTAATCGGACATGGTAACAGTGCAGAAAGTTAATCTAACCACTCTTCCATCATCATTAGAGTTATTGATAGGCTGTGGAGAGCAGCGAGGGCTAGCAGAGCAGCAGGCCAGTACCTGTAGCCCACTCCAGCTGTTCTTTGGCTTCAGCCCAATGTCTGATTTACTCCTATAGAGTAGCTGTCACTGGAGGTGAGGTGATCTGTCACACTGTCTGCCCACAGGACCCATGGGTATAAAGAAAAACATACTGTATATGAGTCATGTATACTCACTGAAATATGTAGTTTTATTATGCTTCTTGTGAACTCTGCCTAACATTCCTCTTCTCCTCCACTTGTTGATCTGTCCTTTGTCACCACACACTTTAATTTGCCTCCCGTGATATTAAATATTGCTTTTCCCTCAGAGGTCTAAGCTGCTCATTCTCCATGTTACGAGGAGAGTAATAAATTTCTTCAGACTTGCCCTCTGTGTTGGCTGCGCTGTTGTCTGTGAGGCCAGAAGTTAATGGCCATGTTCAACGCTCCTCCAGACAACTTATGAAGCCGTGTGCGCCTGGTAAGGAGAGCAGCCTGTATTTACAGCCACGCTTTCCTCTGCTCGTCATCTACTGAAATTTCTTCCTGCAGAGGCTAATGTGGGCACCCGGGCCACTAAATCTTATGACATATCAGACCTCTGAGCAGGAGCAGTAAACACAGCCGGCTGGAGGGAGGACAGAGACGCTGGCTGATCAATAGAAACAGCATTTGCTTCCATTGTTTTTCCTCCTCTCAGCAGAATCGCCGCTCTCATAAAGAATCTGCTGCCTGCAATTAGGGTGGGCCTGCTGATGGTGTCTTGGGTGGACAGGGGATTAGATTTAGAAAAAGAGGGGGAGGGGGAGAAGTGATAATGGAATTGAAACGGTTAGAAACTGGCTAATGCATGGGATTCAAAAAGATGGGAAAGCATGAAAAATGATCAGAAAGAACAGATTCAGGTATTAGTGAGTGGGAAATAATGTATGCTCTAAAAGAAGCAGCAATCTTTGAATGATAATTTACCTCAGATGAAGGAAATTTTTGACATTGATATTTGTCCATTTATATTGAATTACATACAGTAAACCCCCCAATATGTCAAAAATATAGTGTCCCCTTTTGATCATCATTACTCTTAATCTGAAAGAAGTCATGGCTCTGGAGGTTGTGGCGAAGACGGTGATCAGATGGCGTCAGCATCAAAAACAGCATGCAGTGCACTACACAAGCAGTTAATTGGGTTAATAAAGAGCATGCTGCTTAGTGATTGGCAGGGAATGGTAGCTTTAGGTTTACTTGATTTGAGTTTACTTGAGTTTTAAATATATGAAAGGATAGGAGCCAAGAAGTGGTCTCCCTTAATGCACTTTGGCTAACATTTCTGCAGTTTCACGCCAAGAGTGAACTTGAATTTTAATTTTAACTGAGCAAGAGACAAAGAAAGAAATTGATATTTGCACCTGTGTGCTAATAGGTCTTCACATTACATTGTTTACATTGTTTATATTTGCAGATCAGATGCTGATTTGGTAATTTGCTTCGCTGAATAATTTTTAATATTTTTGCAACATATATTTTTATCTGCTATTAATGAGGCAGATTTGATTTTTTAATAAAGTAATCAATGATATAGCATTGCACTCCCATGGCATTGTTGGACTCATTTTTCCTTGTCAAAACCTGGTGCCTACATTACCCAAAATGCAACTCAAATGCTGAAAGTTTGGTTGGAGATACCAAGCCCCCTGGAAAAGCGTTAGTTGTTGATCCCAACATGGTTGTAGTGGCCAAACAGTGGTACTGCAACTTCTGTGTCCGTCACGTGACGCCATTACATCCGTATTTTAGTTTTTCTCACATTGGGAAGAGACGTTCGTAAATCAGAGTTTTTTTTTTTTGAGGTAAATCAGCTTCCCAGTATGAACACTTGAATGGCACTTATTTAAATCATTAGGTCCTAAAAGTTGTAAAATGCACTTCTAGCTGAAACCAGAGTTATTTTCCTTCATCTGTTCATGTAAATGAAAGCTGGGAGGTGGAGTTAAAGGAAACACTACAGATGGATGGAGAAGATCTGTAATTTTATACTTTTATTTTTTACTTTTATGCTTTTTTGCTTCATGTACCACTTATAACTCTCATAGGAATGAAAGGTGCATCTGATGCTGTATCCAGTTCTCTTCATACTGTGCATCCACACTCGAGCTACTAGCCTCAAGCAGAGACGAAGAGCAGGCTACAGACGTCTGGTAAGCTCACTTCTTTCTAACTCTACACCTGCAGATTTTTTCATTTCCAAACTTGTCTTCAGCTCCAACTGACGCTGACTCAAGTGACATCACTTGACCACATTTATCAGATTTCGAGCAGCTTCCTCTGGTGCCACAGAAGATTTTATAGGCTACATCTTTTTTTCACATATGCTACTATCACTAATCCCCAAGACCTACAAACAGACTTTGATGTGTAAAATCTGCATAGTCCCCCTTTGACTGAAGATTGAATTGAAAGTGACACAAAGGAAGAAGCATTGTACATTGAGAAAACTGAAGTGAATGTGAGTAATTTGTCTGTACCTACACTGAGTGAGTGAGTATTTATCAGCACCAGCGCATGCAGACACACAGAGCTGTGTCTGACGCAGCCTACTGTCCCACGTTTCTGCTGTAATGTTGGATCTGGGAGTTCCAGCACGTCCGCCATGTCTTGCTGGTCTCTGGACGTGCATGGTTGGGTGAGAAAGGGGACTGGTTAGAGCACTCTCACCACCTATTACTGCTGAACAGGCACACCTGACCCTCCATAAATTTGCTGCCTGCTTCGCCACTCATTTCCAATGCTAAACAAGTACTGCATGTCAGTCTCACACCTCTATCTCCCTCCTTTCTTTTTTTTTTTTTAAAGGCAAAGTGATTTTTTTCATAACACATTTGGTATCGCTGGCTTATCTTATGGGACTGCAGCAATATATGAAAATGAGATAGGACATATTAGCCACTGACTTTCATAGGCTCCTCAATATTAGATCCCAAACACTGTTAGAGTTGCAATAACAAGGGTAGCTTTATGAAAAGATGAAGAGGATAACCTTTAAAAGAAAAAAATGTCATTTTAATGTGAGGCAATATCCCTAAACAAAAGCCTCAAAGATGTAGTACTGAACCGTCCTCAACCAAACGTACATAAGTTACAACACCTTTTTTGTCCTATTATGCTTGAAAAAAAAAAGTCACTGCAGTGTTCAGAAAAACATAAAAACATTGTGTTCAATCACAGCAAATAAAATACAAAGAACACTTTGTACATTTTTTATTGTGCTGTGGTGGTATCTTTTTTTGTTAATTTTTTATTTAGTGACTCATTTAAACCATACATGTACTTTGTTCTCCAAGATACAGAATCAATTCATCATACAGTATCAATGAATAAGCCAAACAACATGCCATAGCATAATCATAAATCCAAAAGTAAAATGAATTGAAACTGAAAGCTAAAATAATAATAATCATGATCATAAAAAAGGAAATGCATAGTATTAAAATAAAAAAAATATTTACTAACATCTTAATAGGTAGATGAAAGCTCATTGCCAGACAGCACTAGAAGGAGGGGTAATAAAGTATGTCAATATAATGATCCTCCTTATTCATAATAAAATAATAATTGCCCACCACCCAAATGGGAGAGAAGTGGGAGGGAAGCAGAGGAAAACAGCTTTTAAAAAACCCTATGATCAATACATAGGCCTTTAAAATGTATTTTAGTTCACATGGTTATGGTGTTCATTTCATTTTTTCCATCTGTTATTGGCTATGTTATGTGCTGTGGTGGTATCTATGCAGATGATTTTGGCCTCCAATATAATGAGGGTCAAAGAAAAAGCACAAAGAAATGACATTTAAAACATTAACCTATGAAGAGGGGTCAACATGTAAACATTACTTCATTTTAAAAGAATCACAAGCCGAGGAGATGTGGAGGGTAGCAGCATCCAGTGAGAAAGGATAGAAAATATGTCTGTGAAAGCATTACAAGTCCAAACAAATGCTGAAATCCTGTGAAGGGTTGGCAGGTTGCCTTGGCACTGTGATGTTGTACCTGGTTTGGGGACACACAAAGAAACAAAAAACTACAAAAGAATATTAATACATACCGTATGCCTCACAGTCTCTATACAAGAGGAGAAAGGATCTCACCTGTCTTCTGTCCAACAGTGCTCCAGTGAGCTCCCTGACACACATAATCCTGCTTAATCCCTCTCTCACCCTGCTGACCTTTCTCCGCTCTGTGGTCTGACCGCCTGTATGAATGTGAGTGTATGAGCTCTTTCCTGTGTGCCCATGAATTGACATGTTGGCATAGTGCCCCACTGCACTGGAGCGAGCAGCCATACATGCATACACAAACACAGATAGACTTTGGTGACCTTCATTTGAGCTCTTTCCTGTTCATCGGGTCCATCGGGGAGTTGTTGTTTGAGCCAGAGCTCGACTTCGGATCAAAGGAGAACAATGTGATGTTGCATTAAGCCCATCTGAAAGCGATGCATAAAATCGTTTTTTCTTTGCCGTTCAGGCGAGTAAGATGGTTATTGTGGCTTTCCACCTTCTACTTTGTGCCATAATCAGAAACAGGAAAGGATGCTGTTAACCTGTATGGTTTTTAATGAGATGGAATGAGGACTAGAGAAAAGGATGACACTGGTTAAATCAGCCTTAAGGAGACTGAGTGCCAGGGGAGCTCAAGGACAGCATAGTTAATGGGGCATCAGACAGATGACAGGGAAGGAAGGAAAAGACAAGCGAGAGACACGAGACGTGTTGGAAAATTTCCATTTGTGATATAAAGATGAATATTAACCAGAAGTGATGGGGAACTGAACACCACGGTCAGTAACTTTAATGGTATCACTCTGAGAGCTTTTACAGTGGATAATATTTGCCCTTATTCTGTTATCTGGTGGGTCAGGTAGCTTTTAATATCAGGTGCTAAATTTTAGTGTGTTGCTTCCATATTGATGTTTTATAGTGTGTGATTTTTTTTTTTTTTTTTTTGGTGTTGTTCAAGTTCTCCCTTCTTGAGCAGATGTCAGTCAGCTTGTTAGTCCTGCTGCAGCTGCCAACCTGGATCCTCGGCCACGACGGGATGTCAGCACTCACCCGTCAAGTGTGAGAGTCTATGTGGCACTTCTGCCCTACTTCCTTGGGACTTGACCTAGCACCACTTCTGTGTGTGTGTGTGTGTGTGTGTGTGTGTGTGTGTGTGTGTGTGTGGGGAAATACATACATGTGAGAGTAGCCCCCGGCTGGCCAGCTGCATGACTGTTACCTTCTTTGCTCTTCAGACAGTGATGTTTGTGTATGTGAGTTAAATATATCCCTGTTGAATTCACTTCAGAAAACTGTTAACTACCCATGTAGTATGCATCCTTGCGTGTATCCTTGCAACTTGGGCAGTCAGCATTTAAGCACAGTGTGAACAAATGTGTGTGAGTGCACTCTTGCCCAAGGACCAAATGTGATTAGTCAGTAAGATGTGCTAAACCTCCAAAGTGTAGAGGTAATTTCTTATGAGAAATATGAGTAAGTTTACAGTTACAACTAGTATTGAACTTAGGCATTAGAATTAGTTTTAAGTTTGGGGATTATTTGAGAGGATGGTAGTTTATGGGAGCATACAAGTTTTGCTTGTTTGCATATTTTATCTCATTAAGATAAACTTTACAGTACTACCAACCATTTTCCATATATATATATATACGTATGTATATATATATATATATATATATATATATATATATATATATATATATATATATATATATATATATATATATATATATATATATATATATATATATATATATATATATATATATATATATATATATATATATATATATATATATATATACGTATATATATATATATATATATATATATATATACGTATATATATATATAACGTATATATATATATATATACTTCACAGTATAGATGGATTACCTATGTTCCAAGAATCCAGACATTTGAATTTTGTCGCATCACTGTTTTAAGCTTGATTAATTTTCTTGTTGGGTTTTTTTGTGTCTCAAGTACACCAAAATCTACTCAGGCATAAAAGCATCAACCTTTTAAAGGCATGATAATACCAAACTGATTATTCTTTTAACAGTATTCAGGTTTAGTCACATGCGTGTCTGTAATTTTGTAACAACATATCCATGTGCAGCTATAACAGTTATGGGTTGAACAGAAACTCAATAGTAGACACAGACACAAGACAAAAAAATCCAGACAGGGAGTGAACAAAATCCAAAATCACGGAACATGTCCAAAAACTAGGACTGTCAATCGATTGAAATATTTGATCCTGATTAATTGTGTGATTTTCCATAGAAAATTGCAACAAATTGAAAATTAATCACACATGGTTTCATCTGTTCAAAATGTACCTTAAAGGGAGATTTGTCAGGTATTTAATACTCTTATCAACGTGGGAGTGGGAAAATATGCTGCTTTATGCAAATGTATGTATATATGCATTACTGGAAATCAATTAACAACACAAAACAGAAACCCACACAGGTACTGCATTCAGCAGAAATATACTCAGATCATAACATGGCAAACTCAAACCCAACAGGCAACAATAGCTGTCAGTGTCAGTGTGCCAACTTGACTATTACTTGCCCCAAACTTAGTATGAGAAGGTTGGTACCAATGGATTAGGTTGTCTAGTTTCATGTGATACCAGTATTGTCACTCTGGCTTTAAAACTGAGCTGGCTACAACCTAAAAGTTGCAACTTGCAATAATGTGCAAAAAATGAAGAGCATTAAAACAAACTTGCATTAATGTGTTTTTAGTGTGTTAACTTCAAAAGCCTAACAACAACAAAAAAACATAGAAAACATTCATTTGAAATGCTAGAACACAATGAGAACACGGTAGAACAAATGCAATCTGGCAGGGCAACAACGAAAATCAGGGAGTATATAAACAGGGAAGACTAACGGCAAAATCAGAGCCAGGTGAGTTAACTGAGGGCAGGTGAGGTTAATCAAGGAGGCAGGAAAACACACAAAGACAGGAATTAAAACCAAACAGGACATATGAGGAGTGAACTTATCAAAATAAAACAGGGAACACTTCAAATGAATGACACGAGGAATACAAGAAAACCCCAAAACTTCACACGACAAATCAGAACTAATATAGGCCACTAAAATGATATAATGCAAGATTGTCTAGAGTCTTTACAAAAAACCCAAATGGCCTCTGTGCACAGAACCAAACCGTGACAGCAACACCCAGCTTCTTATGTGCCAGGTCTTGACGTGTTTAAATGCAACAGTGAATGGATGAAAACAGCCCCAGCTGGAAACCAACAAGGAATAATATACTGTTAACTTTAACACTAAAGGTGACTGACTTTAGTGTAAGCTGATTATCACACTGCTAGGGAGGTAGACTACAGTATGTAAATCAATGTGAAGACAGCTCAGTGTAAAAGGCTGATGTTTAAACTCACAGATGAGAGTCAGATCTTCTCTTGGTCAGGAGTTGTTTGATAGGATCCAGCTGACTGACCACATCCTTCAGTAGTGAATTCTCCAGGGTGGCGCCTCTGAATACCTGTGTTGAGAGCTGTGTGTGCATGTGTGTGTGTGAGTTGTAGGGGAGCACGCTGAGCGATGAGTGCAATGTTGGGGAGGTGCAACCTCAGCGCAACTCAGCAACCGAGAGGATCAATCATCCAGGACAGCCCTGAACAGTGGAGCTGCTGGTCTACATGTTAAAGACAGATGTGTAGTACACATGCAGGCATACAAACCATGTAAGTTTATAAGCCTCCCCTCTATCTTCACCCAAGGCTGCTGTAATCAATCCTGCTGCATGCTGCTCTGCATCCCATCTGTACTGAGCTGTCCGACTGCTGCTGCGGACGATGAACAGTAGTGTGATCACACCCTCTCGTCTGCACCCTGTACCCAAAAAGCACCTCAGACACATGTGAAGCATGTCCTGAATGAAGCACCGAGTCCCTCCAGAGAGATCCAGCCCAGATTTAATTTGCTCTTTTAACAACATAACATCATGAAACACACCAAAACAAGTGAAAAAAAAAAAAATAAACATTTTAATTGAGGTGGTGACATCTTACAGAGTGGAAATGGGTGAAATGCAGAGTAAAAAAATGCAGCAACCGAATTTCCTCTTGGCTTGACGAGAAAAAAAAAATCGATGTTGCTTTATTTGCAATCTGCATTCTCTGACCTTATATAAACTATTGTCTTCAACAAATCAGAGGTAAACAGTCAGGTTACCAGCACAACTTTAAATCTGTAGATAGTATAGACCTATAATGAGGTGTAATTGTCCTCGTCATGAATCCAAATTACTTGTCAATAGATTAATTCACACTTAAGTTGTTGCAACGACATGCGGACAGTGTGCAGAGGTAGAGGAGAGGAGGACCTCTAACCCCATCATGGACATGTGATGACAAACTGGATGAGGCCAACAGATTATTGCTGAGATTTGGTGCCATTTATCCTTTGCAACCTTCATTGTTTTGTCAAAGAGAGGCTTGTTGATGTAGGCCATATTGCTCTAGTGTGTAGGCAACGACACGGCACATTGAACACATAGTGATTTATAACCCTTCACAACACTGGAGGTCAAAGCATCTGAACAGAACTGTATGATGGCACATAGTGTTAATGTCAGGACTGACAGGTAATACCCCAGACCAAGGAAGCTGTTAAATGTAACTCACTTCAATCCGGTTTACAAAGGCAGCTACATTTCACTCAAAGCAATTGAGTGCTCTAGATCTGCTCTGGAAATACAACTGTAAAAATTCAATGATAGCATTTTTCCCAAAGGAAATATAGCAAAAAATCCCACTTGAGGATTTAATTAAAAGAAATAATTAGCAACTGCCCTACAAGGAATCCTGTGATATCCTCCAGATCAGAAAAGCAGTTTAACCATTTGCAGAGTAGAAGGTTAAAAATACTTGATAGAAATTTTTTTCTAAAAATGTCTGCTAGTGTGAAAAACAGGGTTCATCTTTATTTTTCATAATAAATATAGACTTTCTCACATTTTAACAATTACAGTGGGCGATTATTATACAAACAAGGATGTAGGAGAGCATTGATTGGCCACAACACATGACTACCCACCAAGATAACAACGCCTCAGAGAAGGAGAAAGAGTGTGTGACGGACTGATGGACAGAGGTGGTGTGGCAGCGACGTCTGAGGTTATTAATATCAACCTGAAGTTCAGTGGCTCAGTTCCAGATCAGGTCAGATCAAATCAGATTTCCATATTTCTTTTCTCATATTCATAATAAAAGAGCTGAGCCCAAGTTAAAAAAAAAAAAAATTCATGCATCCCTTAAATGGTAAAGGTTGCCCCACACCTCAGTTTCAAGAGATGGACAGCCATACAGCCATTACAGAAAGTATGTTGAATGAGAGTTGTTGGTAGTCTACCGCCCCCTAGTGTGAGCCAGAGGAACCATTAGACATAACTGGCAGACATTCAGAGAAAACCAAGAGATTGCAGTAACTGAACCCAAAACCAGTGTAGTAAAAAAGAAAACGTGAAGCACCTAGCGTTTAGCAACACTACTCCACAATGTTACTGCTGTGAAGTGAGCCCATATCCCACTGGTCTTTCCCTCATCTCCATGCTGCCCCTTCTTCTCAGCCAGCTCCAGGGCCTGCTCAGGTATAGTATGTTCTTTCTGAGTGTTTTCTGCGTATCAAAGAGTTTTAGAGGATCTGCTCGGTGCTAGAGGCGGAGATGTCGAGTAGTCTCCAGGCAGCATACGGGTTGAGCTCCTCCTGGTCTCGACACAGAGCCCATACATACATCATCCTGAGTACTTTATCCTGGAGGGAGAACAACAGATGGGTAAAATGGGGAAGGCCGACACACACTTTAAAAGAATTTTTTAAAAAAATCAAATATAAACATATAATTTGTGGTTATGTTAGCCTTATGTGAGCCATGAGACCAAAAAAGAGAAAGGTTAGACTTCAGGGCATGTGAAGGTAAGTGACAGCTCACAGATACACCAATACAAGACTGGTGTCAGCTGCCAGGCAATAGTAATAAGAGTATAGCCAATCAGGTAGGTGTGTAAATAATTAGGTCCATTCTAAAAAAAAAAAAAAAGCATTGGATATCTGAACTGAATAGAATAGTACAGATTGAACTGAATAGATTGACCCCATTGTCACCAATACATTACATATAAAAATACCCATATTAAAATAGAAAATACAATTATACAATTACAGAGTGTACAATCCCAAGTTACCTTTTCATTGCAGACAACCAACCACAGTGAATCACTGGAACCTTTGCTGATGACTCATCTATTTTGTATCATAACATATACAGTATATTTTCTGTTTTAATATAGGCACTTTTCTGTGTAATTATTTTTCTACATGAATGTCTGAATATCTGGTGTTATTTATTATTTACGATGGACTTACTAACCTTAAAGATGTTGTTGTCTTGTTAGAAGTGACCTTATTATGTACACACCCACTTAAACGACTGCACTTGTGTCAATTATCCAGCGCTACCCTCATTACACCGAGAATCAGAGTCAGCTGCCAGAATACATTGTTTAGCATTGGAGAATTTTGGCAAATTTCACTGGGGTGCTACCCACATAATCAGCTGTGCTGCTCATCCCACAAACGCATGATCCTCACAAGTTGAACATCATTGTGAAGGTAAATAAACAGGCTTTCCAACAACGTAAAATACAATTCCAATTAGCACTGTAACAACAAAAACTAATCCACCAAACAAATTTGTGACCTTTTTTCAGAGTTTATATAAAACCCAAAACGTCTTACAGAAGTAGAGACCAAATACTAGTAGACTGGCTAGGGAGTGTTACTTCTCAAATACATGTATCAAAAAACTGATGCTGTTTCAATGCTGTTTGTCTGTCTGAGAACGATAACACACAATGGACTAGTGTGAATGATTCAGCTACCCAGAGTGATTGCTCACATTATTTTTCAGTTAGCTGTGCCCAGTCAATACCCAGATGTCCCATTTGTCCCTAAAGCCAAGAAAGTCTGAAAGTGGAAAAAGATTTAAAGGTCTGTGACAAGATGGGGAGAAACAGTGACAAGCTGGGTGTAGGAGACACTTAATACTATAGTCCATTAGAAAAGAGTCTGTCATCTGATATCCAGACATTTGGATCCAGCTAATAAAACAATACATCCACCATTAATCCTTTTTTAATCTGAACACTGGACGGATGCCAACTACTGCACTGTATTGAGAGGATACCTTGACCTCTCTGCCAATCACAGGTGTCTCTGAGGAGCCCTGGGAGGACAACACCGCTGATTTATAACCAATAACGCTTTAGTCTGGGTCTTGGGTCTAAATAAATAAAAGCCATGCCCAAACAAAAAGTGGCTTAATAGTCTCATAACGTTGTCTTGGTTCATCATTTGTAAGAAGTTCTAACACATTTGTGATTACGACAAAATGCCAGCTGATGTTTTGTTTGGATCTTTATCACAGGAGACATTTTGACTTGTAACGGTGTTCCAGTGAGCCAGCATGCACAATACCCCAGGTACCAGGACCTGCAGCTATCATTGTTATTGAATACACCTGTGCTTTTCCTACTATGACATGTCAAAATGTCTGCAGTGAAAACGGTTTCTTACTTCTAGAACATTACACACCACAAATACAATTTAAATTTGCTGTGTTTTCAATCATCAAAGTGGCGTTTGTGTACTTGTTCGTGTAACTTACAGGGTCTCCCTCCACCACCTCTCCTTTGGTGTTTCGGATCACCATGACTAATTGAGCCTGGAACGTGATGATCAGCACTGGACCCTGTTCCATCATCTTCCCCATGGCCAACTGTAGTAGAGGATACATATACATACATTACTGAATGACACACATGATTTTTAGACAGCATTCAAGTATTAAATTACTTTCTCGTGGCTCAAGAGATACTTAAAAATACAGAACTTATGGTAGACACAATTCCTGTGAGGTCCTAAACAGTCTGAGAATATTACCAGCTAAACACAAAATACAATAAAGTTATGAAGACCAGTGACACTCGCTCGATATTTGACAACACTGACATTTGCCTGACTTGGTTTATACTTTGATTTTGCATTTTTGCAAAGTTGTCCCTGCATATAACCATATACTGTACACGCTAACCTCTTCAAATAAAGTAAAACATTTGTGCATTAGAAAGGCTTCTAACTGCAGTATGTTAGCATGGCTGTTGTTGTCATATATCTGTTTTCACAAAGTAGGTGAAAAGCAAATAAAAAAGAGAAGGTTGAGACAAATATCATCTATTAATGCTTGGATTCTAAATCCGCTCACCTTAACTGGTTTCACTTGTTCATGATAATTCATGTTAATTCATTTGGTTTATAAAAAAATCCAAGCAGCAACTATCATTTAGATAACCAGCTATTGGCATGAGGCCAAATGTTATTTTGAATCCTTACCAAAACGCCAGTATTAATTGCACACTAGTGAATTAATGGGATTTAGCAAAACCTGGGAGTGTTGTGGAATGTCAGAAAGACTTCATTAATAATGTTGTGAATGCAGTCTGGCGAAACTTACATCAATGTTGTCAATGTCCAGGATCTTTGAGTGAAACTGGAGTCCCATGGCTTTGGCTTGTTGAATTGGGTGTGCCAGCTGGCTGTATGTCTATGCATCCAATATGGAGAAAAACAAGATAACACTATGACTTAACATTTCCCTTTCAATATGTACACCAATATCACCAATGTGCTCTGTAGGCAGTCTAACTGCTGCCTTTACATATCAGTAAGAAATGAAATATCTGGTAGGTGTGCCTGTTTCGGCTTTTCAAACACGAGTGTGAGAAAGGTCGTACCGCTTCATAACACCAGTCCTTTAGTACCTCCAGCTCCCCTCGGATCATCGCCTACATGGACACAAAGCAAACACTACCTTAAAAAACTTCCTTGATACACCTGGAAGGGTAAATAAAGACCTGACGACAGAGATCAACTTATGGTTTATATTTGTACATCCCAGTCTGTGTCACAAAATCCCAGATTACATCTGCTGTAATTTAACATTGCATAAAAATAAAACATTTCTAGTCAGAAACATCCTCTGGCCTTTTGTCCTAACTTGAGCTATTCATACTAAACTTTTCTCAAATGGATTAAGATAAGATAAGATAAGATATTCCTTTATTGGTCCCACAGTGGGGAAATACACAAAATGACTCCATTACACAGCCACTGGTAATGTATCAGCGTTGTTTGCAGTCCAACATACCTCCAATATGTTGGGGATGATATCTCGTTCACACAGCTTGAGGAAAGAATCTTTGTCAAAAGATGGGTCCACCTTCAAAATCTCTGTTAGTACTTCAGACATCTCCGTCTTAGAAAATAGCCCACCTTAATACACGTGAAAACAGACAGGAAACACATCACATGGCGTTCAGCAAACGAAAAATGAGTAGTAGAACAGACTGAGGCTAAGCAGTTACATGTATAGAAGCATCTCTGACAAAAGACAGTTGCTGATAAGAAATGACCTACTGCTGGGCTCATAACAGGTCTCTTACTAAGGCAACATAATCTGGGCCATTAATTTACTTTCCTTATTGTGAAGCTGTAGAACATAATGTATATATGATTTTAAAAAATAATTTATAGGTACCTGTAGATACCCTGAAGTACACATAACCTTTGTATCTTCTCTGTTATAGCTTGATTCAACCTCTTAGTGTCATTCATGCAGACTATGAAACCAGAGGTCTCTCACCTATGAGGTCAGTCATCTTGTCGGTGACAGCACGAGATGCTCTGATGAGGGTGTTGTCACTCTCATCATACTTCATCTTCATTTCAAAGAACCCTGCAGTGAGCCAAATTCAGATCATTTTAAGCTGAAACATGCAGCTTTCCTGAGAAAAAAAGTAATTCTCTCATAACAACAAATCCTTGAAATTTCATGTCATATAGTCAGTTCATATACAGAGATTAGACATTTTTTTCCTGTCAAATATATGACATTCCACAATAAATAAAATTAAATCAAATAAAAAGCCTTTAAACAGAATATGCACTATGTGATGCCACTAAAATGCCACCGTGGAGGGCTGCGGATGGGTTGTTTTATGCAGTGCAGGTACAGGTAATAAGTGAATAAGTCCCATATTACCAGTTCCATTTGAGCTAAAGGAGGGCAGTTCTGGAGGGCTGACTTAAATCAGCCATAAAAGTGCAGTAGATTTATCATATTACTGACAACGGATGTACTGGCTCAGATTTAGGGATTTAGCACTTGGGAACATTTTGCTGTAGAATCATTTATCTCACCAGAGCTGTGTAAAACCAGCACATGCACGGCAACCTGAATGATGAGCATTTCACTAAACTCTTGCAAACTATTCCAACTAACTTTATCACTTCTCAGCAATTAAATGGGAGGGCAATCTCCATTCCATTTTATTTTCCCATACAAAATTGCATATTTAAAGCCTATTGAACTCCATATCACTGTACACGCAACACATAATTGCTGGTGCACTCATTAAAAGCTGACTTTAAGTAAACAGCCAAGGATGCATACAGAAAGAAAGAGAGATCTGTTAGTCCTTACTGTTGAAGACCATATTGTTGTCTTTGAAGTCCTTCCACTGCTGGTACCATTTTGAGTCTTTGTGGAGCACCACACCCATTGCTTCCCTGAAGAACACACCAAGAAAAGCTTCAAAGAGTGGACCAAGACAAGACTTGTTACTATTCCAAAACACCAGTTTCTCTTCTGGAAAACAACATCAGATGACAGTTTGCCTATCTCTGCAAGCTGTGACATTTCGTTATAGTAGTTCAGAGAGTTGTGTAGTCTCTCTCATAGTTTTCTAGTTTTGACTTGGTTTAATATCCTGTATTTTAATAATAATAAGATAAGATATTCCTTTATTGGTCCCACAGTGGAGAAATTCACAATAATAATGATTTGACTGTATACGGCCATATAAGTGGCATCAGCTATCTCTGAACCTGAGAGGTCTTCACCTCTCAGCAGCAAGCAGAGGGCACTCACGTACTCATTGGCTTCGAAGACCTTGCTGTCATCCCCTGCCCCCTTGGAGGAGAACTCGCTCCTTTTCCTGAGTCTGGCAGGAGGCCGATAAGGACCAGTGTGACCCAGGTCACCGATCTCTTTCTTAACACTCTCCATGCCCTTAAAACAGATGAACGGGGAGCGGATAAGAAAACAACACATAAGTTCCAGTATTCGGGTATATGATGATATTCAGGACTCTGACTTTGTATTATTCTTAATTCATTTTAAACAGTATTCAATAGTACTATTTCCTTAACCTTGAGCAGTTTATGGAATATGACAAATGATTTCCCTAACAGAGCAACAGAGAGAGCAGTGCAAAAAAAAAATATCAGTAAATAAGTTACACAGGTCTTAAGATTCACCTTCAATCTTACAAGATTATGTTTCAATTCATATTTATCTGTAGTTTATTCAAGAGAGACAAAAAACAATAAATGTAGTTTAACTTTTGGTAAACAAGGAAATATATCTGCACCACAATAAGCACAGTGACTCCATACCTGTGATATTGCTCTGAATGCACCAGTCTTCCCCAACATCTCTCCACCTTTAGATACAGACTCTGCTGAGGTCTTTGCTGTTTTGGCTGCTTCCTCCATTCCATCCTTAATTTTCTTCCCAATTTCTGACCGACTGACCTCCTCCAGCCCCTGTCCACACACACACAGACACACACACCTTTTAAGGTTGGATGGATCGACTTGTATCTATTATATGACAATCAAAAGAAAGGCTGAATCTGATTATAATACTGTAATTAAATTTACCTCTTTAACTGTCTCAGAGATATTTCCCAACTTCTTCCTGAGAACATCGGAGGTCTTCACTGTTTCAGACTCTATAGTTTTCTGGTAACAGGGACAGGGGGCAGAGGAGGCATTGCCAAACTTAACAATAATGTTTCATAATAAAATAGATAGAAATGTTGTGTTTGTGGCCAAATACTCACGTATTTCCTTCGAGCTTGTTTCAATGCATCTGACTCCTCCAGTTTTTTAGCCTCTTCCCGGAACTTCCTGATGCTGTCTTTCATTTCTTTGTTCTTGTTTAGCTCTTGCTTAATGTTGTCCAGAAACTCCCCGAGGAAACCTTTTCTGCCACCGCCTCTCTCCCCTGACAAATATCGTACCTGTAGAAGAGGTGACTGAGGCACCTTGTCGGTATGAATGAGAAACAACACCTAGGATTAATTTAGTCCAAGCATATATGACTGCTCAAGGTATCTTGATAAACTCTGCGAAGGAAACAAGTATAATAACTTGCAAAGACAGCAAAAGCACATTAGAATAATCAATATGCACTGTAGTAGACTTTGTACCAAAAGCTGATATTTCAGCAAACGTGCAATATTAACAGCACTAAAAAAATTCAGTGCAAATGTAATCGCACGGAATAAAGTCTATGCTGCATATATGTCATTTAAAGTGCTCCCGCTTCTTTTGCAAATGAATGCAGACTAGTAGAAAATCCCTGCAATAAATCAGATCTTCATGAAGGTTATGATGCTCAGTCAGGTGTTTATGGTAAATTTGGAGGCTGTAGTTTGTGGTGCTGTTGGAACTGTACTGCATTATACTGGCAGGTGTTTTTACTATTTTTTTCACCCCATTTATATCTGTGAGGGATTCTGCATAATGCAATACATGGTGCTAGGTTATAACAATACATTTAAGTTTGTCTTCTTATATAAAACTGCAGAGAGACTTTGTTGGCGTTGGGGGAGCATAATCCCACCAAACACCAGGAAACCTCTCCACACAGGAAGGTAGATAGTACCACATTGCCTGCAAAGTACGTCAGGATATCCAGAAGGAGGTAAGGAGGTAACATAGCAGCTTATGTCAGGTGTTCGTACCTGTGAAGAGCAATTGAGGAGGACCCCACGTATCCTGTAGACATTGGGTCTGTTGTGAAGTAGCAGGTAAGAGGAAGGGAATGCCACCAAGCCTCTTCTTACACACATCTGGAGACAGACACAAGAAGTCAACCTCAAACTTTAGCATACAAACGCTTCATAGTTGGGCATGTCCATTGATAGATGAGACGCCGTAAGAATTAGCTGAAACGTCGACATAAAATGAGAATGCCATGTCATTCATTTTGGAGGAAAAGTCAATAAAGTGATAGCGTATATAACTAATAAAGAGACACTATATTCATTGTGGGGCATGGGGGGAAGTCATTACATGCAGCTATATACACAAGTTGATATTTTACTTTCGTCCTGGGCTTCAGTTCAAACACCGGCTGGACATCTGAATATTCAAAGCTAACTTTGCTAGCTAACGCTACGTTACCAGCCTCGTCAGGAAAATATAGTCCAACGCTCGTAGTCACTGGTAATGCTACTTCAACATAGTTTAAGTTATTCCCCTATTATTTCGTGGTGTTTAAATGCCGATATTTAACACAAAAAAAGTCCTAAGCACTCACCTGATAACACTGACACAAGGGGGTCGCCATCTTGAATGTAGTGCCTGTGACCTTCTTCCGGTGATGACCTTCTGTATCCACGAGGGGGGGTCATGAGCGCTGAACAGACAACTCTAAAGCATACATGCACCCTCCTCCCCCCACCACTGACAAACTCAAGCTGATATATTGTTCAGATTGGCATAATTTAAGAACATGTATTTCTCTGCATCATTACACTAGCATTATCCTTGTCGTAAACGAATAAAACTGTCACCAAATGTTACTGATATTTAACTAATTCCGCCATAAATACATGACAGGAAAGCTACAAGTTGGTAATCTCAAATGTTCATTGGTCCACTATTATTGACAGGCAATGCAATAACACACACGCGCGCGCGCGCGCACACGCACACACACACACACACACACACACACACACACACACACAACAACAAAAACAGACAAAGCATTTCAAATACTGAGGTTTATTTATCAAAACACCTTACAGAACAAAAGCAATGACAGGTGAAGCATGATGGAAAATAAAATTAAAAATTTGGTCTCTAAAAAAAAAAAAAAAAAAAAGTAAAATTTAGGCAAAAACTAAAACACTTTCACTGTGAACAATTGCTAACTAAAATAATTTCACTGTTACAAATATCCAACAAACCAAGTGGAGTTAATATGAATATCCTAATGGCAGGTCAGGTGATAGAGAGTTTGGACATTAAGGACTAAATGAAATGTCAGATGAAGACATAATTTATGCATTTCTGTCAATCCTAACATCAATTTCTCTTCCATTCAGCCGATAGCCATTCATGGTCCGGCAGACGCGCTCAGCAGTTTCAGGGGTGTCGAAGCGAACCACGCCACAGCCCTTGGATTTGCCATTTTCCATCTTGATATCAGCATACTGAACCATGCCTGCAGATGGAAAACCACCAATGTCAGAAGTCATACTGATATAAGTAAGCAAATAATTAAATATACAATACACAATACAATATACAAACTATGACTACCCTTACCACATGTGTTGAAGGTATCCTTTAGCATCTTCCAGTTGAAGTCAAACGGCAGCTGAAAAACAAAGTCCAAATTGATTATAATCCTACATGAGGAGACCCTAATCAAATTATCTGTTAACTTCCCTGCAGAGAAATACTTACATTTCTGACAAAGATCTGGCATCCCTTCCTGACATTGCTGCCCCCAGTTCCTCCAGCTCCTCCAAAGGAATTCCCACCAAATCCACGATCCATGTCACCAGAGCGATCAAACTGACCACCAATACCTCCAGACCCCATCCGATCCATGCCAGAGCTCATGCGGTCAAGGCCACCGGAGGAGAAGCGGTCAAGTCCTCCAGTGGAGCCCATGCGGTCGAAGCTGCTGGCCATTCGGTCAAGCCCGGTGTTGCCCATGCGATCCATACCCATTGAGGAGCCAAAGTCCAGGCCAGAACTCATGCGATCCAAACCAGACGAGCCCAAGCGGTCAAACCCAGATGGGCCGAGGCGGTCCATGCTGGAGCCCATGCGGTCCAGGCCAGGTCCAAGCCTGTCCATACTAGGCCCCAGGCGGTCCATCCCGGAGCCCATCCGGTCGAACCCAGAGCCCAGCCTGTCCAGGTCAGACCCACGGTCCATCCTGTCCATGCCCATCCGATCTATTCCTCCCATGCGGTCCATGCTGGTTCCCATGCGGTCCATTCCAGAGCTCATCCGGTCCATACCCAGGGAGTTACCTATAAAAAGTAAACAGAAGGAAAATAAGACAACGGATATATCAACCATCTAAGTTGAACTGAGCATCACACCTGATGAGGTTTATCAGATTATCTACGAGAGGAATTTTAACAAAAGCCTGAAAATACTAACCCATTCCTCTTTCAAAGGAGTCACCAAAATTATTGCGAGACATTCCCATTTCATTTCGCCCAAACTCCCTGTCAAAAGCACCACCAATCCCACGGTCCATCTCTGATAATGCAAGAGATGAAACCATTAGAAACAAACAGCAAGACGTGAAATTGTTTCACGCTTGCTTTGGAGCGCTCAACGCATCTCCTTACCATTCATTCTGCCCATCCCTGAAGAGCCAAAGCGATCCATGTTGTTCATTCCTCCAAAGTTGTCCATTCCTAGAACAGAGCAGAGAAAAGTCTTAATGCCAGAGGGCTCAACCAAAGAGAGGACAGGCTGGGTATGGAAATCTGATGCTTTGTAAATGCAGCAGCTGAGGTAAAAATCTTCTCTACATACCACCTCCTCCACCACCACTGCCGCCACCGCCGCCTCCCATACGACCTCCCATGTTACCAAAGCCCATTCCATCCATTCCTATTAGTAAGAAGAGTGATTAGCCACTGATTTCACTGGTGTCTTTTATTCAAGAGTTGAAGAAAAACAATGCTGGAGCTAGTTACCTCCACAATGGCCCATGTTACCCATTCCTCCACCTCCGCTACCACCACCACCACCACCACCACCCCCTCTGTTGAGTTGGGTAGCATCAATGGGCTGGCCACCAGGTCCCAGGCCCAAACCAATACCACTCAGGCCACCTGGACAGAGAAAATGGGTGCAGTATGAAGACAATGTCTAAAAATGTGTCTGTAGAAATTATGTCCACATTATTCCTTTTCTTTGGTATCAAAACTGCAGAGGAACCACAACTGTGAAATATTCTGTCAATATCTAAATATTCAGTATGTCAGCAAGGCCCCAGTGACTCCTGACAGACCACCCAGTGTATATCATTAGCAATATCTGAGCGGTAAACAGAGTCATTATTGCTAACGGTGTGTGTGTGTTTTAACATCACAGATGCAGTTCTGCACCAAACTGGAAGTTGTAATTGTAATTAAAAACTTCTGGAAAGGATACTGTAGTTACAATACTGAACTATCCTACAAGTCATTTAAAGTATTTTATTTACATTTAAAAGGCATTTTTTTAAATTGCAGTGAAGAAAGCTACACGTATACTTACGGGGAAGGGCAGCAACAGATCTGTCAGGTGGTCCAAAATCTCCTTTGGGCAGGGACTTTTCATCCTGAAAAGAGCAAACAAACGCATTCAGACTATGCACTCTGATCAGAATGTGATCCAATGTATAAGTGAGGTTAAGGCAACATACCAGTTTGACGTGCATGACTCTGTTGAACAACAGCTGCCCATTAAACATAGCTGTGAAATCATTAAGAAAAACATACACGGACATTTTGAAACAGTATGACTCTACTGGATTAACAGTCTATGCATACACAAGGGGATCCCAATCCAACATTTTTAAATGAAGGATACAGACAGCTTGGACTGCTTCAATGGGCATATCAAATGAGACTGTGCCCATGCCTCTGCTTTTCCCGTCCTTGTCCTCCAGAATGTCAGACCTCACCACCATGCCCGCCATGCTGAACACCTCTTTCAGTTTCTTCCAGCCCACTTTGTAGTCCAGCTGCAGGCACAAAGAAAAATGTTTGAGATGGTTACTTGAGTCAAGACTACACCAAGGTTTCTCACCATAGTTTCACCAGTTTCATTAAATTAACAGCTGTACACTAACAGGTAATGCTGCAACATTAGGACAACTCTGGAAGCCTCACATTAGCCACAAAGACAGTGTTGCCAATCCTGCCAGCCTGGAGACCGTGGATGATCTCGTTGGGGATGTTGGGGTTGTTCATCAGGCTCGGAGGAATGTTGACTATGGAGGTATTTGGTCCAGGGCCCATTCGATCCATGTTCATGCGATCCATGTTCATCCGATCCATGTTCATGCGATCCATGCGATCCATTCCACCCATTCCTCCCATTCCGCCGTGGCCTCCTGGATGTCCACCTTGAGCCTTGTTCATTTCTCTCTGAGCAATCACACCATCTGGGTCCTAATAAATGCATGAAAATATGATACAGGGAAATCTGAAACTGACATTTTGATTCATTTGCTGCACCTTGTTTTTCTGCTCATTCTTGCTGCGGCCTACCTCTTTCACTTTCAGGGGTCGTCCATTGAGGTTGTGCTTGTTAACCTTCTCCACTGCTTTCTTCATTAGCTCTTCGGTCCTAAACTCAACCACACTGACAGAAATATACAGTACATCCCATGAGAGAAACCAATAAACTAACTGCTAGACTTTTACTTACTACTACTACTCTCAAAAAAATCTGTCTTTAGTGCATGTCTTTCCACTTGGATAAGTCCACTTTGTCAATCTGAAAAGCATTGGCACAAATATTAAAAAATTTATTCGAATAAATGGATTGAGAGTACTTACGCACAACCCTTTGTTGATTGAAGACATCAGAACAGGCCGTGCCAAAAAGGAGTAAAGAATAATTGAAATTAGTAAAAGCAATGGTTAAAATAGATGTTATAATTTGAGAAAATTTATGCAAAAAGGAATGTCATGCACAATCAAAAGTTCAGCATCACACAAGCCTAGAACCTTGGCCGCAACTTTGTTCCAAATAAAATTACAATTTTAGGATCTCACATTTTTCCCCAGTCACACAATGCAAGCAAGTCTGGTAATATTAAAAGGACTATTTTTCCAACATCCAGAGGACTTAAAATCCACAGTGAGATAGGATTCTCCACTACTGAGATATTGGAGATCACATTTCCAGTAAAGCAGTTCTACAATTATATTTAACAACCATCTAACAGCCTTGTAACAACCTCTTGCAGACTAGACCCCTTTAGTTCATGAGAAGCACAAACGGCAACCAAAGGGACATTGTCACTCTGATACTGCAATCCCACAGGATTGGCTGCAAAGAAAGCTGAAGTCCTTTTATAAAGAGCATCAACCCTCAATTCAGTGCCCCAGACGACACCAAATAAAGCACGCCTCCGACGTGTCACCATCTCACACACTCCACCAGGTTTCTGAAGCTGAACAATTCCCAACAATGAAAATAAAGACACCAAAGCTGACAAACACAGGTTTGTCTAGGATTATTCATGTTTTATTTGTATGTATTTGCACTTACCCTCGATTTGCCTTCTGCGTCCATTAAGTGTTCCACGTACGTTACCTCACCCACTACAAATCAGATTCCAGAGACGACACACACCAAGGGGAGAGAAGCCGAGAGAACAATGGGGGTTTAGAGTAGACACACAAGTAGGGCGGCCGGTGACAGTGAGCTCAGACTGCCAGTCCTGCGCCTTCCCCCAGCACCTCTGCAGCAGCACAATATGGTACAGGTCTACAAAAAGCAAGCTTGGGTCTTTAAAAAAAAAAAAAAATTAAGACTTCTTAGCCTGTCCTTGTTAGAATTATCCCGAAGCACCAAGAGCAATAGACTGAGGACAACAACTGTTGAAATGGCCATCAGCCTGCCTATTTTGATATAATGCCATGAACACCACCTTCTACCTGAAAATAATTGACCCAATAGTTTCAAGTAGACAAACCCCTTTCAATGCCTTAGTCCGTTTCATTGCAAACCTGTGCATACTTTGTCAATGTCGCCATTTTATACATCAGGCTAATGCATCAATACATTCGCCCATCAACTGAGTCTAAGAGGAAACATTCAGCTAGAAAACTAACCATAATCTAAATAATGGCAAGCTCTAAGGGGAAAGAAACTTCTCTAACTGCAAACATGATCTTAAAGTGGACGTGATCCTTAAAAGGCACAATATCAAAATTTTGATTAAGTGTCGACCACAGCCACGCCTTCGTTCCAGATCACGTGTCTGTTCAACGTATGGACATCAGTGACCAAACCTCTAGAGACAAGGACAGTGCAGAAGAAGTTGCTTCATTTTGTAGACCTGTACCCCAAAGAAACCTCCAACGCATAGCCGTGTTTGGCACAACATGGAGATCTGCTGAGAAAACATTTGTTTGTCAAGGTCACACCTAAAAGAGAAAATGCAATTTAACTCCACAGTCAGTTGTCATAAAACAAATACCAGGCACTCCTCTTGAAAAAAGGATTGTACCTTTCTTAACACATGCTTTAACTTCAAGTAAATGCATATTTAGTGCATTACTTATAATACATCTAACACTTTTCCAATACCTCATAACTAAAAGTACTTTCACAAGAGTAACAGCACATGTAAAGCCATACTGAACATTTAAGAGAGCACTTTAAGCCAATTCCTGCCGAAAGTTGCTGCATCACAAATGATTTGTTTGACGGGTCTCCAAAATTTGGGCTTATTTATAAATCATGAGAGCTCTGGTTTTTACCTTTAATTACATGTTGCAATTCGAGCAACTTGTCCCTCATTTCTGGGCAAAATCATTATGTTACAGCAATGTACTGTATGTTTTTTC
Organism: Pterois miles; assembly: GCA_947000775.1. Taxonomy (NCBI): domain Eukaryota; kingdom Metazoa; phylum Chordata; class Actinopteri; order Perciformes; family Scorpaenidae; genus Pterois; species Pterois miles. Next base: position 9,711,415 of record CAMQGK010000171.1, on the reverse strand, counting down.
ATGGATTTCTAGGAGAAAAGCATCTCAATATGCCATTCATGATCCCAAGCCACTGGATTTTCTCAGTAATGGACCAGCTTTACACATGTACAACTCCCACTTCACAAAAACCACAATAGGTTTTATTAATCTCGATGGAGAATAAATGTTCAGTCTAACATCCAGGTTCACAGCACTTGTGCAAGTCTGCAGCAACTCCTTAGTTGACAGACAAATGAGAGGGACCTCGTCCAAAACCTTTGTTCCAGATAACTCCCACCAGATCTCAAGCAACATTGTACAACTTAGGTTTCGGCAAATTCCCAAAAGCCCTTCAAAGCTGCAGTGGTCAAACAAAATGACCATCGCTTCTGCATCTTTTTGTCATATCCAAAGCTGACTGAGTCAATCCCTTATCCAAACACCTTACCTTTCTCCTTCATCAGGTCCTTGAGAGCCTGCCATTTGACATCGTATGGGATGTTGCTGACAAATACGCGATATCTCTTGTTGACATTTCCATAGGGTTCGTAGCGCCCGCCTCCACCACCTCTCTTCTGGGGCCTCTCCTTCCTGCTTGAATTGGGCTCAAGCTTGACTTTCCCATTCACTTCTCTGTAAATAAATCAGGTAATAGTAGTAAAAAATGCTTTTAGAAATGAGCCCAAAAAGGTCAGTTTTAAACATAATTGGATTCAGAAAAGTTAACTCAAAAGTTAATACAGCTACTAGCAACACATAAAACATGAGTAAATTTACTGCAGACACATTTGCTGGTACATTTTGTTAATAACTCAAGCAAATTATAACACAACAGACTTTTGATCATTCATTGCTCCTTCAGAGGGGACAAAACGAGGCCATCAGTGTAATTAACTCAATCCAATATTGGGCCTACAGGGATTTCCTTAAGTCTGACTGACTTCAACTCGGCTTTTTTAGATTCTGATATGACAAAAGTACGGTTCGTTTAATTAACATGTTTGAAATGTAATATTTAGACACAGTCTCAATGGTCTGAACTGTAATAGTAGCCTGCAGTGCGAGACTATTGTACAGCCGCATGGCAAGGCCGCTCCTTGGACATTACGTTAGCAGGCCTGTGTTGCGTTATTACATTAATGTTACGTTATTTCACGCGTATGGTCAAACTGCGTGCACACAGAAAGGGGAAACACAGAGTTATGATATTTGCATGTAACATTAACCAAGTAAACTGCTAACGATTATTTACTTTGAGTTACGTGAAATGGATGGATTCTCCCTGTAAATAGACGGATCCCAAACACGCCTCCTAACAACAGATGGACGCATATAACGTTAGCTAACAAACGAAACCCTTTGCGGGAGCTATATATATATATATCTGCCACATAAGGATGCAACTACGGGAATATTTTTCAGGAAAGGCTGATCGAAATGGATCTTAATCACTACGGCTAACCGTGTAGCTAGCTAGCAAGCGCCAACAAAGGAACCCCGATGAATGAACGTACCCCGGCTGCGGCTGCTGAAGCTGCTGCTGCTGCTGCTGCGGTTGCTGCGGCGGTGGAGGCGCCTGCTGGCCTACTTTCTCGGTCACGTCTGTATTTTCGGCCTGCTCGGTGGACATCTTCTTGCGCAGTTTATTGTCTTGCTAATAAAATGTGTTATTGAAGACTACCGTCGCTGTTATTGACGAATCAATCGCCTTCTAAAATGGCCTTAATGGAACAAATAACTACGCCGACCGCCTCTGCGACACCAGCTACCGAAAATGGCGGCGAGAGCTCCAGGAACGAACAACGAATCAACGAACGATGGGAATTTTAAAAGGGTGGACTACATCCGGTGTACTTTTAGAAGTAAAAGTCATCGCGAAACAAAGGGGATTTTCAGAATAAGTGCCTGTAATGCAGATAAATACACACGCTAAAACATTGAAAGTTGTGTCAAATAAAAATGTGTTTTATTTGCCTTCTCTGCCACTGAATGCTCATGTGCTGTGATGCTCATGTGTCTTACGAAAACCTTGGTTTTATTATACTTTCTCCTTGAATAAACCAAAAATCTCAACAAAAACAACAGCAACAACAAAAAATGTAAGTAAGAACGTATGTCATACTGTATATGAACAAGTTTATCTGAATCACTCTGTCTCTTCACTCTTGTCACTTTCTTTCAATGAACATATGTTTACTTCCTTGATATTGACAGTGCTACTATTCACAGTGTAGCATTGTAGGCTATACTAAAGTATTCGTGCTGTTGTGTTACAAAATGTGTTGTTTGGTTTTTGCAGCTAAAGCATAATTTGAGGAATTTTATCGAATCAGTCTTGCTCTTATTTTGTATTTCTATAATTTTGTATACATTTTCAACCTATTATTTTCTTTTTAACGAATGAGAGCTGTATATGCTGTCCTATATCTATGTTTTATCTTGCAGTAAAGGAGCCGTTGGGAAAGACACTTGTGATTTAGCTTGTAAAGAAGAAGAACAACCTTTATTACATATACAAGGGGAAATTCAATTCTTACACTCTGTTGTTAGTTTTTTCACACAGTACATGCAGACCTGAAATACATACATGCACAAACAGGACCTATATACCTGCATTAATGGAGAGATGCTCCTGACAAGCGCCCCGAGCAGTTGGGGGTTTGGTGCCTTGCTCAGGGGCACCACGGCAGTGCCAAAGAGGTAAACTGGCACCTCTCCAGCTATCAGTTCACACTCAGTTCTTGGTCCATGTCGGGACTTGAACCGGTGACCCTCCGATTCCCAAGCCAACTCCCTACAGACTGAGCTACTGCCGCCCCAGTTCGAGTAAAGGGAGTAAAGGTTCGTTGAGTTATAATTATTTTGTTATTACCGGTATATCAACCCTGCTGGTGTTTTCCATAGATGTATAAACAGAGTGTAGAGAGTGTTTTCAGTGTCACGTTCAGCTGTTGTGCCTACCTTCTGAATATCTGATTTTAAATGAAGTTAAGGAAGTGACCTTTAAACTGATTCAGCGGTTTCCATTGAATACATCCCTCCCAGGTATATCTACAAAGATATAAACAGAACATTGGTATGGACTACTAATTTTGTCAACTGGTTCTAGAAGATTTATCTTACCTATTCTGGTCTTGTCCCCATTCTTGTATTTTTTGGCAGCACATTTGCACTTTTATTTCTCAATATATTGATTCAGAATTTACCCTTTTTTTTATATAAAAATGCATTGTTTGGCTTCTTTTCTTACTCTTTTACCAAAGCAAATCAATATTATATGATCAATGTGATCATATTAGCTGCAAAATTTCATATTCAGAAATCTATATTTTCCAATCATAACCCATCCCTTTTCATCTTTGAAAATAAACTCAAACAATACATGGCTTAAACATTATGTATATTCTAAAAACAGAAATACTATAAAACCATAAATATACTCTGTGTACCCTGTATGGCATTTTTATAGATTGATTTATGTTTCCTGTCAGTGCTCTGATCCCCAAGCATCATTTGTTTTTGTATTTGCTCTATGTTTACTTTTTTATTTGTCAGTAAAAGATGAATTAAAAAAACTTTATTCTGTGATTTATTTGTTTTAATTTATTATTATTATTATTATTATTATTATTATTATTATTATTATTATTATTATTATTATTATTAATAATAATAACAACAATAATAATAATAATAATAATAATAATAAGTTTGCATGTTCTCCCCGTGTACTCCGGCTTCCTCCCACAGTCCAAAAACATGCAATTTAGGTTAATTGATGACTCTAAATTGCCCGTAGGTGTGGATGTGAGTGTGAATGGTTGTCTGTCTCTATGTTGTTTGTCTCTATGTGCCCTGCGATGGACTGGCGACCTGTCCAGGGTGAACCTGCCTTCGCCCTATGCCAGCTGGGCTCCAGCCCCCCGCGACCCCCAACGGGATAAGCGGTTGACGATGAATGAATGAATAAACTGCAGTGCGTCGCCAGACCTCACGGGGGCAACAGTCAATTGTAGCGCAGATTACCGTCATCAGCGGAGACGGAAGTAGTGTCTGTTGCTAGCTATTCACTTAGCTTTAACATTAACAATAGCTTGTGAATATTTTTAATAACTGTTTCTCCAGTTTTCACGTATTGTGGAAACGTTCTCGGTAGTATTACGAAAGCAAATCTTACAAAGTAGTTACTTGGCTGTTAGCGGCTCTGTGTGAAGTTGACGTATCTTAGAAATGGTAACGTTAGCGATAGCCTTTAGCTAGGAGCGTGTTGGACGGTACCGCTTAACTGAGTGAGCGCCTGTGAATGAATGAACAGTATCTACGTTTGACAGGCTGTGAGAAGCGTTAATTAAAAACATATTTAATCATGGGCACTGGTGCTGATGTGAGGGATATTCTGGAGTTGGCCGGAGGAGATAATGACGGTCCCATCAGCAAGAAAGATCTCATCAACTCGGACAAGGTAAGAGATAATCAAAGGATACCCATCCCCAAAATTGAAACAGTCAGACTGGGGCTGGCTGTGGGACTTGAAAACACAGAACATGACATTCCCACAGCAAGAAAATTAGAATATTATGTTGTTATTCTGTGCTTGAGAGTGTTATCATAGATAATTAACCAATTATTCACTTCTCGTAGAAAAAATCCAAGAAAGCAACAGAAACGCTGACCTTCAAGAGACCCGAGGGAATGCACCGAGAGGTCTATGCTCTGCTCTATTCAGATAAAAAGTATGTACTCCTTTTTAGTTTGTCTTAAATTAATATCCTGAATTACACTTAAGGGTTTGATTCAAGTCCATTTGTGTCATAACTGCTTTACTCAATCTCAAGGCTGAGGAAGGGATTTGGATGAAAACAAGAGGTAGCGTTTTTGTCTCTGGTCTTCCATGGATTATGAATGCTAATGTTATTTTTCCAAATTTTTATAGAAAAAAATGACAAACACAGTGAGTGGCATGCTCACCTGGTCAAGCAGGTCGTTAAAACGTCATTGAAAGAGAGAGCTTGTTCATTTTGCAGTTTATTTTGTATAATGTCTGTCCTATGAATTTTCAAGGCTTGCAACTTCTACTGTATATCTTTGCCTTTGAGCTCTCTGACCTTGCACACAGCAAAGACATTGATTTGTTTTGTTTGACACTTATCTATGTGTTGAATATCCTAATTGAGCTGATTGGATTACCAAATAGATAAACAAGTTTTGTATCCTTCCTTTAACAAAGACTTGTTTTTCCTGTTAATCCCAGAGATGCACCCCCTTTGCTGCCAAGTGATACTACTCAGGGCTACAGGACAGTCAAAGCCAAGCTGGGCTGTAAAAAGGTGCGTCCCTGGAAGTGGATGCCCTTCACCAATCCAGCTCGCAGGGATGGAGCTATATTCCACCACTGGAGACGTGTGGCAGAGGAGGGCAAGGATTACCCTTTTGCCCGCTTCAACAAGGTAGGGCTGACTACAGTCTCCTCTTTAGTTAAACCACTTTGTCAGTGCAGACATGCAGGATTTATATAGCTATCAATGGGTCTGTCATATTTCCTTTTTTCAGTTATTCACTGTATTCATTCTGTTCTCCTGTCTGCTTTTTGTAGACAGTGCAAGTACCAGTGTATTCGGAGCAGGAGTATCAGATGCATCTCCATGACGATGGCTGGACAAAAGCAGAGACGGATCACCTGTTTGACCTGTGCAAGCGCTTTGACCTTCGTTTTGTAGTTGTCCATGACCGTTACGACTACCAGCAATACAGAGTAATTACTCAGTCACTCATCTACAGTACTCATGTTCTATTTTACTGAGGATGTATTGCATCAATCTTAATGCTGTAACTTAAATCACATATTTGTATTGACATACTTTCATTTGTGCTTCTCAGAAACGTTCTGTGGAGGACCTGAAAGAACGATATTATAGTATTTGTGGTAAGCTGACCAAGGTCCGTGCAGCTTCAGGGACAGAGCCCAAGATCTACATCTTTGATGCCGGCCATGAAAGGCGCCGTAAAGAGCAACTGGACAAGCTCTTCAATCGCACACCTGAACAAGTTTGTAACTTTGTAGTTTGTGTTGGATGCTTATGTTGCTTGTATTTTTCATAATGTAGATACTTATCAGCCAAGAGAAGAAGCATAATGCCGAGCACAAACCAACTATAAATATAATAATTAATGTAGTAATGCCCTTTGTGGAGGGAAAAATATTAATTGCACTTCTTTTGTTTTTCCTGCAGGTGGCAGAAGAGGAATATCTTATTCAGGAGCTGAGGAAGATTGAGACAAGGAAGAAAGAGCGTGAGAAGAAGGCCCAGGATCTGCAGAAACTCATTAAAGCAGCTGACACAACCACAGAGTTAAGACGAGCTGAAAAGAGAGTTTCCAAGAAGAAGCTCCCGCAAAAAAGAGAAACAGAAAAACCGGTATGCACTCATACAGGAGTAAAGTAAAGCACAAGCCAACCATTTGTCCCTGAGAAATGTTTACCAGCAAATTAAAGAATCATTAGAGGGAAAAAAAAACTTAAGTAGTTTTTATTATCGAGATGGCACAGCTTTCAGTCTTATAAAAGTCCTTAATCAACACTGAACGATTTAAGATTTGGTTCAGTCTCAGTATTTTGTGTTTCATTATTTTATATTATCTCGATGGAACGGCTACATTTTAAAGAAACTGAAGGGGTCCAGTTTGTGACATTTAGGCCTTATCCATCCCAAAATAATTATTTCAGTATTATTACAAGTCTATTCAAAGTTCAGAGGGGTGTCCTATCTGCTCTCTTATCTGTTATTTCTGTTTCTTTAGGCTGTTCCAGAAACAGCAGGCATCAAGTTCCCTGACTACAAATCAGCAGGAGTCACAGTGCGCAGTCACAGGGTGAGTATCAATCCTATCTAGCTATTCAAATTTCAAAGAGTACTCTGACTTAAACTTAACACGGCCCTTAGACTCAAATACCAGTGAGGAACTTAAAATACCAGTCAACAAAGAACAAGCTGCAGCAGTCAGAAATAATCACGCACATCTGTATTAAGAACTTGTATTTCTCGCTACTTTGCTGACTTTCATTCATAAATTGTGTTTAGTTTGAACCACTATTAATATCAAAACAGTTTTAGTGAAGCTTGACCCTGCAGTTGATTTATGTGGGAAACCAGAATGTCTGACTTGAGCTAGCTATCTCTCATTAGCACTGTGATGATTAATTCTGTTAGTGACTTGCTCATATCTATAAGACCTAGCAAGGGGACTCTTATTCATCTTCAAGACTGATGAGGAGCTGCCACTCTATGGAAAATGCATTAGCACGGCTAAAGGAGTGGAGTACCCCTCTAGCTAATCAGTCAGACAGAGTTCAGTGGATAAAGACATTTTGATCTGGCCCGCTGAAGTGCATTTCATACGAATTAAAAGCCCCGAGGTGGAGCTGTTTATCCTAATATCCCTAGCACCTTAAATCACACCCTTGTGTGTATTGGCGTGTGTGTGTGTGCGCGTGTGCATGCGTGATTCAGATGAAACTGCCAGGCTCGGTTGGCCAGAAGAAGATCAAGGCCATTGAGCAGATCCTCCTAGATCAAGGAGTAGGTAAGTGTGAATAAACATTAGCAATCTTCTAACATTTCAAAGTTTTACATGTTCACAACAGCCTGACAATATAAGGATCCAAAAAAACCCAACAACCACTTAAAGGAATATTCCGATATTTTTGCAAAGTGTTACAAAAAGAGAGGACAGTGTGGTTTAACAGCGCTAAGCATACCATGACATGGGAGGGTTTTTAAGATATGGCTTCTCATTTGCACGTGTCATACCAAGGATGCTAACTGTCTCGGCTGGACTTGACAGACTAGGAGAGCTTCAACTCTCTACACTATCAAAGTTGCACACTAAATCAGAAGCCCTGCTTGGGACCACTGCATACATCATTTACATCGTCATCTTCTACTTACAATATTAATCTTCAATTGTAAACAAGTTTTGTGATGTTTAAAGGGCTTAAATTTTAATTTGTGTTTGCCTTTGTGTGTGTCTGTGGCTCCAGATCTTAACCCCATGCCTACAGAGGAGATTGTTCAGATGTTCAATGAGCTACGCAGCGACCTGGTGCTGCTGTATGAGCTGAAGCAAGCCCACAGCAATTGTGAATACGAACAACAGATGCTGCGTCATCGCTATGAGGCCCTACTGAAGGCCGGCAGTGGAGGCATGATGGGTGGAACTATGGGAACCGGACCCACCTCCTCAACACAGGCTGGAGAACTCAATGCCACCAACAGCACTACAGCATCCACTCCAGGTGGTGAAGCTCCGTCCTGGCCCAGTGCAGACGACATCAAGGTAGAAGCCAAGGAGCAAATCATCGATGTTGTAGGAGCACCACTTACCCCCAACTCAGTAAGTCTGCAAAACATAGACCCAAACTTTTCCAAACCATCAACAAAAATTGGCTGAAGATATGTTTAAACCAGAGCTGTTTTAAGTCTTTTGGACCAAGTCTTAGTCAAATCTCTAGTCTTCAGAGAACAAGTCCAAGTAAAGTAAGTAAAAGCAAGTTTTTCCGTCTATCAGTGTTTAATATGAAAATTAAAGTCATTTGTGGTCAAATCACACCAAATAATAATTTTAAAAGTGGAAACAAGACATTTAACATCATGTTGAAAGTAATGTTTCAAAACATTTGTAAAATAGTTCATTGACAACAAATTACAACTAATGACAAAATTTCACAAACTATTCTTAAAATTTAAGGGAGGTAAAGCAATGGCCACTTCTATTTTTATGTTCATGTTACATTTCTTACAGTGTAATGCTGTGCACTGTCCGTGATAATAGCGTTTCTGAATAAGTAAACTAATTACCCAAATGCATGGCTTTCATTTTGAATGTCAGAAGAATACAGATTTATAGGATAGATGTCGGTATCAAACAGATTAATTTAGATAGCGGGGCATACAGGCTTGTCACATGATGGACAAACAACTTTAACTAAATGAAAGACAGTTGAATGCATCCTGATATATTGTAATGTATTCAATTTGAATACAAGGTTCAGCTTCAGTTTTAATAGTTATAGTGCTCTCAGCCCATGAACCATTGTACAAACTGCAACAATTAATTAACTAATCAGTTAGATTAGATTAGTTAACTATTAAATTAATTAATTAATTAATTATTTTGATAATCAATTAATCAGTTTGAGTAATTTTCCAAGAAAAAAAGTCACAATTCTCTGATTCCATCTTCTTAAATGTGAATATTTTATGGTTTCTGTACTCCTCTTTGACAGTAGACTAAATATCTTTCAGTTCTGGACAAAACAAGAAATTTGCGGACGCTATCTTGGGCTTTGAAAATGGCTTTTTCACCATTTTTTGACATTTTATCAATCAACCATCTCATCAGTTAATCGAGAATATAATCAACAGATTAATCCACAATGATCATTAGTTGCAGTTAGATGACAGGTATGTTTTCAACCCTACAGAAACATTTTATTAGATATTTTTGCTTTCAAAAATTTTTGAATGCTGATGATGCATGATCATTGTACTGGTGACTAATTGGTTTGGGTTCCTGTGTGGGAGGGGGTCACGATCTGGGTAGAAGGTGTGAACCACTGCTCAGAGTAGATCCTCATGATAAAGATCTGTGCAGGTAAAAACTTGTTGTATTGGCTAGAAATGCATGATCGTCTGCACATTCCCCAGGTCAATAGTGGCAGTCAGCAGTGTGGTACACAGCAGCACACTGAGAACTGGTCATTTCAAATTGGTAGAGAAAGTGATAAAGCAAAATAAAAAGAAAAGAGAAGAAAGTCATTCAGTAAACATTCACTGATCATTGATTGTAAACTGTTAGAATACTCTCATGACTGTTGGGAATGCAGAACAAGGAGGAAATCTCTGCCAGACCTTGATGTGCTTGTTTTATGTGTCACATTACAGCGCAAACGGAGAGAGTCGGCATCCAGCTCGTCTTCAGTGAAAAAGGTGAAGAAGCCTTGATGAGGACAAGAGCTCCAGCTTGTACACGGTGGAGAACGAAGGGCCGTGTAAGTTACCCTGGACACAGTGGAGGCGCCAACAAGTTTTATGGTTGGACAGGAGAGACACAGGGGAGCAGGACACCTCACTGGTGACCATTTACGTTGAAGCACCACTGACTACATACACACACATGCACAAATTTTCACCTACCAACGAGACCTCTCCAGCCCCTCTCAATCTGGCCTGCCCAGCATCTTTGTGACAAAGGCAACAACTGAGTGACATTTCATTCCATTACTACTCGTCTCTCTGCCTCCTCCATTGCTCTGCCTTAGATGAGGCAAGATCAACTGTAAATTGCCAGGCTGAGCTAATCGGGACATGGGGAAGAAGGTGGGAACGACTGGGTAATTGAAATGAATTGGAATGAAAGAAGAGACTCCAGGAGTGGGAGGACCTCGAGATGCAATGCTCATTTCACTCATCTGAGGTTTTTTTTGTAGCCTAATCATGCCGTAGTGTTTACTGGAAATGTGTTTTTGTGTTAGCCTTTAGTAGCTCCCTCTCTACCCAGAGCGCGTCTCTCTCTTTCTCTCTCTCTGATAGACGGCAGTTCCATCTGCTGCCTGTTCTTTACGTTGAGCCACTGGGGCTTCACCATTTGTGTTGTTTGTCCTCAGGTGACCTTGAAGATGCTTTAGTCAATGATTCAATAAACCTCATTGTTTTGTTTTTTTTCATCCTGCGTGTTACGCATATTTATGCTGTACTGGTCCCTCTCGCATTTCAAGCATCTTTCTCAGATGAGATTTTAACTCGGAGGTAATTAGTGTTGAATACACATTTGCTGGGGAAATTGTAGGATCATGACATTCTTACCTTACCTGTCATCTAAGTTAAGTGACAACTAATGACTTCATTAATATGATAATTAAGCAGTGATCATTCTTAGGTTGGCACAGCCACTGAAACTTCATTAGGTTCCCTCCCCATAATATTGCTAATTGCATGTCAATTATGTCGTTTAGCCTACTTAGACATTAATTTCTATGCAAATTTTGAATATGTCTGCCCAGAAGAGGGGACTATCGTGATCTAGACATGCTGTGTGTATTTATCATCTCTATAGAAGATGTATACTTTGCAAAAAATCAAGTATTTCAGGTACTGTAATCTGCATACAAACTGCATACAAATTACTTCAAACTACAGTCTACCATTTTCTGGGGTCTTTTTATGGTCCTCATCACATCTCTTGATCTAAAACCAAACAGCCATTCAATGGTCACTTGTTATGGTTTCTGGATTACAAATGAGGATTCATTTGAACTTCAAATCCAAGTGTGTTGTTGATTTGGCAAAAGTAATTTACTTTTTACTAAACTATCTTTGTTATAGTCTTGATCCTTTCCAACTTTAGAAGTCTTCTTTCCTAACTGTCATAGGTGAAAACGCTACAACATCCACATCACCACAGTCCAAACAGCTTCATTTCCGTCTCTAATAAGCTCTCTAAGGTTACAGGAGTAAACCCGTCCACACACTGTGGGCTGTTTGATTGAGAGAGAGAGAGGAAAAGACTGAGGGAAGGCAAGTAAACATGGGTAAAATGGATTCTCTGTGTCTATATTTCATGTTGAAAATTGGCTCATAAATCCAGTGGTTTGATCTATGGAACCCGTCGTTGCTTGAAAAAACCTCCGTAAATGTGTAATTTCTCCCTTGACAGAACACAGCCGAAAGGCTATCTTTCTTTTGCTTCCTCCTCCCCTCTCTCTCTCTCTCTCTCTCTCTCTCTTCCCTGTTTCTCATTCTCACTCCCTCTCTCTACCACCGTGGTGTTGGATTAATGCTCTCCTCTCTTCCCCCCCTCTCCTTTCATGCTCCTCTGATATCTTCTTTTCATCACCGCTCATCCATTTATCAAAACCAGGGCTCCTCTCTCCCTCTCTATCTCTCAATATCTAAGCCCATCTTAAGTTATATGGCAGGTATCTTGTAAGATAGGCTTCAAGAAAGTGGAGGTTATTAATAAATACTAGTCTAAATTGAAAATAGGTGGGCAGGGATGCATTGCCAGCCATGTGTGAATGATAAAGACCCCAGCAGCTCCCATCTCGCTCCATCTGCCGTGAGCTCCATCCAGGCTACAGTGTACGTTCTGCAACACTGATGTGAAAAGCATGAGGCAGAACGCCGCGGCGGAGTGTCTTATAATGTGGTTGTGATGGCATTGAGATGGGATCTCTTTATCAAGGCCAGGCTGAGGCTTTAATCACGGCCTAAGAGGTGCGCTGGCTGTTTATCATAATTGAACTGTATCCAGGCTAATCGCTGGCATACGTCACTGTCGAGGGGTCGCTCGGCCGCACCAGCCGGCGACGCCGGTGGTGGTGATTGAACACACAGTTAAGAGAAAAGATGTGTACTGGGGGACATAAGGCAGGAAGAGGCAGGTAATAGCAGATGTGATAGAACCCTGTTCAAATACATCACGCCTTGAGGTAATCGCTGATGTGACAATGATTAGATTGTCGATGCCTCCTTGCCGTGGCACACTGCTTTATACCCATCATGTCACGTACAATCACTGATTACTACAAGGAGAACAGGCAGGAATGGTGCAATAGGAGTGTAAGGACAGGGCCTGGATGATTTCCCCCCTAAGCTTGGGAATGAGTGCTTACTATATGGGCCATAACAAATGTCCAAAACAGACTTTCACCTCCACGCCCCTCTCTCATCTCCATGTTTCTCACTTTGACTTTCACCTCCTGCTATTTAGGTCACCTTGAGGGAGAAAACTTTTAATCATTGCTCCACATCAAATTCACCTGTGCCCTCTGGGACGCTGAGCCGCAACAAAGGGGAGGGGAGTTGAAACCGCAGGTTGGAAAATCACAATTGCCCACAGGGCTGGACAGTGGAAGTCATTTCCACTGGATTTTTTTGCTGGTGGGGGAAGGCTTGCTGCAACACAAACCCAATCACTGGCGCTAAGCAGTGCTTACAGCTAGGCATTAACCCCACTGTCCACTCTCCACATTAAAGCCCCGGGGATGCAGGAGAGAGTGGAGTGGAGTAGAGCAGACTAAATCTAGACTTCCTATTCCCCGGTACTTTGCTACTCTCGGGAACATCTCTGGTCAGATGTTGATGTTTTTCAAGGTGTCCTGTCTTTACGAGAAGAAGTAGGGTAGGGTTGTGGTGAAACAGAAAAAGTCATTTTACGAGGAAGGATTTCCTTGTATAGTCTCATACATAGAGTGTGGAAAAGACAAACCAGTAAGTGAAAAATTTGGTCCTTGTTTCCACATCCAACAAATGTATGTCACCACTCAGCTTTTAATTGTGTTTTAGTCTTCACCTTACCTTGCACGGCAGCTGGATTCTTGTGATGTCACGAGATAGTACAAGCATTGCAGGATTGCATATAACACAAATATCTTCAGGCTTCAATAATGCACTTGTGTCATGGAGCACTCAGCATCCTGGGAGGAACTACTTGCAGCTACAGGCGTGTTTTATTTTTGTGAGACCATAGTGTGGGACAACACAGAGTGGCAACTGTTAGTTCTAAACAACAATGGTGGCTCCTGCAGAGGTTAGCGTAGATGCTACAATAGCATCAGTTATGTCAGAACTGGACAGTATTTCCTCATTGAAAGAAGAACACAGAACATCACTTAACGCAATGTTTTCGCTCTTCTCCCAACTGGCTTCGGCAAGATTTTGGTTGACAGATGGTTCATCCAATCACCTGCCAAGTATTTTTTGAAAGTGCCTGCCCTTTTTCAATCAGTTTCCAATGCTGGATTCTCAGATGGGTCTGTGTAACAAACCCTCTGCTGGATCAGGTTAGTGTCCACCAACCCTTGAGAAAATGATCAGGCTCTTTAGTTGCTAAATGCTCCATTATGTTCTAGTTGCAAACTGTGTCGCTCTGTTGTTTGGTGCTGACCAGGTCTTGTGCTGTTGATTTATCAAAGCTTTTACATCGATTACAGCAGTGAAAGTGAACCAAACAAGAGAGGAACTGCAGAGTTGGGTGATAATTTTTTGTGGGTTTATCACATTTACTCCTTTCACATAACACATAGGCATTTGGTACATTAGAAATTTAAAAGAAATCTTGATTAAGGCAGCTTGAAGGATGTCAGATGTATAGATTTCTAAGTCAGGTAATGGGCAACACAAAGATTGTGTCCCAGTTTGGTTCTCAGCTTGTATCCATATATTTGGACTTTTATTTTATTGTCTAGCTGAGCTAACATGATGAAGAATGGGGGGGCGTTGGGATGAGCAGAGTGCGGTCTTGTTCAGTTCAGAGCTGTGATTGCATGTTGACTATAAACAAGACCAAGTTGGACAGATCAGCTCTAGTCTGTTCTGCCGTCAGCCCTCCAAAACAAACCGGTTTGATTTGATTTGTCAGTGAGAGATAGAGAGGCCTCTGAACAATATGTGACAGAGTTACCTCGGCAAACCGGTGCAGCGAATGTCCCTCTCTTTACCTGCACAATTCTAACAAAGAAAAAAAAATCCAATTTACCATGCGGATCCGCAGCTGTCACGGTGAGAGAATTAAACATTACCCATAACTCACTGGGGGTGCTGAGCAGGTCAGCGGATGGCAGGTATGGTAACATCACTCTAGGGTGCAATAACAAAGGATTTTAACCTCTGACTCCTTCTCTGTAGAGCCTCTAGCAGAACATCCTCCTCCCCAACAGCAGCTTTCACCAAGCTGGTTAACAATCTGTGATCGAGTTGACGACTCAACTTACCAGTACACACCTTATCGCTCAAATTTCTCCTTAACACAAACAGGAAGACATGGGGGAAATGTCAGCATAAATGCAATGTTTTCCACCCCACTGGGTCCTGGAGCAGTTCCTGTGATGCTTCATAGGGGGTTGCTGAGATCCTGTAGCTATAGCGTCCCAGTGTCATCACCCACACATGCTGACTGCTTGCCTGGCTGGCCCACCACCGCCAGAGCCTCAATTACCTGACTGACGTTTCATTAGCGCCTGCAGCTGATCCCGTTGCTGAGAGGCAGTGGGGCGCAGAGGAGCATGGAGCAAGAGAGAAAGAGAGCGAATGGGGGGGGGAGAAGGAGGCTTCAAGGCATTACATTCTCATGCGCTGTCAGAGTCGCTGCTCTGAGTGCAGCCACACAACCACTCATTACATTGCAGTCATTTAGTACATGCTCTTATTGAGCTGGACTGTGTATACGAAAATAGAGCTGGCTGGGTTTTATCTGGCAACGCCAGTTCTGAGCTGACATTCACATACCTGAGCTGGATTGTTGGAGCAACTGAGAAGTATGAGATGTTGTAGGTGTATGTGTGTGTGTGATATAAGGTAGCAGCTATGAGACAAATCAATCTGGTGCAGTGTACTGATCAGAGGCTTCTTGTGTTTCTCTGCGTGTCTGCTTACATACGTGGGACCATTGTGTGTCCTGTGTACATACATACCTGGGTTTATGTGTGATGTGTGGCCTCTCCATCCTCGGGGTTAGTGCGGGCCATGTCAGAGATGATCCAGGGCGGAGCTGTGGGGGGGCTTAGCGAGACCCCCGGCCTGAGCCTCTCCACAGAGCCCACGCTTGGTTGGCCTCTCCTTCCCATTTGTCACCCTGGGCCAGTAAGACCCCCAGAGAGATTAGGGCAGAGCAGAGAGACTGGAGGAGTAGCAGGAATAAGAGGATCAGTTAAGCTATAAACACAGACAAGTTTGTGTCTCTCACCCACTCTGGTTGCAGTGACAGTTTGTAATGGCTGTCAAAAGTTGGCTCGGTGCCGTACGTCTTCGTTATAAAAGGACACTGCAGTGCTTGAATGTGCCATACTTCTTATGTCGGCAAACACAACAGGTATAAGAATCGTTTTGAGCAAATGCTTTGTGAAAAGCAGTTTCGAGTTGGGTATTAAACAGAGGAGTTAACTGTATCGACCCACATTGACCCGAGCTAATGAACCGCGACCAAATGCAGAACAGAAAATGCAAAGGTTTGCCCATAATTAGAGTTCTATGGAACAAAGACCATCAGTCAAACCCTGAGAGCTCCTTCATTTCCATATTTTTGAATATTCTACTTAATTATGCAAAGGGAAGAGTGAGGTAGGCGAGAAGTTTTAAGAAAGCCTCATAAAGTCCTTATTAAGAGCAGAGGGGATTAATGACAGTTAATATGAGGGCAATCAAACATTTAATGCAAGGGCCCTCCTGCAGGCAAACAGTATTTAAATGAGTCAATTAGACATTCATTATCTACAAGCCTATGAGTGGAGTCAGATCTGCATAAGTGTTGGTGCAGAGATGCACTCCCCTCTAAAAAGGAACTAATGAAATATTGAAAAAAAGTTTAGACATGGAAAATGTACAAATGTTGATTGCTAGAGGGCTGGTTACATGTTGTCATCAAATCAGGGGAGAATGCGTCATATCTACCAGAGATTGTCTCATAAATCATAATTATTGAGTTAGTATGATTTCTCCTCCCAATTAGCTGTTGTTGAAGTAGAATGAGAGAGGGGTAAAAGGAGCAGTCCTCCAATTGTCCATAATAAGATCCAATACGTTAACATCTCCAGTCTTAAGTGCCTCTAAATTATTCCAATGCTAAACATACCACCTTAAAATAAGTAGATATACACAAAAACATACATATTCTGCAGAGGATGACTTGAATAATGTACCAAACTATGCAGATATATCATTGTCAGGACCTCCTCCCTCCTCCTTCCCCTTATCCTTTCTTTCCCTCCTCTCTCCATGTCTGAGCCTCCACTCTTGTCAGTTGCCCCAGCACACAATTACTGTGTGTGATTGCTATCAGGCGGGACGGTCGGGAGGCTCCCAAATTAGGGCCTAAATAGGATTTCCTACATGGCGAAGGGCACAGGCCTGGACATGGTAATGAAAGCCTATACATCACAATCAGGCCGACAATCCTATTCATACTGCAACACATTACTCTCACTCCTCATAATTATAGAGGGGTGACAGACGGGCCTGTGAGGCATTGTGGTGGAGGAGGAGGAGGAGGAGGCGCAAGAGTGAGGAGAAGAAGGAGGAGGCGAAGGTTGGGGGTGGTGTTAGTGGGAAGGTGGCTGAGCAGTGTCACAGTTAGTTTCGAGTGGCTTCTTCTCCACACTTCTGTGATCTCTTGATACCTGGAGTGACCGGATTATGTGGGAGTGCTGGGTTTAATTCTACATCGCTTCAGCATGTGATCCAGCCACCTATAGATCTGTGTAATTACAGGAAAGACCTCTAAGTTGGGAATTTTCTCTCAGTGGGAAGATTCTTCCAATGGGACACTGACCACATCTTCCATCAGACTGACACACACACACACTCCCTCACACAGAGCGATGTGATGAGATGTGAGGGGGGCAGCTTTGCGATCAATACCATGAGCAGGAATCAGCGATGGGGAGAATAAGACAATGGCCTATCAGATTGAGGTTGACTTCTCCTTGTATGTGTGGCAGGCCTGCGACAATAGATTGGCCCAGAAATCCGATGGCACTCGCCGACAGAGGGGGGAAAAAAGAGGAGACAGATGAAAAGAAAGATTGCTAATGCTCTCCAAGCAGGCATTTTAATCTGTGACAGAGGAGGGATTTGGTGAAAGCCATTATCACACAGCTACCCCCACTCTTCCTCCCTCCCCTTTCTTTTCTGATAAGACAACCTTATCAGACCGCTCGGAGGAGAATGTGCGTGTGTGTATGCGGCTGCACCTTTGCATGTGTTTGTGTTGCAAAATGGGATATTCCAAATGCAATTCATTGGACCCCAGAAAGCCTGACTCTATTGATGTGAATCACCTTAAGAACTCAGTCAAACAGCAAGAAATGCAAAGTGGATTCAGATCACAATAACCCACTTTGCCAGGCAAAGAAAGACCCGCGACAACGAGGCAACATGAGGCGCATTGTTACATGTGTTCCCCGTTGAGGCCGGGGGGAAGAGGCCACCTTGATTGTGTGGGTGTGTGTGCGTGTCTTGCTTGTGTCTGACCTAGAGCTGCAGAAATACCTCTCATTTCGTGATCACATCACAAGCTTCAAGAGAGAGATGAGATGATGATGATGGTGTCTACCCACTCAGGTCAGATATTCACCTCTGGAAACTTCTCCACTCTGTCAGCTGGACCAGCTGCAGGAGGTTGAGTAGTGTGTGTGTGTGTGTGTGTGTGTGTGTGTGTGTGTGTGTGTGTGTGTGTGTGTGTGTGTTACTGAGTTTATGTGTGTGCAGGTGCACGGGGCAGCAGATGTGCTTGAGACGACTCCTCCTGATGTAATGGACTGATAGAGGTTAACTGTCTGTGTATGTGTGTGTAGCTGGACTGACAGTGTGTGTGGATGCATGTACTGTATATGTGCTTACATGTCTGTGAATGTGTACTTGGGTGTGTGTATGCATATATTTGCATATGTGTGTGGTTGTGTGCGTGCGTGTTGGACAGCAGCCTATATAACCACTTAGTGCGTGTGTGTCTCCTCAACATGGTGTCCCTTCTGTGATCAGGACAATCCATCAGGCTCTGCCGCTCATTAATCACCAGACAGACACACACACACACACACACACACACACACACACACACACACAGACAGCTTTGGGATCAAGGCAGGCAGTGATGAACAGTAGGGTTAGTTTAGTGGAGCTCTCACACCTGCACCACAATGAGGCGACACAACACGTCCCTAGACACGACCGTGGCCTCAGAGGGCTTCTTGAAGACAACCTGCAGAGAGAATGCTGCATCTCCAAGATTTTATTTATATTTTTCTGTTTTAATGTCACCATTTCTTCTTCAATTTCCACGTTTCTTTGACAACAAACATCACTGATCTGACACATCGACTTAAGTCAAAAGGAGAAGCCAGCGATACATACGGGGGGAATAGATTGTGAACGAGCAGACAGGGATGCTCTTACAAAAGTCATTACCTGATGTTGTTGATACTTCATTCTGATTGGTTAATAATGGCGTTCTGTGGGCTGTTATTTCTTTATAGAAGACCGTCGCTATGGGTGCAGTTCTGATGTCGGACTATGGTGGACCGTTTTTCTGTCAAATTATTGGTTTCGTAAGTAAGTAGCTGTGTAATAAACTAGCTAGCTAATGTACAGCTAGCGGGTCATTGTTGTGAAAGAAACCCTTCAGGGTGATGAAAGATCCCGACGTGAACCGGCTCGCTGTACATTATACCTTACAGTTTATTGAGTTGCATTATGGGAAGTACATTATTGGAGCCTGACCAGTGGGCTACTTCCAGGTCTGAGACGTGAAGCCAATGTAGAAGTGCCTAAAACTTGCTTTCTGACTATGTCCACTTCTTATGTGCAGTCTGTGAGCTCGACACATACGAGGGACTAAAAGGCAGACTATATCACCCTCTGCTGCTTTGATTTTTATTGTTTTTTTTAAATGCCTCTCTCAAGTGCACCAATGCTATGGAAGTGCAATTCTAAATCACTGCAGTACTCTTAGCATTTATTGTCACTGTGGTTTCATGCTCCACAAAACAGTTATTTTCTTACTGCCTAAACATACATTTTACATCAAACAGATTCCAACAAGTCCTGCAAATGAAATGACAAATGCCTTCCTGACTGACACACAAGCGTTTTCTGATCTGATCGATGCTACTATCGGCAGGACATTTTTTTTTTTGTCAGTTACAAATCTGTTTTATGATGCAACAACGCATATTAAGGATTGGTTAGGTTTAGGAAAAGTTTGGTAAGAAATGAAACAATGTAGTTCAATGTATTATTGACCCATCCACCCCAACCTACTCCCTACATGGACTTTGTGGCTCTCTATAATTACTTCCTCCTTTACTTCCATTGGACTATAGTCATACTTCATGTACCATTAGAGTCTTTAGTCACATGAATGTAAATATGTCTTTTTTGGGAGATTTGCTGGAACGACTGCTGTCGATGCTCTTGGGAGGACAGTCTTGGTGCTCTACATACAAAGTTTCTTGAGGAAACACTTCACAATTTGAGTAGGTCACCACTGGATAGTGGATCCCACCATTACAACCCTGAAGTCCTCTCTGTGCTCTTCTCAAGTCTCCACTCGCGGCCTTTTACTATGGATCATCAGATCAGGGCTGAGCAGCCCTCCATAGAACCAGCGTACTGGCTAATTCACTATTGATCCTGTCCCGTAGACCAATTTTCACTTGTGTTTGGTTTGGGACTACAGTTTCAGTCACGCTCCGTCTCTCCCTTAGGGACCAGGGAGGAGCCCCTGCCACTCTCTTATCAGGCAGAGACCACACATACAAAGAGTGTGCAGGATGGAGAGAGATGGGGAGTGAAAGACGGGAGCGGAGCGTTACTGGCTCGCAGAGAAAAAGACGAGAGGTCATTAGTGGATGGTGATGAGTTCCAGGGTTTGAGAGGAAGCAGAGCAGCGCTGGTTTTGTGTGAGGTCGCGGTGTGTTATGTAGCCGTGTGACTCGAGAGGACGGGATTCTGTTGATTCCTTCAATGCCGGGAAAATGTGGATGTGTTGGAATTCAAGTGACAGACACACAAGACATACAGAGCTGTCCAATAGATGTTGATATGATAGGAGATTCATTAGGATTGTGTCACTAAGTAAATGTATGTTGACCGACAGAGACCCTTTCCTGATACGATACTACAAGCCAATCTTCTGCACACACACACACACACACACACAGACGCACACACACACACACACACACACACACACACACACACACACACACACACACACACACACACACACAGCTTCAGAGATCAAACCTGTCCACTCCTCACAATCCTCTTTTACCTTCCTCTATCTACTCACCTCTCACTCTCCATTGCCGCTGTCTCCACATCTCTTCCCCGCCACCCCCAAACACACCTTCTCCCCTCTTTATCTACCCACCTCTCACTCCCCATCTATCCGCCCCTTCCCCTCCCTCTCTCCCTAAACCTGTCCCTCTCTCCCCCTCCATCTCTCTTTTTCTTTCTCCCAGTAACAACATTCCCCGGACTAATTGCAATTCTGTCAGCAGGTAAATGCTTTGTGACCAGTCGCTGACAGTCACGCCAGCCAGCACCCAGGTTGCCACTGACAGTCATTGTGGGACAGACAGGACAGCCTCGGCATGCGTTGGCAGTCAGTTAGCAGGCAGTGTATATGGATGTGGCCTCTCGGCTGAATAGTGAGACTCCGACTGCCTGCTAGTGTGTGACACTCCCATTACCCCACCACAGAAAAAGGTAGACAGCCACAGAACAGCTGGATAATGCACTGTCTGACTGACGATACACTCTACCTCTCACACACTCTGCTTCTCACCTCGTCTCCGGGCCTATGACAACGCCATCTTGATACTGTCAGGTTAGGAGCCAGACATTGTGACATGTCAGCACTCACACAGCTGATGTACAATATTAAAGCAGAAAGAGGTCGGGTCGGGGGGGGGGTATTGATGATGAATGATGGATTAGAGGGGATACAGGGGTAGCACTCATATTTTTATACACAACTTCAACACCTGTCATGCTTGAATCCTTTCAGTTACTGTCAATCAGAAGCCAATGTGGTGCCTTTCTAACTGAGTGTGTTCTTAGTAAACAGGACTTATGTAGAGTCAGCCGTAGCATATAGCTCCTTGATGACCAGGCTCAGCTAATTAAAGGAGGCTGTTGACAGTTGTCAACGTGACCCTTCACACAGTGCTCCCCCGGGGGTCCTGTTAGCATGCTAATGCTAATCCCCAGTGACGGGGGACAGGGCAGGGCTGTCCCCTGCAGCCCCTAGCTGTTATGACCACGGGATGTGTCAGGACAGGAACAGTGATGTGCTAACATGGAGACGTCCCCATGTGCATGTCACACATCTGTAATTAGAAAAGAGGCAGGCATGGCGGGAGAGCTGGAGGGGACAGTTGTTGTGGAGACACTTGAGCTCTGTTTCCCAACAGAAAAGAGCAGTCTGCGCCTAAAACGGGCTAATAAAAGAGCAACTGGTTTCACCGGCTTTCATGCAACAACTGGCCTCGTGTGAGCTTGATTTGATGTGAGCAAATTTACAGAGAAAAGAGTGATGCAGGGCCACGCAAAACAAAAAGCAGTTAACATTACAGCTGAGGGGGGGAAAGAGAGCACTCCTACACCTGTCTCTCAGTCTGTCTGTCTCTCTCTCTCTCGCTCTCTCTCGCTCTCTCTCTCTCTCTCTCTCTCTCTCTCTCTCTCTCTCCAAGGGAAGGTCAAGGACACATGCATATTCATGGAGGAGCCTGGCACAGGATCGATGGCTTTTAATTGTTTTCTCTTGGTTGGTGGAGGGACGTGCCAGTGTCTATTGATCTGTTTGAGCAGAGGCCACTCACAGAGCACGACTGAGAGACCTTTACCTGACTGAACACCGATAGACTGTGTGTGTGTGTGTGTGTGTGTGTGTGTGTGTGTGTGTGTGTGTGTGTGTGTGTGTGTGGGGGTGTGAGGCGCTTGGGAGTGTGTGGTGATTAGGATTTTGACACACAAAACCACAGGCTGCATGAAAGGGTCTCATGGGGCTTGGAGGTAGATAGACATACACAAAGGTGACACACCACAGCGAAGAAGACAAGGGAAACATAGTACAAGGTTTGCTCAGTGGAGATTTGAATGCTGCTGTGGCAAAATTCCATTTTGAGTGAATGAGTGAATGCATACTTTTATTAGACTTTCAAACAACAAACTCACATGGGTTTACTTTACAAGACACTTCTTACATTATGCACACAGAAGCAAAAAAAAAAAAGAAGGCAAATGTGTAAAACATGATTAAACATACAACAGTTTCCAGTGGTGGGAACTAAATTTACTTGAGTACATTTTTGAGCGTATTTTACTTAAGTATCCCATTTTACTAGTCCACACATTTATTTGAGAGCTGTAGTTACTTTTCAGATTATGATGATGACCTTATGAAATCAAATGCATTGTTAAAAATTAAGTACTTTATAAAATAGTTCAACTAGGCTCCACTGCAACCAGCTTGCTTGTTTTTACACATTTAGGCATTAGTATAAACTCTCCCAATTTAATAATGCAATATACAATAATATATCACTTACAGGGGCATTGTTTCTGTGCAAGTGTTTTTATACTTGGTGTGTTTTGTGGCTAATATATCTGTATTTTTACTTTAAAAGCGCAATGTGTAACATTTTGGGGGATCTATCATCAGAAATGGAATATAATATCCATATTTACATTTTCATTAGCGTATAATCACCTGAAAACTAAGAATTAGTTCGTTAGCTTAGAGTGAGCCCTTCATATCTACACAGGAAGTGGGTCCTCCTCATGGAATCAGCCTTGTTGCTCCACCGTCTTTCTACAGTAGCCAAGAACGGATGAACCAAACACTAGCTAGAGAGAGACGTTTGTAAAAATGTGGTAATGTGAATTGCAGTTTGTAAAACTGTGGCACCATCAGCCACCATCTGGCTTCCGTTGATCCGATAGTAGTGTTATTATGGTAAGGATGGCCTCTGTGCAAGGCGAACGGTCTAACTACAGTTTTGCACAGGTTACTCACACCACTAGATAAAATCCTGCACACTGTCCCTTTTAAAGGTGTCTTGTGGAGTTTTGTTTTAAACAAACAAAAGTTATGTTATATTCAGTGTTTCTCACCAAAAGTCAGTGTGTTAGAAAGGCTGAAATGTTGATTTCGTTTCTCATAAAGTATTTGCAAATGGGATTGTTTAAAATCTGTTTACTAGCTAGCACTCTTCCTCTTCGCGGACTTTGTTGGCACATTGCTACACTTCTTTGTACGTTACTGCCACCATCTGTAGTAAACCAAAGGCATGATGTAATCGTGACACATGAGCTTGTGTGAACTATACAAACAAATGGAGGAACCACTTATAAAAACATACCTCCTTAACACTACTGGAGTCAAAAACACCATGAGGTACCTTTAAGCTATCTTAAGAATTCTTCCATCGCTAACACTTTCATATGTTGATAGTAAACCTTCAACAAAAAGTGTGTTCATTTTCTTTTTTTATTTTCAAATGTCAAGATCGTTAAATAACAACTTATTAAATAATTTCTCAATGCTTTAACCCTGTTTTGAGAAACATTTACAGCTGAACATTCAAACTGTGAATACCAGCTGAATGTGTTCACCTGCCTGTCTCCCAGTCAACCAGATCTTTCCCTCTGCAAAGATTATCCCATTCAGAGGCCTCTTCTCTCGCTTTCATTTATTCTTTTGTAGCTGATTGAATTTGTCAATTTGAACAGACAAAGTTGGGAGATTGGCGGCAAGACGGGGAGCAAAAGGAGGGTGCACAGAGTGGAATAGAGAGGAAGAGAGAAAGATAAAAAAAAAAAAAAAAGATGGTGACAGTCATCCATTTGACCCCGGCTGTTGAGTGAGAGCAGTCTGGCTTGTCAAATCTCTGTGCTAACAGTGAATAGCCATATCTGTGCAGAGCATAGAAGGGTGTCATGCACTATGGTTTCATGGTTCAGGATAAGGCTGGATAAAGCCATTGGCTGGATGACACACAGACAGACACACTTTGTCTCTAACTCCTGTCTGTCGCTCTCGGTAACTGTCTTGACTTCAGGACGAGAAGTGTGAACACTGATTTCAGTCAAGTCTGCCTGTCTGTGTGGAAACCGACTATCGATGCTGTATTTTAAACAGAGGAAACAGTTTCTTGCTCACAGATTAAACCTTGTACCCTCCGATTATTGAACAATGAGAGTCCTCCACCCCTGCCCGCCTCCTCCTACTCCTCTCCTCTCTCTGCTACACTGTAATATCTTCCTCATTCACACACACACACAGGACCTATTACCGGCTCATTAGCCTGAATCATACAAGAATTAGACTCCAGCCTGCTGACAATAGCTCAGAGAATGGGCCTTTTTTTCGCTCAGGAGTCAGGGGTTAAGTTACCAATCAAAATAGCCAGGCAGATGTATTGAGACATTTTAATATTGGCCATTGTGGGAGCTCTAAAAATTTTTAATCTCTCTCTGGCACGGCTGCCCCCCAAGGCAACTCAAATAACGGTCTTTGGGAGGGGGGGTTGGTGTTCAAAGAATTGATGTACCCTGTGGCATTTGGATAATTGTGTTGGAATTGCTGCCATCTTGAACAGCTTTCAGGCCGAGCGCCCTTTCTTCATTTTACTTCTTTGCTTACCTGGACCAAACATTGTTCTGCTCTCTCACCCTCAAATGTTGGATTTCACCTTTTTTCCCAGGTCCCACTTCAGTGTCACCTTCCCCTTTAAATCTCTTGAACCAAGCTGCTTCAGATGGAAATCAGAGGGACACTGCCCACACCAGGAACCGATATACTGAGAGTGCTACTACAGTTTGTGCTAATGCAGCCAAAGTGGACCAGGTGTTGCTGCCGTCCCACAGTTAATATAATGTAAACCACCAGAGGGGGCCAACGATGAAGAGTGGGCCAGAAGGTTTGGCTGCACCAGGCATGTAAGCTCACAACATTGTTTTACATGCTTTACAACTGGAAAGCAGATTATTTCTATCTCACCTGTCAGATCTCCCTTCCTCCTCTTTATTTCCACACATGGTATGGCCCTCCTCATCACCCCCCCCCCCCTCTCGGTGGTCGTGTCCTCTCCCAGGGTTCAGACTAATGACTAGTGACAGTCCACTGAAGGGAGCGAGCTGTTTGCAGTCAGCAGTGCGTTTGTTGGTAATTATTTTCCAGAGTGTCACATTAGTGTCAGCCTCGTGGCGGTGAGAGAGGAGAGAGGGCGGGGGCCCCGGCTGGCTGGATGGGTGAGGCGGAGAGGGAGGGAATGGAGGGAAAGGGTGTGATATTTGGTGGTGGTCAGTGTTGTGTTTGTGTGTAGACTGAAGTGGTGGTGGGTTGAGGACACTGGCTGTCACTGCACTTCGCCTCGTGGCCACATAAGACTAAAGATTAAGGTGAGCAGATGAAAGGGCATTAGTGTACATTTTTCCTACTGCTTTTCACTCATGTTTCTATCCTGAAAAATATTTGTCTTAAAGGAACAGTGTGTAATATTATCAGCAAAAATTGAATATATTGCAAATAAATATGTTTTCTTTTAATATATAATCAGCTTAAAATATGAATTGTTGTGTGTTGCACTGGGTGACACACTCCTTCATTACAACAAACATGGACACTGAAGTTAGTCAAATGTATCTTTTTAATCCACAGTCAAAAATAGTCCCCTTAAATGCACTATTTCCTTTTGTTTGTGTATCGTGAAGACAGGATTGTCTCCGTCACGTTTTGCTTGTCGCTGAGGGCACGTCAACACTCACACAATTTAGCGATTAGCCCAGCACGTAATGAATCTATCAATTACTCCAATTATGTACGTGCACATTTTAACAAGCAGCTTTTTTAAAATCTCCACCAGGAGATTATGCATTTGGTTGTGTGCATGTGGGTGCATCTCTGTGTCTGTCTGTCCAAGGCTAATCTCACATACTACTGCACCCATCAGCCTAATATTTTTTGTGTTCATTTATGACTGTATGCTCAAGGACTTGTCATGGTTGTAGTGATTCACTCCTTTTGAAAACATATTTTAATGACTTTTTTATACTGTCATTGACTGCTGACTCCTCACTACTCTCAACCAGCCAGTAGGTGCCGCAAGTGATCACCAACTGCTTCAGTTTGGACTCTTGTTTTGTTTTTGTTTTTTGTTTGTGTCTGTAACCTTTGAGCCAAAGGTCATACAAAGGAGAGCTACAGTAATGATCTTCTCCTCTACAGACATTTATCCACCAGAGATGAAGACAAAATTTCTCGATAAATCACTGAGGTGCCCACATACACATGTCCAAATCGTTTGACATTTCTTTTTTGTTCATGTCGTTGGTCAGTCCTGGCTCATGTGGAACCACAATGCCTACTGAATTATTCACTTGTGTCCCATAGAAAATGAATAGGGGAAAGTTTTGTATTGTGTTCAGTGGGTCTTTCAGGCACTGTCTTAGCTTTTTATAACTCGGTGCCACTGACAGCTGTGGCCAGAGGCATTATATTTCTGAGTTGTCTGTCCATCCATCCATCCCTCCCTCCATCTGTCCGTCTGGTCCATTCTAGTGAACGCGATATCTCAGGAATGGTTGGAGGGAATTTCTTCAAATTTGGCACAAACGTCCACATCGACTCAGTGATGAACTGATTAGACATTAGTGGTCAAAGGTCAAAGTCACTGTGACCTCACGTCTGTCACATTCTCATGATATCTCAGGAACACCTTGACTGAATTTCTTCAAAAACCCATTTTGGCCAAGACTTCATATGGTAATTATGACCACTTCACTCATATGTGTAACTGGATAAAATGATGACGTGATGACATTTTGGGCAGACATGGATGCAAACTGCAACTTGACTGGTTGACAGAAGCACAAGAGCAAGGCTGTAATTCTACTTTTTTCTAGTTTCTTTTTCAAGTTTTTACACTTTACATTTGTGACTGCCTTCAAAGATGTACATCTTCAGTATGAACAAAACATGCTACTGCTCTGGTCTTTTCATGGGATTTGTTGAAGTCTAAGTTTACAATATAATTGGTCAATATGTTACCTGAAGACATAGAGCATGAATTATTTATTATGTATAGAAAATATTTTGTTTCTTTTACCACAACTTAACTCCTCTGTGCTCTTTTGATGAAGCTGTATTCAGTTCAGACAATTTAACTTCAGCAGTATGGAGGCAAAGTTGAGTACATGCAGACAGTATCGGCCTGTCGACATGAGTGTGCTGCGAATGTGTAAACATACAGGATACTCGTGTGTGTGTGCATGTGCGTATGTGTATGTGTGTGGTGAGGGGCAGTCACCAGCCCCCTTGGGAGGAAGCGATCAATGATTGAGACCATAATGCACCTCTCTGTATTCCTCCTCACATTCACGCTCACTGGCTGCTTTGGGGAGCTGTCTCACTCACACACACACACACACACACACACACAGACACACACTTCCACTTTCCCTCATACGCACACACACATTGTCACATGTTCGACAGCTCATCTCTCACACGTTCCCTTCCACTCCATCTTGTAGCTGTCTGGTCGATGGCCTCTCTCTCTGTCTCACTTCCACTGCTCAGTCATTGGCAGACTGCTGTGCTCTGGCGCTGTCTCTCCCTATGTTAATATAGTAGCTAACCTCTCTCTCCATAGCACTGCTACCAGACAGTCTCTATGTTGATATACTGAGGAGAGTGTAGAACTCCGCCACACAACTATACTACTCAACTGACTCCAGACAACTGAGCACTCTTCATCTCCAGCGCTGCTGCTGCTGCCACTGCGAGGCTCCTGCTGGGGCAGTCTGCTGTCCTGTACACTTGTTTTGAGTCAGGCTTTTCCAGCAGGCAAAATCACTTTAAAAAACAAATTATTTCTTCTGTTTTTTTCATTTTCATGCTCTTCAGCTTTTGATTAGGCGAAACCATATGAATTTGGAAGGCAATCTGCTGTAATGGGAGATTGTGAGTCTCACAGCAAAAGGTAATTATCACTAATTGGTCTGTGGAAATGATTACAGCAGTAACTTAGTTTACTCCACGCCCCAAAAACAAGAGCTGGGAATGAAAGGAGGAGAGTAAAAAAAAAAAGACATGTCTATTTACTGTTCACCACTGCAGTTGTGAAAGTTAAAAGACTCCGCTGATGACCTCTGGCATCGTAATAATAAAAGAAGTGGAGAACTCTCATCAGGTTGATTTCATTTGCCTCTACTCATCTCTCACTTGTTGTAAATTACACTGAAGACCACGTAAACTAAGCTGTAATGTTTAAATAATATTAAAATGATTCAAAAATGTGGGATAAGAAAGAGGAATGCGATAATCAAAGACACACAAAAGACTAAATCAAAGCATAAGCAGCATGCATTAAGATGTTACGCTGTGTGTGCGTGTATATGGCAGTCAAGAAGACAAGCCAAGTGACTCACCTCCTGCCAGAAAATGAAGACATACAATTAACATCGTATCCCATCATCCTCAGCTGAGCGGGCAGGCCTGTAATTGGCTGGCTGACCAGCCTGCGTGGCTCCGGGTGGCAATTTATTCTGGGAGCCATGCAGTTTACCCAGGGCGGCTAACGGCCCCTGTGCCATAACCTGGCTGAGGCAGCGGGGACATCATTAACACTTCACTGGGCCTGCAGGACACACACCCATCATCATCATCCACTATACACCACCCACAGCCACTATAGCACACAGGGCAAATTGGAGGAACAGGGTAGAAATAATAATCAGAATGTCAATGAGACACTTGTAGTGAGTGTGTTTACTGATCAGCTGGCAAATTGGCACATTTTTGGCGTTTCCCAGTAAAGGAATAGTTTCCTAGATTACCTTAGATTATTAATTTGTAATGAAACAAGGATTATGTGTAAATCCAACTCCCGTGTTAGTTCACTCCAATCTAATCCTAGGCTATGAGTTTGTCTGTTTGACAGTGTGTGTGGTGGCATGCGGTTGTCTAACCCCAAAACAATGTGTGAGGCTCCCCTAAGTGCAGTAATGACCTTGCCTTGTCACAAGGGAGACATGTGTTACATGCTCCCATATTGGTCCGAGGGCAACACTGTTGCAGAGTCAGTCTGGACTCTGGTTTATGTGTCCATTTAAAGGTCTGCATCTGCTGTCTGGCCCTCCATCTCCTCACCAACCGGCTGTCTTTAGGTGTGAGAGGAAGCGGCTCGCACGGAAAGCTCCATCTTAGGGATCACTTTATGGATGTGAGGAGCAGATGAAGTGTCTTCTCAGTCTTAGGTAATGTGAGCAGCAGCGTCAATATTTATTTTTATCCCAATTTTCTTGCAAGTTTTCAGGCTGAGATAGCACGGTGAACCCCACTGATTCCCAGCTATGTCTCCCCACAAGGTTGCATCTTCTTCTTGCCTCTGATATTCCCAATTCACTCATTTCCTATCTCAGGACTCTTTCTTGCTCTCTGATTACACACACACACACACACACACACACACACACACACACACACACACACACACACACACACACGGCTCACAGCCAAATGGCTGTTCATTAAAGACAGGGACCTGAGGGGGAAGCAATCGTCTGAGAGACGGAAATTGCGTGTCACATTAGATTAGCGGTGTAAAGCCTCTGGATTGGCTCGGGGGAATAAGGAATTATTTCAATTACATTATTTCAAAAAGTCTTTAAGCAATACCAATACCGATAAAAACAAATTAAGAGTGATTTGGGCTGATTTGTGGCGCTCTGAGCTGTGCTATCTGACAATGTGCTGGAAATCAGATATGAATAATGTAGATATTACGCTGCTGCATGTGTGTGTAATGTGTTGGAGTTGAAAAGCAGATTATCTCTGACAAATAATACCATTGGTTTGCATTGTGTCTCATCAAAAGGGAATGTTCCCAAGTGTCAATCACTGCACAGGCTGGAGACCGTAGAGGCTCAGTGAGGAGAGGATAACTCCATCAGCTGCCATTCACAGTAACAAAGCAGTGATGCCAACGCACACTGAAAATGATGACTTGTTAACTTGTATACCTAACGCCGGATTTAAGCTTTTTATTATCGTGAAAACTCTTCATATAGTGCATGGTTGAATAGATATGTTTGGTGGATGATCAAGGTATTTGTAAGTCTAATTCTTGCAATTCTTGGGGTGGCAGCAGCTCATTCAGTTCATGTTCCTGCACAGACCAAGTAAGGAGAGTAGACTGGTAGCTGGAGAGATGCCAGTTCGCCTCCTGGACACTGTCGAGGTGCCTTTGAGCAAGGCACTGACCCCTTAAAAACTTCTCCCCAGGCTATATATCCGCTGCCGTCTGCTCCTAATATACTTGGATGGGATAAATGCAGTAGCTAAATTTCACTGTGTACAATGTGTGACAATAAAATTGGATTTACATTTACATTTACTTTTAAAAGTTATAATGAGTCATCATAGGGTAACAATTAGGGCTGTCAACATTAACGCAATAATAATGTGTTAATGCACAATTGTTTTTATTTCTTTAATGCATTAATGCAAATTTCATTTCAGGGGTGGTAGTGGGCTCTGTTTTAAAGCTAGGGTGAGGATAGTGTTATCATGAAATTACAAAACCTAAGGATTCTATTAGTACCATGTCATGAAGAAAGTCATGAAGGAAGAGAAGGAGGTTAAATAACGCTATGAAGTTACGCTAAAGAGAAAAAAACTGTTATAGCCATTTTCAAAGGGTTCCCTCTGACCTCAAGACATGTGAATGAAAATGAGTTCTATGGGTACCCACGAGTCTCCCCTTCACAGATATGCCCATTTTATGATACATACAGTTTGGGGCAAGTCAAAGTCAAGTTAGCACACTGACACACTGACAGCTGTTGTTGCCTGTTGGGCTTCAGTTTGCCGTGTTATGATTTGAGTATATTTATGCTAAATGCAGTACCCGTGAGGGTTTCTGAACAATATTTGTCATTGTTCTGTGTTGTTAACTGATTTCCAATAATACATATATACATACTTTTCCATAAAGCAGCATATTTCCCCACCCCCATGTTGATAAGAATATTAAATACTTGACAAATTTCCCTGTAAGGTATATTTTGAACAAAGAAAAACGTGTGATTAATTTGCGATGAATCATGATTAAACACTTTAATCAATTGACTGCCCAAGTAATAAGATAGTGATCATAACATGTTTGCATGAAGAATCCAGATTTGTCTTTATTATATGCATTGCCTTATATCTTTTTATGGGTTGGCACCTCAATGGCACAAAGTTATCTTTTTTTTTTTTCCTTTGGCAAAACTGTATTTTTCTGTGTCCATCGCACTGAGAGAGCAGGGGAGGGGGAGGCTACAGGGAAAGAGGGCAGGGAAAGGGGGAGAGGGGTGGAGGAGAGGGTGGAGGTGGTGGTGGGGGATTGTCACACGGAGCGCATGAAGGAGAGACCCACAGAGTCAGAGCGACCCGCAGCCAGTCCACTCACTGATGCCCTGATCCAGCCCAGGAACAAACGCAGCCTCCAACACCTCCCTAAACTCCACACATCTCAGCGGTAACTCACTATTTAACACTCGCAACATCTGGAGGAGGACTGGAAAAGCCGACGCTGCCCGCAGCTGCTGCGCGTTTTTTTATTCTTCTTCTCCTCTCAGAGAGAAAGTGCCGCGTCCTTGAAATTAGAAGTTGAAAGAGAGAGAGAGAGAGGGAGAGAGGGAGCTGCTTGACGGCGAAATAAACCTCGCTTTCCACGCGGTAAGTGGCGGCTGATAACACAAGTGATTACAGCTTCATCTGTTTTAATTGGTTTAATTGGTTGTGTGATTGTCATGTGTTCTGTCAGCTGTGGAGCTTTGTCGTAGTTTTTGCTGAAGTGAGGGAACTTGTGCGCTCTCGCGGGAAAACTGTTTCTTACAATGTGAAGACTTTTAGAAAAGGTGAATTGTTTGAATATAACAGGGTCAAATCTTGACCTTTGCGCTATTATATTGTGTAAAAAGTCGCCGAACTGTCACAAAATATGAGCTATATGCATTTGTCAGTTTGTGCAGGTAAAGTGTTTAAGTGGATTGAGACACAGCAGCGCGCAAAGTTTCATTCCCATCTTGGTTAATTTAACATGTTTCGGTTCATAAACTGGAAAAAAAAGACGTAGTTCATAAAGGTGAATCGGTGGGTCCGACCTTTACTCACTTATTTCGGCCTTTTCCGATTTTAATTATTGCATTTCAGTTCAACAAACATGGAACGAGATAATTAGTAGATGAAGCTGTTTTCCGCTGCTAATATATTATTGTTCAGCTTTTTTTTTCGTTGTATTTTTAATAAGCTACAGTTAATTAAAATTGTTGTTTTGTGCAGAGTGGTGTTTCACACTTTAGAGCAGCAATGTTAAGAAACTTCTATTGCGGGACTCTTCGACTTTTAAACGTCCCACCAATCTTTTATTTTATTGGACATAATCAGCATGATTTGTTGATTTGCGGAGAGAAAAACAAAACAAAACATGAATTATTTTTTTTTTCTGAACGTGTTTGAAGGATTTTCCAAAATCTAATTGCTTATACCTCAATATCAAATTCGGCTACGTGTGTGTTTTATTGTCAATTTATTCCGTTGTAATTATTACCAGGCAGAGAGGGGCCTCCTCAACCCGCTTCTATTGAAATTAGTCCAAAACTTTAATTGTAAAAATACCTCTAGAGTTGCAACTGGGAGTGTTTTTTTTGGCATTGGGAATCATAAAAAAATCCCTGTGAACTTGTAAAAAAAAATTTTAATAAGAGAGGTCAAATTAATTGTGACAATCCAGTGATGGTATAAAGAAAATTATTACTTTTTGTGTGCAACATTTGGAAGAAAAAACAATAATTTTAAAGGATTTCTAATTTCTTGTCGTTGCTGTTGTCGCTCAGTCTTTATGCTCTGCTCTGACTCTCTCTCCTCAGCATCATTAACAGGGAGGTGAATGGACCTCCACCGCCCCTTCAAGATGGACAGCCCCTCCTACCTGCCAGCTCCTCTGGCCTCCCCTGCCCTCATGGTCCTTGCCTCCACCGCTGAGGCCGGTCGAGACGCCTCCGTCCCCTGCCAGGCGCCAAGGCCCTTCGGTGTCCCCGCCTCCGTGGAGAAGGACCTCCACCTCCCCTTCCCCTCGGCCTCTTACACCTTCACCTCCATGTACCAGCGCCAAGGCCCCATGTCGGGCACCTTTCCCTCCCGAGACTTCCCGGCCTCCCTGCTCCACCTGCACCCCCAGTTCACCCCACCAAACCTGGACTGTTCCACCCTGAGCATGCTCAACCACAGCGGGGTGGGCGCCTTCCGACCTTTCTCCTCCCCGCAAGAGGAGAGGGAGTCGGGGGTGTACCAGTCTGCGTTCACCCCTGCCAAGAGGCTGAAAAGCTGCTTCCCGGAGGTGGAGGGCAAGGAGTTTGACTTTGGCTCCCCTGGTGGCTCCTTCAAAGCTGGAGAAGACTCTGGTAGGAAGCTGTTCTCCATGTCCGGCCTGCTGTCTGATGGAGAGGCTTCATCGAGCCCGGAGGAGCGCAAAGAGCACAGTGAGTACACACTCGACTTCCAGACACACACATCTGATGCACGTCGTGGTATGTAGACATCCACAGCACATCTAAAGCTCACATACTGTCACTCATCTCACATCTTTAAAGTATGTGAAACATACAGAGTTAATTGGCACATCTAAGGCCCCGCTCACCCTGACATCACAGGGCAGATGACATTTACATATCCTCTACAGCTGCATCGACTAATGGTGACAAATTGAAAGGAGCCTTTGTGAGTAAAGACGTATCTGGAAATATTTTCCCTTTTGCACTCTAGTCTTCATCGTAGTCGGACAAAGTGTTTACAGCGGCTGGCTGTGACTGACTTTGACACAAATAAATTGAATAGTGTCACTTATTCAGCTTAGTGATCATTAGCCACATATGACCATTAGGCCTATTGAAAGTCAGACTTTTCTTGGCGGCTGAGGAACACAAATACATCGGAGCGTGTGGAGGGTTGACACAGGAGGAGTGAGAGTTGGAACGAATGACACCCTGTCAGAGATAACGAGGTGGCAGAGATAGAGAGGAAGGGATGGAGGAGGATAGAGAAAAAGAGGGAGAGAGAGAGGAGAGACACGGCGATGCGCCTCAGCTTCCCAACGACAACCCTCAGCTCAATATGGCCGCCCACACCAGCCGTCTGATTTGTTGACAAATGAGTGGGAGAGGTGTCAGTCAGTGCGGTGCGGAGGGAGAGCCGCTCCTCATTACTCCTGGGGATAATTGCCCAACGACGCGGGGGCACAACACTCGCCTCAGAGGGAGAGGGGGTGGGGAGAGAGAGGGAGCCAGGAGTCAGGGAGGCAATGCTAGGCATGATGGGAAATCAAACCCCCTCAGTGGCGGTCGCCAGAGGAGCGCCTGACAGATGAAAGGGACCAGAGGAAGACAGAGAGAGGAGAGAGAGCAGCCGGCAGATCAGAGGGGGACACCATCGAAAATAATGACAATGAGAGGGGGGGGGGCAGAGATGGAGCGGGGTGAAGGGGGGGTGGGGGGGGACGCCGATACACGCTCTCATACATATCACCTAAAGGAAACTTTCATCCCACACATAAAGGGCGGGAGCAGGGACGAGTTGTCTTAAGAAAAGTTTGGATTTGTGTGCCTCTATGCATATGTGTGCGTCTTTGTTGAAACTTGCTGATTTTGTCGCTGGTTTGGTGGCTGAGTGACAGGGCCGGGGAGGCGGAGTGGCAGCAAGGAATCTCAATATGGAATTTTAATAAGGACGGGAAAGGAAAGAGGATGCCAGCCAGCCAGCCAGCCAGCCAGCCAGCCGGCGTGCTGCTGCTGCTGGTGTGAGAGGTGTGTCTGTCTGACAACATTTGCTCTGTGCACTCGTGCATGCGTGCTCCCCTCACCTCCTGATTTTGGGAATCTCATTTGGGGAATGTTGACAAGGACAAAAGACGGGGAGGAATAGAACATGGGGAGCATCTCTCCTCCACAAAAAAAAAAAAAAGAGTTTGGGAAATAAAAAAAATGGATTGGTGCACATTGGAAGCTGCTTTTCCAGCTTTATCCAATTAGATTGGAGCTCAGGCAAACTAAGAGCTTTAATGCAATTGAGCTCCCGGCACTTTTCTAAGTCTGACATACACTTGTTCCTCTTGACTGGGTAGCAGACAGTCACTTCAGGACCTAAAGTCTTAACTGTTAAGCTTGAAATCTTCTTGAGTTGTGAGAGTGGGTCTAGTACTTGCGTACTGCTGCAGCGATGGCGATGCAAATACTCTCTGAAGAACAAACTAAACCATAAAAACATTTTCTTCATAATTGAATTGACCTTCTGTGTCAGGTCAGATGTTTTCCTCGTGTCTGTACGGGCTTCCTGCTTGTGCTTTGGTCTCCATGTCAGGTATTAAGTAAGGCACTGGCCTCAAAACTGGAGTTGGTCCCTGCCAGCCAAAGTATTTTTGAAATCATGATGCTTCTGTCGACTGTCCTCTGAACCAATCAAAACTTTTTGAAGCCATGCCACTATAGTCTCCAATTCATAGCCCAGGTGACCCAGTGCTCCTTTTCAGTCTACACACCTCCTCCTATCACTGCTGGTGGACTTCTCCTTCTGTCCATTTAGCGTCTGTCTTCTGTCGATTTTTCCCTCCCAGTCTCTGTTTTATCAGGGAATGTCTGAGACGCACGGTGTGCTCTCTGACAGCTGTTCAAACAGCCATGCTCGCTTTCAAAGGGCAGATGTCTTCACTGGAGCGAGTCATGCTTATTTTCCTCAGGGAGATGCTTTCCGCCGCAGGCCCAAGCTGGAATTAAAATGGCCCTTTACCAGAAACACCAGTAGGGAAACCAAAGGAGTGGAGTGGCAAACACACAATGTGGCCAGACGCTGACGCAGTGGTGTGTGTGTGTTTGTATCTTACTGTGGTGGCAGAGCCGAGTGAGAGCTGTAATAACTGGAGCCAGATGCTTGAGAGCCCCTGTGTTGTGATACTTGTTACACACCAAACTCCTGGTTGTGGCTGTCAGAAAAGTGAAAGCCTTCACGTGCAGAGTCGATAAAGAGATCCACGAAGGCCACCAAACAAGAAAGACAGTCAACTGTTGTCCAACTGGCAGTATAACATCTTGTATCAGCAGTGGTGGAAGAAGTATTGAGTATTGTTATCTTTTACTTTTACATAAGTAAAATACCACAATTTAAAAAACATTGTTACAAGTAAAAGTCATGCATTCAAAATCTTACTTTAGTATGTAAATATAATCAAGAAAATGTGCTTCATGTACATAAGTAAAAGTACACACTACACAGCCAAATGGGCTCTTTAGTTGTTACATTATTATTATTATTATTATTATTATTATTATTATTATTATTATTATTATTATTATTATTTTTTTTATGTAATATTTGATTATTATTATTATTGATGTTGTAACATATAAGAATGTTGTAGCTGGCTGCAGTATTTTTTATACTGTTGGATGGCTTAACTTACTCTATAACAATGCATTGTATTTCATATACTCATAGGTTTTTAAAATCTTCATCTGCAAAGTAACTGGTAAATAAGGTCATCACAAAAATGTAATGAAGTAAAAAAGTACAATATTTACTTCTAAATGTATTGGAGCAGAAGCAGAAAGAAGCATAGAATTAAAACACTCAAGTAAGGTACTTCAAAATTAAGTACATGTACTTGGTTACTTTCCACTACTGTGTATCTGTTAGATCGCCGATTTAGTACGGCTTTTTCACCTCTAGTAACTGGGCTGAAGCTAGTTTCACCAAAGCAGTCTGCGAATGCTGCAGACCTCAAGTCGCAGACCTCAAGTCCTGTTTCACAAATGTTTGTCGCTCACAAATTGCATTAAGTCCTGCACGTCTCTTGCATGCTCGTGCATTGGTCCCCTCAAACATACAGTCTGCTTTGATTCGTGAAATGCGCCAAAATTAAGGTACAAAAGTAAAGAAATTGCAGATTTGGTGAAACAGTCCTGCCGACAACACCGATGCAAATCAAACACAACAAAACTTTACAGTGTCTGTTTGTTTTACTAGAATGAAACTGGATTACTATGAACTGATTCACCCTCACATAAATGAGTGATGATTTCTTGATTTCTTTCTTGTCTTTTTCTTTTTTAAAACTAAGTTCAGTCAGCTGACTAGTTGTTTCCTGTCATGCATGTTAGTGGCCAGCTGGCCATCGGCTGTAGTTTTCACTGTTTGTGACTAACTTAACTGAAGATAATGTTGGTGAAGCACATCAGTCTGACTTTGTCTGTGCTCGTTCTTTGACGTCAACTTGGTGTGTCAGCCACATTGTATTTCAAAATACTGCTTTTCTATACATCAAGCTCCTCAACAGTACAATATTATAATATTATTTTTGTATCACCCATGTTAGTCTGTGTGTGGCCACCTTGGTAAGATGAAACATGTAAGCTTAAATAGACTTGTATTTAAGGGTTTCAATCAGGCACAGGCCACTGAAGACTTAGTTCTTCACCTGAGTGAAAAGAAACCCTGCAGGAAGTTAATAGAGGGGAAACATATAAGGGTAACCCACACTGAGGATTCTCCACCAGATGCGCGCAGTGTAAGTGTCCTCCACGGTCGGTTATTCACAGGTTGTTAGCGGACTAGTGCGGCTCCCGAACACAATCAATATTACACAGATTCATCTTAGATTTGGCACATGGATTATCTCTGTGGTGAAGTTTGACGGGTTTGAGCTTGTTCCAGACAGGGCTTACATGCTTTGTGTGTGTGTTTGAAGGGGCCTGCGTGCACATGTTTAGATGGATGTGACTTAGATCTTAGTGCGTTACTGTTGTTAGGAGCTTGGCGTCATTCAGTCGTTAAAGCAGTAAACTTAGCACAGTGTATGATAGTATGCACATGTTTGTGCATACTATCATACACTTATTTGCACAAACACATACACACTAGGCCGTAGCTGCGTGAGCTTATTTGATAACAGGGACGCCGCCTGTGCGCTGTGTTTTCCGTGTAACAGTCGTTGATGGCTGCTTGTATTGAGTGGCGCTTCCTGCTGAAAGACACAGTGTTTACGTCCCTCGGCAGGCCGCAGGAGATCAATAGCAACCACTCGATGCTCATGCATACACATATAGTATCTGCTGCCCGCTACTATTCCCAGGATGTATATCAGGTGGACTTGCATGTGCACTCCATGCATCAACAGTCACAGTCACCATATGCCTAGTTTTTTTTTTTTTTTTTTTTAATGTTCCTGTTTTTTTGTGATTTTGTGTCAGCAAACTTTAGTAAGAAAACTGAGGTAATGTAGTACTATGAAGGTTTAAACATGGACAACACAACTGGGAGTGATGGCTGATAGGATGAAAGAAGTAAAAAGACAAGATAAACAAGCATTAAAATCGAATTCAGACAACAAGTCTGTAGCATTAATAAATGTTTTCAGAAACTCAGAAAAGAAAACAACTCTGAAAGTCAAGATACAAAACTCTTGTTTCCTACAATTCAGTCATTTTTCCCAACGGCAGCACACACTGCATCTTCTGTGTTGTTCATCCTGTTTTTAAAGCTACGTGACATGTGCAACCAGCTCTCTCGCTGACCACACTGGTAGTCTTGTTCTTGATTTCAAACACTCGGGGAGGAAGCATTACAATATTAATGGTGGTTGTGTTTGATGTGAGAGCATGCCGCGGTTGACTGTTCCCCCTCCTGTTGTGATGGTAGTTTGTTCTCCTAATGTTCTCCCAAGTAAAAGAGGCTTTCATCCTGGCAGGAGGGGAAAGTCTTCTTGGCTTTTTACCTCCTTCCCTTCATCCTAAAAGGGCTGGAGAGAGCAAACGTGGACTGTTTTTTCCTC
This sequence comes from Pterois miles, assembly GCA_947000775.1. Classification (NCBI taxonomy): domain Eukaryota; kingdom Metazoa; phylum Chordata; class Actinopteri; order Perciformes; family Scorpaenidae; genus Pterois; species Pterois miles. Next base: position 9,672,027 of record CAMQGK010000171.1, on the reverse strand, counting down.
ATGTATTTAGATTTCCGTGTTGTGGTTTTATATGTGATTGTGTATTTGTGGATGGAGTGTGTGTATCTGTGTGTGTGTGTTACGGCCTCCATGCAGGCCGATGTATCTTCAAACGTTTCAGAGTGTCAGGCTGTGTGGACCACACGGCTTGTCGGAGACAGACGGGATTTCTATAAGTCTGGCAGTAGGACTTTACAGTAGCACAGGGAAATCTGTGGTGACCATTAGCACCTGTTAGACGGTCAACAGACTGATCTGCCGAAACATGAGTCATAACACATCTTGTAGTCGCAGCATCTGCCTCCATCGCCTACTGTGATCGGCCCACACGAACAGCGCTGCTTCTGTGTCAAGACAGAGAGGGAGTCTCGAGTGTGAGAGAGAAAGACAGATAGACAGATAGAGAGAAAGGGGGTCATAATGAGTGCAGGGCCCGGGGGTCATTAAAACAACTGCCTTGTTTCAACAAAGGCCATCTTTCCTTCTTCCCCTCTCTCCGTTTTTCCCTCTTTCTGCTTCTCTCTACGCACCTGATCGACTTGCATCACAGCTGCTTCTGATCTCAGATCAAAGACCTGGTGTGTGTGTGTGTGTGTGTGTGTGTGTGTGTGTGTGTGTGTGTGTGTGTGTGTGTGTGTGTGTGTGTGTGTGTGTGTGTGTGTGGGGAAAGACTTGGGGTGAAGGCAGAGGGGGTATTTTTTCTGTAGCAGAAGTGGCACACACACATACAACCTCACATCTTTCCGTCGTGTCCCGGGAGCCCAACAAATCAGTCAGGCAGATAGAGAGGGCAGGGAGGCCAAACGCTGGGGTTAAACACATGCTGCTGAGGAGCAGCACAGACAGACAGCAAAGACCACACCAATCCAGCTTCACGCCTGGATGGCAGCCAGGAACTTACACACTCACGTACATATATACTATATATATGTGTGTGTGTGTGTGTTTGCCTTGTGTCACACACAGACCTCATTACAGCATGTCACTTGTGCTCGTTGCAAGTCTCCCAGCTGTGGAGGAGCTTGACGAAAGCCAATACTGTACGTCAAAGGCATGCCAGGCGTGAGGGCTTCACTTTCCAAATACATGACGTCCCGACATCATTCAGTGGCTTCATAAGCAGGATTGGCAGCCATTGCAGATTATTAAATGTGCATTTTTTTTGGTAATGTTTTTGAATTTGAATAAAAGGAAGACATTTTTAGGGAGCTGCAAAGTGTCTGGGTGAAAGAATGAAAACATCAGAGCATGGTCATTTACTCATTCTCTGCTCCCTATTTCATAGACACTCAAGTTATAGTTTACTATACTATAGCAGCACATATTTGGACACTTAACTATGTGCATGTGCAGCCTAAAAATTGCATTGTCACACAACAATACTGCATTATGAATGACGTGTTGAATGAAACATATTTTGCTGAAGATTACAATTGTTTTTGAAGTACTACTTATTTTAATTTTTTTTGTTTTGCTAAACCTAACCAAATAGTTTTGCTGCCAAACCAATTAGTTTTGTTTCATTTCTGTTGTGTGCTGATTCAGTTTCATAGTAATTTTAATCCAAAACATGATGTGTGTGTGTTTTTTTTTTTTTTTTACTAAACCTTACCAAGTAGTTACCTTTTTTGTTTTGTTTTGTTCCAATTTACAACATTAACCACATGTTTAAAACTGTTTAAAAGTACATTCATAATCTGGGAGTAAATACGTTTCCCTCCAAACATAATTGAGACTGCAGTTTAGTTGTATGGGGACGTGCTTTTGCAGGAGACAGAGTTGGGATGTGACAGTTCAAACATATAAAAGCACAGGAAACAGTACAGATTACTTACACATGCATCCTTAAAGATCCGCTGATCGATTCAGTCACTTCTAGTGCTGCTTAGCTGATCGCAAACTCCCATCAGCGCCGGTGCACCCCTTGCCTCAAAGGTCAAAGTTTGCCAGGATTGACCCCCTCACCCCGCTGTGTAGGGGTGTAAACACTCCCCCAATTCTCCTCAGAGAATAGCATTGGGTCTGGGCCATAAATCACAGGCCTGATAATTGATAGGAAAACAGCAGTCCAGCAGTATATAACCTTTTACGTGTCGTCTCAACTCTTTATTATGGTGCTAATGAGTGGCCGCGGATCATGGTTAGAGCCGCGAGCAAAGGGGGTGCTGATGGGTGGGGGGGGGTTCACCTCAGTAAAATACCGGCTACTGGCTACTTACACACACACTGGTAAGGCACACACACATAAATACATAAACTCATGAACTCAGTGTGCACTTAACACACACACACCAGAGGGCAGGCAGACGCTCAGCTACACACAGGAAGGCACTCACGTTGAAGGATATGCGCGTATGCAAACATTCCCTCACACACACATGCATAATATGCAAACACACACACACACACGGTGGCTGGCAGACTCAGCAGTGTCCATTACAGGCTGCCATTAGTATGGAGATTGTGCTAATTGTCCCCACAGACCACACAGGCAGCGCTCAGCAGGCCCGCTGCGAGTCTGTTAGGCCGAGTGAGAGCCGGGACTCTGCTTTACACATCCCATTGTCTCGGTCGTGACCCTATTAGTGCAATTACAAATCAATCACTGAATGATTATGGGATGCATGCTGTGGATTGTTTCAATGCAAATGACACCATTATAGTGCATCAAGTTGCTACTGTGGTAGAGTTTCACATAAGAAAAGTCTTCAACACTGTAAAATATCCACCATGATAATCCAGTTAAGAGGGGGAGTTGAAAATGGGTCCAGTGGGATCATCAAACAGGTTTCCAGTGCAATTTTACCTGTCTTGAAAATTTTAATAAAAGTTTTTTCATTGGAAACAGGTGTCTAATTGCCGTACTGTGGCATTTTTTCAGCCTTTATTAGAGATATGGATTTTTTTTTAAATTGTAGAAGATCAAAGTGTAACTGCAACATTCAGTTGTTGCAAGTGTTGCATTCAAAGTTATTAGTAATTATACCAGCATATGATACTGTCATTGTTCATATATTTGGCTTATATTGATCTTTTATTTGAGATCTGCTTTGATAAGACAGAAATGCTGCACTGCGTGTTGTGTTGAAGCCTTTGACCTGAACTGATTGTTGAATCAGAATCTAAATAATATAAAAAAAATATTTAATTATAATGCAGGTTTTAAAGGAAACAATAAAACCTTAGAAAGTATAAACATACAGAATGGAAATCAGAAATATTTCTATTCTGCCAAAGACATACATACTTTTTTTTTAAATATATAGAAATTTGTAGTACATAGAAATGTACATGTAGTTATCAAATATCCACCAAAACATCATCAGCTTAAATCCCCCCTTGGAAAATATCAATATTACTCTCTTAAAAAAAAACATCTATTTTAGTCAAACCTGCTTAAAACATGTTTGTACTGAGTCACTTTAGTATTTCAGTTTAATCGTGACAATCCATAGTTGCCCTTTATGCTGGTATGACTATTTTGGGGTACTTAACAAGGGATGCAAAATCGAAGCGTGGGCTTGTTGAACATATGCCTACTTGGTCATTAAATACCCTGCCTTATTTCATGCATAAAATCAGTGCTATGGCTTCATATAATATAGAGATCTCATTCATTACTACCAGTCAGTCTATGTATTCATGTTTTTTTTTCAAACACATTGGAAATGGTGTTTTTCTTCTCCTTAATGTGCAAACTGAACCAAAACTGTGACCCAAAAACCGCAAAACAGCCTGAACTGTGAGCTTTTTGAACTGTTGTGCCACGAGTATTTACAAGCTCTTTTTCCTCTGAGACACATATTTTTGTGCAAAATCCATCACACACACTGAATCAGTGTCTCTACTAAGTAATCTTTGACTATAAGGAGCTTTTACCAGTAGTGTCTATAACCAATAATTGCTTTTGTTAAGTTTTATCTGTAATGACAGTTTGAACTAGCTGCTTGTATCTGCGCGGACTCCTGGACTCTGTGGTTTTCCTGTGGGTGGGCCGGTTCAGGGTTCTGAAGACTGGAGAGTCTCATTAGCAGTGGCTGATCAGTTGCGTAGAGGAGGCTGAACTGTGAGCGGCTCCTGTGTGACCCTGCTGAGCGAGAACACAGAGGAGAAGATCTATACCCGTTGGCGCTGCCACAGGCCTCTTTGTTCTCCTGTGTTTGCTGACGGGGGAGATCGGAGGGGCGTATCGACGGCGGGGGCTCACATCACGCTGCTCTCACCGGGGCTACACCGGTGGTGTGTGTGTAAATGATATATACAGCACACATATTTCTTTCTCACACACAAACCGTTACAATGTGTGCATATTCACACTCTTTCACTACACACAGTAAAACTATCAGCAGCAGTGATTTCTAGTCTTATGTGGAGGGTCGCCGTCCGTCTACTCGAGAGCGTTGTATTACAGCTCAATATATCTTTCTCTCAACTAGGTTTCAGGGTCGAGTGCTGGGATACCACACACAGCATGCAGGGATGCCCTTTATCCTCTACAGAAAACAGCTATACAAGCATTATTTCTTGCTAACTTTGTTTGCAGTCTAATGCTTAAACCACACAATAGATTTTAGCATGTAGGCAACATACTTGCAAATATCTTAATGCAGAATTAAAAGTATTTGATGACTTAGAGACACAATATTTCGAACACTTGTACAATATCATTGAATCCAACACAACAGCCCTGCAGCAAATATTTACTTTATGCAGAGTTAAACTTTTGTTGATAGCAGTTAGTTTACTGTATGGTTGGTGTGGCAGGCTCAGGTCATGCTGTTGTTGGATTTGGTTATATTGAATGTATGTGATTTTATCTTGTCTTGTTGTCATCTCTCAGTGCCAGTCAAACTCCTCTCTGGATCACATGGCAAAGAGTTTACTGATTACTTTGTGCAGTTATTTTTCAGTAATGTCCTTAAAGTTGCCAGAAAATGGCAGAAAATGTAGGCAGCCTCAATAACGTTACTGTGTAACCCTGTCTGTATGCTGTAAATTTGAGACTTTTTCATAAAATGAAAACATTAAAAAAAATCTAATTTACATTTACACAAGTGCTTTCTTAGATTTTTTTTTTTTTTTAAATATCTAGAAACTAAAATTTTACCTCCCAACATTTCTTCACCTTTTAAAATGAATTAATCCTCAAAGCTCAGTGTTTTAAATACCCCTGATTCCTCTCTACCTTTGTGTTACTGAAGATAAGCTGCTCAATCATCTGTATCTTTCCACTATTTGAAGATAAAACCATAGTCATCTGCCATAATTGTTTGCCCATCCAGGCAGACACAATAACATCCTTTAGGAAGTGTGACTAACCCAAACACAGGTGTCACAGAGCGCCAGGTGCTTGTCTTCTCATACCAGCAGCAGTCAGCAGTGTTTCTGACAGTATCAGATGTTATCAGACGACTTATCTGTGATGATGCCCGCTGATGAGGCTGAGGGGAGGGATGCTGAGAGGTGGTGTCTGAAAAGTTCTGACCGGAGGCCTGTTACCACTGAGATCGAGGCCCAATGCGGGGCTGCCGGGGGGAACGCAACAATTTAGATGTGTTTGAAGTGTAATAACGTGTCCCTGATGGCTGAGGCTTCCGCTGCTCACCTGCGCTGAACAAAGCGTATGTGGGGCAGGTGAGGGGAAAGCAGGTGGCTGTGTTTTCTTTGGTAGAGCAGGACAGTGTGTGTCAGCTGCCCCAAATTACCAGCTGAAAAGGAAAATGTAGTTCACAACATGTCAATACACAAAAACAGTGATTGATTTACCTTGCATTTTCTGGCATTTTCTCGCATTTTCAGGCATATGTGGTGGTGGTATGTTTTCATTATTAGGGCTGTCCTTGATCAACGAAATTCTTAGATGACTAACACTCCAACATACCATTTTACTCGGCGCTTTAAGGATTTGTCAGCTGGATTCTGATCTCTCTGTTGCAAACATATAACACTGCTATAATAAAATTTTAAGGTAATCTGAAAACAGTAAAAACTGGATTTTGTTTGTATTTTAAGTCAGGGTTTAATCACTATGTTGATTTTTCTTCTCTGCTCTCTTTCTGTCCTTCATCTTTTTTTGTCATGAATTTTTATTGACGCTGTGTTCATGTTCACACAGTTGTAGTTGACATAGTGAAGAACCTACAGGCTGACAAAACAAATGAAAAGTGCATGAATTAAATGACTTTGGAGGAAAGAAAAAAAAAAAACACAACCATAGCCAGATGTCAACTGGTCATCCAAGAGCTCTCTGATAAAGAGTCATTATGAGAGAAAAGCAATGAAGGGGGACGAAATGTTCCTAAAATCCTCAAGCTTTTCCTTTACAGTACTTTATTGAAGGTGGTTCTGGCGTTGTAATAAAATTACTCATTCCTCTCTTTTTCCTCTCCATTTCTTTTAAGTCTTTCCTTCTTTCTACTCCTTTATTTCCCCTGCAAACTCATCTGGAGTCATAATAACAGGAATTATGTTAAGATCTTTTTTGGTACATATGTGAATAAATGTACACTGAACCTCTCGCCACCATCTGGGAACCTCATCTGAATTTTTAGCATGTGCCCTGTGCACCTGATAGCTGCAGTAAACCCACTGTTTTTCCTCACTAAAAAAAGTGCTCACCTTTCTCTCATTGAGTGTTGTTTTAAAATTGCTAAAACTGCGGCGTGATGTTTGCGTAGGGAGTTTAAGAGCGTGCGCCAGAGCCCTGATGGTGCGTGTGCATACAGCGCTGAATGTGTCAGAGTTGGCACCACAGTCGCCTACTTGATGCAAAAAAAAGCTCAGGCGTGATCTCTGGGGGTTTATTTTCGGGGCATGTTGGGAAATATAGAAAATCACTCACTGATGGAGAAGCAGACCAAACACCAAAAAAAAGGAAGCAAGTTACAGGACGCAAGAGTTGAGCTCTCTGCTGTAAGAAAATGGTCCCAAGTGATCAAATATATAGTAAGAGCTCATTTTCATCGTCTGTACAGTGATTCTTGTTGTACCATGGATGAGTCCTGCTATAATTAAAGTCCTCAGTGAGTTCAACACACAGGGACACACAGTTTGTTCAAGACTGTTTAGAAAAGTTGAGTACTCGACGCAAGCAACAGAGTGATCCTCTCATTTTCTCCTTATTAACCACTAATTGAGAGAACGAGTGAGAGGGGAAAAGAAAATGAGGGCGAAGTGATGATGAGACGATGGAATAATACAAGAGAGAGAGAGGTAGAGAGAGTATTATTCTGTATTAATCAGTGGTCTGGGTAATAGTGATCTGTATTTTCCTAATTAGCCTCTAATGAGGGATTGTGATCTATCTATTAGCTTTTCTCTCTCTCTCTCTCTCTCTCTCTCTCTCTCTCTCTCTCTCTCTCTCTCTCTTTCTCTCTCTCTCTCTTATGCACTGACACACGCACACACACACACACACACACACACACAAATACACACACAGTGGTTGAGACGATCATAACAGGAGTAAAATGTAGATATGAATCAACATGTTTGCTTCAATCCACACTCATAATGTACAAAAAGAAGAGAAAATATACTGCAGCAATCACACGGCTGCATGAAATATAAAAACCGCACAGCAGGCTCACACATGAGTTAATGTGTTACTGACTTGTAGAGGAAGGCACTCATTGAAACCCCACAATCTCTGGCAGTGTTTTGTGCCAATTGGTTTAATGGCTGCTGAAAATGTTAACAAGCAGGGCGTCGATGTCGCCATTATCTGCACAATGGCAACTCTTCAGGCACTAACAGAAGCACCCTTTGTGTTTTTCAGCTTGATCGCTGCTTTTTGTTTTAAAAGTGTTTACAAGCTCCAAGTGTGGAAGACTTTTTAAACCCACACAAGACTGTGTAAACCGTAAAATTGGATGAAAATGTAAAAAGTAACTCGGACTAAAAAGTAGCACCTCCAAGCAATAATTAACTCAAGTTCAACCGATTATGGCAACTGATTGCCTGAAGTGTGTTGGGAGAGGTTCAGGTCCTGATAGTGTGACACAGTGCGACAGATTTGGATCTCTGTATATTTCCGTCTGACTGGTGGCTGCCAGTTGATGGCATCAGAGTGAGTGACAGGCCACCGGTGAACATCTCCTTCGCTGTCCGCCGCCAGCGGCTTCTTGATTCCAATGAGACTGCTCTGACTTTGACAGACAGCAGTCAGCAAACGAATGTCAAAGTCTGGATTTGGCATTTGGCTGCCCAGAGTATGAGCTCTATTAAGTCTTAGCTTTTGGAGGATCATAACTGCTGACGGTAGATAGATGACTGCATAGATGATGGCAGAGAGAAGGGGGAAGACATGCAACAAAGTTTACCTGTGGGATCAGGTAGGTAGAGGTCCTCATGAGTCCATGATTTTGGACCTGATTCAAAACAAAGCTGTGAAGATTTTACCCTAAACCATTTCTTTTAAAAGAGATCAATTCCCAAAGAAACCAGAGGACAGTCAGAACCAATCTGAAACGACCCGAGAATAACCTGACGACCTGATCCACGATGCCCAAACAGGACTTAAAGAAGCCCAAATAGAGAGAGAACAACAGCCAGTTTGTCATCTTTGTTAATTATTTCCTTCCTATACTGGTACTTCTTCTTCCTCACATTTTTTCCCATTTTTCCAAAGTCCTCACCCACCATCTCACCGCTGCTGATAGCAAGTTTGCTTGGATCCACTCAGATAGTAGTCATTTTGAAACCCCAAACCTGCAACAAAAAGTTGGGCAACATGCTGTATTCTCAACGGTTAATGTCAATGTGATATCTTACGAAAAGTTATTCCTCATTTTTCATGCGTTTTCCTATGAATGTCCAGCATCAATTTCCGCTCCAGTTTTTTCAAAATAATTTTTTGCTTAATTAGGTGTAGGAAAAGATCATGATTTACTTACGCTGCACCCGAAGTGGTGTAACTTGACAACTCTGTGACAAAAAGTACTTTATTCATAAAAGATCTTGAAAGCACAACTTAAGTATATAAGTTAGGTGTAAATAAATCAGTGTTAACTTCTGGTTTCACATGGACACAAACAGCAGTCTTGACAGTTTTGACCTACCTGTCCACCCTGACTTCCTCCCTGCGCTGTGTTCTGTTCTGTTCTGTTTTTGTAGGTATAGCTACGAATGGTGTATGAGAACAGCCTGAACTGGGACGCTACCTTAACCAGTCAGGCTTGGACCACATCAAACTCATATCTTGTGTTGGGCCTCAGTTATGAAACGAAAAGTGTCACTGTGAAGATCTCTAGTGTTCATAAATGTTGCAAAAATAAAAAAGCTTTATTGGCATTTATAAGCTCTGCCCCCGCCATGAATCATCAGATTTGATGTTGTTCAGATATTTCAGAACAAAACTCATCTAATAGACCTGCAGCTATTCCCCCATGAGGTGGCTCATAAGTAGCCTCATATCACCGCAAATGCCCAAGGACAGTCCTAACTTTCCCCCCTGACTTCCACTCCCTCTCTCCAATCTGTAAGTCACTATCAAAGATCATTGAGCCATGCATCTAAATGAGGGCCAGATTGATTGGTTGGAGCGAGGTGGAGGCAGCAGGGTTCGATCTTTGCCCTCAGGTCCTGAGAAGGGAAATATGGTCACAGGGACACAGTCGCGTAGCTACCCAGGCGACTCTCCATCAACGAGATGATTGGACGCTCACATGCCGAGCCACGCCCGCACCCGATGGAACAATTGTAGTGACTAATGGAGAAGATGAGAGAGAGAGAGGAATTGGGGGTTTGTGCGCTGATTGACCCATGGTCAGAGAGGTTATGTCCATTGATCTGTAGGGCAGAAGACAAGGGCTTTGGCCTGAGGTGCTTCAGAATGAGTCTATTTGGGGTTTAGGATTCCTGTCCGTTCCCACCAGGAGCTTTTTCATCATCTGACTCCCCGGGACTTACAGCTGCCATCTCCCGTTGTCCACATAATGCACAGAGCACTACAGAGGCCAAAGGCCAATCAATGTTCTACAAGAGGTTGATACAGATCTTATTAGTCAATGAATGATCATTAGTGGCCTAACGAGGCATTGATTTGTGCAAGGGCCAAAGGTTGCGGTGGTTGTGGTGAGTGTCTTTAATACATTAAACACAATTGATTGCAGAGTAGGAGGGATATTTTTGAAGGATGCTGGAATTATATTGGACAGTGAGAGATTTGAGGTCAAGCCAGGAGAGGTGTAGCAGGAGTGTGCCTTCATGGTTAGGACTTAACACAGATCCAAGCAGCACTTTGTGTTTTGTGTATTACCGGTGTAGCAATTCTGCAATTAATAAAAAGCAGATATCTAGAAGTAAGTCAAAGGCAGCTAAACTTGCTGTTTCAAAGGCTGGAGCAGCAGCCCTTTGAAAGCTGAGGAAATGACTCTGCTCATAGCAGATGTGTTACTACAGGGCCTATTATGTTGCTCATTAAATACCCAACCTCTCAATAGGCCATTATTTCCCCAATAAAAAACAAACGGCGGCCTGCATACTTTCCCCTCTCCCCCCTCTGCTTCAGAGGTTAGTTCTACCTCACAGACGGCAAAAAACCCTGACTAATATCCTGCATGTGATGCTTTTAAATAGGAAGCAGGCCACGGGATAGGGTGGGGTACAGGTGTGGCAGGAGCCAATGGCTTTTATAGCCCTCCATCTCCTCTGAAAGTGTGCCAAGGACCTGCCTCCACAACCCACCGCTGCAGTGTTAGCCGCCAAGCGTTAACTTCACTCCCCCGCCAATCTCTACATGCCTACTGGTTATATTGAGTCTGTGCTTGTTATGACTTTATAGAGGGATTTCTGATGTGCTTAGAGAATTGTTTGATGATTGGGATAATGATGCCAGTTGGAGTGAGTTGTCTCAGCACTTTATCGCCAGTGAACACAGAGAGAAAAACAGACCCAGCCAGCCAGCGCAAAACGAGCGCCACATCCTCCCCTGGACGCTCGCTCGCATACGTCCCCTGCCATTCAAAGCCATCCAATCCTCCTCACGTCAATCAGAATTATACCACGTCCACAGGTTTGTCACCGGGGGGACGTTCGTCACCATGTCTCCCCTGCAGAACAGCCTTTTCATGCCCCAGCATAATGTCAGCGGGTGACATCCAGGCCTGATGTGATGTGGCATTCACTAAAGGTCACGTTAGGCATCTCCGCTCTGTCTGCATCAGCAGAACTGGCAGCCGTCATATGGGCGCTGGCATCGGCCATTACCCAAGCCCTCAGGGGGACTCGACGCTTTAAGGATTTGTCAGCTGGATTCTGATCTCTCTGTTGCAGTGGCAAGCACTGAACATGGGACAGTCTTGATGCAGAACAGTAGAAACTGGATTTGACCATCAAGCACACAATGGGGACAAGAAGTACGCTGATGTCTTGTTTGTTTTCAAAAACATGAACTTTACTATCTTGTGATGCTCTTGATAGTGGAGATGGGGCGCAGACATATCGCAGTGCTCTGATGGGTTATTCGCCCCAGGGGTGTGTTCTCTTCAAATCCACGAGGAGATAAGAGATTATATTCAGGCTCACTGTGTGATTCCTTTCTGAAAATATGCTTCTAAAATTGATTTATTTTTCATGCCGATCCAATTTTTTTTTTTTAGGTTTTCCATTGTCTACAAAGGTGCTTACATTTTATCATGAAAATAGTTTAATCAATTTTGACGTGACTACAAAAGAAGGTTAAAATGAGATTATGCCTTTCATCGGAACAAGCCTTGAATATAGCCAAAGAGGCATCCTCCAAAGTGGGAACAGTAAGTGAAGTGATGGCAGCTGGACAACGGCTAGACATCCAGGAAAGGAGGTCCTGAACTGGCGAGACACAAAAGCAGAAAAAGGAAACAATCAGAGACACAGAGACAGTGAATCCATTAGGAGATGAGCCAGTCAAACTCAGCACAGCCCGGCAAGAGAGCGCCAATCCGTCCGAGCCAGTTGCCGTAGTGAGGGAACAGTTAACAAGCCCCAAAGGCAGGTTTTACAGCCCCCTGTTGTGTGTCTGAGACCCCCCAGGCTGAAGAGGGGCTGAGGCTGACTGATACTGACAGGGTTTATGTGGGCGGGGGCGGAGGGCAGCGGGGGAGATGGAGACGTGTAAAAAGGTGGTCATGAACCAACGACTGTCACTTATGAGAGTGCAGCACAAGCTCAGCAAAAGCATGCACACACACTCAGCCATACGTCCAAACATGGTCCCACATAATTAAATCTGATGTTTGTGTGGAGCAGAGGTGAAGGGTTGGGGGGGGGGGGGGGGGGCTTATCCAAAAAGTGGACCAATAAAACACCTGAAAATCAAATCCCATTGCTCTTATCGCGGCGCCATTCAGAGACGTTATCTGTGCAGGTAATGTGGTTATGAATTCAATTTCAGCCCAGAGATTTCATTGTTTACTGATGCCTGCATGTTCCGGGCGGCAGAGCGCAGAAAGCCCGGGAACGTTCGATGCGTGTCGGGAAAAGTCATTTAGGCTTCCGCGAGGGGATGCAAAAAAGGCGAGAGAGAGGGGTGAAACCAGGAGAGCTGTCACTCTACCAAGGACACCTGACTCCGCTTTCTATTTTCCACCCCATGTTTTATTTAGAGGCCATTTTGTCCTATTTGGTTCCTCATTACGGGGGCTCATAGCTCAACTGATGTCAGGGGACGGCACTTGCCAACAGACATCGGCATCTGAGCTTGTCATGTCGCTGTTCATTTGGAGTGGAGCTGGGGGAAAGTGTTGGTCCAGCGTTTGGATAATAAGCTCCTCAAGGAAGTTCAGTCCACCGGGTTCCAGGCTGAGGGGAAACTGTCAAAAATACTAATCTGTTTGTAATGTTCTGTATTAAAACATGTTAAATTGTGATTGCCAGCCCTGTCATTTGTTTTCCCTTGACTGTGCAGAGAGGGGAAATTAGGTGCATCTTGCCTACTAGCTCTCTCACTGTGTGATTGATGGCTTTCAGGAGTAAATCACCTCATCTACTAGGTAAAATCTTGATATAGTAGAGCTCCTCAGGCTCCCAGCTGGCTGCTTATGGCAGTAATCCATCAGTAGGGCCCAATGGGCCGAGTGGCCCTCCTGGGTAATGTTCCTATTGACAGCCTATGATGTCAACACACTGACAGCATAGGGCCATATCAGTCTGTCTGTGTGTTTATACGTGTGTGTGTAATCTTATTTTACTCTCACTGCCAGAGATAGGTCTAGTGAACACACACACAAACACACACAGTGAAGGTGGTTCTCAACTACTAAAACCCTACGCTAATTATGAGTTTAACGAGCAGAGGTGTCATGGTGGCTGGTGGTAACGTCCCCAGTTGGAGTCCAACTTGAGGCCTTTGTTGAGTACTATTATCTGATGACGGCAAAATGCCCTAAATATAAAAAAAGTAACTTAAAGGAACTGTGTATAGCATTTCAGGGGATCTATTAGCAGAATTGAAACATAATTTTCATAAACACCTGAAACTAAGACTCATGTTTTTGTTAGCTTAGAATGAGCCCTTCATATCTACATAGGGAGTTGGTCCTCTTCAGCGTTTCTATAGTCTCCCAGAACGGACAAATCAAACTCTTTCACGTTTTTACGTTACCTGAAGGCCACCATAGGTCTCCAACATGTCTGTGAAACTGCAATAGTGTTTTACCACCAGCCACTGTCTGACTTATGTTGCTCCTACACTTGTGTTTTTTGTTTGTAATACATTAATGTAAATGTATGCAGGTAGGCACAGATACGTGACTTAGACTTTAGTGTTCAACAGAGACATTTTTCAGAAATCCCCCAAAGTAAAGGCAAAACACAGGATGTTAAAAAGGGAGACAATCACATCTAATGAATGCTGAATGAAAGCTTATTGTAAAAGAAAACTCACCACAAAGTAAACTGGTATATTCTCTGTAGCAAAGATCATCATCACTGTTTATTGGCAAGAATCTGGTGATACGATACCTATCGTGATACAGGGATTACAATTCAGTTTATTGCAACATATTATGAAACTGTAAGCAAGACGATATATTGTGATTTTTAAAATGTGATGAACACACATGAAATCTGAGTGCAAAAAAGTTCACTTTTTTATGTAATCAGTGAGATCTGCATTTATCACAGTCCCTGAGTGCGCATCAGTATTGACTCATTTGACCTTTACATTTACACTATTAACTGAAAATCAGTTGTATTTTTGAGAATGAATACACTATCACAACACTGCAAGACTCAACATTTTCAATGTTTTCTTCCATCCCCACGAGCCAACATGAAAAAGTCTAACTGTCCTTATTCTCCAGGTAAAGTGAAGGCTCTCTATGACGCTCAGGCCCCAGTGTGTCCAGTCTGCCAGGCCATTCTGCGACCAGGAGAGCTGCAGGAACACATGGAGCAGGAGCTGACCAAACTGGCCCAGATACAAATCAGGTATTGTGATCTGATTTCACTTCATTCGCATCTTTATTTAACATCATGCCACCAAGTGGTTTTCTCACGGCACCGTCGAGTATCATGTCTTCACGTCCACCCTCAAACCATTTTTTTATCCATTTGTCATTTTCTTCCAGTTTTGCATCCCAGACTTTCTATTTCTCTTCAGCTTTCAGGTGCTAATAAACACTGACAGTGACCCCCCCCCCCTTCAGGTGGTATCTCCTGTCTTCTCTGTCACCTGTGTGCAGTGTTTACAAGCTGCCTCATTGTTCCCTACATATTTCATATTACAGCCTCCGGCCTCGAGGCGACCAATCACGCAGCGGGTGGATAATGTCCTGATAATGGCTGCTTTGAGCCCTACACACACGCACACACACACACACACACAGTCTAAAACACATACACACTCATACAGACACACATACATTACCTGCTGCTTAGACCAGAAGAATGATTCCTCCAATAAAGACATTACACTCCAAATCTGCTTAACGACCGCTCCGTGGACAGTAATGGTTTCAAATTGAACTTGGCCCACGGGGACACTGTGTGTGTGTGTGTGTGTGTGTGTGTGTGTGTGTGTGTGTGTGTGTGTGTGTGTGTGTGTGTGTGTGTGTGTGTGTGTGTGTGTGTGTACAGTATCTGTGTGATAGACATAGTGAGAAAGAGTAAAATGAGGTTACACACGAACTTAGACACAAATTTAGACAAGATAAAAGCAAAGCGTATTTACAAGATGACATTTAGAAGACAGTGTTGTGTTTGTATATTTTGTATATTATATTATCTGTATTATTTGTTTCCTTTCTCTGCAGTGTCACTCCAGTGCAGCACAACCACCTCATCAGGACGCCGAAGGTAAACGGCTGATACCCTCATTTAAAGCTTAAAGAGAACACAGTAGCGGTAATAATTCTTCCTTTGACTTCCTCTTTTTCTCTGTCCAGTCTCTGTCGCTCTCTCTTCATATCAAGCGTGAAGGAGGTTCCCCCACCTCGCCCCCTCGCCCATCTGACGACACCCACTCCGACCGATACCAGGTGAGGTTAAAAAATAACTAAACCAGTATCAGAATATCAGGAGTTTCACATTTACAGCGTGACATGATTATACATACAGTATGTGTGCATTTTATTTTTCATTCATTATTGCTAATGATGATAATAAATACCCCCACCGATAAATAAATAATAATAATTATGGCGACTCCAAACCCAAAATAGGTATCCATGTAATACATTATGGGGATGTGCTATGAATCAATAAAGTCACATAAATTCTTGGATTTTACTTAAGGCTGAACACATTTGTCAATGCACTGATCAGATTTAAGAAAAATATTTTAAATCCACCTTGCTTTTCTTAAAGACGTACCGAAACCTAAAGAACCAGAGCAGCAGTGCATTTGTTAAACTGCAGGAATGGAATACGATAAACTGTAATATTTTCTAATGTTATTGTTGGGTTCATACTGTTTGTAATTACTGAGTGAATGTTACTATTACTCTGCGAAATCTTCATATTGTTTTCCCGGATTTTATCTCACTTCCACATATGTGTACTGATACTTCTGATTAGTGCACTATGTGAGCACTGGTTAACTAGTAGTTAGCAGCATCATAAAAGCTGTTTTTTCCTGTTGTGGTGCTAGTGACTCACTGGTTTCATGGTCTGGAGTTGATCAAATACACCTCTAACACTCAGCACGTCACTAAAAGGGCTAATAGGTTCATCAGGAGTCGAGTCAAGGCAGTTTCATTTATATAGTTTAAAAACAAATTTGTTTTGAAGGGCTTTATAAACTCTCAATAAGGAAAAAAATCCACAAAAATAAGACAGTATTAAGTATACATGATACTAACATATAAAATTAAGTAGATATTAAGAGTAATTGTAACTTTGCACACCTTTTATATGCACAACAAAATTTATAACACACTAAAGGACAAGGAAAAAGCATAATAGGTCCTCTTTAAAGCTGCTGAATAAACCATCTTTGCTCTCTAATAAAGATGACTACGGTAACAAGTGTTATCCATGACAAGCACAAGAACTTAAGGCAGTGTGTTAATATTGTACAGTCATCTTCTCTGCTGCTGTTCATTTATTCCAATAATGAAATATATCATTTAACTCCTACTTTAGAAAAATATTAACTACTCCAATGTTGTCCCTTCTGTTTGTTGCAGACGTTTCTCCGTGTGCGGGCCAACAGACACACAAGACTAAATGGTACGTTAATGCATGCAAAGGACTAAATGTTATGTTTCATTGCTGCTCAGTACAGTAGACTCTGTCAGATTTGCTGTTTTAAGTGGCTTTGATTTTTTTTTTTTTTAAGTAAGGAATCAGTTTTTTAAAAACATTCTAGTTTCTTTTGTTCACCCTGATGCGACCCGTTATGTGTTACGTCCCCTCACCCCTCACTATAGTCGTTCAGATATCACCCTTTTTTTCCCACACCATTTCACGCCGGCCTAGCGCCCACACGAGCAGAGGAGCTATTAACCTTTCAACTTTGACCTCTTGATATGTTAACAGTCGATGACCTCTGCTGGTGCAGGTGCTACGTCAAATCCGCCCCATTACGCCCCCACAGCGCAGGAGCCCACCTAGACTGCACACAAGCTGGTAAGACGCACCGAGAAGCACTTTTATCATCACCAGCACGTTTAAAAAAAGGATATAACTTTTTAATAAAAAATTTATAAGTTATAACTAATGGTTTTTATCAACGGATAATGAATTATTTAGTAATTGCCACTGTCCAATGAAAACCATGTATCTCCAAAAGGACACTTGCTTTTACCAACTTGAAGTTATAAAATTAACAATTATCTTCTTAGTTTCATAATCTGTTCATTATTTTCTTGATTAATCGGCAATTGTTTAGTCTATAAAAATGGTTTAAAATGTTTATCAGGGTTTCCTAAAGCTCAAGATGACATCATCAAATCAAATCAAAAATGTTTTGTCCACAACTCAAAGATATTGAGTGTACTGTCATAGAGGAGTAAAGAAACCAGAAAATTTTCACATTGAAGAAGCTGAAATCAGAAAATTTTGACTTGTTTTTTCTTAAAAAAAAATCACACAAACAATTAATCAATTATCAAAATAGCTAGCGATTATTTTAATAGTTGACAGCTAATCGATTAATCATTTAATCGTTGCAGCTCTAATTGTTAATATACTGTATATTAATGAAGGATTTTTGCTGTCACATGATGAACTAACGTACAGTTTAAAGGGGGGTGAACACCAGATAATGGGATTTAACACAACCTGGCAACCCAAAATTTGCCCAAGCCTTTACTTACAACTTATAAACCCTTCATCAAGGATGCCTTATTAGAATGTGGTACCAAAAAAAGATTAATAAATTAATGAACAATAATAAAATAGCTGTTTAATTTTATTTTATTTTCTTTCCAATAAGTTCTGCAACCATCTCACTATTTCAGAGTGATATAATAGGGTCTCTACACTGACACAGATGTGTAGCCATACAGAAGCTGTGGCTGACACTGCAGACATCTTACTACTGTTATTATTAACGCTGAGATTCTCCAGCTCTTAGCTGACTCTTCAAACTGCCAGGGCTGTTGAGGTCTGTTAGCCTTTATTGGGCCTTATAACAGGACAGCATAATGAGCTTCTAAATACATGTCAGGGAGGAAAACGAAGAAGAGAGGAGGAGGAGGAGGAGGAGGAGGAGGGGGCCTCTCTGTTGATTAATCAACCTCTCTCTCTCCTCTCTCTGTTTGATGATCTGTTCCTCATCTATGACCGTCTCTTTAACCCTCATTATGTTTGCTGGGATGGTGGCACTCGGGTCACGGCCACCAGCTCTCTGCGTACCCCCCCCCCCCTCCCGCCCTACTGTCATCCAGCGGGAATTAGAGGGCCCTAAAACTTAATGTCCCCTTATGCAATCTGCAGTCAGTCAGGTCACAGTGGGAGAGGAGGTGCAGTTGGTGTTCTGCTGTGTTAACTTTTATATCAGAGAGGAGGGGGGGATGACAGGACGGGGATGGGATGCATCCACTGCTGAAAAAAAAAATGCAGTTGTCATTTATATAAAGTTTTCTGGCTCTTTTTGTGTAATTGTACCACACGGTTTGTGTATGAATGTGGTCGACTTGTTCTGTGATTCTGTTACAGGCTGATCCACATATAAACTGTACAGTTTTTAAAGGGGACACATCATAATACTCACTTTTTCAGTGCTTGTGCACATACATATGGGTATCTGGAGTGCCTACCAGTCCACAAACTGAAATAAGACAACCCAGTCAGTTGTTTGCAGGCTGACTAGATCAGAAAACATGTGATTCAACAAGCCGTTGAGATTTGGCTCCTCTTCCAATGTCACATGTAGGCTCATTAGAATATATCGCCCACGGCTTATGAGCTACCTTTGCAACGGTGAGCCGAAAACGGATGAAGATGTGATTTTTAAACATCAAAGCATGTAACCATGTTCTAGTAGACATCCCAAAATACAAGTATGAACCTGAAAATGAGCATGATATGTCCCCTTTAAAAAGAAGACCAAAAGAAGCATTTTTAAAAATTTTGTTGCTGTCAGTTGAGCTGAGGCACCGTCACCCACCATGTTCCACACAGAGTATGTTTGTGTAAACTGGATGTTATTTCACACTACTCATTATAGAAAAGTGGATATTGTTGCAATATGTTTTCATACAAGACATAATGATCCTGAAACTGTCAGTGTTTCGGTCTCTTGTTTTCTTTTAAGGTT
Source organism: Pterois miles (assembly GCA_947000775.1). NCBI lineage: Eukaryota > Metazoa > Chordata > Actinopteri > Perciformes > Scorpaenidae > Pterois > Pterois miles. Next base: position 9,652,844 of record CAMQGK010000171.1, on the reverse strand, counting down.
TGTGCACATTTGTAATTTTGCTATTCCCACAGTTTCAACAATATCTCCATTACATTTAGCTATGCATCATGCTTATTTTCATTTTAAACTCTAATATATATTGTTGTTGTTGTTTTTTAAAATAAATTTCAGTTTTACCCATGATTGGGAATCACTGGTATACATTGCCAAAATGTGAAAATGAATAAAAACTGATGAAAAGTAAAGAAATGAGTTCAGATCACACAGTGGCATAAAATAACATCAAGATTACATTTTTTCATTTTTGTGGTCATCTCATAAAAGCGTAACAAGAAAAATGTTTTGTCGCAATTAATAAACAAATTGCTGTAAATGAAAATAATTAGTTGCATGAAAAATGATGGTGGGGTGGTGAGCAGGGCTGAACCTTACGTTTTCTTTGACTTTCTAGAAAAAAAAAAACTACAACACAGTGAAGCTGTAAACTGCATCAGTGTTACAGTTGAGTAATGCAACTTGTTTTATCGTGTTCCCAGATTTAAACTGTAATAACAAACTGTAATAACTTAATGGATCTTCTAATGTGCACCACCAATGCAAGCATTAATGACACCCGGAGACAGAGACAGGACTTTCATGGCTTTGTGATTGGCCAATAGGGAAAATGCACCCAGCTGCTCCCAACTACCCCCACCCCCTGCACAACACATGATCTGAATCATTTGCTAATTACCTCAGGAGTCAGTCAAAATGAATGTGGGATAAAAAACAAAAACATTTCACGTAAAGAAAATGAGTGACTGCTACAAGTGAGAGTTGTCTTTTTGAAGTAACTACATTGCAAAGGAAGACTATAAATTTATAAAAAGAACAAAAAACCTCTTTCCCCAAAAAATTAAACAACCTCCAGCCAAATTAAAAAATACAACACCCACCTCTCCTGTACAGTCCCTTACTTTTCTCTGTGACTTTCATCACAAGCTGCTGCTTGTTTCTGATCTCCTTAATGTTTTATTCTTGTTGGAGGAATACACATTTCTATCACTACTCTATTTTACTGTGTCCATGGGATCAGGCCCCTAATTCAATCTGCAGTCAGAATGGACATTTGTATGAAATCTGAGAGTAAATAAATCGTAAAGGGACCAACTAAAGTCACTGTGACCAGCTTTTAAAGTATCATCTCATCTGTGTCTTTCACCTTCTGTCTGTTCCCAGTCAGGATCGGAAAGCTGAAGCGGAGAAAACCAGAAGATGGACAGGTGTGTGGTTTTTTTTTTCCCCAAAAAAGACAGATGAAAATCTTTGTTTCCCTGACATTTTTATTGTAATCGTAGATGGGTACCACACTGTTGACTGATTTTGTTCATGTAGCATCAGGGTCACTGTCAGTTCGCTGTAGTGTATCCATGTGACAACACCGCTGGCATTGGTTTACAGCTATGACAACACAGAAGCAGATACATAGCTGGAGGCTACGGGAGGCATATGGACATATTCACAGAGACAGTGATATTGTGTACTTTATATTTATGTGTGTGTGTGTTTAGGAGGGTCCAGTAGACTTGGCGCCATTGCAGGACGAGTGGAACGAGAGGAGAAGGATGCAGATGTCGTCCATAGTGGGAGGTTTTAAAGGTAACCGTAAATCTGTGTGTGTCATAAGTGTGTGTGTGCCATCGAGGTACCCATGTGTGTGATGTTGCTCAGTGGAGGGTGAATGATGTGACTGAGTGACAGTTGGAAAACCACTGAACTTTTCAGTCCAGATTACAGCGGAGCAGGATGCCTTGAAGGTTAGATTAAAAGTAACGGTTTCTTTTACCCAAGAAGGAAGCTCTGACCTGCAGACTTGTTACACTCTGACTGACGGAAACAAGCATAGCATTCACCTTATTGTGACCTCAGGAATAAGAACAGCCCTCTCTCCCTCTACTTTATCCTTTTATAAGCAAATTCATACCACAGTTGTTTGAACCATCACAATGCGTTTTGTTTGTTCCTGTGAAACTGTCTCCTCAGGTGCAGTGCTGGTGAGCACGACTTCTAAAGAGTGCCGAGACAGCGACGCGGACCTGGACGTGGATGGAGACGACACTTTGGATTACGGCAGAGCGCAGTATCCTTTAACACAGCAGCAGAAACCCTGAACTTTACTGTGTATTTGAGTTTATAGCGGAATGAGAAAAATAGGCAAGAAAGTCTAACTATCCACATGTTGGAATCAGTCATGCGGAGGGCAATGCTGTCTTCTTTAACTTAGAAGAGATGTGACTAATTAATGGAGTGTGGATTCACAGTTATTTTTTAACCTATCTTCTCACAAATTCCTTAAAGGTGCTATTGATAACACAGAAAACATTCAGCTACTATGTCGATGTCGCCGTTTGATTGCGATAGTGTCAGTCTCAGCCATTTATCCATTTTTCCACACGATACCAGAGCTGTTTTATTATTGTGAGCCACAAGTGGGAACCAAATGTCAGGTATCTTCCACAGACATAAACAAAACATTCGTTTTGGACCTGCCAAAAAAATTTTTTTAAATGATTATTAACAATTATATATTTTTTTCAGGAAAGGCAATATCCTATTGTATATTAAATTATTCTGCACTTTCTAAAAACTCTGTGGATGTATTTTTTCAATTATTCGTCATAAAAATAATATCAATAAGCACTCTACCTTTTAGACAAACTATAACCATTTTTCAACACGTATAAGTAAGATAATTGTCCTACTTATTGTTATCCTTGTGTTGTTCTACGTTTCCTGACCTTTGTTTTCAGATACACAGAGACAGATGTGATCCCCTGCTCTGGAGAAAGCTCCAAAGAGACAACAGTGAAGTATGTATCCCACCTGATACTGTGTATGGTAACACTTACAGTGGATGTTCATTTAGCTATGAAAATTATCATTCAATCTATTTTAACACAGGTGATTTTTCTCTCAATCTTTTATGTGTTTGGCTTTTAAATGTCTGCTTTGTTATATGTTTTTCAGCAGTACGTTGCCTGACTCCAGAGTAAGCTTAGAGTTATCCAAATGGTCAAATGATGGTGAGTTAAGTAAACTCTGAATGAATGAAATTACTGAATAAGGAAAAAATATGAATTGTGTAAGAAGGTAGATGCTTCTCTTATCTACCTGTTTTACTTGTTTCTTCACTCAGGGAGTCCATCTACCAGCAGTGGAGAGAAAGTGGACAGTAGCATCGCTGGTCTACCCAAAACCTGCAAAAACTCTGAGATAGAAATGTAAGTTTGTCACTCAGAGTTTATGGAGTTACTCAGCAAACATGTACAAGTCATATGTTTCTCTGATATCCTCACTGCTAATAATCTCAAAAAGATTTTTAGGTTGTTTAGGTTGTGATATAGTTTTATTGAAAGTGTTACTATAGTTAGGTTTCTATTGTTTAAACAAACAACAGAAACATTCAGTTTGTTGGGCACATCTGCCTCGGCTCCCACCTACACTATATGTGTTTTTTCACTTTTTAAACTACTCTCTGAGCGTTTAATATTGCCTCGGATGGGATAGCACTGTAGTTACTTGCGTCCCATACTGACGCTACAGGGTGCCTTGTGTGTCGGTATCAGACGTTGAGGGGCGTGACAAAGCACTTTTATTATTTAATTATATAATTATTTTCTTCTTCCAATGAATAAAGATGATTTCATTTTTGTGTAAATTCACACATTTGTATTTATTTAATTTATTTGTTTGTCTGAAAGGGACAAGTACAAGGAAACTCTGACAACTGCAGAAGCAGAGTTGGTTGTGTACATACAGTAGCCGAAGCTGATTTCAGTCCATTGATGGGCACTGACAGTTAAAATAAGTGCATATGATAATCAAAAACAAAAACAACCATCCATGACAACACACATATATTCAATAGGCAAATGAGACAAGCATAAAAAGAAAGACACCTCAGGAGGAGCAACAGAGGAGAGATCCCTCTAGATGTCGTGTGTCCAGAGTAACAACATAGACAGGCCATATGACAAAAAAAATAATACATATAATGTGAACATATGTGCGAAGGTGGATCCAGACAATCAGCCAATCAGAGCTGAGGAAGTGATACCATCCCTCACTGTAAAGTGTATTTTGGTGGCCGGGCTCTCAGTGTCATATTAGTTGAGACTACCTGCCCCTGCTCCCGCTAGCCGGATACACAATACTGTATCAATGTGATGATGTCATCAATCAAGGTCATAGCAGGCGCGCACACATTTCATCACACTTAATGCATCGCAGCCTGTCGGCCTCGCTGTATAGTATGTTTGCATGTATCCTGTAATTGTGTCTATGTGTACGTCTATCACTGTGAGGACCCTGACACCTCACCCCATTCGTTCACCTCACTCACACACACACACACACACACACACACACACACACACACACACACATCACACACACTCACACACACACACTCAGCCTATGATAAATGAGACAGCGAATGCAGCCAATGTGATTGCTGCTAAATTTCATGCTCAGTGTCCATGTTGGCCAGCGAATAATTTAATCTGTCTTCGATTTATAAATGACTCTCCAGTGTCTGCCTAACTCACGCACCCTCCCATCTCCCCTCCTGTTACTGTCCGTGTGTGTGTGTGTGTGTGTGTGTGTGTGTGTGTGTGTGTGTGTGTGTGTGTGTGTGTGTGTGTGTGTGTGTGATACAGGCTCTCAGAGGATTCCACGCTGACAACTCTGGATGCACTTAAAGCTCGGATACGGGATTTGGAGAAACAGTTGTCTAAAGGAGACAGATTTAAATGCCTCATCTGCATGGTGAGTAGGAAGCAGAATTAAATCAACAGAGCAGACACAGAATAGAGATAACAGCGCAGTGAAGCAGAAGCTGGTGATGTTCCTGCAGTAGGAACCTGTGTCGTTGGGCAATAAGTGAATAATATCAGTTAATCTCTTTCAATGCAGTATGCCTTAAATGTGGTGGTGATGATGATATTTTTAATTGTATGCGTTGTCTTTTTTTGCTTTTTGAAAATTTGTGAAACATTTTAACTAATATTATTCTAAAATCTCAGGTGACTGTTTATTGACATGAAATTATAATTAATGTTATATTGTCAAGTCTGTGTTATGTTAATGTAGATTGATATATTATAGCAGGTCTTGAAAATCAAATGTCACAATATTTTTTTTTTTATCAAATACATCACTATCAATTTTGCAGTGATATTAGGGTTGACCATAGGTGCTTTTACAAAATATGTTACACAATAAGATGTTTGATAGCTAATCATCAGTAATTTGGATATAATGACTAAGTGCGTAAAGGTAAATAATAGAGCAGCTAGAACAGTCTGATGATGTTCAGAAAGTTACATCACTTCACTGTAAAGCAGCCTTTAAAACCAGGAAAAGACATGCAATATTACAATATCCATAATCTGAGACCATATCTTGTCTAGATGATATATTGCCCAACCCTGTACTGTATTAAATCTCTGATGCCGATATGATTTTGTTTTTATTTTGTTTCCTTGAGTGCTGTAATGATTAGTCAGTTAATCCAATAGTTGGTCTACCGCTAATTTTAACAATCACTTAATCATTTATTGAGCAAAACGGCCATGTTTGTCAAGATTCTGACATGTGAGAATCTGCTGCTTTCCCTTGTTTTAAGTCATCGTTTTGGGCTTTTGATTGAAAAGTGGTAGAAGTATGTGAAGATATATTGCTGACCTATGAGAACCTATTTATAGAGCAATTGATTAATAGAGAAAAGCATTAATCTCTAATGAAAATAATTATTAGTTACAGCCCTATTTTATACAACAAAATCTACAGTATGTTGTAGTTCAAATTCGAGCCCACTAGCAGCTCTATAAGTTCACAAAAACATCATACAGTCAAAGCACAGTTTCAGAAATTTTCGAGAAGACAACATCAGACTGAATAAACTAATGTTTATACTTTTGTGTAGAAGGAGACTAGTCAGTTGCAGTTGCACTTACCTTGCTCATTTTGATTTGAACTTGTGGGAATAATTTTTTTTTAATCATGTATTCAAACTGAAACAGTATAGTGTTATAAATCACTAAACACCCCAGCTTCCTGTTGTTAAAGGGCCTTCAATAAAAATTGGTTGGACATCTTTTAATGCTCTTATTGCAGTTTGACGTGGACATCTAGTGGCAGCTTCGTGTATTACCTGCAAGGAACCCGATCACTTATTTGAATATCTGCCAAACTGTTCCCGTTGTTCGTCTATAGCGCTGATTTCCTCAGTACCAAAAATGACTTAGAAACAGTATGGTGAAGCAGCCTTCTGTTGTTATGCACTGAAGGATTGGAGCAAACTCACCAAAAAGCTCAAAACTTATTTTTATGATCCTGCTTTTAATTGATTCCACCTTTTTCTAACATTATTATTTTCTATTCATTTCATTTTTCTCTCACTGTAAATATATACTAGATACTAAATACATGATTAGAAATTAATATATAGAATTATATATTAAAATAACAATAATAATAATAATAATGATAATTAGTAGTAGTAGTATTGGTATTAGTATTATTTGTTGTATTATTATTGTCATTGTTGTTATTATTTAATGTTTTTTTTTTTTTTTTTTATTAATCATCACCTGTGTTTTCTCTCTGCAGGACACGTACACGACCCCTCTCACCTCCATCCAGTGCTGGCATGTTCACTGTGAGGAGTGTTGGCTTCGAACGCTGGTAAAACATCACATTTGTGATTTTTTTGATTTGCCTGAAGTAAAATGATCAGAATATGTTTGATTAATTTGTGCTGTACTTTTTTCTCCTTTTCTTTAGGGAGCAAAGAAGTTGTGTCCTCAGTGCAACACCATCACCTCACCTGGAGACCTGAGGCGGGTCTTCCTGTGACCCAGCCGCTCACACGAGGAGACAGGCTTCTTCTGTTTTAACCAATCAGGGGTGGATTTGTGGGCAGCTGGCCTGTCGTAGACTCCCACCCTCCTCCTCTTTCTCCTCTTCTTCGCACCTCCCTGGTCCTACCTGTCAGTGTACTCCTCACAGCCACTAACCCCTGACAATTTGAAAAACAGCAAGTATGACCTTTGACCTTCCTTTGCAGCCCTGTACAATAATATCCCTGTTCCTGCTGCAGTAGCGACCAGATCAGAATAAACCAACTGAGAGCTCAGGCACTGAAAAGAAAAACGCTTTGGGACAATATTTATCAATTTTGTAATCCCTTTTTTCTGTTTTATGAGTGGAAAAAATCACATGCAAAGCACATGTACATAGTTTTGTGTATGTTTGGATCGATGTGTGTGTGTGTATATATGATGTTGACTAGCAGAACAACCCAGCTGTATTTACTGTACAGAGTTTGTCTTTGCTTAGATCATTTATTATTTGTTTAGCTCCTGTAGAAACATTCATAATAATCTCATTTTGTCTTTCTCACTGATGTGTTTCTTTGTAAAGGGTCATTAAATCTAATTTTATCAATGTTACTACAATAAAATTTGTGTCTAAAGAGTTTCACAATGCATATAATCTTTGGAGTTTAACATGAATATTCACCTGTTGAATGTGTAGGATTTATTTCATCTTGTGTTGTGTAGGCCTGTCGACAGCCTTGTTATGATGACTCGTATGTGGTGAACTTGCCCTTTATTAAGAAGTGGGTCGGTGCAGGATTAGTGTGGCAGAGCCCATCACAGCTCATCTAGAGTCGAGGGACACTAAACCCGGCTATTCTGAGCTTTTACTGCGTGAGGGACAGAAGACGACGAGGTTCAGTCACAGAGAATTAAAACGCCACAAACATCCTGAATCCATTGTAGTTAATAGCAGGTTGTGCCATTTACATTCAGCTCTTATAGATTCTATGGTTTCATTTTTTCTGGTTTCCAAAATGTAAATCCACTGTAGGGGAAAAACTGAAAGAGCAGATATGATATATGTATATGATACTTGGCATATGGAGATGCTTCAATTGGTTGCAATCAGCAACCTGACAGCTAGATGCTGCTGATCATATATACTGCACCTTTAATTTTAACCTGGCTTTAACTTTCAAAACCAAAATCCCCCAAAATTGGTGCTTAAGCAACAAGTCTCTAAATTCTCTAATACATGTACACACAGCTTCTGCAGCAGTTTACATGATAATTTGTTTATGAAAATTTTCAACCTTACCCACACTGTCTTGTGAACTGCTTAAGGTGTGACCTGTATGGACGGCGTGGATAAAAGCTAGCCAGCATGCACACATGTGATGGTTCACTGAGCTGAAGGGAGGTGGTGGTAATTCAGACTGACAGTGAGCTGCTTCACACACACACACACACACACACACACACGCGCGCGCATTGTAGTCCATTGAGAAGCCTGTAGCTGAAGAATCATCTGCTGTTGAACGTTTCTACGACACAGACGGTGTGAGGAAAGGTAAGGTGGAATTTTTAGACTACACAATAAATAGACATTCAGTTACTAATGTGATTGGTTTGAATTCAGGAGCAAACCTCGAAAAAAGTAAAGGAAAGCTGCATTATAATTGTATTGCACTGTAGAGCTCAAGTACAGTCTGTCATCCTGCATGTTTATAATATATGTACAGTATTTGTTTCACTGTGTAATAAATAGAGTCACTGAGGAAATCTTGCATCAAGGCAACATTAAGCAGGCTAAAATAGGACTTTGGCTCCTTTAGGTGATTAAAAATAGTTTATAATCTGTTTAAAACAGTTGTTATTCTGAAATATTAACAAGCTTGAGAAAAGGAAGAATAGTTTGTGATTTTATTGATCTCTTTAGTTGTTCTTATCAAAAACTGAAACCATTGAATAATTTGTAATTCAAGGTTAGATATTTTTGACCGCCACAGACATTGACTGTACTATTAAGTAATTGTATTAATGGGTGATTCTGGATGAAATGATTCAGCAGAGTCGATGAAATATCTTCGTCTCTTTAGGGCAGCAGGTAAATGGGTCTCCTGTCCTGGACCTTTTGTGCGACCTGGCCCAGATCCAATTAATCATGCTGCTGACCTACCATGACTTCATTAACAGGCACTCTTAACATTAACCTCCTCAGGGCCCACGGCTATCTGACAAGTCAGCAATTAGGAAATGTTTAAATATTTCAATTAAGAAGTAGAGAGTGTCAATTAATTATAAAACCACAATAATGTAAGAGCAAAGGTCTGCTTTTAACCCGGTGTGTGCTTGTTGGGATGTTCCCTCCTGACAGTGTAGGGGTTAAGAGGATTAACTTTACTGCACCTTCGACCAGTTGGCAGGATAGCTGCTGAGCTTTATAATAGAAATGGGTCAAAAATCAGTGTTCCAAACCATTTTATGAATAAAAGGATTCACACAAAAATGCCCACATCTCTAATGCTGCTGGCACACACTATCTCATTTTAATCTGCTCTTGACACAAACCTGAGCTCCCTCTGTCCCTGTTTTTACCCTGTTTGCCTCAGAACGATGTCAGGACCAAGGCCCCTGGTGCTGAGCGGTCCCTCCGGAGCCGGGAAGAGCACTCTGATGAAGAAGTTGATGAAGGATCACGAAGGCATCTTTGGATTCAGCGTGTCACGTACGTTTGTGTGTCAACTGGTTGTTTGCCTCCGTCACAACATCCTGTCTGAGGAGAAAGTAGGACAAGAGTCATAGTCTGAACTTGTCAATAGATGTTGTGTTATATCAGTAAATCTGAGACTAAATGCTAAGACTTTTTGCAGCAATTACACTTGAATATCAACATTACTTACGATTCATTATCTTGTTTCTGGATGGTTTTTAATAATGAAATCCTCTCCTCGCAGACACAACAAGAAACCCTCGACCAGGAGAGGAAGATGGCAAAGGTACAGTCAAAACAAACAGTTGTTGGTTACAATTTTTAGCACCTTCACACTGTAGTGGGACCATCATGCTCTGTCATTCTCCCATATACTATTTATAAAGATGGATGGCATGACAGCTCCTCAAAAGTGAAGCCAAAACAGCTGGATCACCCCCTGGTGTCTGGCTTCAGTACAGGTCATAAAGCCGGCCCCCTCCATGTTAGCAGATGCGACATGAGCCAAAGTACACGTAAAAATAAAATTTTCCCAAAGGTGGTTTGAATCATATTAAATAGTTCTTATCACACTGATGTATGTTTAAGATTTATTTTTTTTCTGGTAATTTGTTTTTACTCAGTTATTTGGTAAAAGGGGGTGAGATGTCATGATTGGCAGCTGTGAGCCTCTCTTGCTGACAAGCTGCGGCAGTGCTCGGCTTGTGATTGGTTAAGGTTAACGTATTCTCACTCCCAATTTGTCACATTCACCTGCTCAGTCAGTGCCCCTCGGCATCAGAGACCGACGCATGGTCTTGTGTTAGGTTTGGACAGACCAGGGACGCTGTGTCAATACACACTCATTACATGCATAGTGTCCTTTCAAAATAAACTAATCACTAACTAGTGACTCATGCAACTCAAAGGGTTGATGATACTAAACAAGTCACGTGACTCACGTGACTGATGACACAGATAAGTCATGTGACTAATGACAGGTGACAAAATAAGTCAACATTACTTCTAGTTTCACATGTGAAACATTGGTCACCTGGTTAGAAGTCTTGTTTGTTTGACCCTTACACCACCCCTCCCTTTATGCTATGATGTGTTGTCCATCTTTATATACAGACTACAGATTCTCCATATAGGAGTCCTGGTGTTGGATTCGAACATGTAGAACTGTGATAAAAGTGTATTTTCCACCTCTTTTCCCCAGCCTCCCCTACCTGCCCGGTCTAAAATAACACTTCTTACTCCCAAGTGAACAACACAAATGGTTTTGTCTCCCCCCCTGTATAGGCTAGCTCTTGATATAAAGGGCTAAATCTCTTTCTGTGCCTTCTTTGCTTTCTCCATAGGGCTGAACAAGCTCCCCATGCTTCTGGGGGCTACTTTACTGCCTGTAGCGGCCGTCTTCTCCTCTGAAGACTTAGACAAATCAACCTCATTTTCGTGTCCAAACGAATCAGATAAAGGTGACTTCAGTGTGACTCCTGACCACAGTTTTTTAAGGCAGAGGGGTTACTTTCATAATTCTGGCACGCTGTCATTGGATTTGTCAAACAAAAAGAGAAAAGAAAAAAAATGTTTAATGACGTAAGGAATCAGGATCAGACAGTTTACACTTTGGAGTAAAAAGCTTTTGAAAATAGCCCCCTGTGACGCTTCGGCAGTGATTCCCATTTCCAGTCCCATGAGGTTCTGTGTGTCCCATTTTCCTACTGTAGCTGATGGAGCATTGATTATTTGCAACCAACCACTGGCATCACAGGAGAAAATTAATAACGTTCATTAATTTTGGAATATACAGGATAAAACTAAGCTTTTCAAAAACTACTGACTACTACTACTACTACTACTATTAAGCTACTAAGCTACTGACAATGAATAGACTTTTATTAACTTAACAGTGGATTCTGCTCACTCTGGGCCAAACTGAGGTTTTGATCTTACATATAAATATTTCATGTACTGCAATTTTCCTGAGTGCTGTTTAAAAGCAATCTCTGCCTTGTTTGCGAGCTTGTTATCTATGTTTACAGCATAGTCACGTCTTATTCTCTGCAGCGTTTCCCCTGTTGGGGGCGGCAGTAGCTCAGTCTGTAGGGAGTTGGCTTGGGAACCGGAGGGTCACTGGTTCAATCCCGACATGACCAAAAACATGTGAACTGGTAGCTGGAGGGTGCCAGTTTAGCTCTTGGCACTGCCAGGTGCCCCTAGCAAGGCACCAAACCCCCAACTGCTCGGGGCGCTTGTCAGGAGCAGCCCCCTCACTCTACACCTCTCAATTTTCATGTATAGACCTGTGTGCATGTGTGGATAGTAACAGAGAAAAATTCCCCTAGCGGACAAAAAATACTTCTTCTCTTCTTCTTCAGATTCTTTCTTCAGTCTGAGCAGACTCCTTCATGTTCTCATGCTAATGACTGTGTGCCATCACAGCGTTCATCCCCATTAGAAGTAGTAACATGTTTGTTTCTTAAAACTCTGCAGTTTTAGATCCCCAGAGGTTTTGATGTTGTGAAGATTTAGGCCTATGGATCTGGTATAGACAGTATATTGTGCTCTGTCACAGTTATACTAATGGCATCTTTGCAAAGTATTTTACAAAAACAACAACAACAAAAAAACATATTTCTCATCTTTTCGCGCTTTTCAATTTAGATAATGACTGCATAAGCTAATACACACACAGTCCCAAAGGAGAACATCATACACTTGAAGGCACACTGTCTGTTAAGCAAAAATACCTATGTAGTGAATTGTAAAAAAATATATAAGGTCAGTCTTTGTGCCTGAACTTTCTTTCATTTTGCCTGTGATCACTGCGATGAAACTGGACTCATCTTTCACTTAAAAACAGTAGTGAGCATTAATTTGATTTGCATCACCTCTGTAAATATTTCTTTCTGTAGTGAGAGCTATATTCATTATTAATGTTGCATCTTATAGATTACCATTTCACAACGAGAGAGACCATGCAGGAGGGGATAGACAACGGGGAGTTCATCGAAAACGCTGAGTTTTCTGGCAACATGTATGGAACGAGGTAAATATTTGCATCTCTGCATGAATGCCACCATATTTTTCACCAGACAACCTTTGAAAACATCTATTATTTAGATCAGTGGTTCCCAACCTATTTCCTTGAAGCCCCCTACTTGTATCTAAGAAAAGCTGAGGCACCTGACATCATCACCCTAAAACAAATCCTCAATTTGTGATTCAGTGTATTAAATGAGTTGGTCTTTAAATTAATCAAGTTTTAATGCGTAAAACTTGTCAGTTTTGTCAACATGAATCCAGTAATTGGCGCCCCCCGGGGGGCCCCCGGGGAAGGGCCCCAAACCCCCAATCCCCTGGGGGCTTTTCAGGAGGAGCCCCCTCACTCTGACTTCTCTCCATTGTTGCATGTATATGTGCATGTTGGTCTCGGTCTGCATGTACCGTGTATAAGTAAAAAACAAATTTTAAAATTTAATTTCCCCATTGCGGGACAAATAAAGGAAACTTCTTCTTCTTAATGACTTCTTGATGGATTTGCCAAGAAAATGCAGATACATATGATCTTTTTTGTGACGACTTAATTATTTTACTATAGTAGTGTTAAAGCCAAAATACATTTTTTGTTATTGTGGTTAAATAAATGTAATTTGCGGTGCTGTTATATTGCTGCTAGACCACCCTCTTAAATACAGGTGTAGGCCTCCCTTAGTGTGCATCAAGCAGGAGCGTATATAGGTTTTTTACTAAAGTAAAAATGCTGTTTTTGAAAGGCAAAACACCAACAAATATGGACTAAAGCAGCAATTTTGAAGAAGCAATACTTTGTTCCATTTTGCTACTAAGAAGCAAAAAATGTGTCAGTTTGAATAGTTTTATATTCAGACTTTTACTTGAGCAAATCTAATTTTTATAATCTCAGAGCTGACAAATCCTTGTGACCTTTAGCACCTCTGTCCTCTGTAAACCCCAGTTTGGGAACCACTGATTTAAATGCATGTTCGCTTTTTGGACACATTTCATTTATTTATACCCCAGTTTAAGGGACATTATCTTAGCAATGCTGTTTCAGAAGCTTTTCCTCCCACAGGATGAAAATCTGAAAGGAAAGCTGAGCTAATATGAGTGAAAATACAACAAAATACCGGTGTCACTGATATTGGTCAACCGTATTTCAATAGAAACCAAGACTGTTGTCTTATATAAGTGACTACCCTCAGGCCTGACCACGGAGATCAAGAGGATGTATTATAGCCTGATGGCAGATGGTGGATCTTTAACCCCAACCAGGTCAAAAAGAGCAGTGCTGCGGCTCAGCGCCAAGTGTGTCACTTTAATCTCTTCCTCGTACTCGAACAGCTGGGATCAATGCAGCAATCCTCTTACTTTAGTCACTACCTGTGACAAGCACAAAACAACACGATTACACACTCAACAACTGCTTGGACATCATCCATGTTCAGATGAATAGTCCTGGTTTTAAATGATTTTCTGATGTAACAATGCATTGACTCTCTAGTAAAGCTGCCATAGAAGACGTGCTGGCCAAGAACCAAATCTGCATCTTAGATGTGGACATCCAGGGGGTGAAGAGGATTAAAGAGACTGACCTGAACCCCATCTACATCTCCATCCAGCCTCCCTCCATGGAGATCCTGGTAAATGTCAAACTGAATTCTTGCAATATATTACAATAATGCAATGTATTGCATTAATGTAATATATTGCAATATTTCAATGCACATATTGTACTCACTGAGCTCTGTTCTTGCTTGTGCAAAGTAGGCTGTCAAAGAGTGACAAAGATGCTAATTTCTGACATTAATTTTAGTATTTTTTTGTTGATCACCATATTAAATGTATACCTAGCTTTCCTTTGAAAACAATGTGTGAACTGCAGACATGACAGCAGTTTTGTTTCTTCACGAAGAGCTCTTTGCTCAAAGACCTTGTTTCATTGTCTTTCTCAGGAAAAGCGTCTGAGGGACAGACAGACAGAAACAGAGGAGAGTTTACAGAAACGCCTGGAGGCAGCACGCATCGACATGGAGCTCAGTAAGTTTCTCAGTTCTTCTACTTGGACATGATACTTCAAGTAAGACAACCATTTGCAGATGATCCAACTGTCTTCTCCAGGTAACGAGCCCGGAGTGTTCGATGTTGTTATCATCAATGACGACTTAGAGAGGGCTTACGAAGAGCTGAAAGATATCCTCAGTGATGTGAGTAAAATATCCTCTCTTTTACTTATTTATCAAATACGTTGCGCCCAGCTGTTTCATGGACCATTTTATATTCATCAAGACAGTCTAGACAAGAGGACCTGTTTTAATTTATTTTGCTTATTTTTAGGTGCATACAAATATTTTGGGTTTCTACTAGAACATGTTTACATGCGTTAATGTTCAAAAAAGGCTTTATTTGTCTCATACCAGCTGTGCTGCAGCACCTCTTTTCACTATCTGTCTAAAACGCTTTGTTTAAACTTCTGACCCTGAAAAGCTCAGTCTGCTCTGATTGGTCCACTGGCCCGCTATGTTGTGATTGGTCAACCGAACCAAATTCTTCAGACTTCACTCCAGTTCCACTCTAACTAGTGTTGTTTTAGGGCATACCAACTAGCTGCTAGACAGGTATTATGCAACTGTGTTACTTGGTGACATCGCTATGTTACTAAAGAAAAGGCGGGACTTTAAGCAAGGTGTTTCAGGTAGTTCAGGAGCAGTGTTTCTGTGGGGGAGAGTAACTCCCTTTGGTGTGGACTTTGGACTTTGTGACTTTGCAGACCATTTATATGCACAAAAAACTATATAATGCTCTAAAGGAAAGGGAAAAAGCACAAAAGCATAATAAGTCCTCTTTAAATCCACAAAAAGTAAAACTATTGTTGTCTCTCTTTAAACAGGAAATCCAAAAAGTTCAGGAGGCTAAATCATAAGAAGGAAACAGAAACCCAGAAGAACCAACACTTGGAACCCTGGCCTGAATAACTCGATCTTCACTCGCTGCATCAAAATAAACTTTCCTTGAGGAGTTTTTCTTTTATGCTCTACTACGTTATATGGTCGGAGGTTTGCTCAGTACAGTTTCATACTCACTGACGCTCAGATGGAAGAGAGGAACTCTGAATTGAAAGATGTTTGTTCTTGACTGAGGGAGTGGAGGTTTGTGTTAGATTTAGTCAAACCAGTGGTTGATATTGAGGTGTGAACATCCTGACCCATACATCTGTGTCAGCTGACTCAGCTGTCATGTAAAAGAATAACAGGTACAACTGCCAAATTCAGTGCTGCATTTGGTTTTTATAAACCAAAGTTTGGCACTGTGGAGGACACATCAGTACCACCAGTCAGCACCTCACCACTAAATGGTTACATGTGTGTGTTTTGTTTAATTCTAATACAGTAGAAATGAATCCACTAATAGTTGAGTATATGGTTATTATATTATGTCATTTAAATAATTATATGCTGCATATTATTTAATTATTATGAAGGAAGAAAACATTTGCATGCATGTTTGTGTGTTTGTGTACAAATGAGACTGAATAAAGAATGTGAGGACAATGACGGACCACTTTTGTGACGTTTAATTAATTGTTCATTTGTCAACTCATCCAGGTGAGTTATTGACCCAATATTTATGTATTATGAAACTTAGAAGCATTCAAGAAAACCTATAAATCTAACCAATTTTCCATTTGTACATTATACGTAGCTTGAGGCAACATGTGTTCATTTTTTAAATAAAATAAATCACTCAGAAAAATATCTGCCTTCTGTATGAAGAAGAATAGCAAAGAAAACAGTTTCAAACACGTGCATCTGTCTGATACAGAGGAGCAAAACAACAGTTTCTCATGCACTCTTACTAAACCTTATCCCTGATATGTTTCCATATAAACTAAAGCACACTAACATATACAAGCTGATGGGTAAATACACTTCACAAACTCATTAAGACGCATCACATGTTCAAAAACGGAGGATAGTAAAATGATTTTAGAAATCAGCCACACAGGTGAAATGAAATGTGCTGCTCATAATAAAGCTGCATAGTTTCTAGAAATCCCCAGAGTGTTACAGCCTTACTGGAAGAAGGGACCCTGGAGCTTGGTGCAGACCTGGTCTCGTTTCTCCTCCTTCTGCTTGAGGTAATCTTTGAGCTTGTCCGTGGAGAAACACACTTTGGAGTGTCGGCCTTTGTGTGGGGCACGATGGGCTCGTAGCCATGGGTTCTGGAGGCACTCAGCTGCAGTGGGTCTCCCCCTATGAATTTTTTTAAATCATATTAGGATATACACATTTATGTTCCCCGTTTCACTATTTTTCCACACAAATAATAGCTGCATTTTAAGAGAGACACTCACCAGGATTTGTTATTGAGGCTGCTTTTCATGAAGTTCAAGGCTCCCTCTGACAGACCTGGATAACATCGGCCAAACTGGATCTTCCCTTTCTTGATGTTTCTGTCCTGTTCCCAGCTGTGCTCTGCATGAAACGGGCTGTCAGCACTCAACCTTGTGAAGAAAGGAAAAAGTACATTTATACAAAAATATAAGCAGTGTACTATCTGCATCTCAGGACTACACAAGATTCAGTCAGTGTTAAGATTTCATAATAAATAAAGGACAACACTGGTCTGAACTAATCAGCCTACATAATTAAAATTTACATAATGAAACAGATGTCATGGTCTTGGGTTTATTTTAGTCTATTTCCTGTTTTATGTTGAAAGTCACTCTCCCTGTGAGTCAGGTTTGGTTTTACTTCCTGTGTTTTCCCGCCTGTTTTTGCCACACCTGTGTTTCATCTGTTAATTAGCCTGTTAGTCTGTGCTTTCTCTCTGTGGCAGTTCGTCGTCATTCCCTGTTGTAGTGTACCTGCCTTAGTTGCTTGATTCTACGTTCCAGCCTTGCTTGTCATATTTAGTTTTCTTCTCTGTTCCCAGTTTGTGTTGGATTTACTTTGGTTACCTGCCTGTATTTGGCTCAAGCTGTAAGTCATTTCTTGGGTTTTAAATCATTGAAACTGCTGCTTCCTCATCTCTTCATCTGCACTTGGGTCCAAATCATAGACTGTATATAAGAAGTTGATGTCATCAACATGATGTTTGTGGTTTCTGGACGTTTTGAATCCCAGAGTTCAGCATTTTGGTCATTGCCATCTTGCTTTTTTTGTGACAGGAAAGGGTGGAGCTAAGTACAACCGAATGCTGATAAGGGCTGATTTCTAGGTGACCCGAATGTTACAATTTGGGTAATTTTCTCATAGACATCTAAAGAGTCAGGTTTCTTTTTGCAAACAGAAAAGTCGTTTCCTGCTGCAAGTTTAAGGCACTTCTGCGTTTCTTCACTTTTCAGACCTGGAGGCTGCCCACTTTTCCAAACCTGCTTTCCTGACGCCATAACAAAAGTATATTATTGAAAGAAAGAAAACAAAAATGATTCAATCTTTAAAACTGTTCATTTGTTGTAAAATGATAGCTGCTATCCTTTAGACAAATATCATACTTTGTTCTCATATTGTGATAACTAGTTTGCAAAAGTGTGGGCCACATTTATCAAATTACAAATATTTATTTTTCAAACATTGTTAAGTCGTAAGAATATGATTGACTACTTTCTTAAAGCAACACATTTTGTGTATCTCTATACTTACATGATAAAGGACAGAACTCCAATAGCCCAAATGTCAGTTTCAGGCCCGACACCCTGACCCTCCAGGATCTCCGGAGCTTTAGGAAGGACAATATAAACTGACAAAACAGACAGACACAGGACATTGTTCTTAAAGAGTGGTGCTGTTACTGCCAATGTAACATTCACTCACATGCTGAATTTTATGAATTAGGCAAATGATTCAAACCAGAAATAAAAAAATAAGAAAATGGACTTGGGTTTGTTAGGCTATGGTAGCTAGGATCAGCTGAGGCGGCTGAAGTTAGGCTGAATTATTTCCATCCATCAATCCGTCCTCCCTTAAAGAATGAGTACCTTTGCTGCGGCAGTCTGTTGAAGGCCATGACAGTGAAAGATTTAGTACATTAGAAGAATCTACAGCAACACAAGCGTCAACATCTTACACTATTTAGTTTTAAATTAAACTAGAAATACATCTGTACCTTTGCTCTCCGACAGGCCCTGGATGTGCTCAACGTTGAGAGGCTGACCAGGCGTGAAGGACATCGCCGTGCCCAAGTCAACGATCTTCACATGGTTACAATCGTCCACCAGCATGTTGTCAGACTTCAGGTCCAGGTGGATGACTCGACGGCTATGAAGGTAGTCAACTGCACTCAGGATCTGAAGTAGCAGCTCGCCGACATGAATCTCTGCATACAGATCTCTGAGAGGGTACAAACACAGACACACAGGATTGTCATCAGTGGGTACAAACAGGATGTAGATAATAATAGTGTGGTTTGATTTGTATGTCAAAATCTCTCAAAACGAATGTGTAACTTACACCAAATGAGTCCATTAGCTGACATTAAATCATTCCCTGTTACACCAGCATGACAGCAAGTTTGAAAGAGCCAAATTTGGTCTGTTGGGCCTAATTGGGACAGCATTTCTCATAGGAAACCTGTTGAATACTTTATGATTTTCCTCTGTCTTCTTAGACTAACTAGAGTGTCTTAGTTTGGATTGCCTGGATTATGTCCCCTGCAGACCCCTTACAGCAGGACAACATAAGGAGCTGAAAAATATAATTAATATGGAGACTTTCCACTGTAATAGACTACTTGATATCATTCCTCAGTGTATAAATCCATACACAATCAATTTGGGTCCTCAAGCCTTCCTTTACCTCGCTGCCAGACTGTACAGCAGCTCCTTGCCGGGACAGAGTTCCTCCACTAACACCAGGTATCTCGGGGTGAAATAGGCAGCGTGCAGCTGCACCAGGTGAGGATGATGAAGCCTCTTCAGCAGCTGGTACTCCCTCAGCACCAACTGTCTCTGCTCTGACTGGTAAGGGGTGATCTTGGCAACAAACACTTGGCTGGTCCCAACATCCCGGCACAATGTAACTACGCTGAAACGACCCCTGAGAGAGAACAAAACAAAATGAGGAACTGTATGTCATACTAGTGCCCAGGAGAAAGTGGCAGGAATAATAACAGACTATCCTTTTACGAACGGAACTGATTCCAGTGACTGGGACACAGTAACATCCCTGTTATTGAGGTTTAAAATGAAGTTTCGAATGTCTGTGTGACTCTGTGTGGCATGCAGGAGAGCAGTTTTTGACCGCAGTGAAAATGTTGTTTTTGAAAGGCTAAATGCCAACAAATATAGACTAAAGCAGAATATTTCATTAGAAAAAATATGCTGTGAATTGGAAAGATTACACCTATATTTTTTAATAAATTCAGACTTTTGGACTGTGGCCTGATACAATTAGGCTACATAGATGAGGTCTGATCACTGAGCCAGCAGGGGGAACGAGAATAAATCACTTTACTCTACTCGATAAAGGTTACTGTCACTGTGAGTAAGGGGTGCTTACATCAAATGGCAATAGCCTATAGCTCTAGAGTCATAGTGAGGTTATTTGAAGGTGGTTTAATTGCATGAGGATAGCACTGGATGTCAAGGTCTAAAATACATGGCCTGCCGTTGTCCCCTGACACTGAAAAAACAGGTAAAGAATGGATGGAGGTCGGCATGACAGTGAAGTGTTTTTCTTCTTTTCTGTCATTGCATAAGGGGAAAAAGATGAAAAATATTTAATATCAGCGCAAAATGTCAGATTGAATTCAGAAATATCAGAATCTGTGACAGACTTGAGAAACCTGAACCTGAACCTACCTTTTCAATATAACACACAAACGAAGAAAAACATCACCATGTGCAAACAAACAAATAGATGCCATACTAAATACAAAAAAACATTACATAAAACAAACATTACAGTATAGATAAGTTTCAGATAGTTTTGCTCAAAAATAGAGGCTTCTACTTAAAAACCCCACCTGTTGATCTCAGAGAGGAAACTGAAGTTCTTGTGTGTTGTTTGTGGTTCTGACCCAGTGACCTTTGACCCCAGTGACTCAGTCTGGATCAGAGGAATGTGAATCTCTGCACAACAGAGTAAATACAGATGAAAACACTTTTGTGTAGTAGCTGTTTGTACATTTCACAGTTGGGGTGTATAGCATTGCTGTTTCAAAATATACAATTTTTAATATACAAACTCGATCACACATGATCACACAATAGCAAACATGCAACATCATGTTTGAGGGTATTTTTCTTGCCTTCAGGATGAGTGGCCAAAACAACGGGCGCTGAAGCGTCACTGAAGGGTCCTGCTCCTGTCTTTGTGATGCAGCCAATCCTGAATACATAAGAAGCTCCTGTGGGTAAGTCCTTCACCACGTGGCAGCTTTCAGTCACCTCCTCTGACAGGACCGTCCAGTCCCCACCTGAGGATGCACATGACACTTGAGTTTTACTCTGAAATCTACACCTACTCACATTTTAGTAGACTCATGTAGACTCATGCAACAGTGATACTGGACAGTGATGATTGAAAGTAAAAAAGTATATAGCATTGATTTAAGAGTTACTGGAAGACAGGCAAGATGCAAAAATGTTTTTGTCTTCAAATATATTGTGTCAGCATAAGACTAATATTCATCAATGTCTAATCTAAGACTAGTTTTAAAAACCAAAACAGTCACACTATCGGACTTTAATTGTCAGCTCCACAAATAAAATATCTAGTGCGTCATTCCAAACACTATGTACTGCACATGCCTGAAAACATGTATTTTGGTATTTCTATGTGTGAAAAGTCTGACTTTTCTACAGTCAGTCCAAAACACTTGATTTTCAAAAAATGGAAACGCTCTAGATTCAAGGCATTTAACTTTCATCATGAAACATTTTCAGCATATAGGCAAATAAATTACATTTTATATTTGAGTAATAGGGACTCACATATACATTCTGTCTTTTTACCAAACCAAAATCAGTGTGCTGAATAAATAGATGTGTTTTGTCCAAAATTGTGCAAATGAATTTTTGTGTAAACTGACAATAAAGTTGTATCGTATTGTAGTGTATCATACTATAGTGTACCATATCATACTGTATTGTAACATACTGTGTCATATCATACTGCATCAAACTGTGTCGTATTATATTGTATCATACTGCATAGTATTGCACTATATTGCAACTTATCGTACTGTATTGTATGGTACTGTATCTCCCCGTATCATACTATATTGTATTGTATCGTATCTCTGTGAACCCACCATCTGTACAGTACTGCACACAGTAGGTGACAGGGTCACTGGACTGGACTGGTTTCCAAACCAGCAGGATTCCACCTCCATCTAACTGGAGCGCCTCAGCCTTGTTGGGGCGGACCAGCAGATCTGGAAATTATGGGAGTAAAACAAACATACACAGCCAGGCTTATATTATTTCGGACTGGAAATACATACAAAATGTAGTTTATTCACTACCTTTCGTCTTTTTGAATGCAGGTATTTTAAAAGAAGGCAGCAGTTTGGAGGTCCTCTTTTTTGGACTCTCAAGACCACTACTACGGTGCCTTTCAGGTGGGATGGGAGCTGATCCTTTTACTATTGGCCCTGTTATAAAAGACAAACAACATCGAAAGGAGATTGGAAAAAAAAATCAGTGTAGATGTACAATATAACATAACTAAGACTAGCAATGGCTTAGGTAAATTAAAATAAAGAAATAATACCCTTATCCCAATATCTAGTGTACATAATGTATTTTTAGCTTTTTTCTTAGCATATATGCTACTTAACATACATTTCATACATTTCTGGTTTATTGATAAAATAAAATCAGCATTATTTGCAATAACTCACCTCCTTTACTCACATCCTCCTTACTGGAGGACCTGGAAAACAGCTTGGTGAGGCTGGAGGCTGAAGCTCTCATCTTCTTCCTCAGAGACATGGTGGGAGTATCTGGCTTCATGATCTCTCCTAGTGTGGGTCCCAGCTCTGTGTTGTCAAGCTGGGAGTATGAATGGCCGGTCCAGGACTGCCTGCGGAAGATCTTCAGCAGTCCCAGCTTGGGTGACTTTCCTGTAGGAGGCCGGGCTTCAAGGGCCGGAGCAGATGCATGCCTCTGAAGGCCACAGCCCTCCTTCTTGTCCCTGGCTCTGGGAGGCCTCTCTGGTGCCTGTAAAGAAGAGAGGCTGGGACTGGGACTCGCTGTTAGCGGGGTCCCCGGTTGACATCTGCTGGATAAGTTGGGGTTGGAGCGGGTGCGGTTACGCGGCGGTGCTTGGGGAAACGAGCTTCTGGGTTTAACCTCTTGGAATGAGCATGGGGACGATGAAATCAGAGGCTCCCCCTGATCATCATACCCCTCACTCTCTCCTGATCTTCCTCTGAGATGACCATGACTCAGCTCCTCACAGGAGCCAAGTCTACTTGAAGAATCAGAGCCACCATGCTCCAAAATAGATGACTCAGCCAAAGATCCCTGAGAGCCAACGAAGGTGTCACCCGCTGCCTGCTTTTGACCCAGTCTGGGGCTTGTTCTGTCTCCAGCAGGGAGGCCTGAGGGAACAGATAATCCACCATGTGTGCGAGTCTCTTGTATTGGCAAGACAGAGGCTCCTCTTGTGGGTCTCCAAGGGCTTGGGATGGCCAACAAGTTCTTCCCTGCCACTTCATCATCTGTCAAATCTTCCTTCAGACTTTGAGAGCCTTCTTCTTCTCCTGACTTTGTGCGCTCGGGTGAGCTTGGAGATCGTCGAGAATACTCATCAAGAGACCTGCTCCTCCTGTGAGGGGGCATGTTGGTGTGGGCAAGGCTAACGCCGCTGTCAAAGGAGCAGGACTTCTGCATCGTAGGCTGGACAGACCCCCGTTTCTGGCCACGATTGTTCTCTGTCTCATCCTCCACATACTCAATAAGAGGCTCATTGAGACGTCCAGAAAAGCTTCTCCGGAGTGGTTTGCGGCCCCTCTCCTGCTTTTTGGCCTGGAATTTGTCTCGTAATGTCATGTGTCTGGCAGACATGGGTGAAAGCTGGTGAGAGGTGCTGTAGAAAGTGCTTCGGATGAGGCTGCCGCGAGGGATACGACCTCCATCACTCCCTGAACCCTCATCCCCATCAGATAGGCAGAGAGACTGACTACTGTCCCGGCTTGACCGACGCTCCCTCTGTGGTGTCTGCTGGCTCGACACATCCGACGACGCAACCGACTGCCTGCTTATACTCCGCTCTAGTACACTCCTCCTTTCCACCATCTCCCCATCCTCCTCCTCCCCTAATGTCACCTCCTCTTCCTCTTCTAGGTGGAGTTTGGCAAAAGGCTCAGGGATCTGCGCTCTCTCCGTTAAAGGATCATAGTCCTCCTCAGTTTCTTCCTCCTCCTCAGTCGGGCTGCAGTACTGGAAAAAGTCCCAAGAGTCAGCTTCATCGTACTCAGAGGAGGACCCACTGCTCATAGAAGTGCTGCTGTGCTCCTGGGGCTCACGGGGCACCGTCACTGCAGTCTCTCTGAGAGGAGCGTCCAGCAGCTCAGGGATGAGCCTCAACGTGAGAACTGACCCGATGCTAGTCAAAGAGCGCTGGGGAGATGGATGAGACAGATACTGGTGAAGATCATCAACATTACAGGAAACCAATTAATACTTAATTTTGTCCCCATAGGTTATGGTTTTGATGAAGATGGGTAACTCACTTGCCATTTCCTTTTTGAGATGAAGACTTTCAAAGTCTTTGTGTTGATTTCATCTGTATCTTCTCCTGCATGTTCGTCCTGTGAACGCAGTTACAGAGGCCTGTGAGTTTAGTTT
Organism: Pterois miles; assembly: GCA_947000775.1. NCBI lineage: Eukaryota > Metazoa > Chordata > Actinopteri > Perciformes > Scorpaenidae > Pterois > Pterois miles. The sequence continues at coordinate 9,628,507 of CAMQGK010000171.1, read as the reverse complement.
TGTTCCTAAATTACAGTAAGTTAGCACGTTTTTGAATCCAGAAGAGCTGGATTAAAACACAGATTATGCTGTATTTCCGCTCACCTGGAGCCATTCGTGGCTCAAGCACTCAAAGGCAGATGGTCGCTTTCTGGGTAGAAGAAGATTGGCAGTGGTCAGATGTGTGTTATGTGGCACCATGAAACCACATCAAATAGTGGGTCAGGGTGTTCACTACAACATTGCTGCAACTGTGTGAGAACTAACCACTGGAGGTGGTTAAAGTATTATTATACTATAACTAACATTTTTATATTAACATTGAATCAAATGACTAATGTAAAAGGGGTGATAGTGTAGCCACAAAGAATGATCATTCTAGTTAATGTAGTATTATGCAGCTTTAACAGGACAAAGTTTGGGTTGGGTTATGTTTGATTTGTTGACTCAGAAATGGCTTTGATACCACTGACTGGTGCAAAGAGACTCCTTTCTGGTCATTTGTCACATGAAATGGGACTTTGTTTCCTTTTCACAAAGGGGTCAAAGAAAACATCTTTGATGACTTTGAGAGACTGAACTGATGCGTAATAGTTAAAGCAATAATACAACTGGTTCCCTACTCTGGATCTGGCTGAAGGAGCATGTGGAGAAAGTCCTGGGCCTCAGGGCTCCTGTACATGACGTCAGGGGCGTCCCAGTTCAAGGTTCCCTCTCCCACCCTCAGCAGCGTGGCGCGATCCGTCGCACCCGTGAATGGGCATCGGCACACCAGACTGTCAAGACAGAGATAAAGCGTAATGTAAATAGTCAACTCTGGTCACATGCACAGCTTTTTGATAAACTGTATATGTAAAATTGTATAATAAAAGTGCAGTGATACATACCATAGATAGGCTATAACACCTACAGACCTAGCAGAGAGAATCAGAGATATTAATGTAATATTTATTATTTTATTGGTTTATGCACTTTAAATCTCCTTGTAATACAAGACTGACAGTTCTACAGAGAAATTATCACACAATGAAAGTACACAAATACTACATGATACAAGTCTCAAACTCTAAACTCACCAGATATCAGTGGCCACAGTGACTGGTTCTTGGTGAACAATCTCAGGGGCAACAAACTCTGGAGTACCCAATGTGCTGTATTGGTGTCTGGATGTATCTATTTCCTGGCAGAAGCCAAAGTCACAGATCTTGATCTCATCTCTGGGCGGATACACCATTAGGATGTTATCCGGCTGAGGGTGTAGAAATAAAAAATGGAGTTAAAGAACCACATGAAAAATAATGACAGTCAATAATGCGATAATGTTGGACCCAAAATCTCACTTTAATGTCCAGGTGCAAAACGTTCATGCTGTGAATGTGACCAACTCCTTCGAGGATTTGCTGGATGTATGATTGAACCTGTAACAAAGTGTAGAATATCAGTCAAGAGCTATACATAATATTTGCAAGATAAAAATAATTTTGTAGGGATTAAATTTACGCATGCACCTCTCTCTCTGGGACGGATCCTTTCAGTAATAAATGGTCCAGAAGTCCATGAGAACAGCAGCTATAAATGGTGTTAAAGAACTCTCCAATCAAACTCAACTCAACCCGCTGTAAGGGAAAAACAAAGTAGCATTTAACAGAAAGGATACATTTCTGTGATGAGCACCAGAGTGCGTCTGGTACAAAAGAAGTCCAGCAGACAGGCCACTCTGGGGTGAGCCAGACGGGACAGCAGGTCCCTCTCCTGGAAGGACCTGGTCCGAGTGCTGCTCCGCAGAGGCAGGAACTTGGCAGCAAAGACTTCACCTGTTCGTCTGTGGACTACACGCTTTACTACCCCGAAGGTTCCCCTAAAACACAGAAATTTGATGTTTGTTATATCAAATCTTAACAGGGCTCATGGACAGGTTGGATACATCAATGTAAAATGCAGGTTTACCTTCCAATTTCCTCTTGGACATCATAGACAGAGAATAACTTCCTTCTCTTCCCCAGCTCCACCTCTCTCTCCTGACACTCCAGTGGGCCTGCAGAGAAAACATCAGTCACAATATCATCCTTATCTCCCCTACAGCAATATAATTTTAAGACATGTTATAGGCCTCCTCTGCAGTTAGATCTGATGAATTAATGGCTAGCTGTTGCTGCATAGCTGTTGTCTCACCTTCCTCCACCATCAGCTCAGCCTGACACGAGGCATGGCCCGAGTCATTGTAGGCAAAGCAGGTGTAAATGCCACTGTCCTCACCCTCTGGGCACAGTATGGTCACTGAGCAGCGGGCACCATGCTGCACTATCTCCACATTCTCATTGGCTGCAAGCTCCTCTCCATCCTCCAATCACAGAAGAAAAAGTAATTAATTCAACAGGGAGCTCAAGAACTACAAAATCTGGTCAAATCTGATTTTGTCTTGTGACCCTTAAAATAGTGTAATGCTCTCCTGTGACATCTGTGACTGTGTGGAAGTTTATCATTTATTAACATACAAATATTATATACAACTTGCATGGTAGGACTACATTTTTTTTTCCCTCAAGGGGGTCCTGAGATAATTTCCAGAGGTTGTCAGATGGTTGTGGAGAAAAAATAAAAATAATATTGAAAATAAATTAACATATTTCAGACAGGGGAATGTTTTTTTTTTTTTTTTTTTTTTTTAACATTACATTGCTTGTACCTGTGATATAATACCCAAATATTTTCCTGTAACCAACCTTCAGGTGGAAACCACAGATCCACAGTGCTCCTACCTTGTACCACTGTATATTAAGAGTAGGTCTTCCTGTGATGATGGCGGTAAAAGCAGCTGATTGGCCAGGCTCTACACACAGGTCCTCAGTGGGCACCTGGATGGAGGGAGGAGCTGAGCAGCAGATTAGATCTAGTCAGTGATCACACCAAGTTTAACATCATACTCATACTCATACTCTGATATTGAAGAGGCAATAATACCATCTGTGATTTCCTGCATTTGCTCTGATATGAAGATCTCCTCTTCTTCTTCCAGGTAACAAGGAGGCTGCTGCACCACCTGGTCCACGGGTGTCGGGGCAGGAACGGCCTCTTCAGCGCAAAGTTCATCTCTGGAGACAAAGATGAGGTAGTAATAAAATACGACTGATCATTCCAGAGAAAAGCACTTTTTTGTTTATCTATTAACAAAACTACTTAATGGATTCTTCGATTTTGATTTTTAATATTTTACCACCCAGTTTTAATCTCACTATCGTGACATTATATATTAAAGAGGACCTATTATGCTTATTTTCAGGTGCATACTTGTAGTCTGCTCTGATTGGTCAGATGGCCCGCCCTGGTGTGATTGATCAACCAAACCAAACTCAAAACTAAGGGCATGCCGAACTAGCCACTAGGCAAGTATTATGCAAAGTGTGTTACTTGGTGACATCACCGTGTTGTGGAAAAAAAAGGCAGGATTTCAAGCAAGCAAAAACAAGGATTTTTGCAGGGGACAGGAACACATAAGTTATGTTTGCTGCATTCATGAGCGCTGTTAGTGTCGTCACACCATCAGACAGGCCCCTTCACAGGGGTTCTGTACAGCAGGTTTTAGCCTGTGCCCCCACGCACATCCATATTATTCTACTACACAGACGCAGATGGGCAACAAAAATGGAGAACTTTGAAAATCTTTGAGAATGTTGGTTTGCCGCGAGCAGAAACCTGCACAGAGTATAAAAGATCCAAACGTTTCCCTGTCACCACGTCAGCTCATGTCCATGCAACCGGCCTTACAGAGAGATTACCCAAAACTTAACTCTCTTTGGTGTGGACTTTGGGCTTTGTAACTCTGCAGACTTTTTACATGCACAAAAAACTGTATAACACAAAAAAAGAAAGGGGAAAAGCACAAAAGCATAATAGGTCCTCTATAAATCAATCAACCACAAACAAAATTTTCTAGGTTGAGGCTGATGCCTGTTTACTTCAGAGGAAGGTTAATACAGCAATGTTAGTGTTACAAAACATACTGTTCGGGGTGTCCAGGAGTGAAGAGCATCTTAGCAATAGAGGTGGCACTGAAATCAGTCTGTAGCCATTTCTTCACAAAGGCAGAGGACCAGCCCTCCGAGTCTGCATCTATGAAACCCAAAATGCCACTCAGCAGTAATTTAAGGAACAGACACCTAAAATTAATACTCTTTCCATATATTTTGACAAATGATCACGTTGCAATGACTATACTTTACTGAATCATTGGAAAAGTGAAAAGGTACATTACCTTACATACCAGGAGCAGTAAGAATGCACTTCTTACCTCAGTGCGTGAGGGTTTAACCCCACTAACCCAACACATCAACAGGATGTGAGTGTATGCCCACTCCTGCATGAGCATATGGGGGAACACCTGCCCAGCACATGACCATCTTGTGTTGGTGGGAGTGAAGAGTTAGCTGGGCATGCGTTGGCAAGAGGAGAAAGGGTTGAAATGTTGAGTGGTTATTGGTTGTTATCATGACAATGATGACTTACATGGAACGGTCCATGTGAGGAACTTCCTGCTTTAGGAATAGTGGAGGGAAGATGGGAAAACATACAGGTTATTATGAACAATGAAACAGGGTGAACTGGTGCCAAAACTCCTGGCAAAAATATGTATATTTGTGACTGAGACAACTTTATTGCTATCAGTAACAGCAGTACTTGCTTTCTCTGTAGTCAGTTTACTGCTGTTAGTTTCAGCAGAGGTGGGCCCAAGTCTTTGTTTTGGAAGTCGCAAGTAAGTCTTCACACTCAAGTCCCAAGTCCTAAACTTAGAGTTTTTTGCATCCTAAACCAGTCATAATGTGCTCCTTACCGAGCTAATATCATTTACATATCTATCTGTAATTTTTGACCTGTACATTTTGCACATTTGATTCATTTGTTGTTTTGTTGTTGTTGACATTGCATTGTTTTTATTTGTTTGTAGCAAACACAATCATCTTTGATACTTTTTTTTTCCAACTGGCACTCAGAAATGGTTATTAAATTCTCTCATTCAACTTGACTGGATGCTGTTGGGCTGGCTGGGTAATTAAGTGCCGACTTACTGCGAATGAACAGCGTTAACGTTAGCTGAAATAGTAGGAAATTAATTTTTACGTGGCTCTCTTTTTAAATAACATACTTTTCAATCTTTGACCTTGAGGGAAGGTATCACATATTTTCAAGTCAAAAGGCTCAAGTCCAAGTGAAGTCAAGGTTGAGCTGAGGTCTGAAGTCTTTTTTGATTTTGTCAAGTCATCATCAATTTTCATCAATCATCAAATCTGTGACTCCAGTCTAAGTCACCTCAGCTTTCTGGCACCTTGAGGTTCATCTGAGTTTTGGATCCTAATGTCAGTCTAATGGAGGAAATGATGCCTTCTGTGGAAAGTGGAAACATGATGTAAAACACAAACACATTCCATACAATCAATGTCTTTTCATGGGTGAGGATGCTGGGAATTACAGTATGGTGTCTATGTTGAATGGCAGCCACTAGATCCCACCGGGTTATGGCATTATAAAGTGGTTAGAAGTAGTTGATGTTAGGTAATAAGTTTTCTCACATGACTTTGTAACATTAACAACTCTAAAAGTGAACTACGCACAGAAGTGAATGTGCTTGGCACTCACCACTAGTCAGAGGAACAGATGAAGTGAGCGGTGAAAAATATTAGACCAAAAAGGAAAGGTTAAAATTGGTAATGTACAGGTATCAGGTCAGAGGTAATTGTGTTTAGATATGGGTTTAATGAGGTTAAGGTCAGGCAGTCACTGATATTTTCATTCAGCAGAAACACAGTGTGAACATAACAGTATGAATCACATGCTGCCATTTAAGTTAAGTAACTCTGACAATCACTTTACTTAAATGGCAATACTAGAAAGGACAAAAAAAAGTGTAGGTGTTAGGGCTGCATCTGTTTTCAACAATTATTTTCATTGTTGATTAATCTGTCACTTATTTTAATTATTGTCATTTTCAATTAATCGATTAGTTGTTTGGTATATAAAATGTCAGAAAATTGTGAAAAATTTCAATCAGTGCTTCTCAAATGTCCTCTTTTGTCCACAACTCAAAAAAAATCAGTTTACCATTACAGAGGAGTAAAGGAACAAGAAATTATTTATATCTAAGAGGTTGAAATCAGAATTTTTTTTTCTTAAAAAAAATACTTATATACCATTTAATCAATTATCAAAGTAGTTGCCGATTAATTTTATAGTTGACTACTAATCGATTAATCATTGCAGCTCTAGTAGGGATGCTTTTAGCTCATGCATACCACAATATAAAGGTATGTGGTCCATGCCATAATCCCTGGGTATCAAGTGACGACTGCTATGGTAGTTGGAACTACATATGATGTGTGAAATGGAAAAAAATGAAATTGTGAGAACAATCTCAAAATGGCATCAACTTGGTAGAATGGATGAGTGGTAGTGGTTGAAAGTGGAAATTGATGCAAATTGTTGTTTGGTGGAAAGTGAGGAAATGTCATATGATGTGGAGTAAAAAGGGTGACAGGATCAGAAGTGAGGTGAATTGAGGTGGAGGTGGACAATGGCATGTGCTTCATCCCTTCTCAAACACAGCTGAACTGGTGAAAGAAGTGTGAAGTATCCACATGAAAATCCTGTTATGGGTTTCTATCCTGTGTGGAGGATATTTACCTTCAGCGGCTCTGGTTTTCCTACCTTTAGGAGGTAAGTCCTGTGGTTGGTCATCCTCAGTGTCCATCGGCGGCACATAAGCAGGACACAGCCCTGCCTTGCACTTGATGCAGCCAAACTCATTGCAAAGCTAAACAACACAAACCATTTGATGTACAAAGGAAGATCTCTGATATCAATGATACTGTTATGTTCATTCATTATAGACTTTATCAACATGGGCATTATACCTCACACTCATACTGTCCAATATCTGCCTCTGTTGCCTTAATAACCGTCAGACACAAGATGCCACTCCGAGCATCATTCAGGATGAAGTATTTCTGCTGGTCAGTCAACTCTCTGCCATCTTTCAACCACCTGACAAACCCAAAGGAGGAAGTGTTTGACACACACAGTGACCAAAATATCACGTAGCAAGTGCTGTGATTACTTCTGCTCTGTGTTGCTTTACAGTACCTGATTCGCGGTAAAGGAGTGGTGAGCGTGGAGCAGGTGAACTGAATATCCTCTCCTTCTATCAGACAAGCGCTCTCCAGCCGACACACAAATCTGGGTGGAGCTGCGGAGAAGAAGAAATGTATTAAATTATCAGCTGTGCCCCTATTAGTGTGTCCCAAAACATAGTACATCAAAAACAGTATGCCAAAAATACTAGGATGTTCTCCTACATCCAGTCACATTTTGCAGTAAGCAGGCATTCCTTTCTGGCTCCTCTGACCCACAACCCTCTGTGCAGTGGATTTATGAGCAAGAGGGTCAAAGTTCAAGGAGTAATGTTATGATGAAGTAGTATGTTCCAGTTGTATGCATACTGCATGCAACAGTACATACTTTGTAAAGGTAGCTTCAGTACATACTAAAACTAAAAAGTATGCAATTTGGAACGTACCCTATGATTACTGGCCAGAGGCGCTATCCATGGTGCTGAAAGAGAGATTTAATTCTGGCACCTTAAATTAGCATTTAACTCGTGGTTTTTATGTTTATGATGCCATCCCCTTTGTGTCCACATGAGGAAAGGACAAGGGTGAAAATATCATGCTACCGGATGACTGATGACCGGATGGTTAACTTCAAGTTCTGATTTTTTGTTTTAATTTAAGTTGACAATTATTCTATAAATGTTACTTTAACAGCTTAAAGGAATATCCTATATCTTCTCTATAGGCTCACCGTGGATCCTGATTTAGTTTCTTGAATAAAAACGTTTAAAAAACAACCACCCATTAATATTTTCACAAATCACACCCTCATTAGCAATATAGTAATATTAATAGTTTCAGTAGTTATAGCAGTAATAATAGTAGCAGATGTAGTAGTACTGGTAGATCTAATAGAAAAGAATCACAAAAAGATCACAATACTAAAGTAACAGCAGTTGTAATTGTAGTAGCAATTGTAGTAGTGATTGAAGTAACTGTAGTGGAGGTACTGACAGTAGCAGTATTAGTTGTAGTGGGTAGAAGTAATACTAGTATAACAGTAGTAGTGAGTGGAACAGCTAGTGGTAGCAGTAGTTGTAATAGTTCAGTAATAATACTTGGAGGAGTAAAATTAGCACTGGCAATAGCAGTTATAGAAACTGTAATTGTGGCAGTAGAAGTAGTAGCTATAATCACAGCAGTAGTAGTAGTTGTAAAAGTTAAGTAATAGTTGCAAAAGTTGTCAGCAGGGCAGTAGCAGTAGTAATAGTAGTAGATGTACTAGTGGATCTAATGGAAGTAGCTGTCACAATAGTAAAGTAATAGCAGTTGTACCAGTAGTAGAAATAGTAGTAGTGACTGAAGTAGCTGTAGTGGGGGTATTGGTAATAGTAGTAGGCAGAGGTAATACAAGCAGGCCTATTAGAAACCACAATGGAAATAGTAGTGGTAGTTGTAGTAACAACAATTGTTGTAAGTGTTACAACTAGTGGTAGCAGTAGTCATAAATGTTTAGTAATGATAGTTGAAAGAAAGGAATTGGAACAGCACTGTGATAGTATTTGTAAAAACTGTAACTGTGGAAGTAGTAGAAGTACTAGTAGTAGTAGTAGTAGTAGTAGTGGTAATTGTAATTGTAGTCATAGTACTAATATGATGAAGTAGTTGTAGCAGTATAGCACTGGTAATACTAGTGGTGATGTGAGCACGAGTTCTTGTAGTAATAGTAGTAGTGGTAATGCGATTGTAATCATAGTACTAATGAGTTCTTGTAGTAGTTGTGGTATTGGTCATGTGACTGTAGTCACCAGATGTGGCTCCTCCTCAGACTCACCGCTCACTACAACTTTAGCCAGAGTGCCAGCACTGCCCATGGAGCTGGTAGCGTAGCAGGCGTACTGTCCAGAGTCCTCTGCGGTGAGACTGTCCAGGATGAGACTGCAGGTACCTGAGCGGTCTGCTATGATGATGTGACGGGGGTCGTCCTCTAAAGGAAGCCCATCTAAGAGGTGGACAGCAGATATTTAAGATAAGACAATCACTGTAACCAAACCACACAGTGCATGTATAGTATGTCTGTACACTTTATCTTTGGATAAATGAAAGTGCTTCATGTAACACCATGGTTAAATATGTGCAATATCTGCATATCTTAATAAGCTATTTCTGACCTTTGAGCCAGCTGACCACCGGTTTTGGCGACCCTGTGACCTTACAGGTCAGTTTGACTGTCTGTCCTATCTTTGTTGTGCAGTCAGACAACTGTGACTCAAACACTGGTGGGCCTGTTGACAGAAAGCAATACAGAAGTATTTAATGAAGATGTTATGACATATCAATTCCATAAAAAAATGTCTGACCCTCAGCACTGACCGTTTGATATTGTTATGATTCATTGTCACTCTTACTGTTAGTGGGCAGGCTGGAACGTTGCTGTAACTCCTTCAGGTCCTTGAGCCAGGAGAGTTTCACCAGGGTGGAGCGGCCCTGCAGGGTGTACCTCCGCACTGAGCCCCTGTGCTCATGCCACAACCCCCAAGACTTTTCATCTCCACCCAGAGTCTCCTTTATTTCCACATCATTCAGCTAGGGTAGATTGAAAAGTGAGATGAGAAGAGGAATGTTCATCTTCCACAACACGTGACCAACTGTGGTATAAAACAGTTCTTTCATCAGCCGCAACAGCAGCGCTTGTATTTATTGTTTTTCCCCTGTGAGTCTGTGTGTGTCATCACAGGCAAATATGTGCTGGAGACACCGACTGTAGCAGGAACTACCACAGAAGCGGTTTTGAGTACTTTGCCAGGCATTTATCTTTCAGTCTGTGGACAGATTTTGACACCGTGATAGCATTATAACCATAAGCCACCACAAGCAAGGGCGCCGGAAGTGGGGAAGGGGCCATTGGCCACTCCTGGCCTGATTTGGTGTCACAGTTGGTGAAATCCCATCGCAAGATGGTCTCTAGTTTTTGCATTGTCTCACCTGCTGTGAGAAAGTGCAATCGAGCAGATCTTACCTTCATTTTGTTCTTGAAGGTGCAGGTGTCAGTGTTCATGCTGGTGTCTTTTTTCAGTTTACACAGTACAATACATTCCTTGAAGAGAAAGACTTGTCTCTGATGCCCTCTAGAGGCTGTCTTCATTTCTGGCGTTTCCTCCCACACTGTGAAGACTCCCTGAAGGGAACACAGCAAGTGAGTAACAAACTGCCTTTTAAATGCACATTTAAAACTGATAACCCCTCAAATATTATAGAGATATACTATTTAGGCAGTACTGTGGAATGAAGTTATTAGTTGTATTGGTACTACAACTTGGCTTACACATTGTTATAAACATACATTACATTTTTCTGAAACTGAAATTCAAGCTGATTTCAGCTCAAATTAATGCTCACAGCATTTTCACTAGATGCAACAAAACTGATATAAGCTGTTTTCCAAGTGGCACTGTTTCCTTTTGCTAAAACCTACCAATAATCAGATTAATGGTGTTCAGGTTTCTATGCACATATTGGACCCAGATCTTAAAGGTACAGTGTGTGCAAGATTTGGCAGTACCTAGTGGTGAGATTGCAAATTTCAATCAATTGAGTACCTCTCTGCTCACTCCTCCCTTTCCAAGACTGCGGTAATGTGAGCCACTGAGTGCAAAACCATGGTAACCGTTCGCCTCGCTCAGAGGCCATCCTTACCGTAATAACACTACTTTAGGAGCAACAGAACTCAGACCCTGAAAATGCCACAGTTTTGCACTCAGTGGCTCACATTACGCAGTACACAGTTTCAGCTACGGTGGCCTTCAGGTAACATAAAAATGTGAAAGGCTCTCTTTAGAGCCAGTGTTTGATTTGTCCATTGTGTAGAAACATGACGGAGCAACATGGCGGTCTCCATGAAGAGGACCGGCTCCCTGTGTAGATATGAAGGGCTCATTCTTAGATAACAAAAGCATGATTCTTACTTTCAGGTGATTATACATGAATGAAAACATAGCTGTGGATATTACATTCCATTAATGCTAATACATGTATATCCCCTGAAAGGCTACACACTGTTCCTTTAACCTGGATATGAAAACATGTCCATTTGTAGTTACCTGTCGCACAGGCTCGCCGAGGGCGATGAGAGGAGCTGGGTAGTTCTCGATGAGGGACACCTGGTGCAGGTTGTCAGACCTCCAGGGAAGACAGGACACCATGGAGAAGGTATCCTCCAAAAGACAGCAGCTCTGGCCACTTTTGGCTTTGTTCTTGATCAGCTCCTGCCAGCGTAAAATGCTAACAGTCAGCTGACACTCTATCAAAGCAAGACTACAATTCATGCAGCAGCAGAACAAGCTTAAATGCTTAGTGTTAAATTTAAATAAATGTCCAAAATGAATATATTAAAATTCTCTACAATATTCCTGTTTGACTGAGAGGTCCAAGATAAGGAAACAAAGCAATAATATACTATTTAGCCTATGAATAATAATATAGTATATTATAGAATAATATTTGTAAAAAAGTAAAATGAAAATAAAACGGCATGCTGACCTTCAGTAAAGCCTGGTAGGTTTGAATTCTCTCCACTGGTCGCTGGAGGAAGGTCAGGACATCCATGACAGGAACCTCAGGCAGATCACATCCCGGTAACTCCTGAAGTATATAAAGAGCAAGATATTAAAGTAATAAAAAACATTAGATCAGTGTGACAATGTTGCTATTCAGCACCTTAGTTTCCACAATGTTTATTATGTTCAACTGCAAAAAGATTTTGTTAATACTTTGAAATACTGTTGGACGGCCTTGTCGGTGACGCAGGCCTCTGCTTGAGCTTGTCCCACCATGTAATGAAGATACTTCTCAAAGTCCTCAGTGTGCTTGATCAGATGCATGGCCACGTCATCATCTGTGGCGCACTCTCTCAGTCCAGGAAGGATGGACCTGTGAAAACATGAGATAATGTCAATATCATGTTTGACAGCAGAAACATGCAACGTATGTGTTATTTAATTGCATGTTGCATAAACACATTAAAATGAGCATCATATATGTATAATACAGTATAAGTACAATGTATTTTCTTGTGTGTGTATTACATCTCATGCAGAAACACAATGTCCTTGATATTCCTGAAGATGATCTCTTTCTGGTTGAGGATGTTGATGGGGACTTGGCGGCTAGATTCCAAATAATTTAGCTGGTGAGAGGTGAACATCTTCATCTCCTTTACAAACTCCTCCTCTCCATCAATCAGGCCTTGGATCAGTTGGCTAAAGACAAAGGGAAGCTGGTGTGATGTGGTGTTTTTACTGTTTTACATTTACATTTGTTATTTGAACAAAAATGTTCTCCATCCTCACAAAAGCCAAGTTATCAAGATGCTACAGGGAGTAAGTGCAAGAATACCTAAATAATAGAAATAATAATACAGTTTTACTATAAATATGATTACAAATACATGTATCCAATAACAGTAGTGCCCTGTGATATTCCTCAGTTTATTTAACCTGGCAGCATATAATTGTAGAGTGACAGACCTCAGAGCTCTCCTGTATTCTTCTCCTGTAGACCCAATGCCATCAAGATCCTCTTGAGGTGCTCTCAACTGTGGGAAGGTCTCCTGTTCAAAAGTGTTTTCATTTCTCATTATTTGATGAAATTAATGTCTCTGCCGATAACACATCATTGCAAATGTGACGCCCAGTAATGTGTGGTCATGATTTATTTTATTTTATTTTATTTTATTTTATTTTATTTTATTTTATTTTATTTTATTTTATTTTATTTTATTTTATTTTATTTTATTTTATTTTACTGCCCATCTACTTCCAACTCCAGTCCAGTAGGAGGCGGTATGGCAGCATGGTGAACTACCACTTTAACAGGAGGGAAACACTATTTGACCGGGGAACAGACTTGAACGCAACACCTCTATTGGCTGCGACGCCACGGAAAGGAGGCACACTGCCGTTACCGGACCTTACCTGTTGACTGTCTCATCATTTTCCTGTTTTTTTTTTTCAAGTTAGAAACAGGTAAAAACACATATGTGGTCAAATAATTTCCGTATAGTGAACATATAAATGCCTTCTTATGTTTTATGCAGGATATATATTTTTACAGTGTATTTGGCGTATCACAGAGTAGCTTGGTCGGAATGCTAACGGCTAAATCTGCGCAAGCTAGCTTCACTCACAGAATGTGTTCATCTTAGTTATGTCCGCTAATGTGTCATATTTTGAGGCTCCCTTGTAGTATTTACCATTTGGTAAGCCATGTTTAAAGTTGTTTAGTCGTTGAAGTTTAGTAGTCAAACGTTTATGTATCTCGCCAGCCCTGCTGGGATTTCCTGGTCTGCTAATACGTTAGCATTAAATGTGGACTAGTATCCTGTCAGTCTATCTGGAACCTTATTTGCATAGTGAAGTTATAAAAGCTGTAAGCAGCAGACTGGGGGAGTTGGGAGTTGCATTTTCATTTGTATATGAAGAGTTACAAAACACATTGATAGTTAAAATTGTTATTTTTATGTGGGAAGCAGATTTAAAGTTGTGATTATGCAACCTGATAATGGGTTTATAATGATTAATCTGAAATGGAGAGTTTAACCCACAGAAATGTGTATAAATAAAGTCTGGCAGAAGGTGAGAAGGAAGCACACTACCTGTTGCCTGTTTTGTCATTTTCCTGTTCTGTTCAAAACAACATTTTAATTTGACCACCTCCTGCTGGGACTGTTATATAAACTTACAGTATATGATTTCAGAATTTAAGATGTTAATGCAATATTGGAGGTGACCCTACCTTCCTCTTCTTCTCCATGTAGGCTGGACACACCCATCCCTGTCGAGCAGGGTTGGTTTTGGTGGGTTTGGTCCTCACCAGCCATCTGTCTGGATGAACAGAGTCCAGGACCTCTACAAACTGGCCCTCCTTCAAAATAAAGCTGTCCTTTGTTCTGCTGTTTGGACTGCAGTCGGCTCGAGCCACATACATTTCAAATGTCTGGGGTGAGAAAAGCAAATACGCTACACAATATAGGGCTTACACAATATAGGGCTTACACAATCAAATTGGCTATGTTAGTCTTTCTGTAAAATCCATAAATACAGAGCAGACATCCAAAACAGAGCAAAAGATGAAAACATACCTCTTGTCTGTCCTCTTCCCCTTCTGACTCTGATCCAGAGATGGTGCTAGTTAAGGGTGTGTGAGCACGGTGGTGCTTAGGAGATGGCGTCCTCATTCTACCTTCCTGAGCCCCTACAAATTAGAGAGGAAGATAGCTTAAATACACCTGGCAGGGAACTTAGTAGAGAGGTGATAAACAGTTAAAAACAGCAATGAAGGAAATCAACATTGCTGACCTTTGACCGTCAGTAGTTTCTTAGGAGGTTGTGGAGGAGTTATCTGTTTATCATCTTCTGGAGGCAGTTGGTCTGCTGGTTTTGTCACTTCCCTGTAACGGTAGTCAGAAATATTTTGTGTATCGTTACGAGCACAAAACTTAATAAAAGATTAGCAATAAAAGTCAGATAACAAAGCTAATCTTCTCTTTGCCTTCTGACCTTGCTACAGCTTGGCCAGTCTCAACAGGTTCCAGCATATCTGGAGCTGTGTCATAATCCGAGGGACTCGACACTGTTGGAAGCAGAAAGTCATATGTCCTATACTGTAAGGATATGGCCAAGTAAATCCATATTTGGTGTGATTACAGTGGCTGAATAAATGTAACTCACTGGAGCTGGCAATGAGTGAAGAGCCTCTCCTCTCTTGTAGGCTCATCTGGGTGTCCTGCTCCGTCAGGTTGTAGGCCTCCCATAGAGAGACGCTTACATTTTCTACGTAGTTTGCAGCATCTGTAGCTGAAGCAGGTATCAGGGTTTGGGTCTGAGGCTGATCCTGAGTCTGTGTTTCCGCCTCAGGCTTTGGTGGGGCGAGTTGCAAAGGAGTTATGGCTGCAAGCGGTGGGTGTACAGGCTTCTGGACCATCAGAGTAGGCTTCTGAGGCTGTACTACTGTAACGTTTCCATTGTAGGAGGCCATACCAAACTTATTCACTACCTCGCATGTATAGATTCCACTGTCGATGGGGGTCAGGTTTTTGATCACCAGTGTGCATACACCATTTTCTGTCGTCTCACTACGACATCGATGGTCATTAATGATTTGTTGGCCGTTTCTCAGCCAGCGTGCTGTGCTGGGTTTCCCTTCTACCATACACACTAGAGTGACTGTCCCATGGAGATCTGCAGTCTGGTTCTTAAATACCTCTTTAAAGACAGGTCGCATGTCTTTGCGAGTTTTGTAGCCTTTGAAGGCGGCTTGGATCTTGACTGCAGCCTCTTGCATTTGTGGTTCTTCCTCAGCACTGATGTCAATCTCTGACCTAGCTTCATTTTGCAGTTGTGCCTTCTGGGGTATATTAATTGGAGGAAGAGTAGCGGGTTGGGTTGACCCATCAACAAAAGAGACAGGGGGTTGGACATCGCTGTCGTTCACTGGTAGCTCAGTCAAAGCCTCTGAGAAAGTTTCATCTTCAGAAATGTAGAGAAGAGGAATGTCTTCTGTCATCTTTGTTGTTTGTTGTTCTTCCTCTCTTCTCATTGGCTCAACTGCTCGTTTCACTTCCTGGTCCAGGTCAGGTTCTTTTCTCATGGGTTTCACTGGTTGTTTGATCGGCTGTTTGATATTTGCTTCATTCTCCTCAGCTTTCACATGTTGCTTAATTTTCTCAACGATCTCAGTGTCTGTTGGTACTGCTGGTTTCCTCTCAAATCTTGGTTTCTCTTCGACCTGTTTTTTCAAAGACTCTATTGTAATTGGCTGATCATCTGTTGTTTTCACTACGACTCTTGTCATTGGTTGATCATCTTGATCCGTCTCTGTGTCCCTTGATGATTGCCTTTCCATTCCCCCCTTTGCTTTGCTTTTTATCCTCACAGGTGGTTTTGGGGGGGCAGATTCAGCCTCTTTTTCTTTCATTACTGGTTGTACTGCTGTATGTTTGTCCAGCTGATTTACAGACGGTACTGGTCTCAGTGGCTTTTTCTCGCTCTCTGCCTTTGTGGACACTTGTTTCACATGATCTTCAGAATCATTTACAGTAGGCCTTACTGATTGGACAATGATCTCCTCAGTTTTCTTTGGTTTCTGAACTTCACTTGTTTCCTCTGAAGGCTTTCCTGCTTGTTTTGAGCTCTGTTCAACTTCATTTTCCTTATTCTTTTGTTCAAAAACTCCTGGAATCCTGTCTAACTGACTTGTGTTATGTTCAACCTCAACTAGTTTATCTGAGTTCCTTCCTGGTTGTCTCTTCTCCATGAAAGTGTCTTTCTCTGTGTCCAAAGGCCTTGCTGGCTCTTCCACCTCCCTGTCAACCACATCATCTTTCTCCAGTAGTCTCAATGTCTCGTCAACTTTCTTGTACACCTCATTATCTTTCTCCTTATGCCTCTCCAGTTGTGTTACATTCTGTGCAACATCAAACTCTTTCTCCATGGACCTTGCAGGTTGGATGCCCTGTTTTAGGTCAAACATTGGCTCCACAGCTTTTTCTAAACTTGTAATAGATGCTTTTCTATGAGCTCTCTTTTTGGGCTCTGGAGGAATAGGTTTGGCCTCTGGGAGTCCAGGTTTCTGGTTCTCTGGAGTAGGAGTTGGTTTAGAAATAGAGCCCCTTGATCGCGGCAGAATCATTGGAGGCTCTGTTTTTGGTGGAGTTGGTTTTAGTGCTAGACAAGAGAATGAACAATATTTTGTTGATTTATTCATGGTGGAGGTTGGACAGAAAAAGAACATGAGTAAAGGTATCTTGTTCCTGTATTGTTGCCAGTTAGATACCAAGATGTACAAACCTTTCACTGTCACAGTGGCAGTGGTCTCTGCACTTCCTGCTTGACATATGTAGCTGTCATTGTCCTCTGGTTTGAGATCCTTGATGTGCAGTTGAAGGAGGCAGCCATCTTGCTTCATCTCATACTTACCGCTGACTCTCAGTGGCAGCTTATTCTTCTTCCATTGTACTGACACGCCAGGCTTAGAGAGCTCACAGCACAGAGAGGCTGTACCTCCCTCCTCAGCCTCCACACTTTGCAAGTCTTCCTTGAAAAATAGTGGGAGCTCTGGGAAAATAGATGAAGATTGGAAAAACCTTAGTATAATGGAAGAAAGCTTGAAACCTGTGGAAGGGGACCAAATTATCTCTGATGACACATACACTACCAATACCTGTAAGCAAATGTACAATGTAGATGGGTTTGACCTGGGATGTCACAACACCATAACTTTAGTAGTCAACACCAGTACCAGTGGAAATCCATGAATCTCAATGCCCAATTTGATGCCATGGTTACAAAGCAAAACAATGAACAGTTTGAGCTAGTGTTAGTAAGTTAAACAGGTCATAATTCCCTCTCTAATATCTATTTTATATTGCTCTGAAAACATCTCCTTCAAACAACTATATTTATTCAAGTCTCTTGCCAAAAACTTAATTTTACAAGATTATATTTGCATTTGCCTAATACTCATTTTACTGAACTTATCCTAATGAAACTCAGTGCAACCGTTAGCTATCATGATTTAGTTTCCTCTTGCTGTTATCAACACAGGTTTGTTGTTCACAATGTGGCATTATCAGGGAAAAATAGGATGCGCCCATGAATGCATCAATAGTGAGTTCACTATGTCCTTTGGGATTTTAGACATCTTTGGACTCGAGCCCTGACGGTACATGTGGTACCTGCAGTACTGTAGAAAATCCTGTACGGTCATGTTTTCAGAATTTTGGCATCAACTTGATACCAACTGACAGCTCCTGTGACATCCCTAGGTTAGGACTGTAATATCAGCTCAGTAGATACCAGAAAGTTTAGACAATCATCAGCGCTTCAGATTTTGGTGTGTGGTTGAATGCATGCATTGCTAACACTAAAATTTTTTTGATGCCAAATGCACCAACCTTTCACTGTCACAGTAGCAGTGGTCTCTGCTCTTTCTGCTTGACATGTATAGCTGCCACTGTCCTCGGGTTTGAGATCCTTGATATGCAGCTGGAAGAGGCATCCTTCTTGTTTCATCTCGTACTTCCTGTTAGCTCTCAGTGGCAGCTTGTTCTTCTTCCATTGTATTGACACTCCAGGCTTAGACAGCTCACAGCACAGAGGGGCTGTACCTCCCTCCTCAGCCTCCACACTTTGTAAGGCTTCCTTGAAGAATGGTGGGAGCTCTGGGAAAATAGATGAAGATTGGAAAAACCACAGTATAATGGGAGAATGCTTGAAAATTAAAAAGAAGGGGACCAAATTGTCTTTGATGATAAATGCAATATCAAAACATGTTAGGACAATGAAAATGGAAGGGACTGTAATAGCAGCAGTTTAGTAGATACCAGAAAGTTTAGATCATCAGTACTTAAGATTTTGGTGTGTGGTTAAATCCATACATTGACTTTTTTTAATTGCCAAATGCACCCACCTTTCACTGTCACAGTAGCAGTGGTCTCTGTACTTCCTGCTTGACATGTATAGCTGCCACTGTCCTCGGGTTTGAGATCCTTGATACGCAGCTGGAAGAGGCAGCCATCTTGTTTCATCTCATACTTTCTGTTCTCTCTCAGTGGCAGCTTATTCTTCTTCCATTGTACTGACACTCCAGCTTTAGACATCTCACAGCACAGAGAGGCTGTACCTCCCTCCTCAGCCTCCACACTTTGTAAGTCTTCCTTGAAGAATGGTGGGAGCTCTGGGAAAATAGATGAAGATTGGAAAAACCACAGTATAATGGGAGAGTGCTTGAAAATTAAAAAGAAGGGGACCAAATTGTCTTTGGTGATACATACAATATAAAAACGTGTTAGGACAATGAAAATGGATGGGACTGTAATAGCAGCAGTTTAATAGATACCAGAAAGTTTAGATCATCAGTACTTAAGATTTTGGTGTGTGGTTAAATACATACTTTGACTTTTTTTATTGCCTAATCCACCCACCCTTCACAGTCACAGTAGCAGTGGTCTCTGTACTTCCTGCTTGACATGTATAGCTGCCACTGTCCTCGGGTTTGAGATCCTTGATACGCAGCTGGAAGAGGCAGCCATCTTGTTTCATCTCATACTTTCTGTTCTCTCTCAGTGGCAGCTTATTCTTCTTCCATTGTACTGACACTCCAGCTTTAGACATCTCACAGCACAGAGAGGCTGTACCTCCCTCCTCAGCCTCCACACTTTGTAAGTCTTCCTTGAAGAATGGTGGGAGCTCTGGGAAAATAGATGAAGATTGGAAAAACCACAGTATAATGGGAGAGTGCTTCAAAAATTAAAAAGAAGGGGACCAAATTGTCTTTGATGATACATACAATATAAAAACGTGTTAGGACAATGAAAATGGATGGGACTGTAATAGCAGCAGTTTAGTAGATACCAGAAAGTTTAGATCATCAGTACTTAAGATTTTGGTGTGTGGTTAAATACATGCTTTGACTTTTTTTATTGCCTAATCCACCCACCCTTCACAGTCACAGTAGCAGTAGTCTCTGTACTTCCTGCTTGACATGTGTAGCTGCTACTGTCCTCGGGTTTGAGATCCTTGATATGCAGCTGGAAGAGGCAGCCATCTTGTTTCATCTCATACTTCCTGTTCTCTCTCAGTGGCAGCTTGTTCTTCTTCCATTGTACTGACACTCCAGCTTTAGACAGCTCACAGCACAGAGAGGCTGTACCTCCCTCCTCAGCCTCCACACTTTGTAAGTCTTCCTTGAAGATTGGTGGGAGCTCTGGGAAAATAAGTTAAAGCCTTGGTATACATCAGACCGGCACATACGGTTACAGAAAAAAGTCAAAGCCATGCCCTCTTTTGGGGGATGGAAAACCGAAGACTCCATGAATATCAATGCAATTTGTGTCTAATAATTATTTAGGAATCTTGCCTGAACCTGAGTGTTCACGATACCTTAATAAATTAAGGTTGATCGCCGCCGTGTCCCTTCAGTTTTCCCTTATCCAGCACAGTGGACAGATATTGCTTATCTAGATATCTCTACAAATTCATTGATTGAATGATGTTAGGCTATGTTTTGTCTGTAAATAACCAGCCTGTTAATAGCCAACTGTTTGATCTATAGACTGAGATTTAATTGGAGATGACATTTGGATGCTGCTAAAATGTTAATGTACGGCTGTATTACTGCAGCAGCTTCCCACTTAAACTAACGTTAGCAAGCCATGCTAGTCCCTGTCACCAGCATCATTTAGCAATTTACCACACTGACAGTAACTATTCACCTATCGTATGTGCCTCAAATCTCAGTGTGAAAGCCTCCATTTACCCACTACACAAGTTTTTGTCATTTTACATTTTCTGTCCTGTGGCAGTGAGTTTCTTTGCCCAAAAAGGGAGTGCAGCTTTGGGGATGATGCGATGCTGGTATGGTCTTGGCTTGGAGTCATAATGTCCCTCTATTATAGCTTTTTTTTAAGGACATGACAGGAACAAATTGGAGATCAGTGGTTTTTGGATTTATTGTTGGTGCAGCCAACTACACAGCAAGTCTGGCATAGAGTTATTACTATCACTGGTTTGTTTAAAGTAGAAGTTTGGAGAAATGTTTCCACTTCCTCTGTTTAGCTGTTGCCGTCTATGAGGAACACAGGATGGTTTTCACCCAAAAGGGGATATGGTCATGAGACTCTACTCTGGATGACGTATTGTCAGTCTGATGTATGATGGGAGAGTGCTTGAAACCTAAACATAAGGGAACCTAATAGTCTTTGATGATACATATAGTATCAAGACTTGTTAGCAAATGCACAATGTAGATGAGTTGGACTGTAATAATAGCAGTTCAGCAGATACCAGCAAGTTTAGACAATAATCAGTATGTCATATGTTGGTTTGTGGTTGCATGCATGCATTGCTAACACGTTTTTATTGTTAAATGTACAAACCTTTCACTGTCACAGTAGCAGTGGTCTCAGCAGTTTCTACTTGACATGTGTAGCTGCCGCTGTCCTCGGGTTTTAGATCCTTGATGTGGAGGTGGAATAGGCAGCCATCTTGCTTCATCTCATACTTCCTGTTCGCTCTCAGTGGCAGCTTGTTCTTCTTCCATTGTACTGCCACCCCAGGCTTAGATAACTCACAGCACAGGGAGGCTGTACCTCCCTCCTCAACTTCCACACTTTGTAAGTCCTTGTTGAAGAATGGTAGGAGCTCTGCAAAATTGGGTATGGATTGGGAAAAAAACATAATTATACATATTACATGGAATCGGAGAATGCTTGAGACCTAACAAATAGGAGTAATATATTTGGTAATGCAAATATCATCAGCTTTTCGACCAGCTTGGAATGCAGATGGCTGAATTGCAATAACAAATTATCATATTTCAGAAACTTCAGACAATCTCAAGAAACTACATTGAATTTTGCTTTGTGATTAATGCATGCAGAGCAACCACTAAACTGTTCACAGCCAAATGCACAAACCTTTCACTGTCACAGTAGCAGTGGTTTCTGTACTTCCTGCTTGACATGTGTAGCTGCCGCTGTCCTCAGCTTTGAGATCCTTGATGTCCAGCTGCAGGAGGCAGCCATCTTGTTTCATCTGGTACTTCCTATTTGCTCTCAGTGGCAGCTTGTTCTTCTTCCATTGTACTGACACTCCAGCTTTAGACAGCTCACAGCACAGAGAGACTGTACCTCCCTCCTCACCCTCCATACTTTGTAAGTCTTTCTTAAAGAATGGTGGGAGCTCTGGAAAAATCATCAGAAAGAAATAAATTGTACATTTGATAGGAACATTGCTTGAATCAGAAGAGAGTACAGAATTTGCGCTATTGTCTTTTTGAAAACCTATTTTCTAAGTGGGTGGCTTTACCATATAGTGTAGGATATGTGACTACCAGATAGACCAGAGAAGTACAGGAAAGTAGTGCATAATATAGTGCAGGTCTAAGACTAAAATGTCTTAATGAATTCATAATTCTCCAAATGCACAAACCTTTCACTGTCACTGTTGCAGTGGTCTCTGCACTTCCTGCTTGACATGTGTAGCTGCCGCTGTCTTCAGGTTTTAGCTCACTGATGTGCAGCTGTAGGAGGCAGCCATCTTGTTTCATCTCGATCTTCCTGCTGGCTCTCAGTGGCAGCTTGTTCTTCTTCCATTGTACAGATACGCCAGGTTTAGATAGCTCACAGCATAGATAGGCTGTACCTCCCTCCTCCGCCTTAACATTCTGCAGTTCTTCTTTGAAAAAGAGTGGGAGCTCTGTGAAGTATAAAATGTTCAGGGAGTAAAATAGTGGGATGCTTTTTAAAACAGAAATAACATTTAAGACATTGTCCAGTTGAGGAAATAAGATCTTTCTATCTAGACTATACATAAATGATGTTTGCCCAGTAAAGCTTAGTGACACTGTAAAATATACTATACAGATTTCCAAATGCCCAAACCTTTTACTAAAACAGTAGCAGTGGTCTCTGCACTTCCTGCTTGACATGTGTAGCTGCCGCTGTCCTCAAGTTGGAGTTCTTTGATGTGGAGCTGGAGGAGGCAGCCATCTTGCTTCATCTCATACTTCCTGCTGGCTCTCAGTGGCAGCTTGTTCTTCTTCCATTGTACTGACACTCCAGGTTTGGACAGTTCACAGCACAGAGAGACTGTACCTCCTTCTTCAGCTTTCACGTTCTGCAATTCTTTTTTGAAAAATGCTTGGAGCTCTGGAAAATATTGTACGGTAAGAGAATAATGTAATGTATTTACCATGAAACAGTTTCAGACAGAAGCAACACACGAATAAAGGCCTTTACACACGGGGAGAGTGAGGAATAAATGCCATGAAAATCTAAAATACTCGCCCACAAATATTATGTTTCTAGGGCTTTCACTGTGAAAGGTAAGAACAGAAGGAGTGGATCGGAGTCAGGTTGAAAGGAGTAATGTAATATGCCGTCTTGGTCACAGGGAAAAAAACACACCCTCTTTGAGTAAAGGCCTTCAATAGTAGAAATAACATTGTTGATGTTTTTGTAGTCTACTCATGTGATAGATCAGCGAACTTTGCTCCATATCATAATAAACCAAGGAAGCTTTGATTATCACAGAATTCAATGAAAACTTGCTAGGTTTAGTTTTCTATGATTTCTTGCTCACACTAAATTTTTCATAGCCATGGAAATCCACAAATACACAAACCTTTCACAGTCACAGTAGCAGTGGTCACTGCACTTTCTGCTTGACATGTGTAGCTGCTGCTGTCCTCAGGTTTGAGATCTTTGATGTGGAGCTGCAGGAGGCAGCCATCTTGTTTCATCTCATACTTCCTGCTGGCTCTCAGTGGCAGCCTGTTCTTCTTCCACTGCACTGACACTCCAGCTTTAGACAACTCACAGCACAGAGAGGCTGTACCTCCCTCCTCAGCCTCCACACTTTTTAATTCTTTCTTGAAGAATGGAGGGAGCTCTGAAAGGGTCAGGAAGGACAGAATTATACATCTAGTTTAGCGTAATAGTTTAGCATAATAATACATGCAGTATTCGCATTTCAAACCCAGAGTATACAGCTGACTACAAAGATGTACTGATTAAGCTTGATTTGGAAACATTTCTGTGGCAATTTGCTATTTTGGAAAATGCTTTGACATCTAGGAAGTTCACACAATCAGGAAAGTACCATAACTGACAAATCACATTACTTTTCTATGACTGAGTGTATTCTGATGTAGTCAAATTTTTAGTAAGCTGAATTTTGTTGTGTTGTTAAATGTAAACAGAGCAAACAGAATAATTGTTCACTGCCAAATGCACTCACCTTTCACTGACACAGTAGCAGTGGTCTCAGCACTTCCTGCTTGACATGTGTAGCTTCCATTGTCCTCAAGATTGAGATCCTTGACGTGAAAGCTGGAGGAGGCAGCCATCCTGCCTGATCTCGTACTTCCTGCTGGCTCTTAGTGGCAGCCTGTTCTTCATCCATTGAATTGGCACTCCAAGTTTAGACAGCTCACAGTACAGAGAGGCTGAACCTCCCTCTTCAACTTCCACACTCTGCAATTCTTCTTGGAAGAATGGAGGGAGCTCTGAGAAAATATAGAGAGACACATTTGGTGTAATAATGTAGTATTCAGGTATAATAGCATTCCAAAGGAAGACGGCACATTTTACAGTATCCACCTCTTTTTCATTAGAGTGTCTAAAAGCAACATTACTTCCATTTTTACCTTTTACAGTGAGTTTGGCACTGCTCTGCATGTCTCCTGTATCACAGGAGTATGTGCCAGTATCCAGGGGATCCACATCCCGGATAATCAATAGGTTGACTTTTCCCTCCTTGCGTATCTCATATTTATCCCCATTTCGGAGGGGGATGTGGTTGCGGCTCCAGGTAACCAGGGAGGTAAAATCAGAGATTGTGCAGGACAAAGTGGCTGTCTCTCTTTCCATGATCACAACGTCCTTAGGCTTCTCCTCAAATACAACTAAAATGTGAAATCAAATGCTACTTTAGAATGTCTGGTTCAGAGGAAAGCATTTTAGCTGAATTTATTATTAGTTTCTGCTCACCTTTGGCCTTAGGAACAACTAGCAGACGTGCAGACGTCCTCTCCTCCCCGATCACAAACGCCACGATACCTGTCTCTTCAGGCGTTGTCATGGTGAGGACCAGTCGGTGCAGGCGACCCTGGCATACCATCTGGTTCATCTCGTTCTTCTGCAGAGGGCTGGAGCCAAGCCACCAGACACCCTCACTCACATCTGCATGGCTCAGCTCACACTCAAACACTGCATCCTCACCCGCCGTCACCGTGATACCTTGTAGCTCTGTGACAATCCGCACACGCTCTGTGGAGGAAGAGGAAGCTATATACAGCTGGCTTTTTAGAGATGGAATGGGAAATATTTACAACAGCTTAAGTGAGAGCGGCCTGTTGGCTTTATTCATGGAACATTTCTTGTACTGTAAATGAGTCAAATATGAGAAATGAAGGGACACAGTTCTATTGTAATATGCACCTACCCCTCACTATCAGCTTGGCAGTGGTCTTCTTGCCTCTGGTGATGCAGCAGTACTCTCCAGCATCCTCCAGATGCAGTTTCTTGATCTCCAGGGTGTGCGTTGGGCCCTTCTTCTTTAAAATGCATCGCCCTCCTTCTTCCAACACAGTGTTGTCCTTCTTCCAAGTGACAGGGACATTAGCACTGGAAACCTCACAGGACAGCAGCAGAGATTTCCCCTCCATTATAACTTTGCTCTCCAGTTCCTTCTCAAAGAACACTGATGCTGCCGCTGGTAACAGAGGGAAAGGTGACAGTATGTTACAAAAATTTGATTTACACCCAAAATACTGATTTAATTATCTTTGGCTTTGTTTTTGTACTTTTAAAGGAATAGTTCGGTTGTTTTGAGGTATATACTATATTTAGAATATTTTGTTTACCTTGCCATCAGACAGCTATACAGTCTGTGTTTCCGACGGAGGAACTGAAGCCATTATCGACACTCATGCCAAAGCAACCAGACTCCATTGGAAAAAAAAAAAAAAATGTAATTTTACCTTGCAGAGCATGAGAGTTGCTAGTGTACCGCTGCATTGATTGGTTAGTTTGTTTGTGTTATCTTAGTTGTAGACCAGCACCCCCGTGTTCTGTGAGGTAAAATTAAAGTTTTTTTCCAATGGGGTCTGGTGACTTTGGCGAGCGCGTAAAAGAATACAATGGCTTCAGTTCCCCGTTGGAAATAGCTGTCTGATGGCAAGATAAAGTGGTGAAAATATTCTAAATATAGCGTACACTTGAACTGATTTTTAGGTGGCCTTTCCTTTAGGTGGCTAAAATGCATTTTGCTGCTGTCCTTATCCCCAGCAGTGCATTGCTTTGCTTCTGTGTGGTAACTCCTGTTTGCTTCTCCAAGTTGGGAGCGTGCTGCCATCTACTGTAGATAATACACTGAGTATGGATAAGTACCTCATACAGCCCCACTTCAGAACACCCAAACTACCTGTTAATGGCTTGTCAAAGCAACAGAAATACCGTAAGCTCGCAATGTTGCTAGAACACAGAGCTGCACTGGCAATAGATGGATCATTGAAAATAACACCAGCTGCAACAACTAAACGCAATGTAAGTTTTAAGTGTAAGAATAAATGGCAGCATGTCAAATACCTCTCACGTTGACTTCAGCCGTTGTCCTTTGCTCTCCCAAGACACAGCTGTACTCTCCGACATCCTCGGGCTGGACGTTTTTGATGTGCATCTCGGCTGTCTTCCCCTTCAGCGTCATCTGATATCGTCCCCCATGATGGAGCTGGTCATCTGCCTTCCACCACTGCACAGGCACCCCAGCCCTGGACAGCTCACAGCGAAGGGACACGTTGCCTCCTTCAGGGGCCTCCTGGTTCTTCAGACCCATTTTGAAGGTGAGAGGGATTGCTGTGGGACAAGTTCATGTTGTATTATTTGTTTTTGTTTTCATGTTAGCCTGCCTATGACTGCCATATGGTCAAAACACTGTATTTTAATTCTGACAGCAGATAAAACAGCTATTGTTCTACAGTGAAAACAGAAGTCAAATGATTAGATAAAAAAGGGGGAATATATGAAATAAGCAAAACCAAGAACACTTCAACAGGTTGAGCAGGGTGGTATAATGGTTTTTCTTTAATAATATTAATATTAATGTTTTTATTCCATCATTCATTGTAATGCATTTTAAAACCAGCATAGTCACTAATCAAAATGTATGTCTTTTTTAATATGTCAGAGAAAAAGCAAAAATACACGAACATGCTTGCATTTACAATCTGCCCTTACGTGTGATGGTGATGTTGGCTGTGGTCTTGACATCACCATAGACACAGCTGTAAAGTCCGCCATCCTCTAGCTGTGCGTTTTTGATGGTCAGCTCCATGCTGCTGTTTCGATTTTTAATCTGGTACTTGAAGTTATTCTTCAACAGCTCTTGTCCTTTCCTCCACTCCACAGCGAGGCCGGGCTTAGACAGCTCGCAGTTCAGCGTCACGCTGTTCTCCTCCTCCACCTGCTGGTTCCTTAACTTTGTCTTGAATGTGATGGGTGGAGCTGCAAAGAGAAGAACCAAGGCCTGGTTAGTTTCTTTGGAAATGTTCAGTCATTTAGTGGCAGTTATTTTACTGACTCTTACTACTCATAGTTTTAAAGTGAGACACTACAGGCAAAAATATAGTTTTTTCATGCACCCATCAATTTTTAGATTTTGGGCTTCCATAACGCAGCATCCATAGATTTTGCTTCCATAACATGTATTCTTTCAGACTAGTGGAAAGAAAGCATCCAAAATACACATCTAGGTTTTTATTTAACTACACTTTCTCTGTTTACGTCTGTAGATTTCTCCTAAATTCACTAAAAGTTAGCATTAGACAATGCCTCATTTGCATATTTAAAACAAATTCTGAAAACTTCTAAAAAAATGTCTTAATGTAAGTAATCAACTGGGGAAGTTTCATGGTATGTTAGATAATGTTTTACCCTATTCAGTGTCTCCCATTGCATCTTTAATTGATTTATATCATTGTACTTTATCCTATTTTAGTATGTTCAGTCAATTTTAATTCAATCAAAAGAGAAATGATTTCTAAGAAAGGGTTAGATAGCATATATCCGCCTGAGATTTTTACTTCACCTTTGACAGTGAGCTCAGCCGTCGATTGGCTGTCCTGAGTCTTGCAGGTGTATTTTCCAGCATCACTCTCCTCCATGTTGTTGATGATCAGTTGAGTGAGACGTCCCTGCTGCTTCATCTCATATTTGTATCCAGGTTTGAGGATGACTCTGCCTTTCCTCCAGTCCACTGGAGCTCCAGGTTTGGAGAGTTCACAGCAGAAAACTCCACTGTCCCCTTCCTTCACCTCCAAATCCTCCAACTCTTGTTTAAATGTTACAGGAATCGCTGAGGAATAAAAAAAACATATCAAGCAAAATCTGAAATTTGAAATAGATTTCTTAATACATCTAATATGTTTTCTTCGTAGGAAATACAGAGTCTGTCTCAATGTGGTTGAGAAACAAAATTTCCAGCTGAACATTGTTTCCATATACTGGCTGTAGTGAAACATACCTCTTACTTTGATGTCAGCTGAAGTCACAACAGTGCCAACAAAACAGCTGTATTCCCCCAAATCTGTGAGAGTTAAATTTCTGATCAGCATCTCAGCCATCCGGCCTTCTTGCTTCATCTGATATTTGTCTCCCTCCTTCAAAAGTTGAGCATCTTTCCTCCACTCCACTGGGACTCCTGGTTTAGAAAGCTCACAACGCAGCGTCACGCTGCCCTCCTCTACAGCTTCCTGGTTCTTCAACTTTTGCTTGAATGTTACCGGAATCGCTGAGGAGTGAAATGAAAAATACTGTATAAGATGTGCAAATTACCAAATCCCAAACATAATGTGTAATGTCTTTCACCAGTGATGATGATGGTGGCCGTAGTTTTTATGTCTTGACAAACACAGCTGTATGTGCCACTGTCTTCGGGCTGGCTTTTCCTAATGAGGAGCTCCATGGTGGAGCCACTCTGTCTTATCTGATATTTCTCTCCGTTGGTCAACACATTGTCTCCCTTCTTCCATTGCACTGGAGTGCCGGGTTTGGAGAGCTCACAGCAGAGCGTCACTCCGTTGCCCTCCTGCACCTGAATATTCTTCAGTTCTTGGAGGAAATTGATGGGCCGCTCTAGAGCAGAACATAGGAGAAATATCAATGATAGAAAACATTTTTATGTGGAGGATGTCTGTCTTGCTGCTCTCAAGTCCCAACTGATAAGTCGTTATACCATAGGCAACCATAGGTCATGTCCCAGCAACACAGGGCTTTCATCCAGGAGACCGCTGTTTGTGTCCCGAGAGTTACGTGTCACTTTCACTTTACAATCAGCTGTTCGTTTGTGTCCCGTGCTCACAACATTCAGTTTCATTTTCACTTTTTAAACATGCTAGTTTTAAGCCCAACCACCATTTTTTACCCCCTAAACCTGAGCCAGTGTTTTTGTTTCATTCACAACATTAAGCATGTATTTACTGCAGCCAAGGGTCTGACAAAGCGTCTGTATATAATGAGCTGGGCTGAGAACGTGTTGCATCTACAGAAATGTTATCAGGGAAAAAGATGGCAATAAAAAAGCCACACTGTTTAGAGGTTTTGTCAAGCACAATGGCAAAGATGTCACCAAAATAAAAATACCAGAGAACTTGCTATTTTATATTAGCTTCCAGAATTTTTGGAAGCTGTTATAATTGCTAACACATCCCTTTTCGATTCACCCTATTCTGATATATTCCAACGTTCAACCAACCAAATCTTTCATGAGGTATTTGTGTATGTATACTCCTGCAGTTGTGACCCAGAAATCTACTTAAACTAACAATAACTCCACCTTATTTATGTCAACTTTGTCAGCTTTACATTTTGTTCTGTGTTGTTTTACTCTTTATCAATAAATTTAGTTGTATTTAGCATGTTTACTGTATGGTGTGCTGTGTAGTTATGAGCTCTGTGTGTGCACTCAAATGCGCTAAAGAAAAGCATTGCAATGTATTGTAGTGTATATAGTACTCACCATTCACAGTGATCCTAGCTTCTGTGCGCTTTTCTCCACATATACAGGCATAATCTCCAGCGTCGTCCAGACTGACGTCCATAATCTTCATCTCCACCTGCACATCCTTCTTCCTCATCTGGTATTTGTCTCCGTTTATCAGCAGCTCTTCTCCTCTCCTCCACTCCACTGACGGAGCAGGTTTGTTGAGCTCACAGCGTAGAACCGCACTCTTACCCTCTGTCACCTCCTGGTTGACTAGTGGCATCTTAAAACTTGGTGGTAAATCTGTCAATCAGAGTCAAATCTTACAAAGAAAATCTTAACATTAAAAATCATTTTTTTTCAATTCAAAATCACTTCCTGTTTTTGGAAAATTTAGAGCCAAATAAGGACCGATGAAGAGCTAATCTCTTCTGGACCAAAACAGCTAAAGATGAAACATGGCATCATCTGAGCATGCAAATTTCTAGTGAATTCACTGGATTTAACAACTCACGTCCGTGTCCTCAGTATGACAAAGAACATAGTAAATATTACATGGAAGTTACATTGTAGCAGTGATGTAAGCAAAATGACAGGTATACTCACAAAAAATCATGCTCTTAATAATTTTTCCAGCAAACTGTTCAACCACAGTGGATGGATGGACAGTATGATAAGATATTACATATTAAAGGTAGGGTTGGTATTTAGGTATTTACTTAGAAATTAGCAAGAGTACATTAGTTTTAAAAAATAATCTAACCGACAAAACAAGCTTAGTGTTGCCAACACTTTTCCAATGAAAGTAACAGCACTGGCTCCAAAAGTTGCTAAATGTAGCAAGATTTGGTTTATTACAGTCCTGCAACAGCTACAGATGTTTGTTTTTTGTCTTTTTTTTGGTCAGAGAATCTGATTTATTGATTGCTTTTGGGATATGAGAATTTCAACAGAAATGTATTTAAACAGCACTGCCAACCCTATATTTAAACATGTAATATCACTCACATGAGAAACACTAAAGCTAATACTAATGCTGGAGTTTAGTGACAGAAGTGTTTAGGATGTATCTAATTCCAAACTGCTGCCTAAATATCCCACATGACATGACTCCACATCCCATCTACCATATCTTTTCACCCAGCTCATGAGAAGTAATGTTCAGTACACACAGTACTGTGACATTAAGCCATAAGCAGGTCAAGACATGAAACCATAACTGGGCTGCGTAATGGAGCTCACACAATGCTAACACCCACTGGGTCTACTTTGTGTTTTATTGTGCTACGTTGGAGCTGACCTCTTTGACGTCTGCACTCAGGTGATTCTGTTGAATACATTGGGAAAATTCAAAAAAGAAGAAGAATTGTGCTTCAAAAAATAATGAATCCAACATGGGGTAGTTTTGAATTGAATTTTTTGTACCTTGGACAGTGAGCTCAGCAGTTGATTGGCTGTCTTTAGTCTTGCAAATGTATTTGCCAGCATCGCTCTCCTCTACGTTGTTGATGACCAGTTTAGTGAAAGGTCCCTCCTGCTTCATCTCATATTTGACGCCAGGCTTCAGGACTGCCCGGCCTTTCCTCCACTCCACTGGAGCTCCAGGTTTGGAGAGCTCACAGGAGAAAACTCCACTGTCCCCTTCCTTCACCTCCAGGTGCTGGATCTCTCGTTTGAATGTCACAGGGAGTGCTGTGGTGAGTATATTAGAAAATCTTGAATTCATTGATTGCATTGATTTGCAACCTGCTGTTTCCTCCTAACCAAATGGGATTGCCACCTCACTCCTAGATTTTTTTTATTTTTTGGAATAAAACGAGCAGGCATTTCCATTTTCCTGTTCATCCTTAACACCATACAAACATCACTTTGGTATCATAGTGTGGGATTTAGGATTTTGCACCATACTAAATGTGCACATCTGAAATCTAATGTGATCTGTAGTTATGTATTACTCAGGTCACAGGTGCATGACTTCAGTATGTAAGTAAATTATCATCGAAATTACATGGCTGTAACCATGTAATCATTATTTTAAATGTGCTACAAAGATGATATGGAAAACAGGTATGAAATATGTTCTCACTGGTGTTTGCACGCTTCAAACTTACGTTTTACTTTGACTTCAGCTGTGGTTTTCTGATCTCCTGTGATGCAGCTGTACTTCCCTGCATCTTCTGGTTGGATGTTGAGAATGGTCATCTGAGCTGTCTTTCCTTCCAGCTTGATCTGATACTTCCCTCGATATATCTCCTCAGACAGCACCTGGGTGTCTCTCTGCCACTGCACTGGGACTCCCTTCTTTGACAGCTCACAGCTTAAATTTACGCTCTTCCCTTCTTCAGCCTCCTGGCTCTTCAGACTTACTTTAAATGTGGTGGGAAGAGCTGTTGAACCAAACACAGATACTGTTTACACATGTAAATCAAAAAACAAGGGGTGACAGGGGTCTTTAGGTGGAGATAGGTCAACAGTAGATGTCACATAGAAGTAGTGTCATCATCTGAAAGCTGGGAACCTGAAGATTAATATGAGAAGCAGCTCATTATTTTTAAAGTATAAAGGCTATGAACATTATGATAGAAATATATGGCGGCAATTTCCATGCTCTATTATGTCTCAAGTTGTTGCAGTTGATACCATTTGTTATGCAGATTTGGTGCAAAATGTAACAACCTTTTGACCACTCGAGAATTGCTTAAAATGATCAATAATCCCTCCAATATGCCACATTAAGACACAAAGACCTCGAGGAACACCATAGAAAAAGCCATGCTATGACTTGGTGACAAATACTTCTAATATTTGGAGATTTCTGCAAGAATTTTTTGGCGATTGGATGGTGAGCACTTCTGTTCTGGAAACTGCTCAGAAACCCTCTTATTGTCAGTTTAGCAAGGAAAGCCATCCATCCTCTGAATGGTCTCTGGCTGTAAAGTTTCATGAAGCTGAGATTATCCTAGAGGTCACAACAGGTCATGTTTATACAGTGAGTGTCAAAAAAATGATCTCATTATGTGAAATGGCTACTGTGGCTAGTTACGTCAGTACAGTTGGGCTCAGTGGATTCACAAGAGTCTCAGCTTTACAGTGATACCCAATTTATGCAATCCCTAAACTGTTTATGGACCCCCGTTTGCAGAAATATTCAAATACATCATTTTTAGAATAGGCGAAAATAACATTTATATTGCATGAAACTGCATGTGATTATCATAAAGTTGGCATATCTGTAAAGGGGAGACTTGTAGGTACCATAGAACCCATTTTCATTCACATATTCTGAGGTCAGAGGTCAAGGGAAAATGACCATGCCAGTTTTTTGTTGCCAAAATTTATTGGTATTGTCACGTTATTTAGCCTCCTTCCTGAGAAATGAACATGGCACAGTTGGTGTCAATAGATTCCTTAGGTCATCTAGTTTTATATTCAATATCTTCATTCTAGCATTCAAACAGAGTCTGCTACAGCCTCTTAAAGACAGTAAATTTAATGTCAGCCTACAGGTCTGAAGCGCTTTGCAAGTAACTCAGTAAACTTCTAAATAACACCA
Organism: Pterois miles; assembly: GCA_947000775.1. NCBI lineage: Eukaryota > Metazoa > Chordata > Actinopteri > Perciformes > Scorpaenidae > Pterois > Pterois miles. The sequence continues at coordinate 9,595,340 of CAMQGK010000171.1, read as the reverse complement.
TTGAACAATAACCAAAGCCAAGAGAGTGCATCATTACACACATTGAACATACCGATAACTTTAACGGTGGCCTTTGTCCTTTGCTCTCTACACACACAGGTGTAGACCCCGCTGTCCTCTAGTTCAGCATCTCTGATGATCAACTCCAGGGCTGAGCCCCTCTGCTTAATCTGGTACTTCTCTCCGTTCTCCAGCAGAGCTCCTCCAAGACTCCACTCCACTGGGACACCCGCTTTAGAGATCTCACAATACAGTGTGATGTCGTGTCCTTCACCTACTTGGAGGTTCTTCAGCTTTTGCTTGAAGGTGACGGGAAGAGCTGACAGACAAAGGTAAAATTTGGTCATGAGAAAAAAAATCACAAGCTGTGTATTTTAGTATTTTTTTGCTTTTACATGTTTCTGTGCCTTGTCAATAACAAACACTTACCATTAACAGTCAGAGTTGCAGTCGTCTCTATGTTCCCACAGATGCATGTGTAGATGTTACTGTCCTCAGGTATGACATCAAAGATCCTCAGTTCAATTAACACGTCTCTCTGCCGCATCTGATATTTCTCACCACTCCTGATGAGTTCATTCCCGCCCTTCCTCCACTCCACGGCATGACCAGGTTTCGACAGCTCGCAGCGCAGAGCCGCAGTGTTGCCCTCCTCAATCAGCACGTTTCTCAGCTTCTGCTTGAAGGTGACTGGAAGAGCTGAGGAGGCATGTGTGAACATAGATTTAGGTATGATGATGGATTATTGATAATTAGCAACATTATTTGTTGAGTAGTTCATTAGTAAATGATATCCTACCAGTGATTGTGACAGTGGCAGATGTCATCTGATCAGCACACTCACAGCTGTAGACCCCACTGTCCTCAGGAACAGGCTTCCAGATCAGAAGCTCCAGGGTGGTCTCCCTTTTCCTTATCTGGTATTTAACTCCGTTCTTCAGCAGCCCATGTCCCTTACTCCATTCCACTGGGATTCCAGGTTTAGACAGCTCACAGCGCAACAGGACATTGCTTCCCTCCTCTGCTTGCACGTTCTTTAACTGCTGTATGAATGTAATGGGGATAGCTGGAAAATAATACAGTCAGAAGCAAGGTGAAAATGGTGAAGCTGTGCATTATATTAGTATTGATGAAAAGATTTGATGCAAACGTAACACTCAAGGGACCGGCACAGAGGTTGAGCAGGTCATCTGCCAATTGGAATGTAGGCAGTTAGACACCTAAACTCTAATTGCTCCCGAAGTGATCAATTTGTGAATGAGTATTTTGATCAGCTCATGATGGGCAGGTTGACACCTTTGAATAACAGCCTCTGACATCAGTGTATGAATGTATGTGTGAATGGGTGAATGCTGCCATATATTGTAAAGCACTTTGAGTGTTTGGAAGACTAGAAAATGCATCATAAATACAAGTCTCTTTACCAAGTCCAATATAACACCTTAAAGGGAAAGTTTGGGTGTTTTGAAGTGGGACTGTATGAGGAACTTATCCATAGCCAGTGTAGATGATGGTCTGATATATATTTAGAATATTTTCCGATGGGAAACTGAACTGAAAGTGAGACTTATCTGTACTGCTGCTAGACTCCATTAACAAAAGTGCTGCAGATAAGTTTCAATTTCACTTCAGTTCTCAATCAGAAAGGGCTGTCTGGGAGAGAAATATAGTGGTGAAAATATTCTAAATATAGCGTACACTTTGCTCCCGTGCTGGCACTCCTGTCTGCCTGTCAATGCTGGGTGCATGCCAATCATCATCTACTGGAGCGCACCAATTGTACTATGGATAGGTTCCTCATACAAACCCTCTTCAAAACACCTGAACTATCCCTTTAACCCCCCAATGATAGATTAGAATATATCTCTCTGTATAATGGCGCTTTTTGGAAAAATAGTTGAATAGTTGCTAATGATACAAACAGATCTTAGGAGAGAATCAAGCATTCACAATTATAGTGACATTGTATTTTATTCTGGAAGGTAAAAAACTATTTCAGGACTGGTTGTAGTTGAGATGTTCTTGTGCACTGGCTCCATTTGCTACTGATCATGACAAGTGGCTAACTGGGATATTCTAGGCCACAGTATATACCAGTTAATGTACATGCATCAGTGTTACTGCAGAGCATAACAGCAACTCTGTAAGAATCAGACACAGAATATGCTGAATTGACTTTAAAATACCTCCCCGTGAAAGTGTGTTTTGATGAAACTGTCAAAGTTTTTCTTAAATTAAGTGTAATAAAATGCACATAAATGTAAGGAAAAGTTAATGGCATACCATCTACTTTGAGGGTTGCTGTAGTGCAGTGATCTCTGCACTGACAGGTATATTCTCCTGAGTCTTCAGGCTTCAGAGCTTTTATGGTCAGGTAATTGATTGTCTTCCTCTGTTTCATCAGGTACCTTTCTCCAGGCCTGATGTTTTCAAAACCTCTCTTCCAGTGGACATGAACCCCGGGCAGAGAGTATTCACAGGTCAGGGTCACAGTCTCCCCCTCTTTGGCCTCTATAGACTTTAGAGACTGGGTGAACTCTGCTGGGATGGCTAAAAAAAACAAAAAAAAAAAAACAGAGCTCAACAACAAGCAGAACAAATTTGACCTGTATAATCCTATGTCATCAGTCCCATCCCTTTGGCATTTAATCTTTCCTGTAATAATAAGCAATACCAATCCTCAATAAAATGCTATTCGTACCTTTGACAGTTACAACAGCCCTGGTTGTAACTGATCCAGCGCTGCACTCGTACACGCCGGCATCGTTGTTACAGATTTCGCGAATCGTCAATCGGGCCTCACAGCCGGAACGACTGGCAAAATACCTTGAGGAGTTCCACATCAGGCAGCCATCTTTGTACCACAGGATGTGACATGGCTTGGAGGCCACACAAGACAAAACCAACCCACCTCCCTCAAATGCCTCACAGTCTTCCAGTGGTTTAATGATGGTGGGACGCCTCTCTGATAACATGAAGAAATGAAGCCAATTAAGAAATGTGATGTGAAAATATACAGTAAAAGTCTAACAGACTAAAACCTCACCTCTAACCAACAGCGAGGCGTACGATCTTTTGTCGCCCGCTGCAAACGAGATGGTGCCGGTGTCTTTGCGGGCAAGCTGTCTAAATGTAAGGGTGTGGTAGCCGCCATCCACCATTTGGATCTCATTGAGCTCATTGGTGTACAGCAAAGTCTCGTCCAGATACCACTTGACCCCGATGTAGTCACTGGGACTGATTCGACACCTAAATGTGACTGTGTCGCCCTCTAGACACTCAACATCCTGTAATTCATCCAGGATCAACACCTTCTGACCTAAGAGAAACATGGAAAAGTCAACAGTCCTATAAACATCATATACAGTTAGTACTAGAAGCCTTAATCAACATCATTAGTATTTCACTGGGCATTGCACTCAATAATAACAAAAACTTATTTTTAGAGGTCTTTTTGGCAAAGGATTTTAGTCGAACATTTATAACCACAGTAAGGATATAAGGATATACTATTTTGCTGACATGCAGCATCTGTTTAATAATATAAATTGTATGTAAGTATATAATCCCTCCATTAAGTAACTGAGGCCCTTTAAATCAAGACAGTGTCTACTATTTGTTTACTATTGGGATACTCTCATTTAAATGAATGTGTTATTTGTAAAAAAAAAAAAAAATTGAAAAAAGCAAATGAAATTTAGCAACAGTTTCAGTAACTTCTATCATATACTACACCAGCTGTATGATTCCATATGTCAGCTACTGCATACATATTCCTTAATTTTATCGTTCTGTAACATCACTGAAATGTCGATAAATCCTACACACTGCTCCTTTAATATAACAGTCCATCCCGATGTGGCCCACCTGTAGCACCTTTAGCTCAACTATAAACCTGAACTGTAGTGATGCTATGCCCCGTGGTCCCTTCACTATGATCTTACCCTGCACCGTTAGCTGTGCCCGGCTCTGCATGGTCCCGACATCACATGTATAAACATCTGTGTCCGATTTCTCCAGAGAGGTGATGGTCAGGGACAGTACCACACCCTTCTGCCTGATGATGTACTTCCTACCAGACCTCAGCTCCACCATGCCCTTCAGCCAGGTCACCCGCTTGGTTGGCCGCCTGGTCTCACACTCCAAGGTAACTTTACCCTTTTCCTCTGCTCTCATGTCCATTAACTCCCTCGCAAATGTGTGCTGGAGTTCTGAGAGGAATAGTGTAGTTCAGGAAATTGAGTCAAGCTTACCATTTGTCTGGGATCCACATTGCAAAATAGTACATTTACGGGCAGCATTATGCAACACTTCAGTAAAAAACACTGCAATGTGATGTTAATAGTCCTCACCAAACATTTATTTTGAAAGCCCTCACCTACCTCTGATCTCCAGCTTGGCACGTGAGGCAACGCCATCAGCCTCACAGCAGTACTCTCCAGAGTCTCTGATGGTGGCATTCCTGATCACCAGTCGTGCCAGGTACTTCTCCACGCTCATCTCATACCTGTGGCTCTGTCTTATCAAACGGCCATTTTTCAGCCAACGGATGTTGACCTCTGGTTTAGTGATCTCACAGCTCAGTTCTGCGTCCTCGCCCGGCACCGCCTTAACATTCAGCAGCTCCCTGAAGATGTGCACTGGCTTCTCTGAGGGGACATGCATTCACTCACATTCAGGTGAATTTGTATAAATGCATCTACCAAGTGACACATTTCAAAATAAAACATAGACAGATTAAAATAACAAAGGTGATCATTTTATCTAGACAAGGTATTTACCTTTGACAAAGAGCATGGTCCTACAGCTCAGATCTTTAACTGTGAAGACCACGTCTCCAGCATCGGTCAGTATAACATCTCTAATTGTCATCTTATATTTGCAGCCATTGTTGACAATCTGGATACGGCTATTGGTGACCACCGCCTGGCCATTGATGGTCCAGCAGGGCTTGTCATCGAGATTATGAGAGAGGTGGCAATCAAAAGTGCAGCTTTCACCTTCTAGGACAGATGTTGTCTTTATACGTTGAACAATAGTGATGTGTAAGTCTGTAGACAAATCCAAAAAAAAGAAGCCTTATTACAGTAAAAATGTCTTAACAGAGTACCAGTATAGAGAGAAAAACATTCACTGTAACAATACAGAATGTAATTTAATGACTTTCCGACAGAATGACATCCAGTTGTATGCCTCCATCAACCAGTCAATTTGCAGTTTAAATCCATGTCTGTCCAAAGTATCATCATTTCATAATTTTATCCTGTTTGGCGTGTGTGAAATTGTCATAAATAGCATTTGGATTCTGAGTGATGGCCATGTTTTTGAGGTCACTGTGACCTTGACTTTTGACCACCAAATTCTTTATCAATTCATCCTTGAGTCCAAGTACATGTTTGCTCCAGATGTAATACAGTTCCTTCCAGGTGTTCTTGAGAGATTGCTTTTACATTAATGGGACAGACGTACGGTCACAATGACCTGGACCTTTGATCTTTGACCACCAAAATCTTATCAGTTCATTCTTGATTCCAAGCGGACATTTGTGCCAAATTCGAAGAAGTTCCCTCCAGGCGTCCCTGAGATATTGCATTCACAAGAATGATACGGACAGATGTCGGTACAGATGTTGGTACGGAAGGACGGACAACCTGAAAACATAACGCCCACGGATATTGCCGGTGCAGAGGCATAAAAATGCACCAAGTTCCTTCTGTTTCTATTCTATTTCATTTGTCATTTGGTGCCAACATTTTCTCTCACTACTCACCGTGTACAGTAACTTTGGCCTTGGTCTGGCTGGTGCCCAGGTCACAAGTGTAGTGTCCGGCGTCATCCTTGCTCAGGGAGTGGACGATGAGTGCCATGGACTTACCAAATTGAAGTAACTCGTGTTTATCATCAGCGGTCAAGACCATACCATCTTTCCTCCAAACAGGGGTCACTGTCTCTTTGGAGATTTCACACTGCAGGCAGACTTCTCCTTGCTCTTCTCCTACTGCATCCTCCAGAGACCTCAGGAACACTGCTGGGAACTCTGGAGTCAAGATCAGCATACATGAGAGTTCATGTTTCTCAGAAATGAACAAATGGAAACGCAAGTATCAGGAAAAAAAAAAAACTCCACTTTGATTCCCCAAGCTGACCTTTGACCTTTAACGTGGTGGTCTCAGAGAGAAGGCCTGCTTTGAAGGTGACCCTGCTCTGCTGTGGCCGCAGCTTCTTGATTGTGAGGCTGTGCATTGTGCCCATGTGCTGGATCCTGTTGATGGCATTACAGTAGATGCGAACATTGTTGAGAAGCCACTCCACATTGGCAACCACATAGTTGAGCTCACATGAGAATGTGGCAGTGCAATCTTCCTCAACTTCCACTGGCTCAAGGTGTTTAACCAATTTCAGTGTTCGCACTGCAATGAAAGGGGGAAATAAATGAAGCTAAAACATCAACTGAAAATACAGAATATCCAATACAGAAGGTATTACTTTTTCTCACAGGTTTAACCTACCTTCTACCTTAACATGTGCTGTGCTCTGTGAGCCCCCAGCCATGCAGTGGTACTGTCCTGCATCCATCGCTGTCAAACCGTGAATGGTCAGCTGCGCTCGTTTCCCTTCCCTCTTCATGCTATATTTGTTTGAGCTCTTCAGCGCTGTGCGACCTTTAAACCACCGCACCACCCTGGGAGAGGGAGCAAATGCACAGCTCAGAGTCACAGAGCCGTTCTCCTTTGCCTCAACATCGTCCAAGTGGCGGGAAACCTGAAGAAGCCGTTCTAAAGGGGAGAGATGGAAAGACACTGAAAGAGACACCCCTGCAAAATCATAAATTCATTCACCTGACCTACTTCGTCCTTTTCAGGATCATGTAGCAGATCAGCTAACTCACCTTTGACAGTAAGCTGAGCAGTGGAACGACTCTTGCCAGCCACAAAGACCACAGGCCCAGACATGGAGCTGTCTGTGGAGGTGAGACAGAGGCTGTGGACGGTGCCCACCCTGTCGATGTTCACTGCTGCACAAGGCTCCAGCACCTCACCGTTCAGGGTCCACCGCGGAGGCCTCCCTGATTTCAGGCTGGTCTCTACTTGGAACAGCGCTGGCTCTGGCTCTGTCACTTCCACTGAGCTCATCCCCCGCACTATGCTCATAGCCTGCGCTGCATGTGCAGCCATAGTACAGATTACTACTGACACAACTCCTGTCGTATAACATTTTTGATTGTATAGATTCCACATTAGAAAGGTGAACATGGGCATTACTCATGATACATTAAATATTTTGCATGTGTGGGTACATGAATGCGAAACACACTGTAGGTTTTATTTTATTTGATTGCTGTGAAGGCAGGCATCTCACCCTCTACCAGTAGCTGACAGGAGGTGTTGTCATCTCCTGCATCACAGGTGTAGGTGTCCTCATCTGAAGAGCAGACATCTTCGATGGTCAGCTGCCTGTAGACATCCTGGCTGATCAGTTGGTACTTTTTAGTGGGCAGGATCTCCGTCCTGTTCTTGTACCACCTGACCTGAGCGTTAGGCCGCGACACTTGGCACTCCAGCAGTCCCCGGTGGTGATACATGGCTATCTTGACTCTCAGAGGACGCACTATTTGGACTGGGAGCTCTGGAGAAAGGAGGAACAGGCTGTAAGGGACCAAATACTTCTCCATAAATCTATGATTAACTGTGACATAAACAGTCTGGTGGCTCACCTGTCACTGTGAGAGTTGCATAGGATGAGACACGCTCTGCAGTGAATCGGATCTCTCCAGCATGTTCTGGCCTGACCGACTTGAAGAATAGGATGTGAGTTTTACCTGCAGTCAGAAAACAAAATGTTTTATCATTTTTATGTTTTGTATTTAACACGACTGCAATCACTCAAACAGCTTCTTAGCAAAGTTGAACGAACTATGAAGCAAGTGCTGGAGTATTTATACTCTTTAGGCTTATGCTTCAGTAAAACCCACATGGTTGGTCTCTCACCCTGATGTCTGATCTTGATGTTGTCCCCAGGTCTTATTCGGCAGTCATTTCTGTACCACCGACCATCCAAATCCACCTGGTTGACCTCACACAGGAAATTCACGGGCTGACGCTCCATCGTGTCGACATCTTCCAGCTCTGTCACTATGTGGATGTCCCTAGCTGGCAGAAGGTAAACAAACTGCGACTGTAAATGCTGTTAAAGCAACCAAAGAGAACTTTATAGATGCTGCTTGTCAGATCACTCTTCAGTGGCCCCCTAATGAGTCTTTGACAAGACTTTGACAAGTGTTTTGAGTGTTTGATTATTCATAAAGGTGATGAGGCTCTGATGTAGCTGTTAAAAACTATTAAAAGTGTTAAAACAGGAGTCAAGAGAGTACAGCCATGTTACTCTAAGACTACGTACAGGAGCCATAGTAGTGCTTTGAGTTAAATGCTCACAATGATAATGATAATATGTTGATGTTTAGTAGGTGTAGTGTTTTACCTTGTTCACCATCTTAGTTTCGCAGATTAGCATGCTAACATTTGCATATTAGCACAAAGTACATTTGAGGCTGTTGGGAATGTCACTAGTTTTGCAGGTTCATAATCCAGTGTAGTGGACTAATTTAAATTTGGACCTGATGATGGTGCTAAGTGAAAGGTCAAGGGATCAAAGTTATTACAGTTCATCCTCTGGGGCCCATGAATGTTTGTACCAAATTTCACAGCAACTCATCCGACAATCCATATACAGTTGTTGAGATATTTCAGTGTGGACATAAGCTGACATAACTATCTTTAGAGCCCTGCAACTAACATGGATAAAACATTTACAAATTATTAATTTCTGATTGGATGAAGTAAGATTCTACAATGTATATGACCCTTGATTCAATCTGGCTTGTACTGCGATTATGGACACATGATTAATATTGTTTTTGTCTGTTGTTGTTGTTTGCTTTGTAATCATTCATATTTTGTGCACTTCCAAATGAGGTTGTTTTTAAATATGTTAAACCTATGAAGTTTCACTTGACACTGTTTTTCTTACATATACAGTATAGTAGACACTTATTTACTCATTTGAAATTGTATGTATTAGGCTATTACCTGATGTAGTAACAGTACAGCGCAGTGATATTTTAATTACCCCATCATATGAATGTTTAGGCCTTGGTCTTGTTTCGGCTTTTGCCTGTCTTGGCCATTGTCTTGGTCACATGGTCATGTAATTTAACGCTGTGGAAGTAGCACCGTCTCTATATGACCAGCTTACCTGTGACTCTTAGTCTGCCTGAGGTCTCAATGCCATTGGCCTGAAAAGAGAACAAGCCTGCGTCTCCCAAAGCCACCCTGTTCAGTAGGAGGGAGTGTTTCTTCCCATGCATGCTTATGCGCCAGTTGGGTTTGGACTTAATCTGCATCCCATCTCTGGTCCACACACCCTCAATATAGGCCAGGTTGAGGGTCACCTCGAAGGCGCAGCTCTCACACTCAGACACCTCCACATTCTCCAAACCCTTAACCACCTGCAGACGGTTCTCTGGCACACAAACAAAGCATCATTAGAGATTCAAAGCTCATTCGCTACTCTGCTGAAATTTACCTCTATATGTGAGAAGAGAACTTACTTGCAGCAGCTACTATTCCTCCAGGTATGTTGTCTCCCATCCTTCTCTTCTCTCAGTGTGATTTGGGGAATCTTGTTTGCTCTTTACCACAGTTATCACAAGGCTATGATGAAAATATATACCAGTTAATGTTTTCTTCTCAAAATAAAACTAATAATAATTTTTATTGTTAGTAATAAGGATAATTGGTATGGCTTTAAAAGTACCAGCTTTCATGAGGAGTGGCTATTTTTTTCACCCGATACCAAATAATACAAGGCCAGAATAATCAACATCGATACTAATACAGCATTTTTTATAATTGAAAGTGGTTTATTTACTCTCATGTCGCTTTCCACTGTTAATTACTTATCACGTGCATGTTAAAAAAGGACCCTTTTTAAAAGATAAAATGTTTTTCTACTATTATTGTAAATTGAATTTGCAAACATGAAATTTTTTTATTGCATTTATTTTTTGATAACAATGAATGTTTTGAAACTTTTTAAAATGAAGTTTTACCAACTTGTTTAATGCAAATTACTAGAAAATAGCACAAAAATTCACAGCTATGAAATGGCTTCCAACATGCTCCTCTCTCTTCAGCCATCATGTGTCTGTTGCAGTAACTTACAACTTGTGTGTGCGTGCCACTGCACGTGCGTGACACATTTGTTGTGAAAATGCAAACAACATCACAACAGCAGTGAGAAGCAAACAGTACTACTTCTACTTATTGAGGAAATACAAATGGGTGTAGAAGAGAGAAACTGATCCTTTTTTGTATGGATAATATCGTCGCTACGATCGATCTTCAAAATGAGACATGGGTATCGGTAGTATTGATATTTTCAGATCAATCCGCCGACTCGTAGCTTTAACCATCTCATTCACTCCCATTCACATTAACTGCTACTCAGCTTTCAGGTACTCTTTGTGGATAACCTATTGCAACATACAGTGCAGTATGCCATGTTTGTTTTGGACAAAACTTCATTTGACATGCCAAACAAATTCCTCAGTGCAGTGCAATATGATATAAACCATCACTTCCAAAATGGCAACGTCGGCCTATCAAAATGGAAACACAGACATCATCACTCTGATATGGTTGACCCGGGCGATGGCATGCCAGTCTTCCTCAGTAAATAAGAGCAGAGTAATCACTGTCGCCTCACTCGGCTGAGCTCAACACCACCGATATAGATTCAGCTGTGATCAGGCTGCGTTCACTGAACTGAGGAGAAGAGGAAGCTTTAAAAAACAAACAAGGCCAAATGAGAATCACCAATCACTTAACTGATTGATATATGTGAGATCATGACACACTTTTCAGAGACTGGCTCCTCCCACTATCATTATGAGGGTTTCTAAAGAGGAGGGTCTTTCTCACTCATTAACTACCAGCCAAAAGTACATTTCATAATGCGTCACACAATGACACTGAATCTCCTAACCTTTATGTAGATTACCTCTAGAAGCCTAATCAGTTATGATATCCACTGGGATCCTCTCCAAGGTGTAAGATAAATAAATACAATGGATATAATACAAAAAAAATCTTTGAAATGAGTTGAGCAAACTCAGAACAGCTGAGAGTGAAAGACTTTGACCTTAATACAACTGTGCAGTAATATCAGTTAGCTATTTTTCCATTGACATCACATTTAGTGGTGATTTTCATTCTATCAAAATATGCAAGCAAAGGAATAAGGACAAGAAAAACTACCAATGTGCCAGACCTCCTGCAGCAATGCACCCACCTTCAATTTAGACAGGCTTTCTAGAAAGAGTAAATCCTTGCATGTCCTCTTGTCGCACTGATGACAAAAAAACAAAACAACTGAAAAAAGAGGCTAAAAACATCCACCATGGCAACAGATCTGTCCAAGTCTTGTCTTGTTTCACACAAAGCCTTTAAGATTAACAACAAACATTTAGCCAAAGGAAAGCATGTCCGGGTTTGCAAGCTGCGTCCCTGTCCCCAAAGCAGACAGCCTATAGCGCTTTCTCTTTTTTTTCCAGCTTTGATGGAGCATAGTGCTGAACAGCTGACATATCTCTCCCCACATACTAACCTCCAAAATAGCCTTCTGTCAGTATGACAGGGCAAAGATAGCTTTGGCTTTAATGGTGTGAGGCAGCTCTTGTCCAGCATCAATGGAACAATCAGAAACAATCAAAATGTATACAATAGGCTTAGTGGGTTTGATGGTTTTCTGGTGTGCATGAATGAGTGAGAGATGAGCTGAGTACAATAGCTTGAGAGCATGAGGATGCAAGTGAGTGGTCTCCATAATGTGCACAAGAATGTGTTGTTTTACGCACAGGATGCTCAAACTGAGATCTAAGCGCTCCATCAAAATGTTTGGTACAAGACAGAAGTAGAGCATTTTTTGCATTATGAGGCTGTTGTAGACTAATCACGTGCTCTTCACAATACTGACCCATATCTGTCAGTGTCCTAAACCTCAGATCTAAGTCCATGGATCTCCACAGGGAGTTTCCACCACTGCTGCAGTTGAAAGGTCACAAAAGATTAAATGATGTGAAGACACACACACATATCTTCTCTTAAATTACACTTCATTGGCTTCTGAAGTCATTTACTGACATCAGAGTAAGTGATAAGGCGGTTTGCTAACCCTGATTCCAGAGCACTCGATACTAAAAATACACAGAAAACATTCAAAGTAGCACAATACAGATATTAATTCCCGTAGCTCCTCCGACTCTAGTGTATGTTGGGCTGCATTGCATTAAAACAGCAAGGGTACATTTCGTGGGGTTCCCTCATCCAGACAGCCAGACAGAACAAAGCGAGCAGCATTGTGTTCGCCTCAGTTTGACAGACAGCCCCATGTGCCACCGAGCACTGCTAAGTCCTGTGAAACTCAACAGGATAATCTCTTGGGGCACAAAAAAACAACTTGTCGTCACGGAGAGGGGAATGAAGGCCCACAAAAGCAAACCAGTTTTGTTTTACATATCTCCAGCAGGACATACAAAGCTTTTAACAGCTTTTTTTGGACATTTAGTTGGGAAAGGATCAAAAGTAAGTTTAAGTTAATCTTTTTACTTATGTGTTTGCAACAGAACATGTATTGGATTACAGATTTTGGCATCTTATGGAACATGTCATATCCCTTGAAGATTTACCTCAAACCGAGCAGAAAAAAGACCCCAAATCAGTGAAGACGGTCAATGGATCAACTTGATATTGTGAAATATAGGCCTTCCCGTTGCCGCATCCTACTGATGGTGCACATCGTCTAAAAATAGAGCAATGTTAAAGGAACCAAGGCAATGTGAGGATGTGTTGAGTGAATTTAGAACTTGACAAAACAGCTGAACACTCCACCTAAGCCTCTGGGCCCCTGTTTTAACTGCCCCTCCCTCCTGTGTGACACATTTACTCTGGTCCAGACTCTCTACACCTGACAGCAGTCATAATAGAGAAATATAGAAATATTCAACACATTTGATCACAAATGTGTCTACGGTAATCATCTGATGATGAGCTCAGACTAGATGTGTAGCATCAGGATGTTAGTTTTGCGTTATTTCTGTCAGCCACATCCCAAATGTAGTATCCATAACCATGTACCATATCAGCAGGCAGTCGCCGCCATACAGCAGAACGACATTAGATGGCCTTGACTGGAGAAAGTCAAACGGACAGTCTTGGTATGTCTAATTCTAGCGTGGCCTTGGGTCTGATATACGAGTCTGTCCACCTGAGCCAGGCTACTGAATTTATTTCAGATCATATTCAAATAGAGCGTGTAGTTTGGTTGGCTGTGTATCGATCAGCCATAACATTAGGACAGCATGGGCACCCTGACCGGTCTGTGGCTACGCAGCCCCATACACAACAAACTGAGATGTACTGTGTGTTCTGACAACTTTCTATCAGAACCAGCATTAACTTTTTCACAAGTTGGGCTACAGTAGCTCTTCTGTTGCACAGCAGTGTCGTCTTTTAAAAGCAGACTAATCTTTTTCCCAAAGCTTTTAGCTGTGATTAGTGCGTGGTTAACAGGTAAAACATTTATTTTAGAGTCAGTATTATTATTATTATTATGATTCCATTTTTGATAATAATAATAATACCTTCTTATCCTATTCCCCTTTTACTGTAATACCTTCTTATTAATTGTTAATGTAATTATTATTATTGTAATTGTTGTTGCCTGTTTTTTTGTTTTTATTTTGGAGCACATTTAGCCCATGCCTGTTGTATGAAACATGCAATATACTGTACATAAAACTTTATTGATGTTTGAGGTAAATATTTCAACAAGGCATAGACATAATCACATGTAAAGGTAGGTATTAAAGTAAGCATTATGCAAACATGGAAACGGAACACAATGCTGAGATCTGATTATCGATATGAGCAGAAATACAGTAGATTATCTTTGGACAAAATGATTGTTGTGTCGTACTTAGAATAACTCTTAGTATTGTAATATGATGTTCACAGGACAGGAGACTTTAGACTACACCCAGTCCTATCTGAAGTGAAGCGTTTTATCTCTTTTAACTAAGTTTAAGTTAGATTTCATCATTATATCGTACTTTCTAACATCAGACACTACTGTAAGCATTTCACTGCTTAAGATTTCTCTGGAAATCTCAAATACCAGTGGTGGAATGTAACTAACTACATTTGCTCAAGTATTGTTTTTGAGGTACTTGTACTTATACTTATATATTTCTTCTAATTCAACTTCTATATTATGGTGTATTATTAAGGATTAAATTACCTGGAAGTATACAAAGTAATTGAACTGAACCCCATTTTTACCAGCTACAACATCAGCTATACTAATTTATTATACTAATAGCGATGCAAAACTAATGCATCAATAATTCTAATGCAGTGATATATGTATGTATGTATAATTTTCTCAAATGGGCCATTCTACATATTGACTACTTTTAATTCTGATGCTAACACTAGGATTTTAAATGCCTGACTTTTACACTGTGGTATTACTACTTTTACTTTAAGATCTGAGTACTTCTTCCACTAGCCTGCTGTCAACTACGTACCTGGTAGCCGCATTAAAAAAAAAAACACCCCAAAACAAAATGACTGCTTTTAATTGTATTTATTTATTTATAGGGAGTAAATGGGACAGCCATCAAAAGCGATTCACATACAAGCTTCAACAAATAATGCATCTACCTACATTCAGGTATGATAAAAAGATGACAGACTTATTTTTTCCCTTTCTTCTTCTTTGCAGCTTTGCCTTTAATTGGCACCTCTTCTTCCTCCTTTCCTGTGGCAGCTTTAATTCTCTTCTTTCCCAGGGGTGTTTTAGCATACCAGTTCTGATAATACACAAGAAAGAAAATTTGTAATTAAAACAAAACAGTTACAATCATGAACATGCAATGAAATCAAAATATGTTCTACTGTACTTTAAGGGCCTCTTCTTCTTCCTGAAACACAGGGTCAATCTTGGCTAATGGAGCAACAAACTCTGCAGCAGTTAGCGGCCTTTTCGCCTGCTGTAGGATGCGGCGCTTGGTGACGATGCTTTTGACCACCTGGACCATGTGACCTGGTGTGTAGCCATCAGAAATCTTTGCCAGAGAGCTGAGGTCCAGCACCCTGGTTACATCACCTCCCTGCTTTCTGATCAGCTGTTTCCACAAGACTAAAGACAAACAGAGTCAAAGGTCAGTTTTCATACCAACAACCACAGCTGTTCCCCACTGAGTCTGTTCTTACTGTATCTCGAGCCGTAGTCAGGTCTTGGGATGAGGATGATCTTGCTGTACATTTTACATAGTGACTTGATATCAGCACTCAGTGGGTCTTTAGTTGTTCCTATTATCAGAACTCGATCCTCCCCTCTGATCAACTTGAGAGACTTGGGCAAGTCTTTCTTCAAGCGTTTGGGATCCAACTGTAAACACATACAAAATGGTTTCAGTTACCATGCAGATCAGTAACAGACATTTAACAACATGATGCTGCCAAGCTTTTGTCCTCTTGTATAAATACCTCTTTTTCTTCCTTAGGAACTTTCTTGTAGAACATTTTTTCTGCGTCTTCAATCCATATCACCGAAGGTTGCAGCAGTCTTGCAACCTATACAAAGATAAGACACAGATGGCTGGGTTTATGCTTCAGTTTTCTGGGTGAGGATTATGACAAATGTTTTTTATGGTTTAAGAGCAGTGATTAAAGAACTTTAGAATAACTGCTATCTTTACAAGCTGAGACACCACTGTGATTCATGCACTGATCAATTTGGAGATTTTGGACTATTTTATATCCATAATGCATCTTCTTTCAGACAAGTGGAAAGAAAAAAATCCAAAAAAATTAGGTGTTTATTTTACTACTTTGTCTACTTGTGTCTGTAGATTTTCTCCTAAATTCACCATCTTATTTGCATAATTAAACATAACATTTCAGAAAACGTAACTTAATTTAAAAAAATTCACCACCAGATTCATGGTGATATCTATTAGTTAAAGTAGTGTCTGCAAAATGTATGTATTTTTACAGTCCATATCTTTAAAGGCTGTTTTTTTTTTCTCTCAGACTGAGCCAATAATCTCCACTTCAGTGACACAATGGCACTTACATTCACCAAACCTTCCAATTTCATTAATTTCATTCCTATCTACAGTATATTCTGAAGGTTTTTAGCGAGGGGTTTGCTCATATATCATCTGTAGCCTGTGGGGAAAAAAATGTCGAAATTGATTTTATTTTCTAACTGTTGCTTTTGTTATCATTTTCTGATTTATGACGTGATAAAAAGAGATATCAAAAATCCCCTCTGTAAAAAATCTTTGACTCTAATATGTCAACAAAATGAAAAGAATTTTGAATCTGACTTTATCCATTGTTCAGATTACTGTTCTGGAAATTAATGCAAATTAGCAGATATTTAATAAGATAATGTCTTATTTGCATGTTTTAAACAAAGATTTACAGAAAACTTGCAATACAAAAAATAATAGTCTTTAGTAATCAACTGGGGAAGTTTATTGACAACAAGTTTTATTTATTTATTTATATATTTTTTTACCTTCTTCACGTTAAGTGTCTCCCCTTAATAGTTCTTTTAAACATAAGTGTGTTACCTTAAACACCATGTGGAGCATCATGGCGAGGCCACTCTTGCCCGGGTACTTTCCCACTGTGTTCAGAGGAGAAAGATCAAACAGGTTGGCGCCCGTCTCCTGGCAGATTGCGTGGACCAACATCTTCTTACCTACACCTGCCGGCCCTGCCAGCAGGATGGCTTTTATCAGAGGAGCCTTCTCATGCACCACCTGAGAGCCTGAGAAAGAAAACACATCTTATATTCACACCTGAGACAATACTGACAGTTATATTTATTTTAAATATGAATTGAATAACATTCATACCTAATGGTAAAATTGCATATAGAGATAGGACCTGCCGCACATCGGACAATGATGGCATGGGCTCAATGTCATTTTGCCTCAGTGTGGTCCCAAGGTAGCTATAGTCACCTAGGAACAACTTTCAGTTATTAATATTCAATGTGAATCATTGGGAAAACTGCAATCTGTTTCTCTACCACAAAGAAAAATGTTAGAAATTGTTCATTGTGATTATAGTGTTTTGGCAGTCACAACCCAGAAGAGGGCAACACATCACCACTAAATAGTGTCCAGTTACCTTTGACTGAGAGTTCTGCACTTTTTCTACACATTGATTGTGATCAGATTAAAAGCTCACATACAGTTATGATCTGAAGAACACAAAGAGAGCTCTAAAAGATGGTACAACAGTTTACACAAACAATATACAAAGTCTTACCCATGTAATCCTGTAGTCTAACATTATCTGCCTGTTTCAACAAGCCCTGTTCCACCAGCTCCTGACACAGAGACTCAAGAGTCCTAGCAGACGTGAATAAATGTGATTGTTTTCTCCAGCAATTTTATCAACTGATTCATCAACTTCATACAACTCAACTCTAATGAAAATCATGTACTTCATCAGTGCATCCATAAGTAAGACCTCACCTATCAGAGGTCAAATCTTTCTCCTTTTTCTTCTTCTTCCCGCTCTTAGATCCTTTCTTTTTCTGTGGAGAGAGATATATCATCAGGACGTAGCTCAACATAATCAGCCTCTCTGACATACACAGTGTGTGGGTTTTTCTCACTTATTACCTTGACATTTCCTTTGGTTTTACCGCCCTTGTCTTTATCCACAGCTAGCTTCCATTCAGCCAGCTCTTGTCTCATCTGCTCATCTACCTGATAAAAGCAAAACAGATCAACTACAGGTGTTGCTGTTATCAGTTTTAAACACCAGTGACTGAGACACTGGTTGTTAAATTCCTAGCATGCGTTGTTTAGAATTGAAACTGTTTTGTTTTCTGTAGTTTGCATCACCTGTACTCGAATCTCTGCCTCAATGATTTTCCTCTTTTCTTCCTTGATCAGCTCCACCTCATGCCTCTGGTTGAAGTTTCGAGACTCATTGTGGGTTTGCCAAAAATCTGAGGATGACAGCCATTCAGTTCAGACTTCATGTGAATGAGTAACTACAGTAGGACATTACTATGGACTGCATGTATATTTTGCCTTTCTACCTAAGCACTTAACAATTTGCCTCTCATTCACACAGGTTCAGTGTCTTGCTCAAGAACACTTCAACATGCAGACACGAGGAGCCAGGATCAGACTGCCACCCTTGTGATTAAAGGACGCTCTACCTCCTGAGCCACAGTTGCCCCAGATACTGTATGCTGAGAGGTGGTGATTGGCCCAAACACAGGAAATCTTTGATGGTATGTCGCATACACATTCCTATTTTGTAGGTTCCCATCTAAACAACATCTGAAACAGTTTTTGAACTGAATGTGGTCAAGATGTACAAGTGTCATTTTAGGGGCTACACTTTAACAATAAAAATATCTAATAGATTATCTTTTTAAAATTTAAACATACCTACAAAGGTTTTGTTTCCCTCTTCCAAATCTGACAGAAAAGCCGAAGGTAGCATCTTCAACCCAGCCTCCTCTTCCTGTTGTTCAGAATAAAGTTACATTGGTTCACTGAATGTGCAGCTCACAAGAATTGGTTTGTAAGAGTAAAATCTCACTAATCATCATAATTTACTGAAAATTATTACAATCAATAGAAAGCAATTGATTTGATTAACACAGTTGTGAGCCCCTACTTCCTCAGCATCCCTCCCCTTGTCCTTTTTTCCCTTTTCCTTCTTCTCGTCCTTCCCTTTTGGTTTGTTGTTGGAATCCTCCTCTTCCTTTGCAGCAATTTCTTCCATTAACTGAAAAAGTGTGTGCATATCAAACATAATTCTCCTGCAAGCTACTGTAAAAAATGTGCAATAAATCCAACGTTTGATTCTAGATGTATTTTACCTGCTGAGGGTTCTTTTCAGCAAAAATGAGGGCTGAGCCTCCGTCCTCTTCGTCTGGGTAGTCTGGAAACGATCCTGTAGCATCACTATTTAAATAAGACAAACAAGAGGAAAAACGTGAGAACACTGTTGTTTGATTCATTTAATGTGGAAATGCTCCACAAAATCACAATAAGCCCCTATGTCCCACCTTACCGGCATTCAATGAACCACTGTCGAATCTGGTCTTTCATGGTCTTGCTCATATCGTGACCCTCTACATCTCGTAGTTGGTTTGTGACGGCCATTGCACACTTCTGATAGTCTTTGTCGTGCTCCTCCTGTTTAATCCGTGTACAAGCTTCATTGGCCTGGGCAGTGATTTCTGCAGGGACTGGCACCCGGTATTTTGGATCCATTGCCTAACATGAAAGTGACCAAACATACTTTGTCTATTAAAAAGCTGCATTTGTTGCAGGCTCTGAAAAGAAAATTATAATCAAGGAAAAGAAAGTCAACTGTGTAAACAAAATACATGGCATATTAATTGAGTGGTGGACAAAACAAGAGGATGTCATCTTGGGCTTTGGAAAACACATTTTCACCATTTTTATTTTTTACATTTTATAGACCAAAGAACTAATCAATTAATCTCTCATGTTTAGACTTTTTAAACAGTAAAAACGGTGGTTTAACCTTACCTCAATCGAGACAAAGGATGACATAAAGTCTTAAAATATAAATATCATTTAGCTTTTAGACTGGATTCTTTAGAAGTACGGGTGGCTTTGTAAGATATACATCTATTTTTACAGTTTGAGGCAATTAGTAAACTTGATCACCCATTTTACTCACCATTCCAAGAAAAATCATTTCTTCATCTCGAGCAATCTTGGCTCTCTTTCTCTGTACGTGGCCCCTCCACACCTGCAAATCACATTCAACAAAATATTTCAGCCAAAGACAGAGACACAAGCCAAAGACAGAAACAGGGTATGAGGCATGTAGGATTATGTTGATAACAGAGGACCTTCTGTATGCAGACTGTGGCCAACTCAATGGCATCTGGTCCAGGGTCTTTGATCCTGTACATCCTGGTCATGTTTCTGCTCTCTTCATTCAACTTGGCCCTCAGGCGTCCTTGGCGGGCCCTCTCTGCCACTTGGATGATCTTAATGGCCTCCTCTTGACTCATGTCTTTGGTCATTAGAGGCTGCCGGATGGCAATTAATAAATGAAAACAATAATTTCTGTTTCCTAGTTAAAGCCCACATTTGTTAAACTTTTATCCTGTTTTTCCTGATAAGTTTTTTGCTTTTTTTTTTTTTTTAAACAAAGATATACCTACTTTTAAACTCACTTCTGGGCTTTCAGTAACCTCCACCGTTTTAAGCATATCTGCCAGCATCTTCTTTCGTTGTTGAAGTTCTTTGCTGCGATCACTGATGAAATAGCGAGGGATGGGGATCTCAAGAGCTGCCTAGAGTGACAACAAAGAAAACAGCTGCTGCGTTATATAATTTTTCATCCCACATATTACCAATGCCTGCTGTGAATAAGTCAATATAATGTCATTATACTTGCTCTTAAAAATGAAACTCACAGGTGTAAGCTTCAAATCATGAAGGACATCATCCATGTAGTGATACTCTGAAAACTCTTTCTCCACCATCTCATTCTTCAGCTCTAACACCCTCCCCATCACACCATCAACAATCGTCCGGATAACTCGTCTCTTTTGGGGGTGGACCACCTGGTCATACACCTTCTCTAGCTGTCTGAAGATCTGGATATAGCGCACATAAAGCACGGCCAGGCGCTGGAAGAACACCACCCTGTCTTTTTCTGGGCGACGGGGCTCAGCAGGCAGTTCCTCAGTCAGCAAACGACTCAACTCCAACTGAGCATCTGCCCACAGTTGGTTGTATGTCCTGGAATACCGTAAACAATATGATGAGCTGAGGCTGTGAAAAGGTGAGTGATAGTCAAGAGCAAATATTGTACATCATAATGGATGCAGGCCTAGACCTTATTCATAGAAGTATAATCAAAGACAAGTAGGGATGCCCAGATCTGACCTTTTCAGTCCTGATACCAATAGTGTTTCCCCAGCTTTGGGTATCTGCCAATACTGAGTACCAATCCGATACCAGTGCTTAATAAGCTGTATGCTTCACTGTGTGGAAGTGACTGGGATCATTTATGTGTAAGGCAACATCAGGCTTGATTTAAGCATTGCGTTCCTAACTAGTGGGGACTAGTGAGACTGTAGCGTTCGAACTGATGAAGCCACTTGGATAAGGGGTGAAACGTCTTCAGAGACAAATCTAAGTCCAGTTGCCTTCGATTCAATTGTTGCCAGAATGAATATGACCTGGATGAATGAGAACATTCACAGACTTATTGCGTTCCTAACTTTGTAAGACAAAATATAACAAATGCATAAATAATAACAAATTTATTGAATTGTTATGTATTATTGAAATAATATAGCATACACCAACAACTTGACAAAAAATCTTTGAAATTAACAGGAATTACATTTCAGGTGTAAATGATTTTAATGGAGCAACAAATAGGCCAAAACTTAAAGGGAAAATCCTATAAAAGTATATGATGTACTGTATATAGTATATAAATATAGAATTTAATTTAATAGATCGGCCCCATTGTCACCCATAGCCGATCAAGGTATTTGAGGCAGTATGGTCGATATCCGATCTGGTATTGGAGCATCCCTTAAGTCAAGCTGGAAGATATATATGATAAGATTATACCTTTTATGTGTCTTTTGTGGTATTTGTCATTTTGTTACATAAAAGGTCATACATTATAAATCCTGAGGGTTGCAGATCTATGGGTGTAAAGGGCAAAAGGTCAGTAAACAATGCTCAGCAGTCAGTGAAACAGAAACAAACATTATTGTCTCGCTAACAATCTCTGCAGAGCGAATACAACACGTGTTTTTATTGATGCATTACTACTTACTGTTTCTGTTTGCTGCAAACCTGCTGCAAATAATGATGTTGGAAAAAAACATACTTTCAATGCATTGCTTACTGTCGTGTTGCTGGTGCCTAACTTAAGTTAACAGTTCCACATTGCACTCAAGTGTCATAATGTAGTAACAGCAGTAACTTAGTAGCTAGTAACGTCAGCGTTAGTAGTAATAACTTTGCAGTTTTCAAATGTACGTCAATGTTATTTTTTTTGTTACAGGACCGTTGTAACGTTAGGGACGATATGTATTGTAAATGTATTGTATTTTTACATTTTATGCAAACACATGACTGTACAACATTGCTTGGGTTGTTTGCGTGAAACCAGCCAGCTAACACTAGCTAACGTTAAATTTAACGAGCTACTTCAGCTAAAGTTAAACGTAGCCTTTAACGTTACGACGATAACCGCGGTGTCTGCTGGAGAGCTTACCTTTGCGACATGTGTCTGGCTCCAGGTTGAGAAAAATATGTTTTCGGTAGTGATGGGTCGTAACGGGCCGATGCTTCGGAGCGTGTGGTGAGAAAGTTTGTGTGTAGTGACGCTCGTATCCAAGCGTGTCGTTAAGGGCGAGTGACGTTACCGATGACGCTACTGATGACGGTGTAGTCTCGCTGGTTCAGGAAGTGGCTGGAGTTCAGGCAACAAGGTTTAATCAGCCTAATCCTAAAACCAAACAAAGACTCTGGGTATAGAAAACCGTAGGCCCATCACACTTTAAATGTAGATTATAAATTATTTGCATTTATCTATTCCAGGCGTTTAAAATCTAATCTTGGAGATATAATAAATGAATGCCAAACATTTTTTTTAAAACTAATCGACACATCAGCCTTAATATTAGATTAATCTTAGATCTGCTTGACTACTCTGAATGTGGAGTCACAAGCAGTTATTGTATTTCTTGATTTCTATAAAGCGTTCAATACACTGGAACATCCGTTTATTTTTAATACATTGAAATTTATGGGATTTGGAGAAAAATATCTCTGTAGTCAGGATGTTATACAAAGATATCAACAGTAACTTAATGATTTATCCTAACACCTCGAAAAGATTTCTGATCAACCGCTCTGTCCGTCAAGGATGCCCAATTTCACCTTTCCTATTTTTAATTGCAGCAGATCTCCTGTGCCTGAAAATTTTGAATAACAGTATAAAAGCCTTAACCATATTTCAGATGGAACTTAAAATTACACAACTGGCTGATGATACAGCTCTACTTTTTAAAGATAAAGGTCAAATTGAACCAGCTATACATTTCAGGTTTACATCTCAGTATTAACAAATGTGAAATTTTCTGTCTTTATGATACAGATAGCAAAACCATATGCAACATCTAGGTGAAAAAACAGTGAAATACTTAGGCATAGATATCACAAAAGATATGTTTTCCAGACAGCAACTAGTGTATCCTGCGCTATCATTATTTGTTGTTGATTCCACATCCAAAGAAATTAATAAAATATTTTATGTAACTTTAAGTAACTTTATGTTGAAAAATAAGAAACACCATTAAAATACGAAATTCTTTCAGCATCCAAAAAAGGAGGCTTTGAACTACTAAATTTCAATGACCTAAATAAAACTTTTTTTTTTAAATAAAATGGATTAAGGAATGTCTCAAAATCCCAAACTCAATTTGGTTTTCTATTCCAAACAATATTTTTTGGAAACTAGATGGTCTTAATTTTTTACTCACCTGTAACTTCAATGTCACCAAATTACCGTTAAAATTGTCAAAATTTTATCAACAGGCACTGTTAGCGTGGAAATTGTTGCTCCCACAACTTTTCCCCCCACAAAACCGTAATTTGGAATGATGAAGATGTCACTATCAGGAAAAAAATCCCTATTCAAACAGGAATAGATTGACAAAAACATTATTTTTGTATGCAACCTTTTTGATTGAAATGGTGTAATGCTTAGTTACGAAGGTTTTATTCACATTAAATCCTTCCCTGTGACGAGTAAAGACTTTAATTATGTAACTAAAGGATTCCTGCTGGCCTGTCGCTCCTAATGAGAAGTCATCATCAGTATCAAGGAACACTAAGAATACTACAATATACTAAGACCCTTTCTAATGACAAATGGACTAGATATAATGGATTCAAAGTGCAACAACAAACACATACGTAATACCTTTTATGAAAAGAGGAAAATGTGTACATGAGGAAAAGCATGTTGGAATAACAGCTTCATGGACACTGACTGGAAGGCCTGGATTCGACCTTGTAAGTATTGTATCTCCAACAAAAATTAAGGAAGTTCACATCAAAATTCTTCACACTATTTATCCAACAAATTTATATTTCTCTAAATTCTTCAGTCATTCCCATGGCTGCAATGTTGCAACAAAATTGAGTTGGTAAGAAAATATATAGCAATTTAAAGAAATAAAAAAATGTATACATTATATAATAAGTAAACCAAGATGAAATAAAATAGGTCACTTACTGCACTGAAACATTTATTGCACAGGTTCAGCTGGGTGGAGATGAGGGGTGTATTTTACTGTGTGTGCGTGCGTGTCATTTAGCAGTTTGACGGCTCAGGGATGAAGCTGTTTTTCAGGCATGTGGTACAGGTCCGTATTCTCTGGTGCCATCTACCAGATGGCAGAAGTCTGAAACTATGATGGGCAGGGTGGGGCGGGTCATGAGTGATGGCGGTAGCTCTGCTCCTGCAGCGGGTCTCAAAGATGTCATTGATGCATGGCAGGTCAGTTCCTGTGATTCTCTGACCCTCTGGAGCACCCGCTGGTCTTTCTTGTTGCATCCAGCATACCACACCGTGATGCAGTACGTCAGGATGCTTTCCACTGAGCACCGGTGAGGAGGTTCTGCGGCAGGCCAGCCTTCCTCAGTGTCCTCAGGAAAAAGAGGCGCTGTTGTGCTTTCCCAGCAATGTAGGTTGTGTGTGTAGTCCAGGTGAGGTCCTCACTTATGTGGACCCACAGGAATTTATAGGGGACCCTGGGGACCTGCTCCACCTCTGCTCAGTTGATGATGCCAGGAGCAGGTGCTGTCCTTCTGGACCTCCTGGAATCCACCACAATCTCCTTGGTTTTGTTGTAGTTCAGGATGAGATTGTTGGTGGAGGACCAGGCCGCAAGGTTCTGGATCTGGCTTCTGTATACTGACTCATCCATATTGGTAATCAGTCCTATGACTGATGTGTCATCCGCAAACTTTATGATGATGTTTGTTGTGTGGGCTGGCTGACAGTCGTGCGTGAAGAGGGTGAACAGAAGGGGGTTCAGCACACATCCTTGAGGAACACCAGTGTTAGTGGTGATGGTGGAGGATGTGTGCTTTCCCAGCCTGACAGCCTGAGGCCGGTTGGTCAGGAACTCTGGGTCCAGTTGCATATGGAGGAGTTCAGCCAAGGTCTCACAGCTTGGACACCAGACTACTGGGGATGATAGTGTTAAAGGCAAGATCCAGGTAGAGAACCCTAACGTGATAGTATCCAAAGAGAATGAACCTGCAATTCTCAATGGGAACATCCAGTGGTTTGAAATGGTGCAAGTTTCCAGTATATCAGTTATTTTGAGCGATAGAAGGATCATTTGACAGGTAATTTTTGAACAAAAAATCACATAAAAAACCCCCAGCACAGCTGTTATTGTCAGAATCTGCTCAGTCACATTTTTCTTTAGTTTGATGTCTTTCATGTTTTGTTTCCGGTTTTATTTTGTTCTTCTCATTTAAGATAAGTTCACTGTTTATTCAGTTTTTATAGTCTGCCCCGCCCTATTTAGTTTCACCTGCTCCCCATTATCCCTTTATTATTATCCCTGCTCACCTGCTCTTCTCACTCCCTCTCTACAAATACCAGCCTAGTTGTGCCAATGACTGCCTGCAGTTTCCTGCCTGTTCTTTGGACTCAAAGCTTGTAAGCCATTTCCATTAAATCACTACATTGTTCCTGCTGCCTCCTCATCCTTTATCTGCTTTTAGGTCCATGTCCTGCTGAACGAAACAGGCAGGAAACGGCCCGGATTCATTTGTTTGCCTCTGAGTTTATTTGGTGTAATTAATTTTTTTGCTCACTAGGTGGCAGCAGTCACCTATGAGACTGAAGGGTAGTATTGCACATCCAGGTGTGTTGGCATGCATGGCATGCATACAGCTACCTATCTGTCATTGATCATGTTACCAGGATACAAGAAACTTTTTATTAGCAAAAAATGGAGCAGCAAAGGTACACGTATTATTCGTCTGTGCTGTGGGTTCGTTTACCCAGATGGTTATGGCGTGCATCCACCAACATAACTTAGTGACAGCCACTATACCAATAAAGCACAAAGGAGTTAGGCAAGTATTTGCAGAGATGGACTAACTGAGGGGCTGCACGGTGGTGCAGTGGTTAGCACTGTTGCCTCACAGCAAGAGGGTCACAGGTTCGATTCCAGCTTGGGACTCTTCTGTGTGGAGTTTGCATGTTCTCCCCGTGTAAGCGTGGGTTTTCTCCGGGTACTCCGACTTCCTCCCACAGTCCAAAGACATGCTGTTTAGGTTAATTGATGACTCTAAATTGCCCGTAGGTGTGGATGTGAGCGTGAATGGTTGTCTGTCTATATGTTGTCTGTCTCTATGTGCCCTGACCGACCTGTCCAGGATGAACCCCGCCTTCGCCCAATGCCAGCTGGGATCGGCTCCAGCCCCCCCGTGACCCCTAACGGGACAAGCGGTTGACGATGGATGGACTAACTGGTGAGCTGGAGGTCATCATCAGAGGACTGATGGGGAACAGGTGAAACTAATCAGAGCGGGACAGACAATCAAAATTGGCGGGAAAACATGTAAACAGGAAGTGAAGTTATCTGAAGTGAGAGGAGAGGTGAGTAACAAAACAAACATGGATGAAAGACTTGAAACAGTGAAAGATACTCTAAGAGCAGGCGAAGGACAGACGATGACTAGAAAAGATCTTAACCATTTGATTAAGGTTCCATTTATACAAAGTCAGTGGCCTGTAGAGTAGACTACCATCTTTATAATCTTTATCATGGTTGCTTTCTTTAAATAATAAGGTTTTTAACTTGTTGATGGTCTCTGCTTTGTTAGATATAGATAATAGTAAGCTGGATAAATGCACCTTGAAAGACCTTTCCATCTTTGTTATATAAATTCAACCAAAAACAAAGAAATCCCTGTTTAAGATGGATCCATCTTTCTCAACTTGATTTGCATTTATCCATTTATTTAGTATCCATTTTTAATGTGCACATCTTAAGTATTTTAAAGAAGTTTTAATGTGGATAACTTATGCTGCCACAAGATGGCAGTCATGTATAACCAATAATTTACACTTATTCGAGTTAATTTGTACACCAGATCGTTTAGGTGAGTAGCCTTTAGAAACCTGCTCAACATTTTTCAAAAACAAAGTTTTTCATCTGTTTGCTGGTTTGACTGTTTGGTTCTCAAAGGCATTAAATTGTTCAAAATGTTTACGAGAACTGACAGCATGTCTGCTGAAGAGAGGGTGAAACTGGGCAGATTTGTCTTATAACTGTAAAATGAGGGGAAGAAGTACATGTAATTCTCTCCAGACCACAGTTTACATGTTTAAAAATAAAAGGGTGTTACCATGTTGAAAGCTTTATAAAAATACATCAAGAAAAGGGATACAACTATCATCTACATAGGCCCAATCACTATATCCAAGCAAGTCTAGGACTATGCACACATTTTTAAGTATTGATCTCTCATAAATCTTTGCCATGTTAAAGGTAACTGATTTATGAATAAGAAATAACACATTGCCTCCATATGAGGAAGTGATAGCCTACATTTACAATAGTTTATTTTAGTGTTTTAAATAAAAGTGCTAATGCTTTCATATGTTCCCAGCATAAAAAGACCAGTAATCAAGCATTGCACTGCTTTTTCTTGATCCTTGTGAGATCTCTACCTCACAGTCATTTCTGAAATCCTCATTTGTTTGAGGAATGAATTGATTCTGTCAAAGAAAAATTTCTGCTTTAGGCTATCGGTGAGAAAGTGGATGACTATAGGCCTGCATTGCTGTAAAATGAATTTGTTTAATTTGCTATTGACTTCATTATCATTTTATCTAATCTACAAAAATATGAATTTATTTCTCATTCCTGGATCCATTTTGGTTTAGATCTAATGTAAGCCCCCTTTGGAAGTAACTGTTTTTTCTCGATTTTTAATCTGTAATGTGACTACGTAACGTCTTTTACACGTATAATGTACTGAAATAATAATGATAATGACAATACAAATCTAATAATAATACATATTATTAATTTATTGTTTCAATAATTGTTTTAATTGTTAATAATAATTAATAATATTAGGCCTAATAATAATTTCCCCTACTTATCCGATGACCAAAAATCACTAGAGCACGAGAAAATGTGCACATTTGGTGATCTTGTATAAAACAGCTTCTTTGAACAACAAGTGAGACACCACTAGGTGACGTCCTTCCTTTGGATTCACTGAAGTCTGTCAGTAAAGATGAGTTTTCTTCTCCGTGTAGCCTAATAGGATGCATGCAAAGTTTAATAGCGGTGTATAGCTGCCAAAGCTAAATTACATCTCGGCAGATATAAAGGAAGCTGTAGCCTAATAAATTCTGTCTATAAATGTCAGATGAAAATATGAGCCAATTTGCAGACTTCATACATTAATTAATGAATTAATTAGTGCATTAATTTACGCTGGAACTTAATTGTCTTTAAAGGGGGACTTTTAATCCAGTCAGCTGAGTCAGCAGTTCACTAACTTTCTGGACTCCCTTTCAAATGCATTTTTTAATGTATCCTCGAAATTAATAATTTTTAAAAGCTCTATCGCTAATATATATTTCAGTTCAGTGAGGGCAGAAAAGTGCCGGATGGCTGCTCCTGGAGGCGCATTCTCCGCAGCGCTTAGGCGGTCACAAGACTTGGACATTAGTGAGCAAAAACATCGAGACGCTGACAGGTCAGCTAGAAGCTTACAGACCCGCAGATTCTTCTCTTCTCAGCATCCAGCGTCCAACAAGTTGGTCCATTTGGAAAACTACTTTCCTGCGCGCTGCCGCGCCACGTCGTGATTGTCGCTTATTTTTTTTCAATGGAAATTGCCCTGGGGCTCTTATTTTAGATGTGAAACAATCACTCTGCCTGGAAAGGGTGATGTTTATTTGGTGCTAAATAGTTTTGTAAAACTACAACCGGTGATGTTTTGGTGCGTAAAGGAGGGGCGCGTGCCAAAGTGAGCAACTGCCAGTGGAAGAAATTGCACCAAAGATGTCAACATTGCTTAACCACCCACACGAAATCGATTGTATTACCTTCAAGAAGGTGGCTCCTCGTATAAATAGGGACGCATTATTTCAAGAAAGACGGTGGTGAGCACAATCTCCTGGCTGTACTCTCCCCTATCCGGACCTCAGACAACGCCTGGAAGAATTTGCTGAAGACAATTGTGTCCACTGTCCAGGACATAAGCATCTTTAACCCCTAAACTAGTGAGTCTCAAGTTAGATATTTCTTTTACCTTTGCATTATACTAGAAGTAATGTGACTGCTGTGTAAAGTGCATTCTGATGATTAATTCCACTGTATGATGGATTTTTTTAGTAATTTGGGAATGCTGTTACATGTGTTGGGGTTCATGATGCAAAGTGTACAACTATCTTTTTTTGTTGTTAATAGATTTATAACAAAATTTCTCTGTTTCCAGACAGTGAAGTCATGCAGGTGGAGAGAAAATGGCACATTCTGTTGACTATCTTCTTTCTGCTCATCACCTCGGGCCAGTGTATGGACAGCAAGGATGTCAAGCAGAAAGAAAGAAGGACCCTGTTGGATCTAATCTTGCAGGTTATCAGAGACAGCCAGCAACGGGACAAAGCCGTGTCCAGGCGCTGCAGCAGTGGACTCTTCTCCTCAGCCCAAGACATGAAGTTCTCCTCCCGTGAAAAGCCTTTCTATGTTCCTAGGCTGGATAACAGTAGACTCATAGGTAAGCTGATAAGATTTATTTTTAGGTCCTGATGAAAGCATAATCCCTATTTTACCATGGGAGACAGCTGTCATTGGTCTGGTCTGTGCTGTGCACTTTATTGAGGAGCCTTATTTAAATTTGTCTGAATGGAACTTGGTGCATGCATGTTAATTCAAGTTATTTGGAAAAGAAAATAAGGTTTGACTGTTCATAATATGCTTCAAAGACAGGGTACAGTGTCCAGATCTTTCTTTTCTACTCAATTTAAAGTGGTTATATAATGCACATAATGAGGGTGTCCGTCATCTGTGTAGGAAAAAGGGCTATGTATGTTTATCACACTTTATGTTCTTATTTCTATACTTTTTTTTACCATGTTTTGGACACTTCACTCCCTCATTCAAACTTTGATTGATGAGAGACAAACGTGGATAGGTACTGGGAACTCATGTGGGAGGAGCATCATCGTGCCAAACTTGTGAATGATTCATTCAGTGTGGAATCTTAAACATGAATGATGACCACCTTACACGCACAAAAACACACTGTGACGTCCCAGAAAGCATCTCCAATCACGAGCAAGACACATCAGGCAGAGCAGAGAGACAAGACTGGCTGTCACTGAGTCACATTCGTGTTATTTACAGCGCTGTATCAAAGTCACTGTGCTCCTTTTGACTGCTATTATTGAACGAGACTATAAGAGGAGTCCAGGTTGCTGGTTTGCGGTCCTAAATATTACCCGTGATTACTCAAATTGATCCTCGTTTATTTCCCCAGACAGAAATGGTTGTCTAGCCGTATATCTGAGGTGTCTGTGCTTGGTTCAGATCTGCCTTTATTGGCTTAAATGAAGCATTCTGTTCAGACTGGAATTAAGCCATTTAAGTAAATCTTTGATACATACCTCTTCAATTATGTGAGATCACAGACAGTTGTATGAGGTTTTGCAGAGTGATCGCACTGTGTTTATCTGCAATATCAGATTACCGGTACCTCCTCCATCACTGTCAATTAGATCATGTTTTAGAGATGTTGCACAGGCATCGTATAAATCTCAAAGTCTTGGCCCCAGCTTATGCAATTGGAAAAGTACCTTACTCAGACCACTGACTGGATGGAATTTATCTTTTGAGGATATTAAATGCAGCATATTAGCAAATGGTGCATGTGACACTACCAAAAGATCCTTGGTCACGCAAGGATGGATGTTTTGAACACAATGAGGAGAGAGGGGGAACATCTGTAATCCCACTGATGTTACTGTCACCTGTTACTCAGAAGCAATGGAATGATGCAGACAGACAATATAAGGAAACACATTTATTTTACAACTGGGTTTACTTGCTACAGTTTTCGTATGTATGGCACAAGAAATAAGGTGTAGACTGGCAGCTGCAGACTATTGTATTGATGCTGTAAATACAGTACAAACCACATTAGTTTGCTTTTTGTAATCCTAGCCTGTTCTCATTGTCAGTGTCAAACACTGAGGCTTTGTCGCAGCCATCGGCATCCCATAGGAGACGCACCAGGCTTTCCATTAACTGCAATGTAAATCCATCCATGGCAGCAGTTAAGACAGAAAAAGTGCTGTAGTTTAAAGAGCGAAAGAGACACACAGGGTGGGAGGGAAGGTGAATGGGCCCAACAAACACAAGGTTTTCATCCGGGAGACCGCCGTTCGTGTTACATTTCATTTTCACTTTACAATCAGCTGTTCATTCCAGTACCATGTTCACAACGTCCAGTCACATTTTCACTATAAAAATGTCATTTTAAGCCCAACCATGTTTTTCCCTAAACTTAACTAAGTGGTCCTGTTACCTAAACCTAAGCAAATTATTTTGTTTAACTCTCAACATTAAGATTGTGTTTACTGTGACCGAAAAGTGAAGCTGAGGGGTCTGAGAGAGCGTCAGTATGTGGCGAGGCGGGATGAGAACATGTTGGTAATCCAGGCTGCCATTTTCACTGTTCACATCTGGGTTTTAGCTTGATGTCACCGTCGGTTCTTACATGTCCATAACTCTTTTTAGAATAGCAAAATACATAGCTGTGTTTATCCTTTTTGATTGGTCTGAATGGGGTGGTTTGTTGTGGACTTTAAATGTTTTGAAAATTATTGCCTAAATTGTTATCTTTCATCCTCTTCCTGCAGTTACAGCATTACATGTTCCTGGGTCTGGGGGCTCATGTAATGTTAGCCCTGTAACTACTTGCATGGACTTATTCTGATGAGCATTAAACTCCCATACAATAATCTCTTTAGCCTGTTAGTGTGGCCAGTGTGTTATCAGACACCGCCATGTGTTGCCTGCATGGACATTGAGTAGAAAGGGGGGGGCACTTGATGCCCTCACCCCCATCTAGACCTTATTAAATGCTCCTACTGACACTAGATCTCCATAGGGATATACGTCACATAAATACTACATTTGCTGTTGTGGTGAACATGATTCACAATGAATCATGTTAATTTAGAATTCTGCAGGAAGAAATTTGGTTTATATAATATGCAGTGACTGCTGTAAAATCATTTTGATGCCCCAAATCCTCCAGGATATTGATCATGAATAATAGTGGTGCAGCCACTATTACAAATATACATATACTGATGTATATTTTGATCTTAAAGTGGTGATATTCAGAAATCCCCTGCATCACAATAATATATGCAGGGGAAGGGGGCTTTGACAATGACAGTCATGTTCATAATGTGCTGTGCAACTTTTCATATGTTGTAAAATGAGTGTTGATTGACAAGCTAACAGTGATTTTCTTTTTCCAGAAATTGTTCCTAGAGATGTAAACATGAAAGGCAAATTCATTCAGCATTTCACAGGTAAGAAAATCACCAGCAAATACAACACAGAGTGTTAAGTTTCCTTTCCAGACATAGCAGAACTACTGTATCTGGCAAACATACTTACTTACTTGGCCCATTTGGCTGGAAATTCTTTTTTTTTTTTTTTTTTTTTTTTTTTTGCCCCTTTCGATAAAATCGTTCCTGTAAGCTAGCGTACAGTATGCTTAAGTCTTCATGAACACTGGCACTGGAGGGTTGCCTGGCTTAACTGTAGGGTAGTAGTGCAGAGAAACAGCACATGGTCTAAAGCCGACAGAATTAAGTTGAAGGCAGCGCAAGGTTAAGCTGATTATTTGTCTCAGGACCTGTGAGTAGACTTCATTATTGGTGTGAAAATCTCAAGTCTTCTGTTCACTAAGCCCAGTTGAACCCTGACTCCTTAACCATGTCAGTGATACCACACAGTTCACTTTCACTTTGTGATTTTGTCTTTTTTTTAATGTTGATTACTGACAAATTCACTGGGCTTCAGTATGGATTCAGATTTGTAACAAATAATAAGAAAACAAAACAAAAATAACCAATAAAATGAACAGTAATACATATACAGCAAATTCTAAATAAATAAGGTATTAGTTGTTCAAAAAGGAGTTGG
The DNA here is from genome assembly GCA_947000775.1 of Pterois miles. Classification (NCBI taxonomy): domain Eukaryota; kingdom Metazoa; phylum Chordata; class Actinopteri; order Perciformes; family Scorpaenidae; genus Pterois; species Pterois miles. The sequence continues at coordinate 9,561,935 of CAMQGK010000171.1, read as the reverse complement.
CAAAAGTAAACACATATAGGGTCCTACCCATTTTTATAATTTTAAATGCAGCATATTAGCAAAAGGTGTGTGTGACACTACCAAAAGATCCTTGGTCACGCAAAGGGTGGATGTTTTAAATACAATGTGGAGAGAGGGGGAACATCTGTAATCCCACTGATGTGTTCACCTTTTACCCAGAAGCAATGGAGTGATGCAGACAAGCATAATATAATAAAACACACTTATTTCTTATTTATCTGAGCAGAGAATGAAGTCACTCGCCCTGTGTGTGTGTTGTAATCTGAGTTTCTCCGTTGTTGACATAGCCGGGCCAGAAGCTTGTGCCCATTAGTGCATGTGAGCATGTCCTGCTGCCTAGCTCACGGCCGCCGTTTTGCACCGCGCTCATACGGCGGTTACCGATGATAAGGTTGCCCTGACCGACTGCGCTGTTGCTGTTAGCTTTGTCAGCAGTGTTGCTGTTGTGTTCACTGCTACCACCGTTAACTGAGCCTCTGGCTCAGCCGTCACCATGTTGAGAGCCATGCTGAGGCAATAGAAATGCTCCCAATCTGGCATTTCTAATAATGATAATATCTTAGATAATGGACAAATACACAAATAATCATCTTAAATATGAAATAAAACTGACAAAAAAACCCAAACAACATCAACGATGAGTGTCGCAGTCCTGAGAAGGACGAGGCCTCCTCATCCTTTTAACTCTCAAAAACATTTTTTTCTGCATTTTCTTAAATTGCTTTATGTTTGTACTTAGCTTAATGTCTTAATCTAAACCATTGCATAAATTCACCCCACATTTTTTATGTTGCCGGAGGGTAAATTATTCCTTGCTTTGTACATAATGTGTGCAGTCTTAAATTGTACCAGATCCATGAACTTCAAAGCATGACCCTAAAAACTGCATGTTTTCGTGTGTTCATTGTGTTTGCGATATCCTTTGTTTACTATCCTCACGGCTCTCTTTTGCAGTCTGCATAATTAGTGTAATGTGTTTTTGTATGCATTATCTCCGCACAGTAATTCAGAATCGGTAATACGGGTGAAAAACAGTGTGTGTAATGCTTTATGGTCCAGAATGTGTCTCGTGTTTCCCAGAACTGCAACACTCATTACCAACTTTGCTTGCACATATCCAGCAGACTTTGCAATCTAATATCACACTCAGAAATATATTTTCATGCACTCTTTCCATATTAACATTGTCTATCTGAACTTTTATGCAAGTGTTTCTTTCAATTTCAAAAAAGCATAAGCTTACTGTCCATTGTGATCATTTCCAAAAGCAGCTGTAAATTCTCTCCAGAACAAAAATATTAATGTCTTCCGCAAATAAAACAAATTTCAATATTTTTGATAGTGTACATGTCATTTATGTTCAAAAGTGTATGTATAAAATGAATGATTTCAGGCCAGATACTGACCCCAGAGGAGCGCCACATTAATAACCAAGCATGTGGATTTATGCTAACCTGTCTTTATAAATTGTTGTCTGTTAAATAGCTACTCAGCCAATACCATGCCTACCTTTACAATTTGTTGTGATATATTGTGATCAAACGTATCAACACCTTTTTTTATATCTATAAATACTCCCACTGCATACTTTTTTGTCTATACCTTTAGTCCTCAGTTAGAGCCAAAGATGTTGATCGCTTTGTTCTAAATCCATATTGACAGTCAGTCAGCAAATTGTGCTTCTCAATTAAATTGTCCAACCTTTGTCCAATGAGTTTTGCTGTATTTTAGAGAATTGGAAAAATAAAGAAACAGGCCTGTAATATTTGAAATGGTGTCCAACCCCAGTTTTATATAAAGGGATAATTTTTGAAATTTTCATTTTGCCTTAAGATATACTGGTTCGGGATAACAAGTTAAAATGACTTAGTGGTTTTGCAATGCCATCTATGATGTTTGACTAAACTATATCCATAATTTCCTTTTCTTCTACTACTTTAAGATAAATTGAGCTTAGATTTGCATGTCCATAATCATCAACAGCCCTATGAATGCCCCCAAAAATATATTAAAACCACGGACCACATCATCCACATTATTTATGGTCTTATTGTTATCAATAGAATATTGAGGGTAACTTGAGTTTCTGGATATATTTCTACAAAAATATTGTTTAACACTCTATAATGATGTTTTTGTTGTTACTAATGTTTTAAAGTACAGTAGATAAATAGGAAATAGTAATTGTGTATTTTTTTTACTTTTCCTGATGAAACCTTTTCTATTAAGCAGGACCAGTCAAGTTCTCGTCGGAGTGCAGAACACACTTTCATAGACTTTATCACAACACAAGGGATTGCTCAAGACCAGCATGTAAGTACGCCGTTTTCCTCTCCTGTTGCTCTTTTTATGTGTTCAATGTCTGTTGTTCCATCCTTTATTATCACAAGTATTATGTTTTAATGGCCCAGAACAGTTATTTTTACAAACAGCTTCTTGCTGAGAATGATTTGTTCCCACAATCCAAAATTGGATTATTTCAGTTGAGCTGCTGTTGTTGTTGTTGTTGTTGTTGTTGTTGTTGTTGTTGTTTTTTTTGTGCTCTTCGTACTGGTTTTAAGTGGGCGAGGCTTCTTTGAAAAGAAAGTTGATCTCACATACTTCCACACAGAAATTAGGATTTAGCAATACTTGAATCAAAATCTGATAACAGTTGATGTTTGCTACAGCCAATCAAATCAAACAGTCCTGATGAAGGAGGTTAGCATATTGTTGTTTTTTTTTTTTTTTTTCAAAACTTAACTTTGGTTGTTGCATATTTAGTCATGAAAATTTTAGTGTTTTAATAGGCTTTAAAGCCTCAGTCTCTAAGATGTTCATTTAAGAAACTGTTAAGTCAGTATCTGTCACCAATGAGGTAACACAGTGGTGATTGAGCCTATGGACCACTGATGAAAGTATTGCAATATTTATACAATGTGTGAATGAGCTATAGATTGGCTATAGATAGTGACCAACAGACATTTATTTAAATGAAAATCTTCAAGATCGCCTCTGTAAGGTAGCCTTCAATTTTTGAAAAGCATTTTTATTTGCAGATTAATGTTATGTACTAAAATATGTAGGGTTTCTGCTGAATGTGAACATGCCAGGTTGCAGTGCTGTACAGGATGTTGTAACAGGTTGCATAATTCTGTGATTTGCAAACAGTTTGACCAAAATTGATTTTCCCTTTTTAAATTGTTTTTCTAATCCTTAATATGAATTTTTTCCAGTGTTTCATAATGTAAAAGCAAAGATGATCAGAAATAAACATAATTTCCATAGGAGAATATGTTTATTTCCCTTTTTTCAAACTTGTTTTAAAGCTCGTGACTGCGTGGAAAGTTTTTGAGCCCCAGTTTGGGAACCGCTGATGCTGAAGCACAGAGCTATAACCACAGTCTGCAAACTGATGGAGCAATCCGTCTTTCTGGAATATTTACGTGTAGAAATTAAATAGATGACGTCAAGCAGACATCGGAGAATGACTGCAGACAAGCTCCCTTGTCACAGATGGATGGATCTGTTTAGTTACACTTGTCTTTATTGTGGACATAGTGAATAAAACAAAGAAGTCAGTCTTTTTATGCTGCCTTATGTGTCTGTGATGCAGCATTAAGCATTGAGTCAGATTTAAAGCAATGAATAATTTTCCTGTTGTGGTAGTTTAAACCAGACACAATCAGGATTCATGTCTCTATTGGAATGGGATGACGCAGAGTATTGTTGAATGTGTGCTTCATTTTTCATGCTAATGTTACTGATGATCATATTAGAAAACATGAGGGATTGTGTACTTAGCATGCAGAGCTGCTCTGTTAAAGGAACATTGCAACACGAAACGCATATTGCAACAGCTCTAATTCTGCCTCGTATGTCTTTTTCTCTCACTTTGACGACACTATTATGTATTGAGTGAGGCTGTTGAAGTTAACACATGAACACAAATTCCACGTCAGTTTTAAAGCTAGAGCAGATATGCTGGCATCATATGAAACTGGAGAATCTGGATCCAGAAAACTAAGGAATCCATTGGGACCAACCATGTCATACTAGCTTGTTGCAAAGGAGGTTAAAGGCTCCAAACGGTAAATTTTGGCAAGAAAAACTTGGTCATTTTCAAAGGGGTCCCTTGACCTCTGACCTCAAGATATGTGAATAAAAATGGGTTCTCTGGGGACCCACCAGTCTCCCCTTTACAGATATGCCTTCTTGATGATAATCACAAGCAGTTTGGGGCAAGTCATAGTCAAGTCAGCACACTGACAGCTGTTGTTGCCTGTTGGGCTGCAGTTTGCCATGTTTTGAGCTGAGCATATATTTTATGCTAAATGCAGAACCTGTGAGGGTTTCTGGACAAACTTGTCACTGTTTTGTGTTGTTAAATGATTTTCAGTAATAAATATATACATACATTTACATAAAGCAGCATATTTGTCCATTCCCATGTTGATAAGTATTAAATACTTAACACATTTTCCTTTAAGGTACATTTTGAACAGAATGTGTAATTAATTAATTGTGATTAACTATGGACAATCATGTGATTTATTGCTATTAAATATATTAATCGGTTGACAGCCCTAATGAGTACTATTTATTATTTAATTTTAAACAGCAATAGGTAAACATACTGTGTCTGTATCACAGTTTATAGCAGAATTTGAAACTTTAAAAGTTTGTTTTTCTATCATTTATTTCCAGTTTTCGAGAATCCTACTTTTTAGAAAAGCAAATTCTGTTTTGGGCCTTAAATACAAGGTGGTCTGATGTTAACATATTTGACACTGTCTCTTTTTTTCAGATTACAAAAGATGTGCACGATTGCTAACACGATTAGCAATGAGTCCACTCTGCATGCAGTCGTAGAATATTACATGTGAGTAAAAATGTTTTTCTCTTAGCTAGGCTTCATTTCACTCTGATTCCTTGCTAACATCCTTTGTGGAGGAGTAAAAATGGTTAATCAAGATATACATATATACTGGTACATTTATATTATTTTATCTAAGTGAAATGTAGAGGAAAGAGAAATTTTGATATTTTGTGCAACTGAAGAAAAATGATGCTCAAATAGTCAGAAACATGTCTAGTGCGTCTGCTGGGTACCTTGAAACACTTTCCTGTCATGTATTTAATCTTGATTTATTTTCTTTTTTATGTGTTAGTGCTGAAAGTGCACACAAATCACATATAGGAGGAGACATTAATTTCTCTGAAAATGATTCCAGTAACGTATATCACAACATTGTGGTGGTCCGCTGCTCTCTCAATGTATCTGCAAAGGTAACCATGGTAACTATTTAGGGCTGCAACTAATGATTATTTGAATAATCAATTAATCTGTTGATTATTTTTAGTTTGTAAAAGAGTCAAGAGCCTAAGGTGAAGCCTTAAAGTGTTTTGTTTAATCTGACCAACAAAACTTGAAGATATTAATTTTATAATAATATAAAACATATACATATACATATGTCGTCAAACATACATGTACAGATGTGAAAACTAATTTGGTGTCCTGAAACTACTGTACCAGGCTTTTGACCAAAAAAAAAGGCAAACGATTACGCATGTCTTACGGCATGTCCTTTACTCACAATGACATCTTTTGGTCAACTGACTTGAAAAGGTTTTGGTTTTTTTTTTCATCCTTGCTGCATCAGCAACAGTTCTGATTTTAATGAACATTACACGTCTGTAGGTGGATTTAAAACAATATATTTCATAGTAAGTCCACAGAGTTTGAGGGCAAAGAACAGTAGAGCTACAGTGGACAGAAAAAGTCTACGTACTCCTGTTAAAATGTCAGGTTTTGGGAATGTAAAAAAATGAGACCATGATAAATAATTTCAGAACGTTTTCAACCTTAAATGTGACCTATAACTTGCACAATTCAATTGAAAAACAGTCTGAAATCTAAAAATAGAAAAACAAAAAAAAAAGTGGTTGCATAAGTGTGCACACGCTCTTATAATTTGGGATGTGGTTATGTTCAGAATTAACCAATCACATTCAAACTCTGACTCTGATTAACCCCGAATAAAGCTCAGCTGTTCTTGTAGGATTTTCATGACATTTTACATAGTTGCATTAAAGAGCTTACAGAGCAACAAAGGGATCTCATTGTTGAAAGATATCAAGATATCAGGCAGGAAAGGGATTAGACAATTAGCATTAGATATACCAGGGAACACAGTGAAGACAGTCATCAACAAGTGGAGTAAATACCAAGAACTGGACACCCCTCAAAAATTGGCTGCCAAGACGTCTGCAGCAACATTAAAGGAGCTGCCGGCAAGTACTGGTTGTGTACTACATGTGACAACATTCTCCTGTGTTCTTCATATGTCTGGACTGTGGGGAAGGGTGGCAACATGGAAGACCTTCTTACCAAGAAAAACATCCCAGCTCGGTTAAATTTTGCAAAAAACATACATCAAGTCTCCTAAAAGCATTTGGGAAATGTGTTATGTTTTGATGAGACCAAGGTTGAACCATTTTGTCATAACTCCAAAAGGTATGTTTGATGCTAAAACATCACAGCTCATCACCAGAAGAACAGCGCACCCACGGTGAAGCGTGGTGGTGGCAGCATCATGTTTTGGGGCTGTTTTTCTTCAGCTGGAACTGGAGCTTTGGTCAAAGTGGAGGGAATTATGAACAGCTCTAAATACCAGTCAATTCTGGCACAAAACCTTCAGGTTTCTGCTGGAAAGCTGAAGATGAAGATGAAGATGAATTTCACCTTTCAGCACAACAACAACCCAAAGCGTACGTCCAAATCAACAAAGGAATGGCTTCACCAGACGAAGAGCCCAGACCTGAATCCTATTGAAAGTCTGTGAGGTGACCTGAAAAGGGCTGTGCACAAGAGATGCCCTCACAATCTGACAGATTTGGAAGAAGAGTGGGCAAATATGTCAAGTCAAGATGCGCCATGCTGATAGATGTCTACCCAAAAAGACTGAGTGCTGTAGTCAAAAGATGCTTCAACAAAGTTTTAGTTTAAGGGTGTGCATGTTTATGCAACCAGGTTAATGTAAGTTTTTAATTTTTTTTCCAAAAGTTTTAGTTTGGTTTTCAATTGAATTGTACAAGTTATAGGTCACATTAAAGGTGGAAAAAGTTCTGAAATGATTTATTATACAAAAACTTGGCATTTTAATAGGGGTGTGTAGAGTTTTTCTATCCACTGTAGATAGAGGTGGTCACAGTTCATAAAATTCATGGTTTGGTTCATATCACGGTTTGGGGTCACAGTTTTCGGTTTGGTTCAGTACAGTGGTAAACGGTATTTATGGTACAACAAGGAGGCCAATTTCAATTTGAACAGCTTTTCATTTATTTGCCAAAATAAGTCAAGTGTTTGCCTAAACTGCCTAGGGGGCGGCAGTAGCTCAGTCCGTAGGGACTTGGTTTAGGAATCGGAGGGTCACTGGTTCAAGTCCCAACATGGACCAAGACCAACTGGTTGCTGGAGAGGTGCCAGTTTACCTCTTGGGCACTGCCGTCATATCTTTGGCAGTACAACACATGCGCAGTAAAATCTGGTCCGCCCTCGCCGAAATTGAGCCAATAACAACGCATGGCTGCAGCTTCAGTTACATTGCACGTGTTATACCTCGTAGTCCTGTCCTGCCCGTGTCCCAGCCTCTTTCCATAGGCCTTGATTTGTAGTGTGACAATAAACGGGATGAAGAAAATACACAATTGGCCACATAAACCTACATGAACTGAACGGTTTGGATTTTTACCCGAACTGTTCCCCTCTCTAACTGTAGATGAACAGGAGCAGATCAGGGCAGATTTCATATGAATCAACTGTAATTGCTAAAAACACATCTACGTGTCTCTCACGTTAAACACACTGAACCTAAACATAGCCACTCCCAAGACAGAGGTAGGACGCAGACTATCGTCAGTGCAGTAATCTTGGACATAGTCATAGTCATCCCTTTGTTAAGTTGATCTTCGATGACGTCTAGTCCTAAACCCAACCTGGGTAAAAGCATGTGCTCTCAGTGCATGCAATTAGGTCTGGCTGGTGAGTGATTGCTGCGGGAGAGTTCATCTACACAAGTGGCCATTCGGGTTAATTTGAGTTATTCGTGGTATAGGATTTATAGGAAAAATTATAGAGGCTGACGCATTCTCAGGTATTCAGTTTTTCAAATGAATGAGATAATAAGATCCTGTCTGTACTCTTCACAATTGAGGGGCTATTGAAAGCGTACTAAGTGATTCATTATTTAGTCATCCTGATTATTTCTGATTGAGCTTAGACATAACATTGAGGAATGGCAGGCCACTAATGACTCTCATTAGACGCTGACAACGGGACTTCCTCAGAAAGGCCAAGATGTTAAGATGTGTCTTAATCATTACTGGACAGAGGAATTTATTTTGAAAATGCAGCTTCAAATATGCAGAAACTCAGGATGTTTTACTCTAACCACTTTTTTTTTTTTCTTATTTCATTTCAGGTCCCAAAATATTGGAAGAGGGATCAATGTGTTGCCAAGGAAGTGCCTTCAAATCCACAGCAGTCATATGAACATTGTTGTGTTTATAGCATTTCTATTTTTGTTGTTCTTGTCATTTTTGAAAATGCTGATGGACATTGTTGGTTTTTGAATGGATGTGCTTTTTATTTTAATGTACCTGTAAGAAATATTAATTTAATATTAAATACACCTATTTATTGAAGGGGTATGTATATAATGTCACAGTCATTCAGATTATTTTGGTTATAAGTCATATCTGAAGGAGAGGAAGCTTTTCTTTTTTTCTCCTGTATAAATGAATTCTTTTTCCACAATTATGTTGATATTATATTCTGAAACTGGTCTGAAAGATTGGTCACGCTCCTTCGTTGTCTTCATTACATTTTATTTGGCACTTGAGTGATTGCTGACAGTGAGAACATATGGAATGACAACAATGGTGATTATGCACTGCAGTACTGAACAATAAAGAATATTGAAGCACAGCATGTTTTGCTATTATTGGAGATGAGGGGAATGCGGGAAAATATGAAGGATTCAGAGTGTGGACTTTTAATGACAACCTTATTTTATCCCAGATATCTGCTCTATCGTTTCAACTTGTAAAAAGTACTCAACAAAACTGGACTTCATTAGAAACTTGCTGCAGTGGGAATACCATTTTCTTCTTTTCTTCCTCGATCATTTCACTTTTTTTCTGCACCTTACTACTAATGCAGCCGTCTGTTTCCCTGCATCTCTAAGCAGGTGTTTCCATTGCCGCTGTTTGCTCCAAAGGTCCTGGCAGTCGGTCACAGCTGCCACGTATCTTGGACTCTGAAACTTTGTTGAGCAATTTGTACTTAATAGAACCAAATACACTGTACAGTACTTTGGATAAGATCAGCAAAAGCTTAGCAAACTCCTTAAGTAATCACATGTGCAAGGCATTTTAAATGTATGTAGTGCAGCTGTATTTCAGTGTAAGTGGATAATCATCTTTTTACTTCCTTTTGAGAGTGTCTTTGCCTTTTTCGAAGGCTTTGCAAATTGCTCTGGCAAGACTTTCTTGTCCATTTGACAAATGCAGTACAGGAAGCATAACTATTCCATGCAAACCACTTCCAGACTGTCATAATCCAATGAATGAAGTGTGCCTGGTATAACAGATCTCAAGCCTCAGACCACAAAAATGGAGCCAAAATGTGACGTTCTGCGAACATGATGTTGCCATACCAGACAAGAAAAAGTGTCAGTAAACAACATGAGAATACTGAGAGATTAAAACAAACAAAGCTCTCATGTCCTTACTAGATAAAGACATCAGAGCTGCCATTTAATGCAACTCTTCTTGATCATTGTGCATCTCTGCAGGGACGTTACTCTTACAGTAACAGAGTGCTATAAAGTCCTGACAAAGTAAACGGGATCCAACAATCTTCTTCTTGTCATGTTGTATCGTCTTGTGCTGAGATATGTGCCTGGGGAATGGTGAGAGCGATTGTTTTTATGGTAGTGAAATAAATATCGAGCCATGCTCACACACAGGGATGCTGATGGACTCTGAAGGAAACATTTGCTAAGCCAAAGAGTACCACAGCTCAGTTCTCACGCCAGTGTGTCTGCGCAGACCAAACACAGACCGTATATTATACTAGATCATGCATTGTTCAGCAAAGTTTGACAGATCATTAAAAACGCATCTGGGGTTTTAAAATGTTGAAATGTATTCCTCAGATCTGCAAATCGCAATCCATGCTTCCAGTTTAACATGAGATGGCTTTGTTCTGAAGGGCTGTAAAATGAATGATCGCCTTAGTCCGTCGTAGAAATGTATGCTCCATCAGATTCCTGCAGAAACAAGTACTTTCCTCTCTGGCATACTGTATCATGATTACCCCGGGCAATTAATGGCAGTGGGTGATGTTTTCAGCTTGAGCTATAAAAGGATTAGGAAGCTAAAAATACAGCTTGCACCTCACAGGGATGCACTGGGGATCCCTCTCCCATCCAGGTGGGCAGGGCAGGGACACCAGATCCTAATCTGGGGAGGATATCACTTATCTGGAGACAAACAGCATAGATTAGGAGAGGAGACAGAAGATGCACCGGGGACGGCATGTGGGAGGGTTCTAACACAATTACACACAAGCACCAAATCCCTCCTCCAATACCTCTGAGAAAAGCTGGCACAGTAAATAGTAAATAGAGACCGAAGCCGGGCCATTTGTTTCCTGTCAGACTGCACCCGGATGTACCAAAGCTCAGCAGCAGAGAGAAGACACTCTTCAATGTTTTAACTACGAGCTAGTCACCTCCAGCTGAGGTGGTCTTTGAAACGGTTAGGAGTTACAGGTTTTTCATCCCGTATTCTGTATGAGGAAGCTGTGATTTGGGCTGATAGTAACACCAGTCTTCCAGCAGACCTTTTTAAGCAAATCCCAGTTCTGGGTTGACAGCACATCAAGTAAATGGATTGTCCCAATTCCTTGTTTTAATTGAGTTTGAAATCATACACACATTTGTAATTTGATTAGCTCTTACTAAAATATTTCAGGCCAACCAATCCGGGTAAGGTTGTGACTAGCATATAACCTAAAACCTTAACATTGCTCCTTATGACGTATATCAAACTTCCCCCATCCACAGAAGAAATCTGTGGTAAAGTAAACACTTTAATCCAATTTCTTGAACCCCAGAGCTTGATTCAAGCAAGCCACCTTATTTATAGTGATTGCAGTGTGATGACTGTAAAATTGTTGAAGAGAGCTCATCGATTCGCTCCATGTCTCATGATTAATTCATGGCTCTCCTATGGCTTTTGTCGACTGCATGAATCCCTACATGAGTCACCAATAATATACATTCAAATAATACTGCCTCCATTAGGAATTTGACAGTTGAAAGATGAATGAATTATAGTCACACAGAGCCCTTCTGCAGCATTTCCTTTGCACCAAAATAGAAATGTCATGGATATGATTGATTTTGACAGATTCAACAGAGAAAACATCTTTTATTGTTTTATTGTGTGTTGTTGCCAAGATGTTTTGGTTATGTGCTGGTCCCCCACATTGCACTTACATGATACTTAGCGGACTCTGGTCCACATTGAGCAAGACAATTTGATGGGAAGTTGAGTCGCTGCAGCTCTGTTTGTGTGCCAGCTGCAGTGTCTTTGATCGCTTGCGCTGGAAGTGTTGGCACAGGTCTCCTTGCCACCCACTCTGCACACCCCACACTGTGTGTGTGTGTGTGTGTGTGTGTGTGTGTGTGTGTGTGCGTGCATGCTGTGACTCCCGCCATTAACTGCAAGATATGTTCCAGCTGAGTTTGTATTTCCACCCTGGCAATTGACAAAGTTAAGAGTTGATCCGAGTTTGTTTGCTTTATTTGGAAGCAATGTGTAAGAATTACATAAATGTTCATTTATCAAACGAGTTCTTTAAATGGACAAAGGGGTGTTTTTTTATGAAAGTGAATTGTAGGCCTACATATTTACCACAGCATAGCAATGTCATTTATATTGGTCTATTGTAGGCCTATTCATTATTCAATTATTCAATTCATATTGACAGATAATTATGTTTCATTTACAGTTTACAGTTCAACATGTGTAGAAAAAAACTGATTTGCTAAAGAGAGATCACAGACGTTTCAATTACAGTATTGTTATAGCCAGTGGTGGACTCAGGTTGTCAGAGGGACGGGGGTGAAAAAAAGGGCACCAGCTGAAAGCAGTGGGGCACCAGCGCACAGACAGTTTTCTGGCATGTAGGGCAGCTTTATGGCACTGCATCTTGTTTCCTCCACAGGAAGAGCTCCTTAGAGGGCACCTCATCATATCTGATCTATCATAGGGGCACCCTAGATGACACTTTGTTTTGTCCATTTAAGGGCACCTAGTAGTACACTGCATCTCATTTTCTCCACTGGAAGGGCACCCTGAGGGGCACTCTATCATGCTTTGTCTAACGTAGGGTCAACCTACAGTGTTTCCTTGTGTCCTGAGTGCTTCCGTCTATCTGTCTGTCTGGGAAAACAGCATTTTGACCTAAAACATACATACTGGCATAGCAAAATTTGAATGTTTGAATTTGACTATAAAAGGACTATCACAAGGGAGCTACAGAATGATGTCAAAACCTCAAACCCACAAATGATGGACTCACCCTCTAAATTACACAACAGGACTTTTTTCTCAGCAATATTTTCTCAGTTTGGTTGGAGAATAAAAGCAGCTTCATGAGATGCAAACAGAGAAAGGAACTAATACAACCACCACTGTGTGGAGCCAGTTGAGGTATTGAATAGTTTCTTTAACCAAATTGAAGAGTAGGGTCTAGACCTGCTCTGTGGTGAATGAAAAGTGTCATGACACAACTTCTGTTATGATTTGGTGCTGTCTAAATAAGTCTTGACTTGATTATTTTCTGTTACATATGCATATGTCGGCCAAATTCATCAAGGCAGTTATAAGCAATTTTATATTCACTCTTTCTGACACACACGCACACACACACACACACACACACACACACACACACACACACACACACACACAAGTCATTTATTTAATCGCCTCTCTCTGCAACACATCAGAATTTTAATTGAAGCGGTCAAAACAAATACAGTACAATAGATTATCTCATTTAAAGTGTGCACTGAATAAAAGGCATTATACATTACATAACAAACAAAAATCAGTTAAGACATGACATTTCAACAATTTTCTTGATTAAAATATCACACGCCTTTCATTTCTAATAAGCAAGGAAATCATATTAGTGTAAATATGCATAATTTGTTATATCTTAATGTAAAAAAGTACAGCTAAAGGGTAAAAGGCCACTGTGGTCAATACTGCATCTTGAAGCAATTTACATTTCACTACCAATAAAGTATTTTCCCTCCAGACTTGCACATTTTAAGAAAAAGTTACCTTATTGCTAAACCTTTTAATAAAATAATCACATTATCTTGTATATGAAACATAATATATGAAGAAAACGTCATCAAATGTATGTAAAAGTATCTGCATTGGTGATGCTAAATGTTAATTGTCAGTTAATGATCCATAATTAAAATAATAATCAAAGCGTGTGATCAGTCAGAGAATAGGCTCTGTGTCATTCCAACTGACAAATGCGTCGCTCCACCTGAGAAATAAACAGAGTTTAAGGCATTTAGAGCTTAGCGAGGTACACTCTGCATGATGCTTTACTACTTCAAGCTCCATTTAGCCTTTATGGTTGTTTACGGGATGTACAGACATTACTGTGCATGTGGGTGTTCGTCTGTGAGTCTGAAATGTTAATAGACCCTTACCTTGTTCGGATACAATGCTCCAGTGGAGGAATGAGATCAGTGTCTACGTCTTGACACCTCAGGGACGATTTGCCAACAGCTAAAATTACAGTTAAGACGACAATTAGCGCAACAGCAAAATGACTACACACTACTCAAGTATCAAAAAGAGAAGGACCCAGATCAGTTAGACTGCCAGGAAAAAAAGATCACATCATAATCACAAAAAATAAACCCTAATGCACATTTTGTGAGCTGGGAGGAGATGAGAAGAAACCAAAAATGAAAAGACGTGTGCACAGCAGGACAGGTGATGTTACATACAGACAGTGAGGCGGATCTCCTCCTGTTGATTGGCCAGTCCATCATAATAGTAGAGGTCAAACTCCATGCCTTTGTCCTGATTGGTCAACAGCTCCCTCTGCAGGCCAAACAGCACGCTGAAGTGGCTTTCACTGCAGACCACCCAAATGGGGTAACAGGGAGTCTTCAGGTAAGCCCCTACCTTAGATAGAGGAAAGTATCATCATCATCATCAATTTAATAAACTTTAATATATCTAAGAGTGTTTAAAAAACACCTTGCACACAATCTTGAGTTGCTTCCTGCTGTGTTTGTTTATGCATGCCTCCTGGTATACTTCAAAGTTGACACAGTTTTCTAGGCTGTAAAAGTGACAGGATTTTGATTGGAATAGTACATTTTGTACATTTACGGTTTATGTTAATAATGTGAACAAAAACTTTGAAATGTAGAAGACATTTTGCATTTCTTTTTTGTGTATCATTAAAAGGTACAATGATTTTCCTAAAACGACTCATACAAATATAATAGAAGTGTGTGGCGGTGTCTGTTGGCAGAGACGCTGCCCTCTGCCTGTATTTTCCTCTTTTCTTACTGCGTTGAGACGTTTCTGGTATCAACCTCTATAAAAACATAACGACCAGGTCATAAGTAAGCATCACATAAGCGCATGGGAGTAGTTTGCACTCAGGGCTGTCTACCAGAAAAATTCAGACAATACACAGGCAATGTAGCAATGTCCCCGCAGTTGTGGTCTTGACAATCAAAATACTTGGGATAAACATCATCAGGCAGTATATGTGTTCTTAAGTATCATATAAAGCCCCTGGTATTAAGGACATTCTTTGCTGTAATTATGGGCAGCACAGATGGCCCGTAATTATAGCGAAGAATGCCCTGAGGTCCTGTGTTTTCACTTGAATCTGACTAGTGCAAAACTTTTATTAGACATAAAGCATAATTTATTATTTGTTAATTGTCATCTGTTTGGTATTTTGAAAGGCCTCAGAGCCCTGTGTGCCTTGTGTGAGGAGACTCGTGTGTCTGGAGGTTAAGATCAGATGGAGACCATGTACATTTTCCTGACTCCCTACAGTCTGGACTGAGGGTTACACACAACACTGTTTTGCTTCCTCCAAGGTACAGTGGTTATACGTGATTCTGTGAGATGAGGGATGTAGTGTATAAAGCTGAGGGACTGTCCTCTTACATGGGTTTTTGGTATGACTGTGTCTATGCAAAGTACTTCTCTGAATACAGATGTGTGTTAAACTGATACTGTATATTCAGGTAAGGACAAATGAGGCTCATTGAGTTTGCGCTATTATTCATCCATGTGAAGACTGACGTTTATTGAAGTTTTCTACATCACAGGGTGACCAGGTCCAGGTCCACTCACCTTACAGATGTTATAGTGTTCAAACAAAGACAGCAGGCCAATGTCACACTGGCCTTTGACTCCCTTCAGCAGAGTCATGTTGCCACTGCCCGAGTCCAACTCCATGTCGTTGTCAAAGACATTAGAAACTGCTCTGCCGCAGAGCAACAGGTTGACCAGCTCCTGGTGAACACAAATACAAAAGGCTCTCTTAGTAACCAGAATATATTTAGTGTAAGGCTGTCAAAGTTGAAGCGATAATAAATGTTTTTAATTTGTTTTAACTGCACTAATTTCTTTAACACATTAATGCAACTTAAGATTTCTTTTTGTGATTAACCTCTTCTGGCAGACTGCCATCAGGCCTGGTTGCTACTTGATCTTTTGGAGTTTGTAGCAAGGTCAGTTTTAAATTTAGAAAGTACTGTCAAACTAGCTTGTCGCAAAGGAGGTCAACTAAACCAAACTTATGCTAAATTTTGGCAAGGAAAAACTGGCATGGCCATTTTCAAAGGGGTCCCTTGACCTCTGACCTCTACATATATGAATGGTTCAATGGGTGCCCACGAGTCTCCCCTTTACAGACATACCCACTTTATGATAATCACATGTAGTTTGGGGCAAGTCATAGTCAAGTCAGCACACTGACACACTGACAGCTGTTGTTGGGATTCAGTTTACCGTGTTGAGCATGTATTTTATGCTAAATGCAGTACCTGAGAGGGTTTCTGGACAATATGTGTCATTGCTTTATGTTAATTGATTTCCAATAATAAATATACACATATATTTACATAAAGCAGCATATTTGTCCACTCCCATGGTGGTAAGAGTATTAAATATTTGACAAATCTCCATTTAATGTACATTTTGAACAGATATAAAAAATTATAATTATAATTTTATAATTTTCAATGAATCATGATTAACAATGGACAATAATACAATTAATAACTATTGAATATTTTAACTGATTTACAGCCCTAATTTACAGCTCTAACAGTAACAGTCTTCCAGTCTTACGGTCTTGTTTTGTGCCTTTGTTCAATAGGTCCTGAATACACTTAGAGAAACTTATGTCCCTGAATCAGTATCATCTAGACAAATTCTTGTACCTTCCTTATTCATTTTTTTCCCTTATTCATTGATATTCATAATTCTGAATCATAAACAAACTAAAAAGTGCTCTGAAACAGTTTTCTAGTTTCATGCCAAACCTGAGTGCAGTAGCCATGAGCTCCAATGAGTGTGGTGGTGGGCACGTCCATGTCTTCTCTTACTCTACAGAAAACATGACAAGAGAGAACAATGAGGGTGATGTTTCATCATCTAATAGTGATTTTTATGCCGCACATCTTGTTCAGTCATAGAGCTAAAGAAGTATAACATACTTTTCAATGGACCGAGAGAGAACAGCAGATATGGTGAGCAGTATGCATCCCGACGCCCCCGTCTCAAACTGTGGAAAAGGGGATTAAAGCACAAAGGTTGGCAATCTTTTGTACATTTGGCAGGCAAAATGAAACTGAGGAAGAATATTTTTTCTCGCCTGATCAATATGCCGCTCCAGAAGCAACTGCAGGTCCTTGATGTTATCCACAGCGAAACATGTTATCTGCAACAAAAGATGGTGATAAAACTTCCACAGCAGTCTTTCTGTAAAAAGTTAATTTTGTGAATTGATAGTATTGACACGGCTACACTTTATTACACTATTATTCAATTAATTCTAAATAAAAACAAAAGGGCAAATGTGTTTTTGCAAATCCAAATACGGCTACAAATCTCCCACAGTAACATTTTAGACCTAGCAATAGTCCACAAATCCAACCCAATAAAATCATCAAAAAACTGTTTAAATATGAAACTCCTTGTCTATATGCTGCTAAATCCAACTAAATCCAGTTTTGGTAACTTGAGTGTAATTTTACACGTCAGCAGGTGTGTCCTCACTGTAGTGGCATCTCTTTACCTTTTCAAGCACTCCTTCGGATCTGTAGTGTCCAGTTGGGGTGAAATGATTTCTCCCTGAATTTCTGTTTCAAAAAAACAAAAAAACAGACATAAAACAAAAGCCATGTTTAAATCAATGCTGCATCTGAAACAGCATATTTATCAGGCATTTTGGGAAGACTTTATAATAACCATCATAAAAATGGTAAATCGATGGTTAATTAGAGTTACTTAATAGTTATTTTACAGAACAATGAAATGATAATAATATTTACTAATTATTAGTAATGCTATAACTTGTTAAATTGTCTGTAAAACATCTATAAACATTACAAAGACAGATATTTGTAACACTTCGTTAATGGTTAATAATTGATTCGGATGGTTATTATAAAGTTGCAAATGATTATTAGAATACCTGTTAAATGGTTAATAAATACATTTTAAAGCATCTATAAACATGATTTAGATAGTTAATACTTTGTCAGTGGTTAGAATTGGTTTCTGGTCCATCTTTGTAATGTTTATAGATGTTTTACAAACAATTTCTTAAAGGTTTACAAATCCTTAACAGATACTTAATTTAGAATATAAAATGTTATATGTGTCAATTATATGACAAAAATCGCCTCATATGTTGACTATGATAAATGACAGAAACCGGGCTAACAGACCTGTCTGGGGTGATTTTTGGATGTTATATTATATTACACTGTCTGAAAACCCTGAAATTTGATTGTTACTCTATCCTGCTCTGTCCTATCTCTGTTGTATTTTTTTTTTTTTATTTCAAGATTTTTTTTTATCCTGCAGCCATTTAATTTTACTTTTGCCTATGGAATGTCTCATTTGATATGTCAACTTATCATTTACCAACCCATTCAAAATCAATAAAAAAAAAGTTGTGTGCCACAACAAACTGATAATAAATACTAAACTAAGGTAATAATAATGTAATTGCTGTCTACTCTTATCAGCTATGATACAATACATATTTGTAAACTAATTATTTCATATTACACAAACTAATAATAAAAATAACTTACAGTATAGCATTACTAATAATTTGTAAAAATGTATTATAATTTCATTGTTTTTTTAACAGTAAAGTAAATATTAACTAAATTAATTAACTATCAATTTTCCATTTACAAATGATGGTTATTATAAAGTGTTGCAAGCATTTCTGAGACCAATGGGTCTGATTGAGGTGATGTGAGCCCACCCAAACCCTTGACACCTAAGCTTGGTATTCACATGTATTCAACCTAGTTAAATACCAGTAATGAGGTTCTGTGTATTGGTCTGGATGTAGAGGATTAAGTGGATAAAAGCATGATCTTACATTGCAATTGTGGCTTGCTTCTCCTCGCCAGCCCTCCACAGTATTTCAGCTGCCGCTAAAACAAGACACTTTCTTCTGGCGGGGTTGGAAGGTCTTAACCTCCTGAGAACAAAGTGGCATTTGAGTGGAAAGCCGGTCGTGTGGTGTAATCATACAGTTAAAACCAAATGCGGAGGTCAATACTTAACAGTGGCTACAAAGCATGCCTTGATGTGAATTAATGGCTGTAAAAAGCATCCAAGTGGTTACAACAGAGCACTCAGTGATTAACATTATGGCTCACAGCTCTGAATGGAAGCAGAACGTACTGAAGGCCTGAGTTACTGTGTTCAGTGTTTTCAAACAGCAGTTTCTTCAGAACGAAGGCTTGGACAGATGCCAGAACTCCACAGGAGCCACCCTAGAAAATGAATAACAGATTAGAATAGATAATAGAGATCATAGATAATAGATAACACAATTCAATAAATCACATGAAAATCAGTTTTCTGAATTATTGAATTTTAGCAGGATGGCACACCTTTTTCTGCACGATTCCATATCTCAAGTCATGTGTTTCTGAGAAAGAGAGAACCCTGATTCTGCCACTCAACACTGAAACAATTTAGGACAGAACCAAGAAGAACAGCTTTCAGTTCCTGGAGAAAAAAAAGCAGAAAACACGCTGCAGAAACTGTCCCCAGCATTAGGCAAATAAAGAAACAGTGGCGTGAATCACCAACCGTGGCAGTGTGTTGGTCCATCGGGCGGCCTGCAACACTGTGCTCGGTAACGGTCCTCTGAAAGGACACTTTGGAGAGTTCTCGCAGATCGTCGTCGTCATCATCAATGTCATCTGGAAATTGATTAACCCCACCAGCTTTGATTAATACAAGGCAATAAACAATGCATGTTGCTTCTCCTATATACACAGTACTCACCTAAAACCATCTCGGACATATCCAGATCAGCCACATTTGACCTGGTCAGAGACTTTACTCTACGAAACAGACACAAAGTACATAAACTTCTCAACAAAACTTGGTAGGAAAATTAGTTCAACAGTATAAAACTATGAAGTTGTTACAGACAGTATTATTAGCAGCTTAAAACTATTTACTTTGTAGTGTTCAGTATGTCTTTTTCAAAGCTGTTTTCCCTCTGCTCTCTCTCTGGTGCATGCCACCTCTCCCGTTGCCCTTGTATGCAGTCAGCTGAGCTGATTTCAGTTCGACCGCTTTCAGAGCTTTTTTGATGTGCGCAAGTCTCTAACAGTCCATCCCACGGCCTGTTTTCTTCTTCCCTTTTGAGCAGCGGCGGGGACACTTCTATCTTTCGATTCTGCCTTTTTTTGTTTGTTTCCTATAGGGAAAAACATCAGTAATGAATGAATGTGAGTAATATGGAGAATATGGGATCAATGGGAGCTGCATCAGTAGTCCAGTACCTGGGGTGTGCTTGCTATTGGTCGAGCCATCATGCCACGTCTGATTCGATTAGTTCTGCTCCTTTGGGTGCTCTCTGTGAAGGAAGTCTTTTTTTCTGGTTCTCCTCTGATGACACTCTCATTTTGCTGCAGGGAAGCCGTCAGCGGCTGGCCTTTTTTTTTCTTCTGAGTCATAAGCCCAGAAACCTGTTTGATTTTGACTGAAGAGTCCATTTGTCTCAGGCTGAGAAGGACAGATTTCTCCTATTTCAGACCTGTAAGAGAGACAAATCCCATATATATTCAATTCAAAGGTCATTATGTCCTGACAGTTGTACATGAGACAGGCAATGTGATAAAAAATGATGTGCCTCTGTGTCCTCCTGTGCTCCTCATGGCATCTGCAAGATTTCACCGACCAGAGGAAAACAACCAATCAGAGCTGAGCTGGAACCTTTCTGTCTCTGAACAGCTGTCAATCACTAGCAAACTCTGATCAGTCAAACTAGGCAGTGCTGATCAAATATCAATCAATATTCTGTAATGGCTTTTTCACACCTCAAATGTTTTCAGAAACATCTTGTTGTATACTAAGCTGTGAAATGAGAAAGTTTGAGCCAGGTTGAGATCAGCTGAGGAAATACCAAGCACCGCCCACCAGCCAGAGCAAACTTTCTCATTTTACAGCTAAACAGTAACTACAAGATGTTCCTGGAAACATTTGAGGAGAGAAATAGGTATTACAGTGACAGAATATTGATTCATATCAATCAGTTTGCGAGTGATTGACAGCTGCCTCTGTTGAATGAACAGCCAATAGGAATGCTCTCTCTTTCTGAAATGACCTGTGATTGGCTAAAGCCTCCCATCACAGACAAAACACAGCCATGAGGAGAGGCAGAAGTCTAGTTTTCTCCCAGAAAACTTCTATTATAATATGCGGAAAGGTCATTTGGAAATTTTGCCCAATTATGTCAAAAATATTCTCCCTACTGCATGTTTTAAAAGTCAGAACAGCACAAAATAATGAGTGAAAAATGACACTTGTAAAATACCTTAATTTGGCTTGTTTGCTTAACACAAAAGCGGTTGTGCCGTCCACTGTCTTTGTGTCGCTCATCACTGTTGGTGTTACTGCAGCAGACTGCAGGGGATCCCGCTCACTGCTGCTGATCTTGTTATTCTTCAGGCCCTCAATGTGATGCTTTACAATAATCTCCAGTAATGTTTTCAGAGGGGAGTTGTGAGCCTGCAATGACAGAGAAGTCAGGAACAAACTTTGTTTTATGTTATCCACACACCTCCAGCTGCAAGACTTACTTTGTTCTGTCTGTACAGAGCCTCTACGTTGAGGATCTGCCTCAGGTGTGATCTGTTGTTGATACTGGCTTCTGTGCGTGGATGCTCCTCATCCATACAGGCGATCGTCCTCTTCAGTCCCTGCGCATCAACAATGTCTTTACATCACTGTTGTGTTCAGTGTGGTCATGATTTCAGTGGATGTTATGAAAACCGGCAATGGTAGAAGCTATGTCAAGCATCTATCTCAAACAGAGTCACAACTGCTGTCGGTCGTGACAGCAGAAACTGGGTTAATCTGACATTTACGGCACAGAATCTGACGAGTCACAGATTTCAGTGCAACACCTGAATAAACTATCATCGCTGGGCAGGGGCTAACGCTAGCTAGCTAGCTAGCTCTGGTAACGTTAACAGTTAGCATTGAGCCCGTTCACCACCTAGCTTTAGCTAACTTACCTTTCGACTCAGATATTCCCTAACGACGGAGGAAGACACCTCTTCAACTGAAACAGCCATAGTGATGGGGACGTGTTAGGCTTCTTGGAACAACAAGCTGCTCTGACATTAGCCTTTAGCTGACCGCTGTATGGTAACAAGGCTGCGGGATGTGCTGCGCCACAATCTGGACCTATCAGGGACCGTCCATATGTGCTACAGTTGGGTGAAGCGGCGCGTCTCTCAGAGATGTTCCCCGACAATGTGAGTTACCATGGCGATGCCACGCGCAGTGCTCCTTCTTCTTCTCGTTCTTCCTGTTTGAACAGCAGTTTACACCCTTCATGTTGTACTGCCACTCTGTGGAGTTAGTTAAATCCAACAGTGTCCGGCAGCCTGTCAGTTTTTCCTCATCAGATCTGTCTCTTCCACCGTACTCTAGTATGTTCTTCACCCCTGCTCCTGTTAACCCCGATCTTTTCATTTACTCCTTCATTTTCCTCTCTGATACATATTTCCTGCATGTAACAAATAGTTTTTGTAGTTTCTGGTACGTCGCAATGATCACAAAAACCACTGGATGCTTCCCTATATGATTTGATTATTGTTGTACGGTGGTGCAGTGGTTAGCACTGTCGCCTCACAGCAAGGTTTGAATCCGGCTTCGGGCTCTTCTCCGTGGTTTGCATGTTCGCCACGTGTTAACGTGGGTTTTCTCCGGGATCTCCGGATTCCTCCCACAGTCCAAAGACATGCAGGTGAATTGCCGGTAGGTGTCAATGTGAGAGTAAATTGTTGTCTGTATCTGTGGGTCAGCCCTGTGATGGACTGGCGACCCGTCCAGGGTGAACCCCACCTTCGCCCAGTGCCAGCTGGCATCGTCTCCAGTCCCCCTGTGATCCCTAACGGGATAAGCGGTTGAAGATGGATGCATGGCTATAGCTGTCATACTTAAATATGCCCAGCCCAAACAGGCTTACAAGACACCATAATATAGAAAATAAAGAAAAGACAAGTATAGAGTAAAAATTACAAATAACACTAAACAAATGAACCATCCTGATGCTTTTTCCAAGCCTGAGAAACAAAAGTAGCCAACTTATACGCCTTAAAATGAAATTCCATTTTGTCATCACCCGAGCACCAAAACATTTCTGGATTTTGAACAGACATTTCATTTATGACAGA
Organism: Pterois miles; assembly: GCA_947000775.1. Classification (NCBI taxonomy): domain Eukaryota; kingdom Metazoa; phylum Chordata; class Actinopteri; order Perciformes; family Scorpaenidae; genus Pterois; species Pterois miles. The sequence continues at coordinate 9,538,833 of CAMQGK010000171.1, read as the reverse complement.
AGTCCATAACTCATCAAACTGTAGTATGGACAGTACAAAAGGAAATATGATTAATGCTCAACTTCTCCGAACTTGCATACTTTGCTCAACCTGGTGTCCTCCTGGACGTTTTTAAATCTTCCGACATCGAGGGCCAGAGGAAGGATTCCTGTTCCTGACTATGCAGCTACAGACTACAGAGTTTCATGTCTTGTCTTTCAACCCCGTTAATGTGAAGTGTGTTGTTCAGATTACTGTGTCCTATTCTTAACCTTGTAATGAGTGTGTCCTCTTTTCTATATCATACCCTATTTTTCGCAATATATAACTCTGTTTTGAATGATATGTAAGTGTCTTCCACTCTTTATTGATTTCCTTCCATACAATGCCCTTTCCTTCTGATTATGAAAGACTAAAATGTGTGTCTATATGTTTTGTTTATTAACACCAATTTTTAAAAATGTTTAATCTCTGGTAAAAAAAAAAATATGCTCCCAAAAACTTAAAACCTTTAACTCTCATGATAATTTTAGATTGTGGGTTTCATTCTTTAGGATAATATAGTCTCCACTGAAAATTTAAAGCCCCCATATAGTTCCCCACATGTCAATTTGACGAATCCCATCTTATATTTTCTCAACATGATCCACATTTATCCGTTCTTTCCCATCATCTACAAACAGTGATCTTTCCCTATCCACTGGCATGTTTACAAATGCATCATTTATCATCACAGAAAGTGAAATGGGGCTTACAACACTCCCCTGTGGTGTCCCATTATGTAAAGAATGTTTTCTTGTCAGTTCTGATCCTGTTTTGACCTGGATGGACTTCTACTCAGAAAGTCCAGAACCCAGTTGAAAACTTCCCCTTTGACTCCCATAATATGTCATTTTATCATCAGCCTCTCTTTCCATAACATGTCATATGCATTTCCCACATCCAATACACTGTTTTTTTATTTACTTTTCATCATCATGAGATTTTCATCCTCCAGCCACAACACGGGATCCATAGTTCCCCTTCTGTTCCTCCTTTTACCAAGAAGTACATTAGCCTCTCATTGACCATCTCTTCCATCAATCCACAGATGTGATGTCAAGGCAGTAGGCCTGTAGTTTGTTGGCTCATTGGCATCTTTCCCGGGTATCCTTGTCGGAATAATTATCGTTTCTTCCAGCTCTCTGGGATTCTTCCTTACACACCTCATTAAGTAAAGTCAACAACTTTTTCAGTCCCTCCCTACTTACATGTTTCAACATGATATTTTGATTAATTTGAAGGCAAAAATCCCTCTTAAATTACACTGGTCACAACTGGTGCACTTATGCAACTACCAACTGTTGGGCCCCTATTGATCCCCCACCCAGCACCCTGTGTTCAATACAATATGAACTCTGTTGCCTCCAAGTTCTCTTTTAGTTTGGAGGATGAACATGACCAAAATATCTGCTCTTAATGAAGCAGAGGTTTACTTTGTGTTGCATTTTAGATGTGCAAATTGTCATGGTTCTGGGTTTTTGCTGTAGTTTGTTTCCTGTTTCATTTTGAAAGTTGGTCATTTCTTGTGCCTCTTCCAGCTTTACTCCCTATTTTTGTCTGTTTGCCCTCCTTTTTGTGATCGCCTGCCCCGCCCTGATTGTTTCTACCTGTGTGTCATCACCCTGTGTATTTAACCTGTCCTTCCCCTCACTCCCGGTTGGATCTTCTGTGTACCTTGTGCTGTGTGATTCTGTTTCCCTGGGTTATTCTGCACCACTTCTCTGTGTGATTCTGTTTCCCTCTGTTACTTTCTGCCTTTCTCTGTGTCCCTCTGCCTTTCTCTGTGCTCCCCTGTGTCCCTCTGGCTTCAGTATAATTTCTGTTTTTCTCCTTTGTACTTGATTTTGGGTGTTTGACAGCTAACATCAAAGCTTGCCTTTTGTTAACTCCAGCTGTTTCCCTGCTTTCTGCACTTGGGTCCACCCCTTAAACACACTTAGCCCATAGCAGAACGATCCAACCAAAACATACGACCCCAGCAGAAAGCTTTTTTACTACCGACGCAACCTCAGCCAATGCTCTAGCGGTCTCGCTGCCAGCCTCAGCCCTTACCCCAGGAGCCTCAGTCCCCTTTAAGGGATCCCGCCTGGCGATATGCCCAAGATACCTAGGAGTTGGAGCTCCTAGAAGGACGCGTGGGGCTTAGAGGCAGCACTCCCGTAACCTGTCAGAGGTCTGGCCAATTCCTGTCCCATGTGTCCTGTCGGAGGTTCGGCCGACTCCAGCCCCGGCTGGGTTGACACCGTAGCCACTGCCTGTTCCGGTTCCTGTTCCAGCTGGGTCAATGCCACAGCCACCTCCTCTGCCCCAGGTCCCTGTCCCCGCAGTCACGGTCCCTGCTGTCCCACAGCAGCCCCAGGTTTCTGCTCCTGTCTCGCAGCAATCTCAGGTCCCTGTTCCTGTAGTCACAGTTGCCCCCGGGTCATCTGCCCGAGTCCCCCCCCGCTCAGTCTCTGCTAGACAACTCCCAGACTGCACAACGCTGTGGTACCTGTCAATCACAATGTAGCCACCTAAACCATACCCTGCGTTATGATCTATTTGACTCTAAATGGGACCATAATTTACTAAAGGAACATCATGCTGTATTGAAGAAGATTTGAAACTAGAGAGTGGAACCATAAATTCATGTCTACAGTGTTTACTGAGGTAATAAATCAAGTGAGAAGTAGGCTAATTTTCTCATAGACTTCTATACAATCAGACTTCTTTTTGCAACCAGAGGAGTCGCCCCCTGCTGGCTGTTATAAAGAGTAGTTTAAGGCATTTCTGCATTTGCTTCACTTTTCAGACCCAGACGTTGCCCACTGAGTCAGTGCTACTGTAGAAACATGGCAGATCCTGTGAGGAGGACCTGCTACATATGTAGATATGAAGGGCTCATTTTAAGCTAACAACAATACAACGATTCTTATTTTCAGGTGATTGTACAATAAAGAAAGAAGAAGAAGTTATGAATGTTATATTCCATTTATGCTAATAGATCCCTGGAATGCTATACACTGTTCCTTTAAGCAGTCACAGGTCAAAAAAACATTGGGAACCACTTTATATTTTTATGGCTATCACATAGAAATTAAAGAAAATACTATATATATATATATATATATATATATATATATATATATATATATATATATATATATATCTTATCTTATCTCAGATTTATGTGAATACAGTGATGAGATCGATGGATTATACAGTTCACAACAGATCAAGCAGTAGGAAGCAGTTATTCAAGTCTCTGCCATGCAACAGTAAAAGACACCACAATGATTGTTATTTTTGTTCAGTTTATTAAAACATTTTCATTTATAATATATGACAAATATTTAGGCTAGCCTATGTTTACTTTTCATTATCAAACCATAAAACGGTTACCTACTGTCCAGCACAACTGAATCATGACAACTGTATCAAGAGTATCACATTTAACTCAAAAAGAAAAAGGGGGAGTTGGTACATGAAAAATCAACACATTAATCTGTTTTTTAGATGCTGCAGTTTAAAAACATTTAATCTGGACCTAAAGAGTTAAATTGAAAATCAATTATTTTGTTCCTGCAATATCACTGTCAAAAGACCCTTCACTGTGGATTTCCAATTGAGTGATGTTACCCCTCGATATACTACCAGGCAAAGTATCACAAGACCATTTACTAATATGGCAAAGAGTACAGAAAACTGACTGATGAAGTTATTGAGCAGTAGTAGTATACTGAAGCAAGATGTTTTACTGATATTCCTGTACCTTGTTCTTCAAAATTAGTACACAAGAACAGCTTACTTTTTACATTTCAGTGCCTCAAACATAATGTTTGCCATGTATGGACTATAAAGTGTGATATTTACAGTACAGTACTATGATACCTAAATATTTCTGGGATCAGATATTGTCAGGGCCTCACAGCGAAGATAACCCATGGCAAGGAAACAAGAATCGTGTCTGTTTTTGGCACAAATATCATTCTACTCTACTGGGAGTGCAGCTTTACAAACGTAAACAACATGTTTTGTGTGTGTGTTGTGTATCCCTCCTTTAGGAATGCCAAGCATACTGCTATTTCCTCCCCTCTGCTGTTTGACCATGAGGGACGAAGTTTTACAATAGGAGTGAGAGACAACAGGGAAAGTTTCCAGAACATGGAAGGGCTTCAGTAGTCATAAGCTGCAAGAAAGAAACAGAACAGCGGTTATCCACATCTGCCTTAGTTCATGAGGAAGAGGAGCATGCGATCCACTTCACGGAGGCTGAAATCCAGGTAGGAGGTATCATGCAGGCATGCAGTCACACCAAGGTGGTCTTACTTTCTATTGTGAGGATACAGGTGCTTGCTGCTGTGCCCCTGCTGTTCACAGCCTTGCACATGTACTCGCCCTCGTCCTCTGGGAAGGTCTCCGGCAGGTAGAGGCAGAACGTCTCTCCTCTCTCTATATACTGATAGTCCTCACAGTCCTGGAGCATCTCTCCCTCAAACCACCAGGTCACCTCTGGCTTGGGCTCCCCGGTGATCTTAACGGTGAACCGAACCGGCTCCGAGTCCACCACTGATTGGTTTTTAAGGGGCTTTTTAAACCACGGAGCCCCCGATCTGGCATGATCCTCCTCATCTTCATAGGCTGCAGAGCCGTTGATGATGCTACCCTCATCCTCCACATCATCCTCCTTCTTCTGTAAACACAAATGACAAAGAAATCACACACTGTTGCCAGGGTCAAATCAATCTTAAAGGGTAACTACAGTATTTTTCATCCTGGCCCTTATGTACCCATCTAAGTGACTAATGGGGACAACAATTTTTGAAATTGGTTCAGTATTGACGGAGAGAAATGCAGCCAGCAGCTGTGAAACAAGCTGCAGGGGCAAGTGAGCACTGTCAGGTTAACATTACGCTGACTAAAAGTGCTTCTTTTTGCCACTGACAGGCTCAGATTTTCATTGTAAGTGACAACATTATAGAAAGGGTCCAACAGAGACATAAAATGTTTTGATGATGATATTATATTAAAGTCCTGCTCAAGGAAATGTCTCGTTGTAAAATCTGAATATCTGTATACTCAGTCATCTTCAACCATGATATTGAAAGTCTTTTAGATAACACTGACCGATGCAGTCTGTACTCCAACACAACAAACTCTGCCTGGCTGGCACTCAAGTTTCCACCATGGATGTGTTCCACTATTCCACCGTTGTTTTCCAGCAACACGTCACCTTGCCAGATTTCATAATGAGACTTCTCATTGAATGAGACTCTTTCCATAACGTCAGGCACTTATAATAACAATCAGTGCCTGTCATGGAAGAAACAATCACTTTTAATGGACATGGATGACGGTACCAACTTGCCCCAATAGGATTACATTGCAGCCTGTGAGCAGCTGCCATCTACAGCACTCACCCCCAGTACTGGACTAAATTCAGAAACTGCTGTCGCTACTAGTAAGTTGGACACAAAAATTTGAAAATTGGGTTGACAAAATACCAAAGTTGCCCTTTAAAACTAAGCCCTTGCTATGTTGTCATGGATGAGAATGATCTTGCATGTATGGTCATGAACAAGGAAGATTTACTTTTTGGAGGGCAGCATCAATCTCTTGCTGCTCAAACTGCATCCTCTGCAGCTTCTGCTCCTCTATCCTCCTCCTCTCCTCGTCCTCTCTGGCTTTGGCCATTTGTTGAAATCGGGCTTTCATGTCCACCTTCTGTTTGAATGGCGACTCCTCTGCCCTCACTGGAGTCGTTTCTCTTTCCTCATCCTCCTGAAAAACACACAACATGAGATAAACCACTGATATCACAAAATAGAAGGTCAACATTTCTTGGTCATTTTAACATCTTGACTCACTTACCTCCTGAAACCTCTCAGCTTCTCTCTCTTTAATTTCATCATCAACGGCCTTCCTCCGCGCTCTCTCCATCTCAATCTTTTTCTGAATTTCCTCTTCCGTCAGCTGCTTGATCTTCTCAAATTTGGATTTGAGGTTCTTGGCCTGAATGGAGCCGGTCCGCTTGAGCTTGGTCAGTTCTTCGTACTCTTTGCTTACAACATCTGCACTTTCATTCACTTCATCCTGTGAGACAGATGCCAATTTATTTTGGCATAGTTGTGAGAGCTCCATAAATTATGAGAAAAATAATCACAATGTGGCATTGAAAAAATATGAGGTCACATTTTTGGCATGTATGAGTATGAGTGGAAATGTTCATCTCCTCCGCACTGACCTCGCCCATCTCTTGTCTGAGTTGTTCAAACTCCTGCTTCTCCTGCTCCATTTTCTTCTTGCGTTCCTCCGCCTTGCGTCTCCTCTCAGCTTCCTCCTTCTCCTTCAGCAGCTCCTCAAAGTTCATCTCCAGTTTTCTCGGGTGCAACGCTTCCTGAGATTCACTCTTCACCATCTCCCCTTCATCATCAATTACCTATACACATACAAGTACACACAGAGGAACAGGTTTCTGTATAATAATGGAGCAAAAACAACAAACAAACGTCCAGCTACTTACCCAACATTAAATGACGTCATAAAACCAGCCAACACTAAGCATTAGACATACAACATACATCCCACCCCCATCATCATCTGTAGACCTTTGTGCCCTTGTGCTTACAGGGAATACACTTATGATAGAATATTATATTAATAACTGTTGTTTCTGCTTTTCTTTTTGCTATGACAATTATACATTTGAAATTGAAAATATCTTACTGTTTCATCTCCATATGCAGACTTTTCCTGATCCAGGCCAGGGCTCTTAAAGAAATAATTTGGACAAGGGAACAGAAGTGCAGGTGTACCATTTGAGCCCATTAGAATCACATACAATCTATTAATCCTCATCTAATTAGAATTCAGTCATAGATGACATTAAGGCAGTTAGTGTGAAAAAGTTAAAAGAGGCAATAGTTTGAATTGCTTTGGCCATAACCGATATTTATCTATTTATACATACGTGCATAGTGTCTGTAGGGAAGAACGGGGTTGACTGTCACATTAACTAGATCTCTCTACTAGATGTTGTTGGCTTAGCAGCTAGCAAAAATAACAGTTGAGGATGCTTATCACATTTTCTTTGGGTTGTTTGTCACATGTGACTGATAGTGAGTGACTGAATGAGTTGATGAGTATTATTATATAAAGATGAAAAATGCACTTATATGAGTGATTTGTTCTCTCAACACAGTTAGCTTGTTGCATTTCAATGAAATTAAAATTTTTAACTTCATCTTTAAGATTGCCTTAAATTTTCATTTTTCCCCATTAAAATAGGGACAATCAACTCCATAATGTGTGACAACAAACCCTGCAATGGGGATGGTTGTCATAAATGCACAAGACGCATTTGACAGTCAAACAAAATAGGAGAGTAAAGTCACTCCATTCTTATCTGACATTTAGGTTTCCAATACTGATTGAAAGGAAATCTATTCAAGATACAGTTTTTGAGGGATTCAATTTAAAGTAAACAGTGTGATGACCAATCCTGTTCTCCCCTATGTGCTGGTTGTATGTGTTTTGGGGCAACTCAGTGTTATGCTATAGTGCAGGTGTCTATGGTCCTTTAAAAGGGAAACGTTCAGCAGCGCAGCAGAAGCAAATTAAGTCAAAGCCCAAGCAGCAAAAATGAAAACCATGTTCTGTTAATGAAGACAAACGCATATATTTTGGTCTGAGTCATGTAGATGCTTACCATGCCCTTGCGGGCCTCAGCAAAGAGCCTCTTCTCCTCCTCCAGTCTCCTCTTGGCCTCCTCCTCTGCCTTCTTCTGCTCCTCCTCTCTTCTCTGGCGTTTCAGATCCTCAAAACTGGCGCAGATCTTCCCGGGTTTACTCCCCTCCAGGTTCAGTAAGGCCATCAGCACCTCGTCATCCTCATCTACAAGCTGAGTAATAGCAAAGCAGGGTAAGCTTTGACTACTGTAGATAACAAGTGGCTGATGGTGTAATCATTTTTTGCATGCATAGGCTCTTCTTTGTGGGACATAGTTTTCACCAAGGACTGCTAGTTCACATGAAAACTACCTGAAAGATATAATATGCAAGAATTTCCGAAATAACGATGTATAAAGTGGGTCAACATAATCCCTCTTAATCATCATTTATGCCCCACTAGAAGTGTATGGCGGTGTCTGTGTCTGCAGAGATGCTGCCCTCTGCCTGTATTTTCTCTTTTCTTCTTAGTTTGCTTTACTCTGGATGTTTCTGGGCGATAACAAACAACCTGTCAGCCCCATGTGGGGCCCCCAGCCAATAACGGCACGCAGGATGTGCAGCCCATTCAGTTGGTCAAATACCACCACTTTGTCATGCCCCTCGGCTTCTGATACCGACTCAAGTCCTCCTTTACTCTGTCAGATACAAAAACAGCCGTATTTAATGGACGATAACGGGTTGTGTTAGGTGCATGTGTTCCAGTGATCCCCCTGCTCCCCTGAATGCTGTTTGTTTACAAACAGCAACCGACAAAGGTTAGATATTATACCTTTAAGACGATACATCTTGCATCCCCGAGCGCCTCTATTCCATGCAAACAATGGGTTATTTAGGTTTAGGCAACAAAACTACAACTTGTTTAGATTTAGGCAATAAAGCTACAACTTTTTTAGGTTTAGGCCACAAACTACAACTTCTATAGGTTTAGGTAAAAAAAACTACAACTTCTTTAGGTTTAGCCAACAAAACTACAACTTCTTTAGGTTTAGGTAAAAAAACTACAACTTCTTTAGGTTTAGCCAACAAAACTACAACGTCTTTAGGTTTAGGCAATCAACCTCTACAACAGTCTAATTGGCTGCCTCAGAGTTCAGCTCTGGTGAACTTTCAGGCGACTATCGCCTCGGCAGGCAATGGTCACTTGCCTGCATTCAGGCATGTGTGACTGTGCCTTTACAAGGGTTTATGATCTGGACTATTTTTTGGCTCTGAGCAGTTGCCATCCAGGCCACCAGTGCAAATGCAAAAATGTCACTGCTTCCATCCAAGAAATAGTCCAACACATAACCCCTTATAAAATGCTGAATTGTTGTTTCTGATTTTTGTACAGATTAGTGAGCTTTAGAGGTGTTGGTAGGTGGATTTTGTCACCTTTAGACAGAGCCAGGCTAGCCGTTTCCCCCTGTCTCCAGTGTTTATGCTAAGCTAACAGTGGTACCAATCATTCTTTCAAGGCCACATCAGATCTATGATATATTTTAATTATAATGATATTATCACCAGAGATGTTTACACAACTTTCATAATCAAAGATAGCTTTCTGAGTTCACTTATATGTTCGTATTGAATTTTCTATTTATTACTGACCATGCTCTTCCTGGCTTCAGCGAAAGCTCTCCTCTCCTCCTCCATCCTTCTCTTGTACCCTTCCTCTGCTTTCTTGCGCTCCTCTTCAACCCGCTGCCTTTCCAGCTCCTCAAAGCTCAACCTCAGTTTTCCAGGTCTGACCTCCTCCTTGTCTTCCTGAGCAGGCTGAGTGTCCTCCTCATCTTCTCCCTGATAACATACAAATGTTAATACAAGGTTCACCTTACAACAAATGCTTATTTGATAATTTATGAGGGATTAATGTAACCTAAAGACTCAGTACTTTTTGAAACATAATCATGTATAATGCAATTACAATTATATTTTTCTGATACAGTATTGCTCATTCTCTGCATTAAGATACAAGGATGTTGATATTGTAAAAATTAGGTGATTCATAAAATTAGCACCTCTCCATTGAAATGAATGCTATGTTTACCATTCCCAGCCTGGCCTCTTCGAAAGCTTTCTTCTCATCTAGCAGGCGACGCTTGGCCTCCTCCTCAGCCTGCTTCCTCTGGTGCTCCTGCCTCTCCTTCTCCAGCTCCTCAAACGTCATCTTCAGCTTCCCAGGAGTCACCTGCGCCCTCCCTGAAGGCTTCTCTTCTTCGTCCTTCCAAATGAGAGGGAGAATGCATTGTTTAAATGTGATCCCCAATCGTTATGGCAAGGTATTCGTAAAAAGACCAAAATAAGATCTTATAACAAAAATGTTTCCTACCTGATCAACAACGGAGCGTCGCTTGGCGTCCCTGAAAGAGCGTCTGTTCTCATCATACCGTCTCTTCTTCTCTTCCTCCGCCTTCCTCTTCACTTCCTCCTCTCGATTCTTCTCCATGTCTTCAAAGTTCACCTTGATTCTGCCCGGAGGCCGTGATGACTTCGCTGGAACCACCCGTACCAGGATTGTGTCATCTCCTTCCTAAAAGGGGTTTGATCATGGAGGATTATTCAAGGTATTACAAAGGCAACAAGTAGCAAATTAGCTAACTTAAATGAATGATGAAAAATAGTCATGTGTAAGAGGTTGACAGTGTTGGACAGCAAATTCGAGCATAAAATATAGTGCTGTATTTAATTACAATTAAGCCTTTTGAGGTTCTTGGACTTTACTTTTTACTGTATTTACATTTCACTGTATGCTGCTTTGTACCTCTACTCCATTTCAAAACTAATCTGCAAAATACTTACTATTTATTACTTACTAATATACATACTACAACTACTTTTGATATTTAAATTTAATTTTACTGACAATACTTTTACTTAAAGGGATAGTTCAGGTGTTTTGGGGTTGTTGGTGTATTACTTACAGTCGATGACAGTTGGCACACCCCCAGTTTGGTGAAACAGACAGGAGTTACCGAATGGATGCAAAGCAATGTTCTGCTGTGGGCGGAAGTGGCAGCAAAATGTATTTTAGCCACCTAAAAGAAACCTCACAATATTTTTGCCAGTTTACCTTGCCATCAGACAGCCCTTTCTGATGGGAAACTGAAGCTGTTGTATCCATCTGTGCTCTGGCCAAAGCCACCAAACTCCACTGGAATGTGGTGGTCGTACATGCAACACTTTCAACATCAACAGCAGTGCTAATTATAGTCTTTATATAAAGAGCACTTTCAAAACCAAGTTACAAAGTGTTTCACAAAAGACAGACACAATTAAAATCAACAAATTACAAAATCGTTTGTTTTTAACACAGAAAAAAAAATGCAATGATGTAAGATAAAAGAATAAAAAATATAACCTTAGACATTAAAAAAATAATAAAAAGACAGTCCAAGTAAAACCAAAAGACTCCAGTAAGTGGGGGTGGCGCGGAGGTCACCGGTTCAAGTCCCCCATGGACCAAGACCAACTGGTTGCTGGAGAGACCTCTTGGGCACTGCCGAGGTGCCCCTGAGCAAGGGAGGCACTGAACCCCCAACTGCTCTGGGCGCTTGTCAGGAGCAGCCCCCTCACTCTGACATCTCTCCATTGACGCATGTACATGTACTGTAACAACAGAGTGTAAAACTGAATTTCCCCACTGTGGGACTAATAAAGGAATATCTTCTTCTTCTTCTTCTTCTTCTAGGAAACATAGACTGTATAGCTGTCTCATGGCAGGGTAAACCAGCAAAAATATTCTAAATATAGCACACACTTAAACTGATATTGATACTGATATTATTTTTTTAAGTGAGCCTTTCTTTTCGGAGCTAAAATACTTTTTTTTTTGCTGCTGCTTTTGCTGCTACCCTACAGCAGTACATTACTTTGCTCCTGTGTGGTCACTCCTATCTGCTTCTGTCCGCCATCTACGGTAGGTAACACACTGACTATGGATAAGTACCTCATATGACCCCACTTCAAAACACCCGAACTGTCCCTTTAAGTAGGATATGCATGACTTGCATTACACTTGCAATGGAGTTTCTCTTACATTGTTATGGATACTTTTACTTAAGTACTGGATCACAATACTTTTTAACCTCTCTGACTTTGATCATGTAGACAGCGTGATACACTAACTATTCAGTGGTAGAGGGAAAACAAAATCAGGCCAATCTCAGTACACACACACACACACACACACACACACAGACTGGGAATAAGAGCATGTGGGTGGGTAAAGGACAAGTCTATTGGCCTAATGTCGCCATTTGCAGTAGGTCAGGGTGTCGGTGTCAGTCTCTGAGATAGCAGCGTCTAATTCAGTCACAGTAAGGAGGTCTAGAGCTAATTTAGTTACTGGGAGGTGTGGGAAACAGTTGCCAGTCATATGCTGTCTACACCTGGCAGTGTGCTGCTCCAGTTGTTTCTAGATCTTTCGTCAAGTCAGTGTTTCCTTATTTTCAAATAGGATCATTTAAATAGTGAGACACTACTCCTTTTCTGATAAAAGATCTGTGTAATTCGTTTTTTTTATATAAGTAGCAACAACGAAAATATTAAAAGAGCAATCTAAAAAATAAGGGAGTGATTTGCTGTACACTACACGTACTGTACAAAGTACACACACTCTAGTTAATGTAACTGTAGATGAGTCGCCCTTTAGAGGGTGATCACTTCATGATTTAGTCTGTACCATTGCCAGGGCTGTAGCCAGGATTTTAGAAATACTGAGGTCATCACTCAACGGCCCCATTCACTCCCCAAAATAGTCATAGTATTTAGACTTTCCGGAGTTAGCGCCTCTATTATATTTTCTCCTAATTTATTGAAATAGAGCATTTTTTTTTTTGCAGGAAAATCCTTTGAAATGCAAAAATTGCTTCTAACCAACTAAACTAAATACCTGCTCAAAACTTTGTCTCCATTTCCACAATAATTATAATATAATGTCAAAGGAAACTGTTAAATATTACAGACCCATAAATTGACACTTTACACTTTTATTTCCCAACATGATGGTTTGAATGCTCTTTCAGTGCTCTCCCAAGCTAACCAGGAATACAATTCTGGCAGGGAAATACTAACTCGTGGTAACAATACTGGGTGTAAAAACAGCCAAATAAGCTGAAATAATGTTGAAGCGTTTAATGGTAGAATGTATTTTCCAGCTGCTAAAATCCTGAATCTCATCCCTAAATAATACAACATAACCTCACCATCTTCACTTAGTGACACTGGCTCTGATCATTACTGATGATGGTAACAGCAGAGAAGTAAAGGCCTATTCAACATAAAAAGCTGAATAAAATCACTACTAGGCTATTTCAACAGTGTCCTGTTAAAGCTGTTTGTATAGCTGTTGAACGTATACAGCCTTGTTAACGTTTGACTCCTCTCACTGTACTACTAGAGCAGAATTAGGGCAAAGAAGCAGCAGGTAATTGCCTGTAATTGCCTATCTGGCACAAGAAAACTTATGTAACCATCTCCAAGAACTCTGAAGGTATGAAAGGTATAATCTATCTGTTCTGTTTTCTATTGGAAATTTGATTTGCATCATTTTCCAAACTACCACAAGTCTTTCACAGTAAGATATAAAAACCTGTTTACCATGAGTTTACATGCTGGTCATGTCAACTGTGCTACTGGTGGTTTGGGACCTATATCCAGCCTCTGCCAACTGTTTGGCTCTCAAGTGCCACTTAAAATAACTCATCCGAGTGGCAGCTGAGGATTACCTGAATCAATACAGATACAAGTACGCCATTCTAATCTAGACATGCTGCCCCATTTCCCAGCGAGCCTGCCAGGTTAACTCACCACAGCTGCCTTCTGAGCCAACTCTTTCTTTATTTTGGCCTTTTCCATGTTGTCCTGGGTTTCCCTCTTCTTCCTCTCTTCTTCCATCCTCTTCCTTTCCTCCTCTTGTCTTTGCTTTTCCATTTCTGCAAACTTCCCCTTAACACTACCTGAGAATTTCACAGAGCACAACACAAGCCTTCAGCCTCCTCTTCCTCCCAGACCCCTCTTCTGAACATCCATCTCTCTCAGCATCCCTGTATGTGTCTTACCTGTGATTTTGGGGACGTAGGATTTTTCTACCTTCGCTGGTTTCACCTCTTCTTCCTCATCACTGGAAGCGAGCAGTTCTTTTATCTGTGGCGGATCAGATGGAGAGCGGTGGTGAGGTTACGGTTTAGCTGAGATCATCTCCTTTTCCACTCAGGAGCCATGCTGGTCCCAGCAAGAACGAGGGCCTAATCCCAGCTAATAGCCGGGTCATGTGACCTGCAAGCGGGCCTCTGATTGGGCCGTGGGGTTGGTGCACAGACAGGAGATGAGTGTTGGCGCTTGAGTCTGGCCAGCTTCTCTCTATCACTGATAATCTGCTCACATAACGCCGTATCACTGTGTTTATTTCACCACAGTTGGTCTCAAAGAAAAGCTGTTTAATTCTTGATCTTTGACATTACTTTCTTTTTCACACGCTTCTCAGTCACTAAAATATTTCCTCCACACTATATGTCAATATAGTATGTATATGATATAGTATATAATATAATATTACATCAATTGCCAGAGTATATAGTGGAAAAATGGTTGTTATTATTTCACAGAGCCCAAACTGACATCTTCAAATGTCTTTTTTGTCTGACCAACAGTTCATATCCCCAATATATTCAGTATATAATGATATAAAACAGAGAAAGACAGCAAATCAACACATTTGAGAAGCTAGAACCACAAAATATTTGCGTTTTTTCCTTTAAAATTGTCAAAAGATTACTCGAAAGTCAACTTTTTGACAAGTGAAAGTGTAGCATACTATACCAATTTAGAATCACTCTCCATCAAAGTTGATGCAGCAGAACTAGAGATATATTTTCTCTACACTTTCGTCTTTCTTGTCTAAACCTGGGGCCTACATTACCCACAATGCAACTTGAGCACTGTCAGTTAGGTCAGAGATTCTCTTCAACCCAATTAAGCTGCCTTCACATTTTAAGAAATTTGCTGTTTGCTCACCGCGAGGTAGCAGAGGCAAAGCGCAGCGTAGGTATATGTGCAAGGAACGCCATTCACTGTCTCTAGGCAACAACAACAGGTTTTTGAACTTTGAACTCATCCAGCACAGCACGATTTTACCACTGATCATGTGTGGACAGCTTTATGCTTGTAATGTAAAATCGTGTAGTCGCTCCACAGAAGTGTGAAATGGGTGGATTTCCCCTTTAATTTTCTGTCATTCGACCATTTGATTAATCGACTAATTGCTTCAGCTCTAATTTACATATAATTTATATATTTTAGGGCTGTCAAAGTTATCACGATAATAACACTTTAGCGCAAATTTGTTTTAAAGCCACTAATTTCTTTAATGCATTTACACAGCTTGTGATTTTTATGTTTTAGTGGGCTTAGTTTTAAAGCTAGTGCAGATACTGGTATCATATGAGGCTAAAACACCTACTGAATCCGTTGGTACCAACCATGTAACACTAACTTGTCATGAAGGAGGTTAACTATCGTTACAAACATACACTCAATTTTGAGTAAAATTTTGAGTGAAACTGGCATGGCCATTTTCAAAGAGGTCCCTTGACCTCTGACCTCTAGATATGTGAATGAAAATGGGTTCTTTTGGTACTAATGAGTGTCAGCAGTTGTTGTCTGTTGGGCTGCAGTTTGCCATGTTATGATTTGAGCCTATTGTTTATGTTAAATGCAGTACCTGTGAGGGTTTCTCGACAATATGTGTAATTGTTTTGTGTTAACTGATTTCTAATAATAAATATATACTACACATATTTTCCCACTCCCATGTTGAGAGAGAACATTAAAGACTTGACTGACATCCCTTTGAGGGACATTTTGAACAGATAAAAAATGTGTGACTAATTTGTGATTAATTGCGATTCAGTAGTTTTATCAACTGACAGCCCTGATACATTTATATATAATTCTGCCCAGTATGTTTTGCATGTGTAAAATTTGAGATCTGGATTACAATAAAAAAAAAAAAAAAGTTCAGTTAGATGAACGATACTCATCTGCACAACATGCATCTGGATCCATTAGAGAATCAGTGTTTCAGTCCTTCAGTGTTCCTTGTGCACATTATTAGGGTTAAAACTACAATCTTTTTAAAAAATGACCACCTTTTCAAAGTCAGGCACAAACCAAAGCTGAATATTATGTGAATTTTATAATTATTAATTTGTTAATTTGAATTAACAGTGTGGTGTATAGAAGCTTCTCACTCCAACTGGCTGCCTCGTCACCCCGTCATGCCTCGTCATGCCATGCAGGTCACGGTCAGGGGTTAGTGGGGTTATCTGTCTTTGACCTGCTGCTTCTTGCGGTTCCACTCCCTCTCCTTGATGTATTGCTCCTTCCTCTTCTGCTGCTCTTCCTTGTTCCTCTGCCTGCTGCGATCCTCCCGGGCCTTCTGCATGGCCTCGAACTTGCCCGTCACATCGCCCTTGTCTTTGCTCAGCTTCGGCACGTAGCTCCTGGCCACTGGCTTTCTGGATCGGAGGAGTCTCTGTGGTTTAAGCAGTGAGAGGGGAGATGAAGTTTGTGAAATTAGTGTAGCAGGTGGATATGGTCTCTGTGAAGGGAATATCCATACGGACAAGAATCACGTCATCACTCACCTCTTTCTTAAGAGCCAAATCAGACATGCTCTGGTCTTCATTTGTGTCCGGTTCTGCATTCTCCTTTGTCTCTGTGTCCTGTTTTACGCCATTAACAGCTTCTGAGCTTTTCCTTTTTGAGTCGTCGTCTTTGTGATCCACGCCGTTCACACACGTCTTCTTGTCAGTCTCATTGCTTTCTCCGTCATCCAAGTGGCGAGACACTTTATCTTCTGCCCGTGACGTCTCCTCACTTTTCTCCTCGACTGCGTCGTCCTCATCAACTGCAATGTCATCTTCCTCATGTGTCGTATCATCTTCCTTGTTTTCTGCATCGTTCATGTTTTGGACATCATCCATGTCGTGGGCGACTACGGCCGCGACCTGCGCCACCTCAGTCATGTTTGTATCACAGTTGACAAGCAGGCTCTGTTCAAGTGTTACCTGCAGAGCAAAGGAGAAGGGTTTGAATGTTAACTTTCTCATTACATTATGAACAAGCGATTGATTTCTAATGTGCTCCACTCATGCAACAGAAATTTGGCCATATGACATAAACAACCATATTTTCATTGAATTATCAGTTTTATTTATACCCCTTGCAAAATCTTACTGATTGGCTTTTCAAAAAGTGAAAAGACAAAACTTCACATTAATGAATCTGTAAAACACACGGGCCGATTAATTTTACATTGTGTTTACATTGATGGCAGAAAAGATCACTTCTTTTAGCAAACGTATGGCCAATTTATTGATGATTCATTTTGAAAGTTTTCTGTGATCTGTGTTTTTATTGCTCAGTCGATTTGTATATGTGTCTTAGCTCTATAATTTTTTTTATCTTATTTTTCCATTTTAACTGTTGACTATAGGGCTGCAACTAACAATTCTTTTCACTGTTGATTAATCTGTTGATTATTTTCTTGATTAATCAATTAGTTATTTGATCTAAAAAATGGTGAAAAATGATGACCAGTGTTTCCCAAAGCCCAGGTTAACATCCTCAAATGTCTTGTTTTGCCCACAGCTCAAAGATATTCAGTTTACTGTCATCCAGTAGTAAAGAAACCAGAAAATATTCACATTGAAGAAGTTTTCAGGGAAGTTTTACTTTTTTTTGTCAACCAATACTCAAACTGATAAATCAATCCTCACAATAGCTAATTTAGTAATTTGACAATTACTCGTTGCAGCTCTACTTGAATATCAAGCAACCAGTCTGCAGCCTTTTGAAAGGCTGGATCAGACCCTCGGCTTTCCCTAATTAATTTATGATTCTGTAATATGGCTATTTTCCCAGTCTGGTGAAGGGATTTAAAAGTGCAACGGGCACTTATTGACTGCAAAGTTCGGGGCAAGGAAAGCTGCTCCACTTCCCAGTATGTTAAGAAAGATTGCAATGGAAGTCCTATTTATAGCCCACTTGTGGGTCCAGGACATGTGATCATGGCTATTTCGGAGGAGTGATAGGCAGTTGGACAGAGCTCAAGTTGGCACCCACATGTCGCCCTGCAGACCCTCCACAAAATGGCCAGACAAAGACCGAGACAACTGGATGAATGAGAGCTGTTAGTCATCCAACAGTAAAAATACTGTTTATCAGAGTCCTCAAATATCTTTTACATCAATGTACGAAGAAGATCACGGTGTGACATGATTCATGAGGTTCATTATTTCCGTGTTGAAGGGAATAAAGAGGAAATGTAGAACTAGGTACCACAGTGTAGCTTGTATTTCTCACATAATTTGTCAGTCTAATCAGTCAACACTTAGTCCACATTGAAGTGTGACCACTGTGGGTGTGGTCAACTTAAAATGCGCCCTCCATCGAGACTCAAAAGTCTTCTAACCAGCTTTACAACGTTATCTGGAATAAAAATAACATTTTCTGAGTTAGCAGAGTTGTGAGGAGTCCACATGTGTATTAACGTTTCGTAAGTGGGATTTTTTGGAGTCAGAATAATAGCAAATATGCAAATTTATAACTAGACCAGTACAACTGATTTCATATTTCTTGTTATTTTGCTAAATGTTCAATATGAAAAGTTGCTTCTTGATTCTGATCATTTAGCCTCGTAAGGAGGTAAGGAGGAGGAGACTGACAGAAACACACACCGACAACTGGTTCAGATCCTCACCTGCCATTTTAAAACTGCTCAGTAATTACTCTAAAAAGAAAGTCAGTCTAAAACTGACTAAGTGTCACATTTGGCAGATCCACAGTGAACTAAGAAAAGTCCAGTTAGGTTACAGGACAAACTTCAGGTTTGGGTGATGACGTCCTATTTCTGTACTCAGCTGGCACAACATATCAGGACAGTGTGTCAGATAAAATGAGTTTGACACACACAGATAGATTATCATTGTACAACCTATCAGAATTAGTGTGTTTCTCTTCCTGTATGTCTAATCATATATTGTGGATATGAGATATAACTACTAGCTGTAACAGTAACTAACCAAAAAAAAAATGTTGATTTACAACTCAGACACCTGATGTCAGACCTGCTGTGCTGTGCCTGAATTAAGATGTAGGCTATGAAGGCAACTTTAGATTAAACTAATAGCTTTGACCTTGCTCCATCATGATAAACAGACTATTTTATGGTTTTACAATCCTCCTCTTCTTAAATATTTTATAAAAATGTTTGTTTACCTCTTTGTGTTGCTGTCGTCCTCCTGTTTGTGACTTTAAATCCTTTGGCTCGACATAAACCAGGAGAAGTGAACCGCAGGACAGTCCGCGATGCGACCACCGGCTGCACCAGCTCGACTGGCCGCTGAGTCGTTTCCATAAAAGTACCGTTACTTTCTACCGGATACTGCATTCCGCGCGCGTCTGCCGCAGGTTCAGCTGTTGCCTCGTGCGCGCGCGCACACACACACATTCCCATGATGCACCCGGTCTCATCCGGATCATTTGCAGTCGCAGCTGCACAAATACTGTAAATAAGTGTCTTTAAAAATCACTAACAGTTTTGTATGTTACAGTTAGGTCCTAGCATTGTGTGTTCATGGTCAGTTTGCAGTGATTCACTGTTTATGTTATTTTATTTTATTCTATTATTATTATTGTTGTTTTATTTCATTTCACTTATTTATTTATTGTAGCCTACATTTTCTTTCACTTCGTCATCTTTTAGTATGTATTGACTGTCTTATGTGCAGAGTGTCCTTGGGTGACTTGAAATGCTCCTATAAATTAAATTAAATGTATTATTATTATTATTATTATTCATTCATTCATTCATTCTACTATCAGGTTATCGACTAATGAGGTTATGACTCCAATGATATTTTTGTGTTCTGTGATAGCACTTAAAATCTCCATAATAAGCCATAATGAAGAATTAGTGTGTCTGCAATTCTGAAGTTTAATTTCTGATGGCTGTAGCTACCACTGAGTTTACAGTGACTGTAATACTTCCTGTAGTGTCAATGTAAATTTCCTATAGGCTAATTGATGCACATCTTGTATTTTAGGACAGTTTTGTACAGAAATGCCATTGCATGTTTTCCTGTATATATTCTCAACCCTTCTGCCTTGCATTTGTCATGCATTTGCCATTTCCCATTTTTGTATTATTCAACTATAATTGTGCTTATTAATTATGTTTGGATAATCCATGATTTATTATCTTACTTTTATTTTATTTTATTTTTTTTTACCAGGAATGGAGGATCAAGATAACAATGGCTGAATTGTCTGATGCAAGAGAAACTGGAGCCTCCTCTGGTCAGGTCAGTTTGGGAGAACTACAATCTAAATCAATACAGATATTATCATTATCTGCTTGTTGACCTGCTTGAGCCAAAGATTCCCAACTTATCAGTGGAGAGGGACACCAGCTTGCCCTTTGTTTTTCCCACCTAGCTAACCTAGATATTTGCTGTCACTCTGCTATGCAATGACGGTTGGAGCTCATATCGGCATCATACCAAAGAGCTGCACAAAATAGTTTTTGAATCACATCTAATTCCGATCATAACTTTCACGAAATATGAAGTATGAGTTTGTTCTGATGGGTGAGTCTTCCTTAAGATGAGAAAGTGGTTCTCTCACTGTGGATGGATGTAAATAGAAACTGTCTGCTCTAATGGCTCCGCGCACAGCTGCTGACTCACTGACCAAACAGGCCGCAGGCAGAAAATCCACCAAGTAAAGTCCCCATTCAAGTATTTGAGGAATGTTAGAGAGATTTTTGAGAGTTGGTGCATCTCTTTATTGATCTTGCTGTCACATACTTTTAAATAATCATTTCTAATATACCAAAAGCCTGGTGTGGCATGCTGTAATATACAAGATTCACTTGAAAATGACATTACAGGTTAAAGGTAAATGTCAGGATAAACAGTTAATGTTTCATACTTTTGGCAATGCTCACTGTGTCCAGTTAGAGGTGGCGAGGCTCTGGGAAACCCCCAACAAGAGGGTCAAAGCTCTAGGGTAGTACTGTAGAAGTGAAATCTGAGAGCCAGAGCATCATTGGATGAGAAAGCAATGGATTCGTTTTCAGACTACTAAGGTCCTTTTGCAAAAAGTAAAACCCACTGGTGCACAGTATTCAACAAACATGTACAAAATGAATAAAAGACTGGTTGTGGTATAATATATAGTCTGCCAGCCAGCTTCAAGCTCAGTTTACTTCCTGGAAGCTAGCGTGGAACTTCTACTTTATGTTTTCTGACGTGTATTTGACACCAATTTGCATTTTTTTATGGTAATATTGTGAACAGACATAAATCTAGCCTTTTTAAAGTTAGAAATGAACATACAAGGAATTAAATTACACAAAATTGGTCAGCCTATAAGCTCCTTACAGACTTGTCACTGTTTTAACAATGTCATTTGTTCGCTTCCTCCTCAGATTAAGCTGTAAATTGGGTGGTCTGTTCTGCGAACTCTCAGGGTAAAGGGGTCCGTCCTCCTCTGTCCTGAGTCCTGCAGAGCATCAGAGACAACAAGGGGACGGCTTTAAATAGCACCACAGTTGTGGCCACTTATCAACACTGTGAGGACAGCTAACCTGAGTCAGACTTGGTCTCAGCTGCTGCAGCTCAGCCCTGACACCCCTAGCAATATTTTGTGGTGGTACAGCCCACGCACCCCTGCTGTAGCCCCGGTAGACTGGCTCAGCAGGTCAAAACCATATCATGTGTTGCTGGTGGATGGACACACCAATGCCAGCTGTCCACACCTTTATACAAACAGCCTCAGTCCATATAATAAATATAAAACCACATTACCTTAATAAAAGCTCAGCAAAGACTGTGAACAATGACTCCCCCGACACTTTTATACACTGATCGCACTGCACAGATAGTCAACATGTCACAAAAATCCAAATATCAGGAGAAATCATCTCTGACAAGTCTGCTCAATAATGTACATAGCTGATGACAGTAGACTGTATTCTGACCTTTTACTTAAGTAAAAGTATTTGCATCAAAATATAAATGAAGTACCGACATATTCATTATGCAGAATTTTAGAAAATATATATATCATATCACTGGATTATAATTATTGATGCATTAATGTTGCATCACTGTTAATTGTCGTGAATTAGTATCACTAATGTTGCAGCTGGTAACGGTGGTGTTAATTTCAATAACTTTATATACGGCCAGGTAGTTTGATCCTTAAAAATACATCATAATGTATAGGTTGATTTATTTTTTTGTATTAATAATCTTAATCTGCAAAGTAACACAAATAAATGTAGTGGAGTAAAAAGTACAATATTTGCCTCTGAAAAGTAGAGAGTATATAGTTGCATAAAATGGAAATACTCAAGTAAAGTACATCAAAATTGTAGTTAGGTACAATACTTGAATAAGTATACTTCCACCACTGGCTGACAAGGCCCACCAAAACACCCTAATGCCACCGGAATAAAAACTCTCTCATATTAATGTCTGACATATATTATTATATATATTCCTCAGCCACTCAATCATATCAATCATGGCTATACTTTGTCTGCTTATTGTGAGATTCAGTGTGTCAGGACTCTCTGTTGTGTTGATGCTGAGTGCTACCCAGACTAGACTATAACCCCAAAGGTGATGAACTCCTTATGATGCCCCTTTCTTTTGCCCCGCAGCTGCCCAGTTATACACACAGGGTTAACAGAGGTTAGTGCTGCTGCAATGACCAGGCTCTTCACTCAAAAACACTATTTTGTGCTGTTATTCTTTTGAATACATGGATGACAAGCAAATTACAGAATACAACATTTGTTTTGCCTTATCTATCTGTATATCCAGCGTCAGAATATATTTTTATAAAGGTTTCTCTCTTGAACCACATGGGTAGTGAATGCACCACATCATAATGTCCCAGCTGTGACTGCTGAAGGCTGTCACAGCACCCAACAGGTGCCACCTGTAGACAGAGCAGACCACACTGTTACTCAGCTGCTTTGAAGGCACACAGTGAGACTTTTTAAGTGAGAGAAGATACCTTTTTTTCAATAGTAATTACAGTAAAAGTAATTTAATTCAATATCATATGGAAAATTACAAAAAAGACAAACATTTGACTACAATACACTTCATGAAAATAATAATTGGGTCCATAAATAGTATGTGGTCTGAAATGATCCATTGTGTCCTCCTGTGTCCTTCTTCTGTACAGTATTCATAATGTCAGCCCTCTCAGCTAACACATTGGCATAAGCAAGACATAACTCTGCATTACTGGCTTGTTGACAACCAGAGAGACTATTAACAGTGGTGCTATCCATGACTGACAATCTCTTAACAACACCAACCACTGCATTATCAAATGTTTCTATATAATGGTGCACCTCACAACATTTGATCACATGCTCTGGCCTCACATAATATTTATTTCTTTTCTTCCCTTTTTTACTCTTTTACTTTATTCTGCAGAAATCATGAGGGAGGATGTGCTTTGACTCCTCAACTGTTAAACCAGTTAAACCACAATGTGCGTTTTCCTTTAGAGAGAACATTCAGGATCCTTCCTGTCATTGTTGTTGAGGTGTGAGAGACCTTTTCATGGATCTCTCACTGCCCCCTAGTGAAAACACATAGACACACATCCTGACTTTGTGGTTACAGTATTTAATTATACGTCTTGTTGATCATTTTGCTAACAACCAACATCTGTGACACAATAAATCTATTATCAATACACTTTCAATACTTTATACATCTGCATACATTGTTTCAATTCAAACGCTGTTCATAGACCAAAGTAAACAGAACGACTACATGAACCACCTTCTTCCTCCTCCTGCATTTTTTGTCTCTGTACATTTTTACACATATCTACAGTGAGATTATCAGTTCATGTCAGCGTGCCAGAACCAATTATCAAGTCATGCAAAATGAATTTAGACCAGGTCACTGATCTCTTCTCATGCAGGCTCTAGACTTACACAAGCATGTTAAATATGACATATGATATTATTGGAGACACACACAGCAAGAGGTGGATGGACCTTTAGGATTAGGACACTGAGAGCTCATCCTCCTCCTCGAGAACAACGTACAGAAAAAAAATTAAATTCAGATCTGAATACTGTTGTGGAATTTAGTCAGTTTTAAAGGGAGAAGCAAATTACCTTCTTGGTCAATTTGAATCGTAGCCGGATATTGTTTATATACTCTTATAACATGTGATATTTATCTTTTAGCCCTTTCATGTTATTTGCTTTGCTCTAAGAATGCTTTTTATGCTGCTGAAATTAGTCCTTTGTATGAATATTGTTTATGCTGTGGCTCCCTGTAGTGTCCTTAGTGCCCAGTGTTGAATGCCCAGTGTCCCTAGTGCTGAATGTGTTGTGAGCTGCATGAGAGCAATATAACTAGTCAGTCAAGTACTGTGCTTATTTGTGCACATTCAAGGTGTTTTACATGAATATTTCCATTTAATGCAACTTTACTGTTGTACTTTTTACTGCACTACATTTGTCATACCCTTCCTGTCCAGGGAAACCATGTGTGTCCGAATTTGCTTATTTTTTATTTTTTTGACAAGGAACATTTCGTATAAAAGCATTTTTAAGTACATTTAGCCGATGATACATACTTTTACTTGAGTATGGTTTTGAATGCAGGACTTTTAATATGTAATGGTGTATTTTCACAGTGTAGTATCATACTTTTACTTAAGTAAAGGGTCTGAATAGCCTGACTGCTATAGTATGTTGATGTTTTATTATATGTCTGAATTTAGTTTTCTTGGATCACTTAGTATTCAACAGGGGTAGCCCAATTTCTTTATTTATTTATTTTTTTTTGAGGAGGAATCTCTTAACTATTGGAGAGAACAGATTAAAAACTGAATTTAAGTAATTTCTTCTTAAAACACTTTTATTGGCTAGATCACCCTGATTTTACTGGAGTCTTTTGGTTTTACTTGGACTGTCTTTTTATTATTTTTTTTAATGTCTAAGGTTATATTTTTTATTCTTTTATCTTACATCATTGCAATTGTTTTTTCTGTGTTAAAAACAAACGATTTTGTAATTTGTTGATTTTAATTGTGTCTGTCTTTTGTGAAACACTTTGTAACTTGGTTTTGAAAGTGCTCTTTATATAAAGATTATAATTAGCACTGCTGTTGATGTTGAAAGTGTTGCATGTACGACCATTTTTCGTTCATGATGTTTCATGTCATTTTGATGTCCTAATTATATTATTAATTATATTAAAAAATTAGAATATATTCTAATAATATTTATTGGTAGGGAACTGGAATAGGCTGAATACATGTTATAGCTCCAGTTCGTTGAATCACTCTGTATTTATAAGAGGCTAAGCTGTTTTTCTAGGAGACATCTGCTGCTTTGAGTAGAAATGAGTAAAAACTGAATGGAGTTCTGCCACATGATCACCAGAGGGGCACGGCATGCAGACATGCGCAGTACTGACAGCGTCGATCCAGCCGATTTGAACAACTTCCTGGTCCGGGAAAATCTGACATTATCGCGACAGCCTGCTCGTATGCAGCTCAACGGCGGGGCCTGGCGCTGGAATGCGAAACTATACGTTATTTAGTGAAAACAAGACATTGACAAACCTCAGCATAACATTTCATAAATATCACAGCTGTCCTCGGGACTCAGCTATGGTCCGGGACACGAGGGAGACTCTTAACATATGGTAAGTTTTATACAGCCGTTAGCGGCTAACGCTCGCAGACTTTAGCATGGCTAGCTAGCTAATCCATCAACACCCAGGCTTGTGACAGCTGACCAGCCAGCAGGACTAAGCTAAAGTTAGCATTAGCAAAGTTAGCTGGCAGGCAGTTGGCGATAATCTTATTTAAACAGGTGACTTGTTTAGGGGATTGTGTTGCTGATTTAGTAACATCGGACAATCTTCCAGGAATGTTGTTTGCTGTCGTAGCCTCTCAGCACACAGGTGTGGTTGTTTGATTTTGAGTGATGTGCGGAGGCTAGCAGATGTTGATAACTAGCCTGCTAGCTAGCATTGGTATGTCGTCGTTGCTTGGTGCAACAGTATGGCTAAACAAACAACAACAGACTGACAGGCACCGTGTTAGCGCTCGTGTGCTAATGTGAATGAATACCAGTAACGATGGCGTGTTTTCTCTGCGTTCATTAGTTGTATTCCCACTGTTTCACCTCTATTGGTGGATAAATTATGCTCTCTTTTAAAACTGAGGTTGACATGCCTCAAAAACACTATTTAATTGATGTGTTCGCTGTAATTACTGCTGACACATTGGGTGTGTGACAGACATTAGGCCGGCCAACAGGGGTAATAGGATTACTGTGTGAATTCCCCTGACATTTGAATTTTGTCTTCAGTTGTGTCTGTCATCTCTACATCTTTAGGGGATGAGACGAGATCGGTTGTTTCAGGATCTGCAGCTTTGGGCTCGTTGACTCTCTGTGTTGGGTCAGGATGGCGCAGGGAGGCTCTCAGCTAGACTACCACATCCTGCAGGACCTCAAGCAGCGTTTCCCAGAGATCCCAGAGGGGGTAGTGTCACAGTGCCTTCTGCAGGTATGCACACAGAAACACACTTTTTTTTCCTTAGTATGCTCTGAAAAACTGTTTGGAGAATGTTGGCAAAGGTTGTAGAAGAAGGCTGTTTTGTGTTAGGATGTCTTGCTATGTTTGCACTACACTAATACTAACCTATGGTATTAGCCAGGGCTGTCTCAAATACCATGTTTTGGGCTTTGAAGCTTTGGTGAGAAATATTCCAAGGTATTTGAAGCAGGGATGTTAATAATTAACCGTTAATCGAAATTAAGCATTTTAACTGATTAACGATATTGGTTAAATGGTTAAAAGAAATATTAATAATTAATTAAAAAGCTGAGAAACACTCAGAGGAATGGTTTGCAACTTTAAGGAGAAAAGCTGGTCCACCTTAAGAGAGTCTGTGGCAGAGTTATGGATACAAGAAGTTGGCTCGGGACTTCAGCTGAGGAGTTGTAGCTTGTAGCCTCGTAGTTTGTGTTCTGAACTTCTTAAGCTATAAACGCACTGTCTGCTACACCTATGTTCACAACTATAACGCCACCGACAAACCCACACTCCCCGCTGCCACACTCGCACACAATCTGATGGAAACAGATATATTGTTTGTCTGTCAATTGTTGTCATTAGTATAGGCAGACAGAGCATCGTTACGCCGGGTGGACACACAGCTGTCAACCTGCTAAACTAAACTAAATGTGCAGTGGAGATGTTTTACTGGGAGGCTAACGCTCCCAGATGGTGAACTGGAGACGGCGAATGCAGCACTGTGGCTGCTACAGTAACTCTCCTGACGGTGAACTGTTGATTCCTGATTCCCGATTGATTGTCTGTTGTGCTCATATACTGCAGTTGGTGCACTTCTGCATGCAAGGTACTAATCTTGTCAGTGAACGGTTAATAATTCGTTAACGAGCAGCAATTAAGAATTTTTTTCAAAATTAGCATCCCTAATTCAAAGCTTCAGGACAGTGCCACTTCTGCACTACAGTAACGTAGACTGCGATCCCAGCTGACATTGGGCAAAGGTGGGGTATACCCTGGAAAGATCACCAGCCTATCACAGGGCTGACACATAGAGACAGACATCCATTCACAGTAACATTCACACCGGGCAATTTAGAGTCAACAATTAACCTGCATGTCTTTGGACTGTGGGAGGAAACCAGAGAACCCACGCTAACATGGGGAGAACATGCAAACTCCACACAGAGACACCTTGAGAATAACTAATAATAATTAATATGGTATAGGAATAATGAAAAAATGTTGTGTGATTATTCCTTATTTCATGGCTTATTTTGGGATTTATACTTTATTATTATATACTTGTGTATAAAAAAACAAACAAAAAACAAAGCATTCGAATACTGATTTTAAGATAGATTGCCACGGTAATAGTCGAAGCTTCGAAGCTTTGAAACATTTGGGTCAGCCCTAGTATTATCCCTTATGATGTAGCCTTGTGACTGATCCACACTGTATGACTGACACTGTTCTCTGTTGTCATCTCAGAACAACAATAACCTGGATCTTTGCTGCCACCTGCTGGCTCAGGAAAGTAACAGATACCTGTATGGAGAGTTCCATCACAGTCCAGAGGAGGGGCGACTGACCCGTAACCACATGCTACATATTAGCCTGGGATACCCGGGCTCAGATGCAAGCAAGGCAAATGGAGGAGCAGCAGGAGTAGGGCGCTCCCTTGTGCACAGCACCAGTGACAGTCACATTGAACCCCAGCGGCCCAGCTACCCTGAGCCGCTGTCAGCCCCCGCCACCATGGCCCCCTCCCCGGGTTACAATCCTTTCTTCATGAACGATCAGAGCCGCTCGGCTAGCACTCCCACACCTCCACCCACAATGCAGGGCATGTCTCCCACTTACTCCCCTGTCCCACGTTATACTATGAACCCTATAACAGTCACACTTTCGCAAAGTAATATACCCAATGTCCCACAGGCTCTGCAGATCCCTCCTGGGCACTACGCTAACAGCACCAACACCACCCTGTATATTCGACCCTCACCCTCCCAGAGCCCACAGCCAGCTCCCTGGTCCTCTTCAGGGGCACCCGTGTATCAGCATCAGCAGTCTCCTTACAGTACTCCCACATACGGATCGCCATACAGCTCCCCGCAACATCAGGTCCAGCCCCAACCACAGCCCCAGCCGCAACCCCAGCACCAGCAATATGTCTTCCTCCCTATTAGCTCCCCAACCCTTCCCAGCATGCCCTACCATCACCAGCAGCAACCCCAGCAACAACCACCTGTTTACAGGCCCTACCACACAAAAAGCTCCCTGAAGAACCAGATAGAGATTACCCTAGAGGGTCCACGACCTCGCAGCAACTCCCCTGTGCACACCCCCCATCCCCAGGGAGCGCTTTACATGGCCACCAGCCCCTCACCCAGCTCCCCTTCGAGGGGGATCACTATGAGTGGACCTTCAGGCCCGGCATCCTTCCACCCTGGGATGTACCTGCAACATCAGGGCCCTGCAAGACCTCGGCCTGCCTCCTCTCCTCAACCGGGCCAGTCGGCGTACACTTTCAAAATCAAAGTGTCCCCAGGAGGCCAGGCCCAGAGGCCCCTCAGCTCTCCTCCTGTGGCTGAAGCAGAGTCTCTTCTCAATATAGTAGACCAAGGAGAACACAACGCTGCCCCTGCACCCATTCTACCCATCTCCGCTCTGCCAGGGAACATTGTCAGTCAGTTTCAGCATATGCCCCGACGTTCAAGCTCAGGCTCTGATGACTATGCCTACACACAAGGTAGGGGATTCTTGGTTTTCTATTGCTCTGCATGTGTTCTGTCACTTGTGTTTTCCAGTTGGGAGTTGACACTGAATGTGTGTTAGGGATGTGTTGTCTAAAATAAAGAGTAGACCAAAACCTTTAGCCTGAGAATAGCAGACTTCATCTTAGATGACTTCCTACAGGTGTTCATGAAACCACTGTTGGCCCGAGTTTATAGCTGCATATCATCTTAGAATTGAGCACTGTTTGGTGTATTGGTGCTCAAAATGTGGACCATATAACCGAATGTCCCTGGTTTGATTCCAGTTGGGTGTATCTGTTGTTTGTCATATTCTCTCTGTCTTTGCATTTATCTACACCGTCACTGATAAGATACCAAAAACATATAGAAAAATGTTCATATTCACCTTACTGATTTCACTGCAAACCAAAACCTCATTAAAGACCATAAAAGTAAGAGAGGCGTTATGTCTGCTGTTGGCGATGTAAAACTTGGAGCTGTGAGTCGCTGTCGGCCAGTGTCATTTCGTCAGATTAGATTGTATAGAAGGTGTTACTACAGTAATTAGCAGTAATCCTCACATGTCAACTTTAAGTTTAAAATTGACATTTTTTTAAACTATGGCAAAAAGGTGTTGATTAAGAAATGAATAGGATTGCAAAGGGTCAGAAAGGGAAGTTGAGCACAATTTCAATAGAAAAATTCTACCCTTCAATAGTGAACTTATTTTTTGGCAAATACACATAAAAGCAATGCTAGGTCTTATTATGCACACTACTGCTAACACTTTCATGTAAGTTTGGATTATATTACTGGAAGGAATTAGATATTTTTATGATACTTCAGTTAACCAGCAGATCATAGCCTAAAACAAAGTACACAGTTTATAACTTCACACCTGCTGGTTTTTGCTAGCAAACTGTCCCCATTTATTTAAGATTAGATTTGACTTTATTATCTTTGCAGAGTGCAGGTACTGACACACTGTGAAATGTAATTTTAAAAGTTAAAAAAAACGTAATGGACAAAGTATATAGAGAATTAACAGTAATTCGGTTTATAGAATGGAATAAATTGAAAGGTGTAGATATGAATGCATGTAATATTTACAGTATGAACATTATTAACAGTGTGTAATGAATATGCCAAGATATAAACCTTATGGACAGTATGAGCCACATGAAACGTGCAGCAGTTACAGAAGGCAGTGCAGGTATATGTATATATGCTGATGCTAATTGATGAGTTTTAATTAATCTATTTTTTTTTAACCAGAAAACATTTATTTTATAACTTGATAACTTAAGTTTGCACACAGCCCACATTGTTGGTTTAAATTTTCAAAGTACCTTTCCCTGTTAGTTAACCCGCTAACTAGCTAACGCACAGGATGTTACATTTCATGTTGTATGTATTTGACAAATCAGTGGATTTATTTTTGGCAAATTAATGTATTATGTCTGCTTATGATATGGTTAAACAGTTTGTTTTCATCTGCATATGACATGGTAGACACTAAAATGAGGTTTCATCTGACCTATTTTTAATTTTTTTTATTTTTTAAGCATGTTGTGTTTATGTTTCCCTCCAGCTCTCCTGCTCCACCAGCGAGCCAGGATGGAGCGTCTAATGAAGGAGCTGCTGCTGGAGAAGCAGAAACTAGAGCACCTGAAGGCCGATGTCAACAACATGGAATATGACGCCCTTCAGAGACGCTTTCGACGAGTCAACTCCACCAGTCTTATACCCAGAGTAAGGACTCACACCAACACCAACATTGACTCTTCTTTGCAATTTTATGCCACCACAAATTTTCGTATACTTTTTCACATGTTCACAAAAGGTGATGTACTGGGACGTATGACGTGACTGGGTTTGAGTCAGGCTCTGGATATAGTCATGTGTGCTGTTTAAAATGCAGAAAACTAATCAAATTGAGCTTAAAAACAAACTTAACTTAGTGTTCCAGGTACAGCCAACATGCAGCAATAATGAGAGAAATTGCTCTATTGTATCATACAAGGTGATGTTCTATTTCTTACCAGCATTACAAAGTTTGAAAGGAGGGACGGGGGATAATTGAGTGAATAACTGGGTGTTTATTTTTGTCTAATCTAACTGGGTTGTGTGTTTGCGCCGGCTGCAGCCTGAAGAGATGACCCGATTGCGGAGTCTGAACAGACAACTTCAGATTGATATCGACTGCACCCTGAAGGAGACAGATCTGCTGCAGTCTAGAGGTATATATATATATATATACACACACACACACACACATACTGTAAATGCACGTTCCTACACATAAACCTCTGAAGTGTGTCTCTGATTTATTTGAAAGCATTGATCTTGAAAGAGCTGAGCCCAGAAGCAGACCAAGTTGGGTGCAAAGTGATGGATTAGGCGCCATCATTCTGCATACAGATGCAGTCTTCTAACATGACTGGCTGGTCCGTGACAGGACCCGAGCTGATCCCAGGTTTACTCTCATTAGGTCCATGCACAGTGTTTGGCCGGTACGTGATCCTTGTTGATTACGTAATTGATAAGGGCATGGCCTGAGTTGCAGTACTTGATCTATTTAGGAGTGGTGTTTTTGGAAGGTGAAACAGTCTAACTGACAGTAGACTCAAGGTTGTGACCAGTTTACTTGCAATCAACCCAGTGCCACTGAACCTCTAGGTTGTGGCCTTCTTCCACCTTGTTTCAGTCTTCCAAATGCATTTAGGCAAACGCTGGCTGAGATGTCATGTGTGCTAGTTGTTTTTAACACTGGCTTTCTCTTTGCCACTCTTACATAAAACTGCAAATGGGGAAGCAGCCGTGCAGCAGCTGTTATGTATACAAAGTCTCTCCTCTGAGCCTTTGGACGCTGACTTTCCCCACCAGTGCCCCTCTCATACTTTGTGTTTTTGAGGACGGTCAGCTCTGTCAGTGAAGAAAACTAAACTTGTGCTTCTTGGGTGCATTATAATAACGACATGCATGTTCATGTCTCAGTTGGCAGACATTAGGGTATCATTTTAGTTACACAGATATATGTTGCTATTTTTGTAAAGTTTTCAGTAAGTTGCTATGTGAGTGATGAAATCTGGGCTCAAAGAGGGCTGCAAAAATAAATCAGAAAATCAAGTTAACATCTGACTTCTAGCCTGTTGCTGTTAGGCCCATAATTCTTTTTGATGCTGATAAAGAAAGAGTGAGCTTCAAGGGAAGACATGCCAAAAAAAAAAAAAAAAATCCAGACTTCAGCTCCTGATAAAATGCTGTAAATGTGTGAATAGGTTTTGAATTTATTGTAGCACTGGTGATTGCTCTAGCAGCCATTCAGAACAACTTAAACGCTGCTATAACAAAACACAAGGAGCTGCAGTGGTTGGGTCGAGTTGCTTCAGGTGGCAATGAGATGATTAAATATTATCCACGCTGGTCAGGGTGAGGGTTAGGCAGTAATGGATCCATGAGTTTTAAGGCTTTTTGGCTGGCAAACCACTGCACAACTGTTGATAACACTATGAGACAGGATTTCACAACTATGCTAAGTTATTAGAGCAACAGTCATTTTACCAAACTCTTGAAGTAAACAGTAGAATCACGCTGCTCATGTTACAGATTAGTCTAACAGGGTTGTGTGTTTTTGATTGGCCATTGTAGTGTGTAGTCAGATGATGTTTCATTACGTTGCTGCAGAAATGGAGCCAGATTCAACTTTTTTTCCCATGCATTAATTTCTTTTTGAGTGTTCTGCATTGCAGTGAATGAGGAGGCTGTTATTGTTGGTCTGAACCAAGAAAGAAAAACTGCAATTATATTGTCTGTGTAAAAATAAATAAAAATAAAATGCCATTTTATGATTTGAGAATATTTTTTATGCTAAATGCAGTAACTGTGAGGGTTTCTGGACAATATATGTCATTGTTTTGTGCTGTTAATTGATTTCCAGTAATAAATATATACACACATTTGCATAAAACAGCATATTTGTCCACGCCCATGTTGACAAGAGCATTAAATACTTGATGAATCTCCCTTTACGGTACATTTTGAACAGATAAAAAATGTGTGATTAATCATGATTAGCTATGGACAATCGTGATTAATCCTGATTAGATACACAATGTTGCCAAAAGTATTCACTCACCAATCCAAATAATTGAAATCAGGTGTTCCAATCACTTCCATGGCCACAGGTGTATAAAATCAAACACAAAGGCATGTAGACTGTTTCTACAAACATTTCTGAAAGAATGGGTCGCTCTCAGGAGCTCAGTGACGTTCAACATGGTACTGTGATAGGATGCCACCTGTGCAACAAGTTTAGTTGTGAAATTTCCTTGCGCCTAGATATTCCACAGTCAACTGTCAGTGGTATTATAACAAAGTGGATGCGCCTGGGAACGACAGTAACTCAGCCATGAACTGGTAGGCCACGTAAAATGAAGGAGTGGGGTCAGCTGACGTCGCCAACTTTCTGTAGAGTCAATCACTGCAGACCTCCAAACTTCATGTGGCCTTCAGATTAGCTCAAGAACAGTGCATAGAGAGCTTCATGGAATGGGTTTCGATGGCCGAGCAGCTGCATCCAAGCCATACATCACCAAGTGCAATGCAAAGTGTCGGATGCAGTGGTGTAGAGCCCGCTGCCACTGGACTCGAGAGCAGTGGAGACGCGTTCTCTGGAGTGATGAATCGCGCTTCACCTTTTTGCGATCTGATGAGACTGGGTTTGGCGGTTGCCAGGAGAACGGTACTTGTCTGACTGCATTGTGTAAAGTGTATAGTTTGGTGGAGGGGGGGATTATGGTTTGGGGTTGTTTTTCAGGAGCTGGGCTTGGCCCCTTAGTTCCAGTGAAAGGAACTCTGAAGGCTTCGGCATGCCAAGAGATTTTGGACAGTTCCATGTTCCCAACTTTGTGGGAACAGTTTGGGGATGGCCCCTTCCTGGTCCAACATGACTGTACACCAGTGCACAAAGCAAGGTCCATACAGACATGGATGAGAGAGTTTGGTGTGGATGAACTTGACTGGCCTGCACAGAGTCCTGACCTCAACCCGATGGAACACTTTTGGGATGATTTAGAGCAGACTGAGAGCCAGGCCTTCTCATCCATCATCAGTGTGTGACCTCACAAATACGCTTCTGTAGGAATGATCAAAAATTCCCATAAACAAACTCCTAAACCTTGTGGAAAGCCTTCCCAGAAGAGTTGAAGCCGTTATAGCTGCAAAGGGTGAATTGACGTCATAATAATCACTATGGATTAAGAATGGGATGTCACTTAATTTCATATGCGAGTCAAGGTAGGTGAGCCAACACTTTTGTCAATATAGTGTATTTTAATTGACTGACTGCCCAAATAAAAACTAAAACTAAACCTTTCTGAAAAACTGAAACTAAAGTAAAACTTTGTAAACTTACTAAAACTAAACTGAAATTAAATTGGAAAGTCAAAACTAAAATAATTTAAAAACTAATTGAAAATTCAAAACTGTTATAACCTTTGTGTGAATACAGCAGTCTGTCAAGAGGCTGAAGGAGAAGAGCTGGAAACTGGTCAGACTGATGGGACCTCTGGATGAACGCTTCTAAACAAACATCTGTGCCTGGTTTCTTCTTTCTTCCACAGGGAAGTTTGATCCAAAAGCAATGAACAACTTTTATGACAACATTCAGCCCGGTCCCGTTGTGCCGCCCAAACCTGGGAAGAAAGGTGAGTTTTTTCAGCGCAGTTTTCAGAACATAAAAGAGACATTTTCAAGGATGTATGAAGAAAAATAGATGTTCTCCAGGGCAGAATACGCTCATAGTGTTGCCAAGATACAGATTTGAGCTTCACTTCAAGACCATTCAAGTCCTTCTTTACTCACATACAGTATTGTTATTTGATGTCCAGCACATTGAAGCTTTGGGACATTTTTATCTGAAAAACGGACTATAAAAGCTTAACAGACTTTGGTCTGTGTTGGTCAGCTTGGCCTCCACAAGTGTGTTGCCATGGAAACTAGATGAGAAACCTTTTTAGTGAATGCCCATGTCTATCAACCTTTCTACTGAAAGGTTGGTGCTTGAGTGCCTGCCTCACACGTGTGTGTTGAGCGACAGCCGTGGTTAATTTCAGCCCTGAGTTGATGACACTTAAATTGTTGCGTCATGCACTTTATCACACAAATAAAACGGCCTTTTTCATTTATTTTTGTTAGAAGGGGAACAGGGCCCCAAGCCAGTCCCGGGGCCCCAGAGGGACGAGGACTTCGAAGGCGCCCAGTGGAACTGTGAAAGCTGCACCTTCCTCAACCACCCTGCCCTCAACCGCTGTGAACAGTGCGAGATGCCGCGCTATACCTGAGCTTAGCGCTGTGCTGTATAGCCCGCCCCCTGCCCCATCCCCTGCCAATCCTTGGATAGTATAAGCCCCACCCCTCCAAGATCTGCAGAATCTGTCTAGAGATCTGTCAATCAATATATAAGCCCCTCTTACCTGCTGAGGAAGAGCCACTATCCCTCCCTGCCCACTTGTCCTGCTCCCATCTACTACTCCTGTGCACTTTGACCCCTTTTTTCCCATTGGAGGATGATGATTTTTATTCAGGACAGTTGGAGACTCATGAAATGAGGGAGTGACACGCTGCGACTCGGGGCTTCAGAAAGCTTAAAGCGATAGAGGATTGAGGAGGAGGAGGAGGAGCTCCGGTTTACCTAGAGAACATTCCACGCAGAAAGAGAGACTGCCCTGTTTACACAACTATGCCCATTCCTGAACTCAAAATGAGGCACTTCCACCTTAATCTAGGACCTGTGACGATCCTCTCTGACAGTGGAACAATGAAAGCAATGGTATATACATTCTGACTAATGCGAAATGTAGACTGTACACTGTATCTGGCTCTGTATTAGAGCCCATTTCACTGAAAGAAGAACACTAAAGACATTTGCATAGGAGTATATTCCTGGTACTTTTATGCATATTATGCCACCCTGTATTATGTGTTCAGAAGATGTTGATTTCCTGTGCAAATGCCTCAACTTGCTGTACTTAATAAAGGAGCTGATTCTATGTGACTTGACCACGCACAGCTGGCATGTCTGCATAGCTTTTTTATAAATCAGATGCTCCTTTTTCCCCACATGAACCAAACACACCTTTTTGTATAGTACATGTTTATTGTGTAAGTAATCAAACCAGTGGGGATCAGAAACACGGCAGAAAATGGTAGCGGCGTGCACACAGTCACTAACAAGAGGAAGCTGGTCAAGTTTCTAACCATATTACCAGGTTTTCTGTCTCACCTGTCGTGATCACACTGTCCTCCTTCAGGTTTGAATCTTTACATTTAGGGCTGTACAGTTAATCAAAATTTTATCAAAATTGCAGTATAGCCTACTGCAATTTTCATACTGCAGCGGGCACAATATTAAAGGCAAAATGAGTGTCAGAATACCATTTTATATTAAATATTGTCGGCTGCAGCGATGTCCTGGCCAACACATCATAATCTACTACAGACTTAAGAAAACATAATCACTTTAATGATTTTCATTGAAAACAAGAATAATGTAAAAATGGTCATTCCCTCTAATATTGCAAATCAAACCACAATCACAATATCAGAGTAATCACAATTAGATTTTTTTTTTTTAAACTGTTCAGCCCTATTTACATTTTGTGCTTGATTGATCTCATATGGTGCCTTCAAATGGGGTTGTGTTTACAATGTTCATGAGGTGAGTCCAAATGAACGCCCCCCTCATGTCGTATGTGAAAAGTGGAAAGTTTCTGAAAGCTCAGGGTCACGACTTGTGATGTGTTTGTTAGCATCAGAAATGGCGGAGGCTATGGAACTTCATTTTTCGGTACATAATAAGTGAATATCACCACATCGTTGTGACGAAGAGAGCGGAGCTGGAAGGTAATGCTCTCACCTATGGTCATGAGGGCTGGGTCATGACTGAAAGAGCTAGATCGTCGGTACAAGCAGCCAAAATGGGTTTTATCAGGAGGGTGGCTGACGTCTCCCTTAAAGATAGGGTGAGAAGCTCAGCCATCCGTGAGGGATCGAAAGGAGCCAGCTGAGGTGGTTTGGGCATCTGGTAAGGATGCCCGCTGGGCACCTCCCTAGGGAGGTGTTCCAGGCCTGACCAGCTAGGTGGAGGCCACGGGGAAGACCCAGCACTAGGTG
Organism: Pterois miles; assembly: GCA_947000775.1. Taxonomy (NCBI): domain Eukaryota; kingdom Metazoa; phylum Chordata; class Actinopteri; order Perciformes; family Scorpaenidae; genus Pterois; species Pterois miles. The sequence goes on along the minus strand of CAMQGK010000171.1, from coordinate 9,501,573 downwards.
GAGAGATTATGTCTCCACACTGGTCTGGGAACGCCTCAGGATCCTCCAGTCAGAGCTGGTTAATGTGGCCTGGGAAAGGGAAGTTTGGGGTCCATTGCTGGAGCTGTTGCCCCTGCAACCCGACCTCATAAGTGGTTGACGATGAGTGAGTGTGTGAAAATAAGTGAATATATTGTAATTTTATTATTATTTAATATGTCTGAGGAAAATGTTGATATTCCCAATGACCTAATCTTTCTCCTCTGTCATTATGTTTTTGCACTTCATGCATTATGTTATCCACTTGCTAAATTTTTAGCCTCTGTGGCTTCTAGATGCTGACACTAACGTTAATATTGCTGTTGCTTAGCAGCGGCGTTCTCACATCTTAACCACTTGAACACCACGCATATTGTGTACATGACTTCCCATGTTGTAAACACAAGCTCACAAGATTCATTTGAAGGCACCAAAAGTCCCCAAAACACTATTCATACACAGCACATTTCACTCTAGTGTCTCCTAACATTCTCATGGACCTTAATTTAGATGCAAAAACTATGATTTTTCACGACAATCGTTTTATGCTACAGCCTCTCTCTATCTGAAATGTGTTGTATTCTACTGAGAGCATTCCCTACTGGGTGAGAAGATAAGGAGGCATCACATGGGGAGGTATGTGTGAGCACATGCTGGGTGGTATGATCATGCACACACTCAGCAGACATGGTCATTTGCCATCTTCCTTCCCACTGGTCTTTGAATGTGTATTACTTTATTATGCTTATTGCGCATACTTACATATAATACAGCCATTTTATCAAAAAAAAGCAGATATAACTTGGGTAAAATCTGCAGGTTTAACCACTGTTTACATGTGACCGACGGTGCTATTCATTAACCAGTAAATGTTCCTCTCACCAGTATGTTATCATTTGGGAGGTGGCTGTGGAATGTTTTCACTGTCTTCGGTAGTTTCTGTTTAAAATCAGTATCCCTGACGCTTTTAATAGACTCAAATAGGACAGGAGAAAAGACTCTTTTTGGAGCTTCATGACATGCTTTCACCATCTATTACAGGAGGAGTAAAGCTATGCCAAGTTCCAGTTATAGTGTACCTCTGGGGAAATGTAGCATTTCCTTAGGTGTGCCCTGTCTTCCTCACTTTATCACCTCAATAGGATGTCTTCCTCCCTGGCTCCATTACTTCCCTTCCCTCTGCTATGATTGGTTTATTATTCCACCAATTCATCCTGGTACAGGGTCAGTGAATCCGTCTGCTCCCTCCAGATTTTCTGCCCAATTTTAAGACCCACTGGAGCTCCACTTAAAGGGGACACCAAGTTATCTGAGTGCTGACATTTTCTCTCAAATTAAACTGGCTGGGTTGGATTTCTTTTTCACAGCTGGGGTTTGCTGCCAAACCGTCTGAGAGGGAGCACGGGGCTTCAGTCCAGTGAGTGAGGTTTGTCTTTGAGAGTTCACAGTATCGAATGGAAGAGTTCATTTCCAGTCCTGAAACTAACAATAAGCATTTGTGTTTGCTGTTTTTCCTAGTCTGTGGTGGTGCACTGTGTAACGGCCTGAAAGTTCCTATTAATGAGAGGACACCGGGTGAAACCGAGTCTCCATGTCTCCTCTTGTCTCATATTTTAGTAGTAATCTTCATAGTTCTTGGGGTTGAGGCAGTAGAGGATTGCGCCTCCAAAAGAGAAGATGGTGGATCCCCAGGCCAGGCCGTAGCCCCAGTTGAACTCGTGGTACACCCGCAGACTGACCGTCTCGATGAACTTGATGGGGAACAGGACCAAGCTGCATACCTGGAGCACCACTGCAGAGGAACACAGGAAAGAGAAGGGTTAAAATAAGTCTGGTTGATGTTGTTGGAATGTCAAAGTTAACATGATAATAACACATTCAGGCAAATTTGATTTAACACCACTAATTTCTTCTGTGCAACTCAGTTTTAAAGCTGGAGTGAAGATACTGGTATCATATGAAACTATAAAACACAAGGAGTCCATTGGTACCAACCATATCATACTAGCTTATCATAGAAGGAAAAATGACATTTTCAAAGGGGTCCCTTCACCTCTGACCTCAAGATATGTGACTGTAAATGGTTCTATGGGTATCCACAAGTCTCCTCTTTACAGACATGCCCACTTTATGATAATCACAGGCAGTTTGGGGCAAGTCATAGTCAAGTCAGCACACTGACGGCTGTTGTTGCCTGTTGGGTTTCAGTTTGTCATGTTATGATTTGAACATATATTTTTTTATACTAAATGCAGTACCTGTGAGGGTTGCAGGACAATATTTGATATTGTTTTGTGCTGTTAATTGATTTCCAATAATAAATATATACATTTCCATAAAGCAGCATATATCCCACTCCCATGTTGACAAGAGAATTAAATACTTGAGAAATCTCCCTTTAAGGTACAAAAACTGGAAAGAGAGAGATACAAGGCACTTGGATGGCCACCAAAATCCTTGAAGTTAAGAAAGGTTTTAGTGCGTTTGATGTTTCCCCGTGGACGTAGATTATCTTGGAAGCTGGACAGTCATTGTTTTGTATTTTCAGACTGTCCTTCAGCTCTTCCTTGTTGTTGTTTTTGCTGCAGACTCTCTTTACGTACCTGCGGAGAACAGCATGACCGCCACGGGCTTGTAGCAGCGCCTCCTGGAGCCGGAGCACAGGGAGAGCAACGCCACGAGGAAGGAGAGCAGGGTGAGGACCGCACCCCCCAACAGCAAGGCCAGTGTGGCAATCTGCCAGTCTGAGACACACACACACACACACACACACACACACACACACACACACACACACACACACACACACACAGGGACGGAGAGGAGGGAGGGGGGTGAGAGGCATGAAATCGCACTGAGATAGAGAGTGACATAGGTAGCTAAAACGAGGTTACTCTGGAGAGCCATGTCTGCAGTGTTGACAGGAGGGAGGATAGTGGATAGATAGATGGGAGGGTAAAGGGACAGAGTAGGTCACAGGCCATAGTTAGACTGCCATGTTCAATTTACACAACAGAAAAATGATTCCACCCACTAACGTTTGTGGTGAATTATTGTGGAAACACAAACTGTTTGTGGTCCGGAGGCTGCGACAGCTCATGCTCTGAGAAGCTGCTGATGGCTCATCATGTTTTGATGCGAGCCACTGGGGATCCATCGCCAGTGGCAGAAGGAGAAGAAGAATGTGAACCATGCAGTGAATAACCCTCGAACCGAGCACAGCAGTTTCTGGCTGACAAGAAACAAACCACACACACACACGGCTGGCTACACATGGATTTCAGCGGGTTCAGTAATGGATCCCGTTGCAGCAGAAAGGCTTCTGTGAGGTGACTCAGATAATGAGTATCCCTCCCTGCTGGCCGATGCCAGCTCAGCAGCATTCTCAGCATTTCATTCAGATTTACTCCAAAAACACTCAACTGGAAATAACTGCTTTCCTATCCTTGTTGGACTGCCAAGCAGAAACAAAAACGTGAAAGAAATAGGAATGTGTTTGTCAAAATAAAAGCAGAAAAACATTAGAGATTTTTGTTTGCTTGTGCAAAAAAAAAAAAACAAACAAAAAAACACTTCAGCAGAGGAGTGCATTTGAGAAAAACATTTTTTTAGTGACTTAATTAGCTGTGGGACGTTATCTGAGGATTGTTGAGTGACATTATATATTGTTATTGTCTCTCTTTCGTAGTTTTACTGTGTACTTGTGGAAACAGGAGGTCCATTTGTAAACAGTCAGAGGATATTATGATGAGACATTTGATTACACAGGAGGAAACCATTTAAAGAACAGTGGGTGGGGAAAAAATAACATGTAAGCATAAAGGGGATGGGGCTCTGTATAAGTGATTTAATTAGGGCTACTCCCTCTTAGTCGATTAGTCGACTCAATGGTTGTTTTGGTCTTTAGTCAACTAAGATTTCCTTATTGATTTTTTTTTTTTTCGGCTGGACAGCAGAGGGCCAGCCCGACAAATGCAAAAGTCTGTCCCTGAGTGTGATGAAGTTACACTATTGGTCAGCTGAGCGTTGGGGTTTCCTCATTGGCTGTTGCTCTTTCAAAAAGAAAAGGCAACGAACAGTCCTATATGCAAATGAGTCTGTCCAGCACAACGAGTCCAGCTCGTGCAACTTGGACGAAGCTGTCAAACTTGGTGATCTAGATCTAAAATGAAACAAGATTTAGCAGTAGCATCACCTATTTAGATTTGGGGGGATTGTTATGAGCAGGCTGCCATGTTGTTTCCTGTTTGAAATGACAAGCAGAAAACTAGAGATCAGTCACGTGCATTCCTCGCCAGACCTGGTGGACGTGTACCATTACTGGATTTAACATTATAGACACAACCAATGACTATTTTTATAACAATTTAACCACAAATTGACAAACTGATCATACACGGTCCAGCCATAGTGTGTCTTGTTTGGCTTTTTTTTTTTTCCAGCTGAGTGATTTATTTCCAAGAACCTAATGAGCACATCTCTGGGAAACACAAGATGTGAAGTAGCGATTCTTTGAGGAGAAACTCAGTTTCACAGGTCTATCGATTAAATCAACTAATTATTTGTGGGTTAAATTATTCTACAAAGGAGAGGCCCAGATTTAATGTTACTCATATTGAAAGACTTTATTTTAGAGAATGATTTATCATTTTTAAGTAAGTTTCCTTGGTATTGTCTATTATGGAATCCAGGAAGTAAAAATGATAAAGCATTGCCAAGAATATTTCCTCTCTGTTGAGGCAGAAAATCATTAAAACATTCACCAGCGGAGAGAAAGTGACGGAATATAAGCTCCTTAAAATACAGTTCCCACTCTCGTTGGAGCGAAACTTTATTCCAGGGGCCAAGCAGCTCAAATATAAACAAACATCAACTACTTCTGACCAAATATGGTTCAGGATTTAGAGTTTAAAAATGGGCCCTGTCACCACAGGATGTTGGAAAAAGCCCACAAAAAGCAGAGCACCCGTTCCCTCCAGCCTCCAGTTTGCACAACACGAGGCCCCCTTGAAGACTGACCCCCTTGCCTCGCTCTGCCACTGCCTCGCTGGTTTCCTCACTGCCACAGTGACTTGACCTGCAGTTGTCAAAGCCTATCACTGGTGGGATATCTTCTCTCCGTCGATTCGGTGCCCTCAGCCCAGCCAGCCTTATCAGCGCGCTCATGAAAACAGCAGGATGCAGAAAGTCATCTCATCTCGGATTTGGAACAGACCCTGTAACTCTGTGCAAGAAACACAGCCAGAGCCGGAGTGCTTAAAGGCTTTGACGGGCAGGAAGCGCCAAACTATTAATCTGAGCCTTGCATGATGGCAGATGGAAAAGGAGATACAGTACACAAGATCCAATCTGAGCATTAATTATGGCCCCATGTGTGCATGTCAGGCGCTGCTTAAGTGTTCGATCGAAAAAAAAAAAATCCCTCAGGGCCCAAATTCTGTGTCTTTGTCTGAGACAGTGGTGGAAGATCTGTGTCACAGAGGAGCCCCGAGTGTCTGTCACACACACTCAGACTCACTCTCGCAAGGCAGCGGGACAGAGAAGTTTAAGAAGCAGCTTCACCCAAAGGTCTCTGGTTCAAGACCCCAGTGTCCGTGAGCAAAACACTAAACCTCTCTGTATCCTACACTGTGCCATGACCTCCCTCAAAGACAAGACATCCACCCAAATACGGGCTCGATAACGTACTGCATTATTAATATGCTTTTTTTGGCATCGCTGTGTCTGAGTGAGCTGGCCTCGCTCACACACCGGCTCCACATTTGTCGCTTCATCTCACACCGACCTGGCATCCACACACGCTGCTCTTACACGACCGTTCCACATTCCTAGTCCTGTAAAGTCTGTATCTCTTGTACTTGACCTCTGACCCTCTGCCTGAGTGTGTGTCTGTGCGGGAGAGAGAGAGAAACTGAAAGACTATTTCCGACTGTATATTTTAAACACTTCATGAGCGTGTAATAAGGCAATATCTCATGTCTGCTATCTAATTCACACTGCATATTATTTTCCCAAACACACACTTGCAAGCCTTGCAGAAAAAGCTGAAAACATCTGAGCGGCCAGCTGGTGTTTCAAACTAACAGGATTTATTTAATGCCCAGAGCATGACACTGAGGAAATATTGGGGGTTCTGGAGGGGGTGGGGAGAGAGAAACTGATTACTGGGATTCAAATCAATAAGCCTAGCCAAGCACACGCCTGAGGAAATGGGCAGTTTGCTGTGTGCATTTACTGTGGTATGCTGCTGCTGCTGCTGCTGCTGCTGCTGCTGAGAGCTGACACGGACGGAGACTGCATGTCTTTATATGGCACCAAAGTGCACTTTGTCTGCGCTGACGGAGGGGAATCGGGGCCAGCGTGACCCACAGTAACTCATCTCTCAGACAGAAAGAAAACATTTTGTCAGACTAACAAAAACACAGTCCACCACTCAGCACACAGGAGGAGGTCAGACGCTGCAAAAAATTTAAATATAGATATATGCATATGAATACGAAGAGACACACAAAAAAATGAAGGAAGCTGTATTTGCAAAATAGACTTCAGATATTTATGCTGATGAAAAAAATCCCTTATGAGATAAATAACAATATTCAGTGCTAATCTGACTACAGTAACAGTAACAATCTGACTAAGTTACAGTGCAGACACAAAAAACACATACAAAGAACTATACAACTAGGGCTGCACAATTAATTGAAATTTGACCAAAATTGCAATATGGCCTACTGCCATTTTCAGGTGTGATCAGGTGTGTGTCAAAATACCATTATAAATTAAATACTGTGCTGGCCTATTTGTCATATTCTACAGACTTAGGAAAACAATCTTTGTTTGGTAAAGATCCCAAAAAAAATCACACCATAAACATTTTAATGTTTTTTCACTGAAGAATCATGATGTAAGAATTATCATTCCCTGTAAAATCCCAAATCATGGCACACTTGCAATATCAATCAAAATAATAGCAGTTAGATATTTTTTCTTATTGTTTTCTTTTTGTTTTCTTATTTCTTCTTTATTTTTTTCTTGTGGTTTCTTATTTTTTCTTTCTTTTTTCTTATTTTTTTTCTTGTGATGTTCTTGTGATATTCTTATTTTTTCTTTATTTTTATGTGGTTTCTTTTTTTATCTATTTTTTGTTATTTTTTTCTTGTGGTTTGTTATTTTTTCCTCATTTTTTTCTTTGTGGTTTCTTATTTTTTATTTATTTTTTGTTATTTTTTCTTGTGGTTTCATATTTTTCTTTATTTGTTCTTTGTGTTTTTTTCTTATTTTTTCTTTATTTCTTATTTTCTATTTGTTTTTTTTCTTATTTTTTTCTTTCTAGTTTCTTATTTTTTCTTTATTATTTCTTATTTAATCATTCAGCCCTTTATACAGTGCCGTAAAAGCCCAGCAGTACATGCTGCCTTTAGGGAAGCTTTGACATTTTAGGTTTTCATGCTATAGTTCGTGCATGGTGTTTGTACTGGATTAAATTATACTGTAGAGTGTTTCTGTTATATTGTCCACCGCACAGTCTAGTACAGTATCACAAAATGTGGCCTAAAACGTGCCAAGCATGGGTTGAATCACTCAGTTAAAAAAATAGCATTGCAATTTGCAAGGCTGCTGTATTAATTACAACAAGGCATAGAGATGTTTTCCTGAAATCATTATTGATTTTTGTTGATGCAGCGCCTGTTCTGAACCACCTTTTTTTATTCCCTGAATGAAAATATGAAATGCTTCCAGATAAAGACCTTCATGGGGACTCCATAAAAAGTTTCCTTGTAGAGGAAAAGCAGCATTTCTGGAGTGCTTCACTTGTTTCCCTGGTTACTAATCTCCAGGCATCTGGATCTCTGGGGAGCTCTCTGCTCTGAGTTGCCCTGCTCCTTGGCCGGTGAAGAAACCCACACAAAGGCTCATTTTGTGAGCAACAAAAGGCCAAATGAAACCCCAGCTGGACCGCTCCTGGCGAAGCGACATTCCCACATCATTCAGTGTTGAACTGGGCAAAATGTTTCAGAATAAAAGTTAACTAAATAGAAAAACCAAAGATGGCTTAATATTAATCACACTTTCACTCATGGGTAAACTTTTTTCCTACATTTCTTTTTAATCTCCCACTTGGAAAGCAGCATTGCTCACTTTCATGTGGAGAAGATCTGCAGTTTAAATGAACCAGGCAACAGCTAATCATAAAGTAATTAACATTTAGTACTCTTTTGGGTGATGTTTTATAATTTTCACCCACAGAACAGATTGGTTGCTCTGTCTGCAGGGGCCCTTTGTTATCCCTGAGCGCTGTGCATCTGACTTTCATTTGAATATGAATGCGGGTGTCTGTCTGCACCCTTAAATCTGCCATTTCAAGGGTGAAACACCCCTAAAACTACAACAGCCCACTGGTTTAAAACTCCCAAAACAACATGGTGGCGCATCATTGCCTCATCACTATGTATAGAGGGGCTCACGAGCGTCTGTCTCACCGGTGGCCAGCGTGCTGTTGCAGGACCACTCCGCGGAGCTGACGGGCTTCCAGCAGGACCACCACATGGACAGGTAGTACTGGTCGTCCGCCGTGACCCACGCCGGACTCAACAAGGCCCCGACATCCAGACACAGGGCGAGAAACACGCACACCAGTCCCACCAACTTCAGGGGCGTCAGCGCCGAGACCCGGACCTCCTCTGTGCCGCTCACGGATGAAGCCATCATGTCTAAAGTATCTCACTCATTAAACAGAAGAAGAAGAAGAAGTGTGTTTGGCACTCTGTCCTCAAATCCACAAAAAGAGTCCGGATGAAGTTGTGTTCGTCCCCCCTGCTGTCAGTGCCCGTGTTGTGGGTAGCAGGATGGGGAGCTGCCGCTCACTCCGCGTCCCGAGTCCAGAGACGCTGCTGGAGACCAGCGCTCTGCTAACGGGACCGCGCTCTGCTGACGGGACCGCGCTCTGATGACGGGACCACGCTCTACTGACGGGACCGCGCGCTGCAGACCGCTGAAATAACAGTTGTGCTGCACCTGCTGGGTCCTAGTGCCTATAGCTCTCTCTCTCTCTCTCTGTCTCTCTCTCCTCTCTCTCTCTCTCTCTCTCTCTCTCTCTCTCTCTCTCTCTCTCTCTCTCTCTCTCTCTCTCTCTCTCTCTCTCTCTCTCTCCCTTTTCTCTCTCTGTCTCTCTCTCCCTCTCTCTCTCTTTACCGCTCTCCCTTTTCTCTCTCTCCCTTCTCTCTCTCTCTCTCTCTCTCTGTCTCTCTGTCTCTCTCTCTCTCTCTCTCTCTCTCTCTGTCTGTCTCTTCTGTGTGTTTATTGATGATTTGCAACTTGTTTTAAAGTCAACTTGTGCTGATTCCACAACTTTCAGTAAGACTCAGTAGACTAGAGTATAATATAAAACAGAGCTTACATATAAATACTTTTCGACATCCCCTTTTTTTCTCCCAGTATAATATACAGTACAATACAGTACATCAAATCCAGCTCGGGGTCCTTCTGTGTTTTTCCCCGTATTACATAGGTTTTCTCTGTTTCCTCCCTCAGTCCAAAGACATGCAGGTTAACCGCTGACTCAGAGTTGTCCATAGGTGTGAATGTGATGGTTGTCTGTATCTATGTGTCAGTACTGTGATAGTCTGGCGACCTGCCACCCCATGACCCTGAATAGGGTAAGTGGTTACAGATGATGGATGGATTGGATGGATGGATAATATAGTTTGGCATTCTGGGAAATGAAGGCATCACTAAATGAAGTAGGGGTACGCCAATAACTTATAACATTAACTGGTTCCCCAAACTTTTTCACATCAAGGACCCTCAACTGACACAAATTAGATCGCAGTCCCCCATTTGATCAGAGTCCTCCATCTGATAGGATTTTTGTTTTTAGACATTTTATTACATAATGTGTATGAAACCCACGGCCAGAATAGTCATAGATTCTGGCGTAGTGTTTCCCCCCTTTTTGTTGTGGACTGCCTGAACCCCCCTCAAGGATCCCTGAGGGTACAATATAATATTGGTTGGTTTTGCTGCTCTGCTGCTGATGGAAAATGTTCAATTTATGTGGATTATTGGCAAAATACAGCCATTAAATACAGCCACCACCCAAACAGGTTCATTTAGAGTATTTCCTAATTTAACTTACATCTAATATGGGTTAACTTTTGTTTTAATGAGGTTCACCTTTTAACTACATCCCTGCTTTTCTCTTGTTGCGACACACTTTAACCACCTTCTCTCCCACTCCTCTATATCTCTTCTGGTTACACTTTGTTTAACACCCCATTTCCTGTCTGTCACACACACACACACACACACATATTACAGAAAGCTTACACATCTCATTTTTTTCCTAATTGAACTTAGAAAATCCTTTATCCTCAGGGAAGCATCTTGCAATTAATTCATATTGATTAACACACACACATACACACACACACACACACATACAAGTAATTTTTGAAGCAAATTACATTTACACCAAAATGGATCAGACTCCATGTTAATTAACTGGTTGGTGGAACCACTGGATTAAAGACAATTATAGTGGTCATCTAATGAATTACGTTTTAGTGAGTTAAAGTTCATGAACCAAATAGATTTGTATTACTTATTTTATACCTGCATTATTATTATTATTATTATTATTATTATTATTATTATTATTATGACGTTCACCTGTGCACAGCAGTTTTGATTTGACTGTGTGTTTGTGTGTGTTTTCTGTGTGTTTGAGTTACAGGAGTGTAGGTCAACTGTTCCTGGCGGCAAAGTCTTTCAACATCATTACTGATGATTACAGATTGTAATCAGTGGATTCGGTGAGTAAAAACACACAGTCCTCCCATCAGCGTTAATACAACATTACTGCGTGTGTGAGTCTCTGCTCAGATTGACATTTTTAAATTGACTGACACAGAACATTAAGCAAAAATTAAACCGCATGGAAACAAATTAAAAACTATTGTCTCTGCCATCAATAAGTGGCCCGGCAGTGCGCCACAGATGATTAGTTGATGTAAACAAAATACAAAATTAAAGCAGGGCAGGAGAAATGTGAGGCAAATACCACCAATACATGTCTTGTTTATTAATAGATAATTGCAATTCATTAATAGGATTTTTTTAGACTCTTTAAGGCCACAAAAATGTCAATGGTTACACAAACTCAACATAATGATAAATGATAAACTGTTGCAGTCACTGCCTTTTTAAATGCATTGTACAGCATCCCAACTAACTAGGATTAGAAAGTAAACAACACTTAATACTAATAAATACTCACATTCACAGAGTACCTTTCAAAGCTGTTCTGTACAAGAGCAGCAAGAATTTTGATATTTCTTTTTTTGAATTTTGATTTTAAACTCCCAAATTACATTTTGGACTTCAATTTGTATTCATGTTACTGAGGAAATCAATTGTACTGACAATTAAAATGAAAAATAGTAAATATAATTTTAGTTGTACAATTCAGCACATTTAAAAATATATAAAAATCATGACAACAACAAAAGAGAAGATTCATTTATTTATTTTTGCAGGAAAGCAATGAAGATGACTGAATTTGGTTTATTTGATTATGTGGTTTTAAAATTAAACCAAACAATAGAAATTAAATTTGATGTAACTGTGCACATCAGTCAGAATCACAGACTGTAAAATGTGGATGTAGACAAGTGACGTCATCCGGTTTGTGGACTGCCTTTTTGAAGCCTTGAGTTCAGCATTTTGGCCGTTGCCATCTTGTTTTTTTTTTTTTGCAACTAGAACCATTTAAAAAAAGCTCAAAACTAGCGATTGATACATAAACTCATGTTTACAATGTTTATTGAGGTAATAAATCAAGTGAGAAGTAGGCTCATTTTCTCATAGACTTCTATACAATCACATATCTTTTTGCAACCAGAGGAGTCGCCCCCTGCTGGCTGTTAGAAAGAATGCAGGTTTAAGGCACTTCAGCACTGGCTTCACTTTTCAGACCCTGGAGTTGCCCACTGGTTGATATATATACATTCAAGAACTCTGAACAAACGGTCAAACTAGGCAGCGCTGATCAAATATGAATCAATATTCTGTTACTGTAATGCCTATTTCTCTCTTCAGATGTTTTCAGAAACATCTTGTAGTTACTGTTTAGCTGTAAAACAAGAGATCAGTTGAGGAAATACCAAACACCGCCCACCAGCTGGAGCACAGCCAATAGGAACAATCTGTCTCTCTGAAATGACCTGTTATTGGCCAAAGTCTCCTGTCACAGGCTAGAGTTTTTTAAAACCTGAAAACAGAGCCATGAGGAGGTGCAGAAGTCTAGTTTTCTCCCAGAACACTTCAATTACAATATGATGAAAGGCTATTAAGGGTTTTTTGCCCAACAATGCCAAAAATATACTGCACAGATAAGATAAGATAAGATAAGATATTCTTTTATTTGTCCCACAGTGGGGAAATTCACAATATATAACAATAGATAACTACAGTAGAGTACTAGGATAGTACTATAGGTACTATAATTCGGCTAACCTCATATATTATTGTAATATAGAGTGAGTTATACTGGTTGTAATTGTTGTGGTCAGTGTAGTGGGTGTTGATATCTGGATGTCTGTCTCTTTAACTCTGGGGAAGGGGCAGTTCATGGGAAGAGCAGTGCGCATGCGCACCGTGCGTAGCAACACTCGGGCAGCAGAGGAGACGAGGGACCGTTTATGCGCATTTCTACACGAAAAGAGGTGAGATGAAGTGATAAACTTTATTTCTACGCTAACAGACGGCTTCGACAGGAAACAAAAGCCCGTAATACCCAGCGGAGGTTCCGTCTATCGACCTCTGTGTCGGAATATCCGGCCGTTTGAATAATGTGTCGCTCGTTGAATCACATCCGAAGCTGGAGACGCACTGATCCTACAAATCAGCCCCGCTTGTCAATAACGCGGGTCGCTAACCAGCACCACGCAGAGCTAGCTAACAGTCACACGGACGAGAACAGACCATTAGCAGCCGCGGGGAAGCTTGGCTAACGCTGTTGGTCGCTGTCAGCAGTTGTCCTGTCTCTCTTGTAATTTGTGTAACGGGGCGGCGGCGCTTTGTTTGTGTCCACCGCTGGGGATCTATTTCGGGAAGCTACGAACAGGATTCCCGTAACAGTAACACTGGCCAGGAGCCGCCATTGGCCACTGTCACTTCGGCCGAGGATGGCTCATACTCACAATACGCCTTTTAACGCCTAGCTGTTCAATTCTTACTCATCCATTCTGTTATATTATTGTCCCAAAGATTGTGGGAAGTTTTAATTAGAGAGGTGATGTTTTGTGCTACAGTTATGTCCTGGTTTCCTCTTATAATCAACTTTTTCTAAAGGAATTTCTCCTAAAGTGAGAAATGTCATATGTGACCTTGTTAAAATCACGTTATTTCCAGTATTGCATAGTCACAGTTGTTAAAAATATGTGACATTACCTCCTTTTCAGTCTCTCATAAGTTATTAGGATGTTGTTGCTGTATGGGATTATTTAATAATTGTTTATTAACTGTTGTTCTTAAGAGACAAAGGAATAGGTTTAGTTTTTGAGAAGGCGTCTGGGTTAATTATTGTCTGACTTTAATGTGTGTTTGGTTTTCTCCAGATAAATCACCCCAAACAGACTCGCAGGAATCATGGGGAGTGGTAAGTTTATTGACACTACACTTAGCCCACAGGCAGAGTTGTTCACATGAATTTTATCGCTCTCAAATTTCATCAGAAACCCAACTTGTTTTGTTCAAACGTATCGTGTTGATTTGTCAAACACAAGTTAGTCGTTGGAATGTGACTCTTCAGGTTTTTTTCTATTGTCTTTAGCACACAATTCCCATTCTTTCCTTAGGGAATATCCTGTTTTACTTGTCCAGTATTTCTTTCTGCTTTTCAAGTATTGTGCTGAACACATCCCTATACTTCTGAGTCACACAGATGTCATTATCTCATTTAGTTAGTTAGTTAATTTAGCAGCACATCAGACATTCCCAGGGCATGTTGTGGCATCTTCTGCACAGTTTGTGTTCCTGTTTTGGATGTGTGAAACAGAGGGCCGCTCTGTCTCTCTAAGTTCATTCCTCAAGTTTGTCTTATGTAGCCCAGGGATGGATGCCTAAATCAAAGAGGCTTTTGTTTTTATGCAGAAATGTGGGCATTGGGCAGCACTCTGCCCTGCTCTGCTGCCTTTGTTTCAGCCATCACCTCGCTCCCTCTCCGCTTTTTTGCTTTTTTTTTGGCATCCCTATCCTCGTTTCCTCCTCCTGCTTCACTCCTCTCTCTTTTAATACACTCTCTTTGCTGAAGTTGACCCCCCTTTGCTTCCTCCCCCATGTTGTTCTGCTTACTGACTCACGCCTACTTTCCTCTTTTTGTCTCTTATTTTCCTGTCCCTGCTTGTCATCTTGATTCATGCATTTGTTTTCTCACACATCTTTCAATCTTACATCCTTTCCTCCCCTGTCCTTGTCTTTGTCCCCCCCCTCCTTTGTCTCCCCCTCCACTCCTGTCCTGTCCTATCGCCTGTGTCTCAGTGTTCCTGCCGGCGGACGCAGCCCACTCGGTGCTGCGCCGGCTGCGCAGGGCCAACTTCTTGCTGGAGGAGATGAAGCAGGGGAACATCCAGAGGGAGTGCCGTGAGGAGATCTGCACCTATGAGGAGGCTCGTGAGGCATTTGAAAACGACGAGAAGACGGTGAGGGGATGAGAGACGCATCGCATCTCAAAGCTACAATCCCTCCTTTCATCAAGGCTAAATACACACAGGATTAGAAAAATAAAACCCTCACTGCATATAGCATGTGGGCACCCACATAAAGGGATAGTTGTCTAGCATTAGGACATTTGAGTTACTCACCAGTTGTAATGTCTGTACATATAGGCATCAGCAGGCAGTCATGTGTTCAGAAATTTCCCAGAGAGCTGTTGACTGGTCAGATGAAAATTTACCACACTTCATGAGTCATTAAAACTTGCAGTAGGGAAAAAGTTTTTGGCGTTATTGTGCAAAAATTCCATAATAAGCTTTCAGCATATTGTCATTCAAGTGTTGTGAGAGAAAAAAAGACTCCTGCACCGCCCCATGGCTCTGTTTTCAGGCTTTAAAACATCTAGACTTTTGCCAATCACAGGTCATTTCAAAGAGAGAGTGTTCCTATTAGCTATGCTCTGGCTGGTGGGCGGTGCTTGGTATTTCTTCAACAGAGCTCAACATGGCTGCTGGGTCACAAACTGAAACTGAAGTTGTTTCTGAAAACATTTGAGGAGATAAATAGACATTAGAGTAACAGAATATTGATTCATATGTGATCAGTGCTGCCTAGTTTGACTATTGGATTGAGAGTTTGCGAGTGTTTGACAGCTGCTCACCTATTTGCACTGCTGTCAGGATGTTGTGACCATTTTATAGAAATCTTTGCAGCTTTAAACAAAAACAACACCACATAATTACCCAAAGAGTAGTACAAAAACTGTTAGTTATTGTTCTGCTGCTTAATTCTCAAAATGAATTATTAACTTGACCCTTAGCTGGATGGAAAGCTCTGAACACAGGACTCCCAGCTGGAGCTTAAAGCCACAAATAAATATTACTACTGCTAAAAGAATCCAAAGTATCCCTTTAAAGTGCTGTTTTGTAGGGATCATGTGTCCAATAATGAAATCCTATGCCAAGAGTGGTAGCTTGTGGAATGTGGGTGTTTTTTCAGGAAGTGATGATTATCAGCAGGAAGAACAGCCGAGTCCACGCAAGAGAGGGAGGCGTATTATTTGTAAAACTATTGTGAGAGGCCAGAGAGCAAAGTCACGCAGATGAACGTGCACAATCATGTGGTCGCTTTTTGTTTGGCTGTTGATGTCTGCTGCCTTTGTGCTGCAGTAATCCGGATAGAAAGTATTGGACACTGTATTCTGCGGCCCTGGAACTGTTTTGTTCCACCATGTTTACACTGTAGCCTTATCTAGAAGAAAATAATTTTGATGTGCGTCTGACATCTGATTGGCTGCAGAGACGGTTCTGGGAGGAATATGTGCGGGAGAGCAGTCCATCAGGAGGGCTGGAGACGGTGGTTGGAGGAGTCCACTCTCTCTACTTGATCGTGCCGTTGCTGCTGGTTGTGCTCATCATCGCCGCTGTCGCCATCACTGTGTGGCGCTGCCACTCCCGCAAACGCTCGCAGCACAGCCCCAGTATGGGACACTCGCATCACGACCACGTCCTGTCAGTGGTCTCTATGGACCATTGGGGGAGGGATTACCACCATGGTGACCAATCAGAACTCAGCGTCCACAGCAGCCCGGCTTATCCGGGCTCAGAGCTCACATCAGGGAGAGGAAGTGCTGGAGACCCACCACCGTCTTACGAGGAGGCTGTAGGCCATACAGACGTCCAGATAGAGACAGAGCCACCTCCACAGTATGAGGATATAGTTAACACCAGCTCGACTAGTGTCAGCGGTGGCCACGGGAAGTAAACCTGTCTCTCACTACCACCCCAACAACAGCCCTAACCTACACTAAGACCATCTGATCATTTAGCAGATCACTGATCACCAGCCTTCCCCATTTAACACATACAGAAACACTCTTAACTGGTCAATGGACTAATGCACTCTTTTTCCGGAGCCAGCGCTGTTGAAATTTGCACTAACCTTTCATCAGTGAGGTGAAGTGATAGCAGGAAGGATATTGCAATACCAAAATCAGCCAACCTCTGCTGATTTTCCTCAAGTTGCATCTATGCTGTCACACTGTAGCAAATCATTTAACTCAGCAGGCATAACAAATGTTGCATGTGGCGTAAAGAAAAAAGGGTTCTGATTGCCATAATGAAGGACAGCTATTCTAGGAGTGTACATCGGGGTTGGATTGGTGCTTTATTGAAGGCTCGTGCCAATTTTTAGGCTTAAGTAGCCAATAGCTGATATTAGCAAATATATTTAACACCTTTAAACTTGACTTCTTTATTGTAAAAAAATGAGCATTGTGTATATTGCACACTTTTGCAAACAAAATTTCTTTGATTCAGAAACAGCATTTAGGCCACAAAACCATTATTTCAGGGAAGCCTGCACAAATTAATATTTTTGACCACTAGGGGGCAGAAAGGGAAAAACAAGTTCAAAATCAAGTTAATAATTTCTTATGACTAACGTAGAGATGGGCCGTGGCACTGTACACTTGAAAGTCAGTCAGTAGTATGATAACATTTCCAGCTGATACCAAGTAATAAGGTAAGAGTAGTAGGCTAATTTAATCATTCTCCAATCACAACATATTGCAACTAGATATGAAAGATCACATAAATACCAACCATGAAGTTAACACATGAACCTGCAGTGGACACCTAAACTACGCTACTAAAGTACATTTATATTTAATGTCAGCAAAATACTTTATATTTAGGATTTTTGGACAATGCATTCATTAATTATGTTTACTGTAACATGTTTCACAATACCATCTACATTTAAAGGGTAAGTTTTATGTTTTTGTGTCTAATGCTTCGTTAACACCACGAGTGACAAAAGCAACAAAACTACTGTCGGCTGTTAAAGTGTCGTTCAAGTGCATGTAGTTATGTTGTTAAATAGCACTGGGAACGGCTTTGTTTTGGATGGAACAGAACAGGGTGAAACAAAAATATGTGATTGCTTGCCAATTAACCTTGTCACTGGAGTGCTGCAAAGAGAACAGCTCAGCTTATTTGTTGTAGCGCGTCACACAGTGACAAGTTACCACTAAAAGTACTTGTTTTTGCCATGACAGGCTCTGATTGAAGTGAAGTGTCTGACATTATGGAAAGAGTCTCGCTCAAGGAGAAGTCTTGTTCTGAAATCTGGTGAGCTGACAAGTGTCAGCTGGGCACAGTTTGTTGCGTTTTAATACAGAAAGTATAGCTTAGTGTTATCTAAAAGATTTTTAGTGTCATGGCTAAATATTTAGATGATTTCCACAATGTGGATGAGGTCTTTGATGGCTGCCCGTATATAACTGAGCCAGTGTATACAGATGAATTAGGCCTTTTTCAGGTCATGTCTTTTTGACATGTCACACAGACCAGTTACATGCTGCTGTGAAAAGCGCAGGTGTAAATAATGAAATGAACAATGGCTGAATTCCATTTAGCTGCTTTGATTTCAGGGTCCAGTTATCATGCATGATGGCTCACTCTCTCTCTCACTGGATCACTTGAATAGAACAGAGCCATCGTTGGTAATATCAGCAGCAGCTGTGCTTTTCTTACTATGACAAGTCCAAATGTGTGCAGTGAGAGCGGCCTGCTGATGAGGAGAGACAGAGGCCAACAGGTAGACGAGGGGGAGTCAGCTACTGCAAGGCTGCAAAGCGGACTCCTGTGGATGCTGTGACCCTTTGCCCACTGAGGGACCTGTTGCTCGATATCCAGATTTCAAACAAGACTTCTCCTTGAACTGGACTTGGACACAATAACGAACAGACTGGATCAAGCAAAAAAGTAAGAAAAACTTTTGATTTCTCTGTTGGGTCTTTTCTGTAATGTTGTCACACACTTAACAATCTGAGCCTGTCGGTGGCAAAAAGAAACACTTTTAGTTAATGCAACATTAAACTGACGCTGCACAACAGCCCTCGCAGTTTGTTTTGCGGCTGGCGGTTACAGCGTTATTTTCCAGGTTGAAAAATAAAAAAAGATACCCTTTAATGCAGTGCTTCTGAACAAAAGTATTTCAGATTTAATAATAAGACATATTCTTCTTGGATATTTATTGTACACAAGACTAAAACTGAAACAATGATAGAGGTGTTGTAGGGCTTCGGCCCCAGCCTTCAAGGGCTGCTGTAAGTTTTACAAGCCACCAGATGATGTCACTGTGTGTGTTTTTTGGCACAAACAAAAGGAAATATAGCCCCAAAGCTTCATCCACCCATCCATAGTGTCACCTGTAACCAAACATGCAGAGCACCATGACCATCCCAGCAGATAACTTGAGTCCAATATTTACTGCTCTGTTATAGTTTGGTCCACTGACTCCTGATGTAAACATCTAGATCTTTATTTTGCTAAATACGAAAAAATCTTCATTAGTCATTAATTTACTTTTTGCAGTATTGTGGTCGGCAAGTTGTTGTGCTTGTCTTGTCTGAGCTTGTAAATAGAAAATACAATTAAATGTAAATGGCTGCCCACAGTTTTATATTGGGAGCACTGAGACTCAAGCATTTAGTAAATGATCAGGCGACAGAACCAAAACAATTAGTCAGATCTCAGAGTTGGGAAGTTAATTGACCTTTTCCACATTACAATCAGTAATTTGAGTTATATCCAAAATATGCAGGTTTATGTTGTCAAATTGCCAAACGAATGCATCGGTCCAACTTCAGTATACACTTGAGAAGGTTTAAAATGTAAAATAAGACCAGCAGTTATGAAGGGTGGGACACTGAAATATGTTTTGTGTATGCGTGTCATATGAACTTATATTTTGGTAATGCATGTAGCTCGGTCGGTACGCCTGAGGTTGGATCTGTTTGTTGGAGGTCAGTGCTTGCTGGTCCTTGTCCTTTGCGGGGCTGTTGGTAGTTGCTCAGCCTGCTTTAACTGTGAAGATCTATCCCTACTTTTTCCCGTAAAGCAAATGTAACTGTGTTGAAAATGACTAAAGAGTCCTCTGTTGTGCCACTTTCACTAAAAGCACACTGAGGAGTCATCAAATAGGTTTGCAGCTACGCCACTTATGTAAGTTGTGGAGTGACTTGCGCAGGATTGTGGGACAGAAAGCAATAGAAGCTTTGAGAAAAGATGCATCAAGAGGGGAGGGATTCTGTATTTTTAACGACACTATGGACAGAGTTCACGTTTAGCATGTGTAATGTACCTGTATATAAATATGTATAGTCTTGACGTGTGAAAGTAAGTTACAGTGAGATTGTTTTTTACTACATAGGAAAACAGTGAATGCATTGACACTAATGTAACCATTATACAGTAGGTCGTGGATAAATGAAGGCACTTTGTGTTTAAGCTCAAAGTGGGCTGTTTGATGAAAACTAGGACAGTCTGGTTTGACGTCTTCAGTGTCACTCTCAGCTATGACGATGTCACTGTAATCCTCTGGAAAAAAAAAGTGCTCATACTCTATATGCAATGTTGCTGCATATGCTCTAAAAACCAAATATATCTGTCTAATGTTCACGGATAATGATAAATATCCCATTTACTGTCTACACCTCACAGACTTTGAGCACTGATTATGATTATACTCTTTTGTGAGTTGACCTGTGAACCTCAGCACTTGCTATGACCTTGAACTGAGTTGTGCTGGTGGGAGTAGCCATTTTGGTTAGGTCAGTTGTTGTACTGTTACTTGCAGAGCCCTTTTTTTTTTTTTTTTTTTTTTTTTTACAATGCCTTATCAAACAAACGAAATGTTATATAACATTTAATGCAAGATAACTTGTTATAAATCCTTGATATGCAGAAGCTTGAATTAATTTGTAATAAAACAAAAAAATGTGCCACATTTCCTTTATTTAATTCAGTGTCACTCGAATGTGTTCTGTGCCTTTTAAACTTTAGTCCTGACCTCAGTGGCCCAGGGTTCGAACCTGACCTGAGGCCCTTTGCTGCATATCATCCCCTCTCTCTCCCCCTTTCATAACCATCTCTCTCGCTATCAATGAAGGCATAAAAAGCTCCCAAAAATAATCTAAAAAAAAATAATTCTGCGACAATTAAGGCACTTAAAAAGTCTTAAACACCATTTCCAAGGTATTAAATTTTGTAGTTTGTTTTCAGTGTGTCTTTTTGTCCAAAGAGGTTGTTTGTTGAAGTTTGTGTGGATTTAATGATGTTGTAGGCGCGTAGTGGGATTCTGTGTTGTTTATTTATGGAATCCTGCCAGATTTGACGTCCTCTGAAAAGCACAACTGTTGGCTCGCTGGCCCGTGGACTGACTGCTGCTTGATAACGTCACACTCAAACACAAATGTCCCTTTACACTCAGGTGTTAGCCGAGCTATGACTTCTCCTATGACATACTATACTGTGATATTTTTATGCCTCTGTGCTGGCTGCAGCCGTACCCAGAGGCATTATATGTCTTATTCTTGTGGACGTTGTGTCTCAGGAATGCCTGGAAGAAATTCTTTGAAATATGGCACTCACTTGGACTCAAGGATGAACTGATTAGATTTTGGAGGTTAAAGCTCAAGCCCCATTCTCATAAAAGCAATAACTCGGGAAACCTTGAGCAAATTCCTTCAAATATGGTACAAACAGCCACTTAGACTCAAGGATGAACTGATTAGATTTTGGTGGTCAAAGGTCACGATTGCTGTGACTTCTCAAACACATTTTTGGTCATAACCCAAGAATTAATGCGCTAATTATAACAATTTCACACAAAAGTCTAATAGGATGAAATGATGTGATGACATTTTGGACAGACTTGGACGTAAACTGCAACTTCACTACTTGACTCATACAAGACTGTATTTTGCTGGTGTCAGATTTGACGCTAATTTATGACACAACGTCAGCAGCACAAAATACCGTCGCTAATGAATTTTTGAGGTGTTTCTGACTGTGAGTAACTGCAATCTGGATTTTTCTCAGGGCTAGAGTTAGTGATTTGGGGGCCCCAGGCTTTTCACCCTTTCTCCAACTGGGAATGTTGGTATTGGCAGTGGTAGGAGAAGTAGGATTACACAAACAAACTATTTATAGTAAAACTATAAATACTGCACAGTAAAAGTCCTGCATTCAAACGCTTACTTACAAGTTAAGAGTGAAAGAGAGGTATGATCAGCAATATACTTACATTTTTTAATGTCTGTTCAATGCGGAGCTTTCCATTCTACTATAATTCTGGATAGTTTAATGAATAATAATGCGTTATATTTTGTGAGTCAAATCTGCAATGTAACCAGTAACATTTCTCTGACAGGTGAATGTAGAACAATGTTGTCCTCTGAAGTAGAAGCACACAGTAGTATACAGTTAAGTTGCAATATTTTTAAGTGCTTTAAGTTATATTTTTGACAGACTATGCCTTTTTTAAGAGCTTTGACACATTTTATGTTGACATTTCTTTGTCATTTTTATGGCATTCTGTACTATGATCTATTTGACAATTTTATTTTATACAATGACTATTTTACATTTTAAACTTTTTAAAATTTTCTAAGCATATTATACCATGACTTTAAGCCATTTTTGACATAATATACTATTGATGTTTTCACATTTAAACAACATACTACACTATGCCTTTTTGTTTTTTGAATTTTTCTGACTTTTTTCAACATACTATAAAAACAAAAATCGATGTACTATACTATATCTTCTTTCAATGTACACTGTGACTTTTTGAACACTTTTTCAAAGACTTTTTGACCTACTATACTGTCACTTAAAACTTTTTTCAACATAATCTACTCTGACTATATTCAACAGACTATGACTTTTTTTGAATTACTATTCAATGGCTTTTTCATGATTTTCTAAAAAACATGCTATACTATGATATTTCTAGCTTTTTTCGACATATGAAACGACTTTTTTTATCTAGTATACTATGACCTTTTGATGACATTTACGACACATTATACTACGACTTCATTTGACATACCTTATTATGAGGTTTTTAGGATTTTTTCGACATACGATACTCTGACTGTTTTCAACATATTACACTGACTTTTTTCTGACTTTTTTTGACATACTATCCTAAGACTTTTTGACAATGTATACGATGAGCTTTTTTTTCAACATACTATACTATGACCTTTTTATGATGTTTTTCCACATACTTTACAATGACTTTTATTCAATATACTATACATTGACATCTTTATGATTTTGTTCAATATACTTTACTACGACTTTTTTGACATACTTTTATAGTACAAACTTTTTATGACTGACGTATTTCAACATACTATACTATGAAATGTTTAAACATACTATACTGTGACTATCTTATGACTTTTTATGACATACTATACTATGTTATTTTTTAACTTTTTTGACATACTCTGACTTTTTTATGACAAACTATATTGACTTTTTTTATGATTTCTTTCGACATACTGACTGTTTTATGACTTTTTTTCCACATACGATATTGTGATATTTTTGACATACTGTACTATACTATGACGTATTATTATTATAGTAATATTATTATTATTATTATACTATACTATGTATTTTTTCGACATACTATACCAGGGGTCGGGAACCTATGGCTCGCGAGCCAGATGTGACTTTTGATGGCTGCGTCTGGCTCGCGGGCCAGATGTGACTTTTGATGGCTGCGTCTGGCTCGCGTCTAGGCGACGGTCACTGTTTACCGTTTCCATGGCGACTAGAAAGCCGGTTCGCTATGAGGCAGCGATCAGAGGAAGTCCGGCTTATATACGGCTTATCTCCGCGTCTGCTTTGTTTACCGCTTCAAAACCACGTTGAAACGAGCACTGGCCACCGCAGGACTTCCTTGCGCGCTATTGTTTACTTCTTTGCGCGTTCTCAGCGCGATGCCGTCTGCAGACACGCAGCGGGGACAAACGCCGATTGATATCGGGTCCATCTGCGTTCAAAAACAGAGTCAGACCACTAATTTAAGTGGGGAAGTGGCAAACATACATGTCTTTGTGTCTATCTATCAATCAATCGCGTAGGCAACGCAGATGAGGCAGAGACACTTTGCTCAAGTGGGGTTGCCGTATTTTGCGGTCCAAAATAGCGGTCGATGTGCGCATGCGCAAAAGCTGCGACGGACCCCTTCGCAGCTCAGGTAGTGACAACGGCTCGTTTTAATCGAGTTGTCTCAACTAGCTAATTGCAGAAACTCTTTTGAGCGGATGGCTAAAAGAAAAAAAAAAAGACGAGGAGTATCATACTTTTCAGCAGCAATGGACAGAGGAATCTGCCTTTGTGGAGAGAGCAGGTTCTGCAGTGTGTCTAATATGCAATGATATTTAGTTTTAAACATATTGTATGGCTTTCACGGAATTACATTTAAAAATATGTGGTGTTCATGGCTCTCAGCCAAAAAGGTTTCCGACCCCTGTACTATAATATGACTTTTTTTTCGACATACTATACTATGAGTTTTTTTGACTTACTATGATTTTTTTTGACATACTATACTATACTATGACTTTTTCGGCATACTATACTATGACATTTTTATACATATACTATAACATTTTTGACTTTTTTTTTGACATACTCTACTATGACTTTTTCGACATACTATACTATGATTTTTTTTGACATACTATACTATGACTCTTTTGACATACTGTTACGACCCCAGAAAACGCTCATTAATATTGGGGTCAAACATAATCACAAGACTCAGGAGTTTGCAGAAAGACAAGTTTTTTTATTCTCAACAAGATCACATGGAACGTGACCAAAGTTATCACAACAACAACAACAACAACAACAAAAAAAAACGAATTAAATAAAACAACTATCAACTATCATTCAAAAATTATCCCCCTATTAACTAACCTGGTGAGCTGGCAAAAAGAGAAAAAAAAAAGGGGAAGCCACCTCAGTCCAGCCCTTACAGGGCCGGCGGAACTGGGTGCTTCCTTCTACCCCTACACAACATATTCCCCAACTAAACCCTAACAAACAGAAACAAACTGCGAAAACTAGACCACCAGACTCACTAGAAAAGATAAAGAACCATAACACATCCAACTACATGTGGTCACATTACCACTGATGTCTCTCCTGCTTCTGCCAGGCCAGGAACAGGAATGAGGCATCATGCTCAGCATGATCAGAAGGGGGAGGAGCACGTAACACATACTATACGATGATGTTTTTGTGACGTACTATACTATGATTTTTTTTTTGACATACTATACTATGACGTTTTTCGACATACTATACTATGATTCTTTTGACATACTATAGGATGATGTTTTTTTGACATACTATACTATGACTTTTTTTGACGTACGACAATGTGATTTTTTTTTTACATGCTATACTATGATTTTTTTTTCTAAATACTGTACTATGTTTTTGACGTTGCTCGACATACGATACTATGAATTTTTTGACATACCATACTGTGATGTTTTTCGACAAATTATTCTATGATTTTTTTTTTACATACTGTACTGTGACTTTTTCGACAAACTACACTGATTTTTTTTCAGCGAAATTTTCAACATACTATACTATGATGTTTTTTTTCACGACATTTTTGACATACTATACTATGACATTTTTCCACGAAATTTTCGACATACTATACTATGACGTTGTTTCCACCAAATTCGACATACTATACTATGACGTTGTTTCCACCAAATTCGACATACTATACTATGACGTTTTTTCCAAAAATTTGACACACTATACTATGAGGTTTTTTTCCACGAAATTATTGACATACTATACTATGACGTTTTTTCCACAATATTTTCGACATACTATACTATGGCGTTTTTTCCACGAAATTTTTGACATACTATACAATGCCGTTTTTATCACGAAATTTTAGACATACTATACTATGACGTTTTTTTCCACAACATTTTCGACATACTATACTATGACGTTTTTTCAACGAAATTTTCGATATACTATACAGTGAACCCTCGTTTATCGCGGGAGTTGCGTTCCAAAAATAACCCGTGATAGGTGAAATCCGTGAAGTAGTCAGCTTTATTTTTAACTATTATTTTACAATGCAATACTGTACTATCGAATGAAACCAAAAATCAAAACCTGTTTTCAGGCCCAAAATTTGTTTAAGAAATAAAAATATTAACATTTTCTTACAAATAACTATGATAGTTTAAAGAACGGTATTGTAAAACAATAATTTGAATACAGGACAGTATAGTAATGAATACAAGGTTGGAAACATTGTCACTCGCGTATTTCACAGTCCCTCCAGCTGAGCCTCTCCGTCCTCACTCCGCTGCGCTGTAGCGTCTGTTTCAACTGCAGGTTGCGCAGGAGTCTTTCTCCGAGAGAAGAACATCGTTATGGGTAGTTGTTGGCACTCTTTCTTTTTCAATCAGGATTAAGAGCACAATAAATGCACTGTAAAAAAAATCCGCGAAGCAGCGAAGCCGCGAAAGGTGAACCGCGTTATAGCGAGGGTTCACTGTACTGTGTTTTTTCCACTAAATTTTCGACATACTATACTATGACTTTTAGTCACTAAATTTTTGACATTCCATACTATGTCTTTTCCACGAAATTTTCAACATACTATACTATGACGTTTTTTTCATCAAATTTGACATACTATACTATGGCGTTTTTTCCAAGAAATTTTCGCCATACTATACTATGACGTATTTTTCCACGAAATTATCAACATACTATTCTATGACCTTTTTTCCACCAAATTCAACATACTATAGTGTTCCGTTTTTTCAACAAAATTTTCGACATACTATACTATGGCGTTTTTTTTTTCAAAAATTTTCAACATATTATACTATGGCGTTTATTTCCACAAAATTCTCGAGATACTATGCTATCACGTTTTTTCCATGAAATTTTCGACATACTATGCTATGATGTTTTTTTCACGAAATTCTCGACATAGTATACTATGACGTTTTTTCCACGAAATTTTCGACATACTATGCTATGATGTTTTTTTCACGAAATTCTCGACATAGTATACTATGATGTTTTTTCCATGAAATTTTCAACAAACTATTATACTATGACGTTTTTTTCAGAATTTTCGACATACTATACTATGACGTTTTTATCACGAAATTATCGAGATACTATACTATGATGTTTTGTCCATGAAATTTTCGTCATACTATACTATGGCGTTTTTTCGACGGAATTTTGAACATACTATACTATGACGTTCTTCCATGAAATTTTCGACATACTATGTTATGACGTTTTGTCCACTAAATTTTCGACATACTATACTATGACTTTTTGTCACGAAATTATCAACGTACTATACTATGACATTTTTTTCCACGAAAATTTCGACGTACTATACTATGACATTTTTTCCATGAAATTTTCGACATACTATACTGTAATGTTTTTTTCATGAAATTTTCGATGTACTATACTATGACGTTTTTTCCACGAAATTTTCAATATACTATAACGTTTTTTTTTCCATGAAATTATCGACATACTATACTATGATGTTCTTCGACGAAATTTTCGACATACTATGCTATGACGTTTTTTCCATAAAATTTTTGACATACTATGCTATGACTTTTTGTCACTAAATTCTCGACATAGTATGCTATGACCTTTCTTTCACAACATTTTCGATATACGATACTATTACATTTTTCCACGAAATTTTCGACATATTATACTATGATGTTTTTTCCACCAATTTCGACATACTATACTATGATGTTTATTTCCACGAAATTATCGACATACTATACTATGACGTTTTTTCCACGAAATTATCGACATAGCCGTTTTTATCATGAAATTCTAGACATACTATACTATGACGTTTTTTCACAACATTTTCGACATACTATACTATGACGTTTTTTCAATGAAATTTTCGATATACTATACTGTGTTTTTTACACTAAATTTTCAACATACTATACTATGACGTTTTTTCAACGAAATTTTCGATATACTATACTGTGTTTTTTACACTAAATTTTCGACATACTATACTATGACTTTTAGTCACTAAATTTTTGACATTCCATACTATGTCGTTTCCACGAAATTTTCAACATACTATACTATGACGTTTTTTTCAAGAAATTTTCGACATACTATACTATGACGTTTTTTTCAAGAAATTTTCGACATACTATACTATGACGTTTTTTTCACGAAATTATCGACATACTATACTATGACGTTTTTTCACAATTTTCGACAAACTATACTATGACCTTTTTTCCACCAAATTCAACATACTATAGTGTTCTGTTTTTTCAAAAAAATTTTCGACATATTATACTATGACCATTTTTTCACGAAATTATCGAGATACTATACTATGACGTTTTTTTTCACGAAATTATCGACATACTATACTGTGACGTTCTTCCACGAAATTTTCGACATACTATGCTATGACGTTTTTTCCACAAAATTTTTGACATACTATGCTATGACTTTTTGTCACTAAATTTTCGACATGGTATGCTATGACCTTTCTTTCACAACATTTTCGATATACAATACTATTACGTTTTTCCACGAAATTTTCGACATACTATACTATGACGTTTTTTCCACCAAGTTCGACATGCTATACTATGATGTTTATTTCCACAAAATTATCGACATACTATACTATGACCTTTTTTCCATGAAATTTTTGACATACAATACTATGACTTTTTTTCACGAAATTATCGACATACTATGCTATGACATTTTTTCCACGAAATTTTTGACATACTATACTATGACGGTTTTTCCACGAAATTTTCGACATACTATACTATGGCGTTTTTTTTGTAAAATTTTCCAACATTTCACGAAATGACTTTTGCTCACCATAGAATCATTCTACAAGCTATAACACGACCGTTTTCATGGTTTTTTTCAACATGAAAAAAATTTGAGGTTTTCATCGAAAAATTTCGACATACGTGTAGTATGTCGAAATTTGGCGTTTTTTTTTTTTGTAAAATTTTCCAATACTTCACAAAATGACTTTTGCTCACCATAGAATCATTATACATGCTGTAATACGACCGTTTTCATGTTTTTTTTTTTCAATTTCAAAAAAATTTGACGTTTCATCTAAAAATTTCGACATACAATACTATGGCGTTTTTGTATAATTTTTTCCAACATTTCATGAAATGACTTTTGCTAATCATAGAATCATTCTCCATGCTATAAAAAAAATTTGACGTTTTCATTGAAAAATTTCGACATACTATACTAAGGCGGTTTTTTTGTAAAATTTTCCAATATTTCCCGAAATGACTTTTGCTCACCATAGAATCATTCTACATACTGTAATATGACCGTTTTCATGTTTTTTTTTTCAACTTCAAAAAAATTTGACGTTTTCATCGAAAAATTTCGCCATACTATACTATGGCGTTTTTTTGTAAAATTTTCCAACATTTCACGAAATGTCTTTTGCTCACCATAGAATCATTCTACATGCTCCAATACGACCTTTTTCATGTTTTTTTTTTCAACTTCAAAAAAATTTGACGTTTTCATCGAAAAATTCACAAAATGACTTTTGCTCACCATAGAATCATTATACATGCTGTAATACGACCGTTTTCATGTTTTTTTTTTTTCAATTTCAAAAAAATTTGACGTTTCATCTAAAAATTTCGACATACAATACTATGGCGTTTTTGTATAATTTTTTCCAACATTTCATGAAATGACTTTTGCTAATCATAGAATCATTCTCCATGCTATAAAAAAATTTGACGTTTTCATTGAAAAATTTCGACATACTATACTAAGGCGTTTTTTTTGTAAAATTTTCATATATTTCCCGAAATGACTTTTGCTCACCATAGAATCATTCTACATACTGTAATATGACCGTTTTCATGTTTTTTTTTTCAACTTCAAAAAAATTTGACGTTTTCATCGAAAAATTTCGCCATACTATACTATGGCGTTTTTTTGCAAAATTTTCCAACATTTCACAAAATGTCTTTTGCTCACCATAGAATCATTCTACATGCTCCAATACGACCTTTTTCATGTTTTTTTTTCAACTTCAAAAAAATTTGACGTTTTCATCGAAAAATTTCGACATACAATACTATGGCGTTTTTGTATAATTTTTTACAACATGACTTTTGCTAATCATAGAATCAATCTCCATGCTATAAAAAAATTTAACGTTTTCATTGAAAAATTTCGACATACTATACTATGGCTTTTATTTGTAAAATTTTTAGACATTTCACGAAATGTCTTTTGCTCACCATAAAATCATACTACATGCCATAATACGACCGTTTTGATGTTTTTTTTTCAACTTCATAAAAATTTGACGTTTTCATCGAAAAATTTCGCCATACTATACTATGGCGGTTTTTTTTTGTAAAATTTTCAACATTTCACGAAATGACTTTTGCTCACCATAGAATCATTCTACATCCTATAATACCACCATTTTCATGTTTTTTTTCAACTTCAAAAAAATTTGACGTTGTCATTGAAAAATTTCGACATACTATACTATGTCGTTTTTTTTGTAAAATTTTCCAACATTTCACGAAATGACTTTTTCTTACCATAGAATCATTCATTCATTCACAATCTACTTGAACATAAGAAAACAAAGGACAAAACTCAGCCCTAACTCCTATAGCTCCTCCTATAAATAAAAGGTGCCACCTACCCCTACTGGGTTGGACAGGTTTTACTATTACAAACGGAAGTATCTCACAAAGTTAACAAATGCTGGTAGTCTTGGTGGTGTGTTGAGGAAGGAGAGCGCCCTTGGACTGAAGGAACCCGGCTTTTTATATCTGTGGCTGGAGACTGGAAACCAATCAGCTCCATGGATCAGGCCTCGACGCCTACCTGCAATCAGCCACACACGCTCACCTGCAGCTCAACACACACACACACACACACACACACACACACCAGAGGACAACAAGAAAAGAAGAGATCTACCACAGAAGACTTTGTAGAACATACTCTAAACAGGATCAGATGCTAATACGACCTCAGGGTCGTAACACTCATCATAGAATCATTCTACATGCTATAAAACGGCCTCTTTTGCTAATCATAGAATCATTCTACATGCCATAATATGACCGTTTTCATGGTTTTTTCAACATCAAAAAAATTTGACGTTTTCATCGAAAAATTTCGACATACTATACTATGGCGTTTTTTTGTAAAATTTTTCAACTTTTCACAAAATGACTTTTGCTCACCATGGAATCATTCTACATGCTGTAATACGACCGTTTTCATAGTTTTTTTTAAATTTCAAAAAAATTTGACATTTTCATCAAAAAATTTCGACATACTATGGCGTTTTTTTGTAAAATTTTGCAACATTTCACGAAATGACTTTTGCTCACCATAGAAACATTCTACATGCTATAATACGACCGTTTTCATGTTTTATTTTCAACATCAAAAAAATTTGATGTTTTCATTGAAAAATATCGACATACTATACTATGGCGTTTTTTTGTAAAATTTTTACAACGTTTCACGAAATGACTTTTGCTCACCTTAGAATCATTCTACATGCTGTAATACGACCGTTTTCATAGTTTTTTTTAAATTCCAAAAAAATTTGACATTTTCATTGAAAAATTTTGACATACTATACTATGGCGTTTTTTTTGTAAAATTTTCGAACATTTCACGAAATGACTTTTGCTCACCATAGATTCATTCGACATGCCATAATACGACCGTTTTCATGTTTTTTTTTCAACTTCATAAAAATTTGACGTTTTCATCGAAAAATTTTGACATACTATACTATGTCGTTTTTTTTGTAAAATTTTCCAACATTTCACGAAATGACTTTTTCTTACCATAGAATCATTCTACATGCTTTAATAAGACCGTTTTCATGTTTTTTTTCAACTTCAAAAAAATTTGATGTTTTCATCGAAAAATATTGACATACTATACTATGGCGTTTTTTTTGTAAAATTTTCCAATATTTCACGAAATGACTTTTGCTAATCATAGAATCAATCTACATGCCATAATATGACCGTTTTCATGGTTTTTTCAACATCAAAAAAATTTGACGTTTTCAATCGAAAAATTTCGACATACTATACTATGGCGTTTTTTTGTAAAATTTTTCAACTTTTCACAAAATGACTTTTGCTCACCATGGAATCATTCTACATGCTGTAATACGACCGTTTTCATAGTTTTTTTTAAATTCCAAAAAATTTGACATTTTCATCAAAAAATTTCGACATACTATACTATGGCGTTTTTTTTGTAAAATTTTGCAACATTTCACGAAATGACATTTGCTCACCATAGAAACATTCTACATGCTATAATAAGACCGTTTTCATGTTTTTCTTTCAACATCAAAAAAATTTGACGTTTTCATCGAAAAATATCGACATACTATACTATGGCGTTTTTTTTGTAAAATTTCCCAACATTTCACGAAATGACTTTTGCTAATCATAGAATCAATCTACATGCCATAATATGACCGTTTTCATGGTTTTTCCAACATCAAAAAAATTTGACGTTTTCATCGAAAAATTTCAACATACTATACTATGTCGTTTTTTGGTAAAATTTTCCAACATTTCACGAAATGACTTTTGCTCACCTTAGAATCATTCTACATGCTGTAATACGACCATTTTCATGTTTTTTTTAAATTCCAAAAAAATTTGACGTTTTCATCGAAAAATTTCAACATACTATACTATGGCGTTTTTTTGTAAAATTTTCCAACATTTCACGAAATGACTTTTGCTCACCTTAGAATCATTCTACATGCTGTAATACGACCGTTTTCATAGTTTCTTTTTTATTCAAAAAAATTTGACGTTTTCATCGAAAAATTTTGACATACTATACTATGTCGTTTTTTTTGTAAACTCTTCCAACATTTCACGAAATGACTTTTGCTCACCATAGAAACATTCTACATGCTTTAATAAGACCGTTTTCATGTTTTTTTTTCAACATCAAAAAAATTTGACATTTTCATCGAAAAATATCGACATACTATACTATGGCGTTTTTTTGTAAAATTTCCCAACATTTCACGAAATGACTTTTGCTAATCATAGAATCAATCTACATGCCATAATATGACCGTTTTCATGGTTTTTTTTTCAACATCAAAAAAATTTGACGTTTTCATCGAAAAATTTTGACATACTATACTATGGCGTTTTTTTGTAAAATTTTTCAACTTTTCACAAAATGACTTTTGCTCACAATGGAATCATTCTACATGCTGTAATACGACCGTTTTCATAGTTTTTTTTTAAATTCCAAAAAATTTGACATTTTCATCAAAAAATTTCGACATACTATACTATGGCGTTTTTTTTGTAAAATTTTCCAACATTTCACGAAATGACTTTTGCTCACCATAGAAACATTCTACATGCTATAATACGACCGTTTTCATGTTTTTTTTTCAACATCAAAAAAATTTGACGTTTTCATCGAAAAATTTCAACATACTATACCATGTCGTTTTTTTGTAAAATTTTCCAACATTTCACGAAATGACTTTTGCTCACCTTAGAATCATTCTACATGCTGTAATACGACCATTTTCATGTTTTTTTTAAATTCCAAAAAATTTGACGTTTTCATCGAAAAATTTCAACATACTATACTATGGCGTTTTTTTGTAAAATTTTTCAACTTTTCACAAAATGACTTTTGCTCACAATGGAATCATTCTACATGCTGTAATACGACCGTTTTCATAGTTTTTTTTTAAATTCCAAAAAATTTGACATTTTCATCAAAAAATTTCGACATACTATACTATGGCGTTTTTTTTGTAAAATTTTCCAACATTTCACGAAATGACTTTTGCTCACCATAGAAACATTCTACATGCTATAATACGACCGTTTTCATGTTTTTTTTTCAACATCAAAAAAATTTGACGTTTTCATCGAAAAATTTCAACATACTATACCATGTCGTTTTTTTGTAAAATTTTCCAACATTTCACGAAATGACTTTTGCTCACCTTAGAATCATTCTACATGCTGTAATACGACCATTTTCATGTTTTTTTTAAATTCCAAAAAAATTTGACGTTTTCATCGAAAAATTTCAACATACTATACTATGGCGTTTTTTTGTTAAATTTTCCAACATTTCACGAAATGACTTTTGCTCACAATGGAATCATTCTACATGCTGTAATACGACCGTTTTCATAGTTTTTTTTAAATTCCAAAAAATTTGACATTTTCATCAAAAAATTTCGACATACTATACTATGGCGTTTTTTTTGTAAAATTTTCCAACATTTCACGAAATGACTTTTGCTCACCATAGAAACATTCTACATGCTATAATACGACCGTTTTCATGTTTTTTTTTCAACATCAAAAAAATTTGACGTTTTCATCGAAAAATTTCAACATACTATACCATGGCGTTTTTTTGTAAAATTTTCCAACATTTCACGAAATGACTTTTGCTCACCATGGAGTCATTCTACATGCTGTAATACGACCGTTTTCATAGTTTTTTTTTAAATTTCAAAAAATTTGACATTTTCATCAAAAAATTTCGACATACTATTGGCGTTTTTTTGTAAAATTTTGCAACATTTCACGAAATGACTTTTGCTCACCATAGAAACATTCTACATGCTATAATACGACCGTTTTCATGTTTTATTTTCAACATCAAAAAAATTTGATGTTTTCATTGAAAAATATCGACATACTATACTATGGCGTTTTTTTGTAAAATTTTTACAACGTTTCACGAAATGACTTTTGCTCACCTTAGAATCATTCTACATGCTGTAATACGACCGTTTTCATAGTTTTTTTTAAATTCCAAAAAAATTTGACATTTTCATTGAAAAATTTTGACATACTATACTATGGCGTTTTTTTTGTAAAATTTTCGAACATTTCACGAAATGACTTTTGCTCACCATAGATTCATTCGACATGCCATAATACGACCGTTTTCATGTTTTTTTTTCAACTTCATAAAAATTTGACGTTTTCATCGAAAAATTTTGACATACTATACTATGTCGTTTTTTTTGTAAAATTTTCCAACATTTCACGAAATGACTTTTTCTTACCATAGAATCATTCTACATGCTTTAATAAGACCGTTTTCATGTTTTTTTTTCAACTTCAAAAAAATTTGATGTTTTCATCGAAAAATATTGACATACTATACTATGGCGTTTTTTTTGTAAAATTTTCCAATATTTCACGAAATGACTTTTGCTAATCATAGAATCAATCTACATGCCATAATATGACCGTTTTCATGGTTTTTTCAACATCAAAAAAATTTGACGTTTTCAATCGAAAAATTTCGACATACTATACTATGGCGTTTTTTTTGTAAAATTTTTCAACTTTTCACAAAATGACTTTTGCTCACCATGGGATCATTCTACATGCTGTAATACGACCGTTTTCATAGTTTTTTTTAAATTCCAAAAAATTTGACATTTTCATCAAAAAATTTCGACATACTATACTATGGCGTTTTTTTTGTAAAATTTTGCAACATTTCACGAAATGACATTTGCTCACCATAGAAACATTCTACATGCTATAATAAGACCGTTTTCATGTTTTTCTTTCAACATCAAAAAAATTTGACGTTTTCATCGAAAAATATCGACATACTATACTATGGCGTTTTTTTGTAAAATTTCCCAACATTTCACGAAATGACTTTTGCTAATCATAGAATCAATCTACATGCCATAATATGACCGTTTTCATGGTTTTTCCAACATCAAAAAAATTTGACGTTTTCATCGAAAAATTTCAACATACTATACTATGTCGTTTTTTTGTAAAATTTTCCAACATTTCACGAAATGACTTTTGCTCACCTTAGAATCATTCTACATGCTGTAATACGACCATTTTCATGTTTTTTTTTTAAATTCCAAAAAAATTTGACGTTTTCATCGAAAAATTTCAACATACTATACTATGGCGTTTTTTTGTAAAATTTTCCAACATTTCACGAAATGACTTTTGCTCACCTTAGAATCATTCTACATGCTGTAATACGACCGTTTTCATAGTTTCTTTTTTATTCAAAAAAATTTGACGTTTTCATCGAAAAATTTTGATATACTATACTATGTCGTTTTTTTTGTAAACTCTTCCAACATTTCACGAAATGACTTTTGCTCACCATAGAAACATTCTACATGCTATAATAAGACCGTTTTCATGTTTTTCTTTCAACATCAAAAAAATTTGACATTTTCATCGAAAAATATCGACATACTATACTATGGCGTTTTTTTGTAAAATTTCCCAACATTTCACGAAATGACTTTTGCTAATCATAGAATCAATCTACATGCCATAATATGACCGTTTCATGGTTTTTTCAACATCAAAAAATTTGACGTTTTCATCGAAAAATTTTGACATACTATACTATGGCGTTTTTTTGTAAAATTTTTCAACTTTTCACAAAATGACTTTTGCTCACAATGGAATCATTCTACATGCTGTAATACGACCGTTTTCATAGTTTTTTTTAAATTCCAAAAAATTTGACATTTTCATCAAAAAATTTCGACATACTATACTATGGCGTTTTTTTTGTAAAATTTTCCAACATTTCACGAAATGACTTTTGCTCACCATAGAAACATTCTACATGCTATAATACGACCGTTTTCATGTTTTTTTTTCAACATCAAAAAAATTTGACGTTTTCATCGAAAAATTTCAACATACTATACCATGTCGTTTTTTTGTAAAATTTTCCAACATTTCACGAAATGCTTTTGCTCACCTTAGAATCATTCTACATCTGAAACACCTTCATTTTTTATTCCTTTCTCCAATTCCACTAACATCGAATTCCAACATTTCAACTTTCTAAATGGAACATTCACTCGCCGTTTTCATAGTTTTTTTTAAATTCCAAAATTTGCTTTTCATCAAAATTTCACATACTATACTATGGCGTTTTTTTTGTAAAATTTTCCAACATTTCACGAAATGACTTTTGCTCACCATAGAAACATTCTACATGCTATAATACGACCGTTTTCATGTTTTTTTTCAACATCAAAAAATTTGACGTTTTCATCGAAAAATTTCACAACTAACCATTCGTTTTTTTGTAAAATTTTCCAACATTTCACAATCTTTTCTCCCTTAAATCTTCACATCTGAAACACCATTTTATTTTTTTTAATCCAAAATTTCTTTCATCAAAAATTTCAACTACTATACTTGCTTTTTTGTAAAATTTTTCAACTTTTCACAAAATCTTTTCTCACATGACATTCTACATGCTAAAC
Organism: Pterois miles; assembly: GCA_947000775.1. Classification (NCBI taxonomy): domain Eukaryota; kingdom Metazoa; phylum Chordata; class Actinopteri; order Perciformes; family Scorpaenidae; genus Pterois; species Pterois miles. Next base: position 9,464,586 of record CAMQGK010000171.1, on the reverse strand, counting down.
ACCGTTTTCATAGTTTTTTTTAAATTCAAAATTTACATTTTCATCAAAAAATTTCACATACTATACTATGGCGTTTTTTTTGTAAAATTTTCCAACATTTCACGAAATGACTTTTGCTCACCATAGAAACATTCTACATGCTATAATACGACCGTTTTCATGTTTTTTTTTCAACATCAAAAAATTTGACGTTTTCATCGAAAAATTTCAACATACTATACCATTCGTTTTTTTAAATTTTCCAACATTTCACAAATACTTTTCTCACCTTAAATCATTCTACATCTTAATACCCTTTTCATGTTTTTTTAAATTCCAAAAATTTCGTTTCATCAAAAATTTCAACATACTATACTATGCGTTTTTTAAATTTTCCAACATTTCAAAATACTTTTCTCACAATAATCATTCTACATGCTGTAATACACTTTTCATAGTTTTTTTTAAATTCAAAAATTTCTTTTCATCAAAATTTACATACTATACTATGCGTTTTTTTTTAAAATTTTCCAACATTTCACAAAGCTTTTCTCACCATAAACATTCACATCTATAAACACCGTTTTCATGTTTTTTTTAACATCAAAAAATTTCTTCATCAATTCAACAACAACACTTTTTTATTTTCCAACATTTCAAATCTTTCTCACCTAACATTCACATCTGAAACATTATTTTTTTTTAAATAAATTTACTTTTCATCAAAAATTTCAACATACTATACTATGGCGTTTTTTTGTAAAATTTTCCAACATTTCACGAAATGACTTTTGCTCACCATAGAATCATTCTACATGCTTAATACACCGTTTTTATAGTTTTTTTTAAATTCCAAAAAATTTGACATTTTCATCAAAAAATTTCACATACTATACTATGGCATTTTTTTTGTAAAATTTTCAACATTTCACGAAATGACATTTGCTCACCATAGAATCATTCTACATGCTGTAATACGACCGTTTTCATGTTTTTTTTTCAACATCAAAAAAATTTGACGTTTTCATCGAAAAATTTTGACATACTATACTATGGCGTTTTTTTTGTAAAATTTTCCAACATTTCACGAAATGACTTTTTCTTACCATAGAATCATTCTACATGCTTTAATACGACCGTTTTCATGTTTTTTTTCAACTTCAAAAAAATTTGACGTTTTCATCGAAAAATATCGACATACTATACTATGGCGTTTTTTTGTAAAATTTTTCAACATTTCACGAAATGACTTTTTCTCACCAAATTCATTCACATGCCAAACACGACCTTTCATGTTTTTTTCAACTCAAAAAAATTTGTCATCGAAAAATTTCGCCAACATACTATGGCGTTTTTTTGTAAAATTTTCCAATATTTCACGAAATGACTTTTGCTAATCATAGAATCAATCTACATGCTATAATATGACCGTTTTCATGGTTTTTTCAACATCAAAAAAATTTGACGTTTTCATCGAAAAATTTCAACATACTATACCAAAGGCGTCAAACTCATTTTCATCCCAGGCCACATCACCATTATGGCTGCCCTCAAAGGGCCGGTTGTAATTATAAGACTACCGGTATATAAATATATCTATTCTTGATCATTTTACAAAATTGCCTCTACATTTGATTATTATTAGTTTTAGTAAGAATTTATTTAGTAACTAGCTCTGTAGACAAAAAGTGAGTAAAACAATTCCCTAAATATGTTTAGAACTACAAATGAACTTTCTTCTGTCAGTTCTGTTTGTTTTTTTTTTTTTAAATACCACAATTCAACCCTCCTCCTTTATCCAGGCGTGGGACCAGCAAAAGTGACCCAAAGGGGACGGAGTAACTTCATTTTTTTCCTATATTTTTAAATTCAGGGTTTGATTCCCAAAATTTTACATTTACATCAGCCAGCGGCGGCTTTGAGCATGCGTGATTCATTCAGTCTGGATGCGGAGGGGTGAACAGAGACTGCAGCTAGGAGGGACTGCTGACGAGGACTGTGCCGCTTGTGACTGCTTTGTGACTGGGGAGGGGTCCACGGCAGCACCCGCTGCTCGTTGAGAAGAGGAAGAACGATACCTGCTTTCATGAGAGTCTCCAAAAGTCTCCAGTAACACCAGCAAAACTCGTTAGATTTGTCGCTAATTTCTTATTTGAAAGAGGGTTCGAGGGGTCTGAAAACTGGCTAAATATAGCGACTAAGTCGCTAAATTGGCAACACTGCGCTGCTGCTGGAAACCGCTGAGACTGAGACGCTACAGTGCACATGTCAAAAAATCGAGATGCATTGTGGGACATGCAGTTTAAGGACACTACTTCTGTGAAGCGGCATAGAATTGAATGATATGCATTTCATATTCTTTGCAAGCCCTCGTGGGCCACATAAATTGAGGTGGCGGGCCGTATTTGGCCTGCGGGTCTTGAGTTTGACACGTGTCAATGGCTTTTTTCCATGAAATTTTCGACATACTGTAATATAACGTTTCTTTCACGAAATTTTCGATATACTATACTATGACGTTTTTTCCACCAAATTCGACATACTATACTATGGCGTTTTTTTCCACAAAATCTTCGACATACTATACTATGGTGTTTTTTCCACGAAATATTCAACATACTATAATATGACGTTTTTTTCACGAAATTTTCGACATACTATACTATGACGTTTTTTCCACGAAATTTTCAGAATACTTTGCTATGACTTTTTTCCACAAAATTTTTGATATGCTATACTATGACGTGTTTTTCACGAAATTATTGACATACTATACTATGACTTTTTGTCACTAAATTTTCGACATACTATACTATGACTTTTTGTCACTAAATTTTCGACACACTGTACGATAACATTTTTTCCACAAAATTTTCGACATACTATACTATACTATGACGTTTTTCCTAGAAATTTTCGACATATTATGCTATGATGTTTTTTTCACGAAATTTTCAACAAAGTATACTCTGAGTTTTTGTCACTAAATCTTCGACATACTATAGTATGACGTTTTTTCCACGAAATTTTCGACATACTATGCTATGATGTTTTTTTCACGAAATTTTCGACATAATATACTATGACGTTTCTTTCACAAAGTTTTCGTCATACTATACTATGACTTTTTTCCACGAAATTTTCAACAAACTATACGATGACTGTTTTGTTCCAAGATATTCTCGACATACTATACTATGACGTTTTGTCCTTGAAATTTTTGACATACTATTATAGTATGACGTTTTTTCCACGACATTTTCAACATACTATACTATGACGTTTGAATTTTTGAAATTGAAAATTTTGTGGAAAAAACGTCATGGTATAGTACGTCGAAAATTTTGTTGAAAAAAACGTCATAGTATAGTATGTCGAAAATTTCGTGAAAAAAAAATGTCATAGTATGGTATATCGAAAATTTCGTGGAAAAAATGCCATTGTATAGTATGTCAATAATTTCATGGAAAAAAACGCCATATTATAGTATGTCGATAATTTCATGGAAAAAAACGCCATAGTATAGTATGTCGAATTTTGTGGAAAAAACATCATAGCATAGCATGTCGAATTAGGTGGAAAAAACGTCATAGTATAGTATGTCGAAAATTTTGTGAAAGAAATGCCATAGTATAGTATGTCGGAATTGGTGGAAAAAACATCATAGCATAGTATGTCGAATTTGGTGAAAAAAAACGTCATAGCATAGAATGTTGAAAATTTTGCGGAAAATTGTTATAGTATAGTATGTTGAAAATGTCGTAAAAAAAAGTCATAGTATAGTATGTCTAAAATTTCGTGGAAGAAATGCCATAGTATAGTATGTCGAAAATTTCGTGGAAAAAAACTCCATAGTATAGTATGTTGAAAATTTCGTGGAAAAAACGTCATAGTATGTCTATAATTACGTGGAAAAAAACGTCAAAGTATAGTATGTCAAAAATTTTGCAAAAAAACGTCATAGTACAGTATGTCGAAATTTACGTGGAAAAAACGCCATAGTATAGTATGTCGAAGATTTCGTGGAAAAAACGCCATAGCATAGTATGTCGAAAATTGGTGGAAAAAACATCATAGTATAGTATGTCGAAAATTTCGTGGAAAAAAACTCCATAGTATAGTATGTCGAAAATTTCGTGGAAAAAACGTCATAGTATGTCTATAATTACGTGGAAAAAAACGTCAAAGTATAGTATGTCAAAAATTTTGCAGAAAAAACGTCATAGTACAGTATGTCGAAATTTACGTGGAAAAAACGCCATAGTATAGTATGTCGAAGATTTCGTGGAAAAAACGCCATAGCATAGTATGTCGAAATTGGTGGAAAAAACATCATAGTATAGTATGTCGAAAAACGTCATAGTATAGGTTGTCCAAAAAATCATAGTATAGTACGTCGAAAAAAGTCATAGTATAGTATGTCAAAAAAAATCATAGTATAGTACCTTGAAAGAAGTCATAGTATAGTATGTCAAAAAACTCAAAAACTTTGTAGTATAGTATGTCGAAAAATGTCATAGTATAGTACGTTGAAAATGTCATACAACCAGTTTGGGTTGCTACCCAGACTCCAGTGGCCCTTAACTATATATGAGGTCTCCATATGCCATGCCAATCATTTGGAAAGGCTAGTGAACTCCCACGTGAGGAAGTGGCTTGGATTCCCAAAGTGTTTCAGCAGCATTGGACTCTACAGCATCGGAGCCCTGGCACTGCCAATTTCTAGCCTGGTTGAAGAGTTCAAATGTGCCAAGGTGAGGCTGGACATGTCCCTTACTGACTCCCGGGACCCTGTAGTGAGAGGCACAGCTCCTACCCTAGCAATAGGGAAGAAGTGGACCCCAGCCTCTGCTGTACTACAGGCCAAATCTGCTCTCCTCCATCGCGACATAGTGGGCCGTGTTCAACAAGGCAGAGGAGGCTTTGGCCTTGGAACCATAGCTCCTCTCTGGCAAAAGGCATCTGCATCCGAACGGCGAACCATGGTGGTAGAGGAGGTGCGCCGACAGGAGGAAGTAGCCAGACGTTCCAAAGCCATAACACAAGCCAAACAGGGTGGCTGGATGAGGTGGGAGAGTATCGAAAAGAAGAGACTCACATGGAGTGAAATCTGGGGCATGGAATCCAACAGGTTGAGCTTCATTGTCCGAGCTACATACGACATGCTACCATCTCCCACAAATCTGCAACTATGGTTTGGAAAGGATCCATCATGCCCCCTGTGTACAGCTCCAGCAACGCTCAAGCACATCATGGTTGGCTGCAGAACCAGCCTCACTCAAGGCAGATACACATGGAGACATAACCAGGTCCTCAGATGCTTAGCTGACAAACTTGAGTGCAAGAGGGTATCCATCAACGCCCAACCCACCAGCAACCAGAAAGTGGGCCGACACCCACCGTTTGTTCTGGAGGGAGAAAAGCTGAGGACTAAACCCTCAGATCCTGATCTGGGTCCACTGAATGCAGCCAGGGACTGGCAAATGCGCGTCGACTTGGATCAGAGGCTCATTTTTCCCCCAGAGATTGCAACAACCACCCTGCGACCAGACCTCGTCCTATGGTCCAATACCTGCCAGCTTGTTTACATCATAGAGCTGACAGTTTCTTGGGAGGACGCCATCGAAGAAGCGTACAAACGTAAGAAGCTGAGGTACTCCAACATAGCAGCTGAGGCAGAGGACAGAGGCTGGAAAGTACGGGTGCGTCCGGTGGAGGTGGGTTGTCAGGGCTTTGTAGCCAGTACAGCAGCAAAGCTCCTTAGGGAGGTTGGAGTCAGGGGACAGGCTCATAGACAGGCCACCAAAGAGCTGGCCAACACTGCCGAGCGGACAAGCCACTGGCTGTGGTTGAAGAGGAGTGACACCAGCTGGGCTGTTAAGGCAAACACCTAACCACGGGACACACACCCAGGCTTGATCAACCTGTGGTGGGCCTGCCTCAGCGGAGGGTGTATTGTGATAAATGGCCGAAACACCCGGTGATGCAGAGGTACACAACTGACGATGTGTCCCAGTGGTAAAGCCTTAAAGCAGCTCGTTTCTCTCCTCTTTTTTTTTTTTTCCTGTCCTCAAGGACTCCCCATTAGAAGCGGTGCAACACTAGGGATTGTAACAGCTAGTCCTTTCAACGAATCTGTCAGAAAAATCACAGTATAGTAAGTTGAAAAGAATCGCAGTATAGTATGTCGAAAAAACGTCATAGTATGTCGAAAAATGTCATGGCATAGTACATCAAAAATGTCATAGTATAGTTTGTCAGAAAAATCACAGTATAGTAAGTCTAAAAAAAAATCACAGTATAGTATGTCGGCAAACGTCAAAAACGTCAGAGTATAATTTGTAAAAACAATGTCATAGTATAGCATGTCGAAAAAGTCATAGTATAGTATGTCAAAAAATATCATAAAACAAAAAGGTCATAGTATAGTATATTGAAAAAGGTCATAGTATAGTATATCAATAAAAGGTAATATAAAAGTCATAGTATAGTATGTTATAAAAGTCATAAAAGAGTCATCGTATAGTATGTCAAAAAACATAAAACGGTCATAGTATAATATGTCCAAAAATACCATAAAAAGTCATTATATAGAAGGTTGAACAAATTCATAAAAAGTTAAAACAGAGTACATCAAAAAGGCTTAAGAAATCAGAGCTTAGTATGTCATAAAAAGTCATAAAAAAAAGTCAGGGTATAGTATGTCAAAAAATACAGTAAAAAAGTCATCGTATGGTATGTCGAAAAAAAAATCATAAAACAGTCATAGCATAGTATGTCAAAAAATGTCATAAAAAAGTCAGAGTATAGAATGTTGAAAAAAGTCATAGTAAAGTATGTTGAAGAAAATCATAAAGATGTCAAAGTATAGTACGTTGAAAAAAAGTCATTGTATAGTATGAGGGGAAAAAAGCGAAAAAAAGTGATCATATTGTATGTCAAAAAGAATCATAAAACGGTAACAGTATGTCAAAAAAATACATTAAAAGGTCATAGTATAGTATGTTGAAAAAGTCAAGAAAAATTCATTGTATAGTTTGTTGAAAATTGTTTTTGTCCAAAGAAAGTCATTAAAAAAGTATGTTGTTATATGTTGAAAAAACTCATGGTATAGTATGTCAAAAGAAGTCATAAAAAATTCATGGTATAACAATGCTGAATAAAGTCATAAAAATTCATAGTATACTATGTCCAAAAAAAAAAAAAAAAACTCATATTTAAAACATCAAAGTATGTGAAATTTCAGCATAGTATTTTGAAAAAAGTCATGTAAAGTATATTTTAAAAAGTCATCGTATAGTACATGGGTGTCAAACTCTGGCCCGCGGGCCAAATTTAGCCCGCAGTGTAATTATATTTGGCCCACAAGGCAATATAAAATTACTATTTGAGCTGTACAGAACAGCGGATTCACCGCAAATACTACAAATCCCATAATGCTCTGTTGTTTTGGCACGTCAGTCAGGACAGGACCCAGACATGCTCTCTACTCTGTCAGTAGCGATCTGTGCTTCGGCAGGAAATAATTAATGTTTTCTTTATGCACTTTTTCTTGCTATTCCAAGGTTTGAATGGTTGATTCATTCATTATTGTTATTTTATTTTCAAATTTATTAGCCTGTGGAAAAAGCTTATTTTGATATTTACCTCAGAAGGCTGCAAATAGAAAAGAGGCATACAATATTTATTTAAATTCTATTTAATATGCCATTGATATGTTTTTTTTTTTATTATTTGAAATTTGATTTTGCATGTCTGCACTATTAAGTTACATAAGCGTTGCTTGTTCCATATTCAGTGTTAAAGCAAAACTTGTTTTGGTCCATATTAAAGGTTCATTTGTTCAATGTTGGCCCGCGGCTTTGTTTAATTTTAAATTTTGGTCCACTGTGTATTTGAGTTTGACACCCCTGGTATAGTATGTCAACGAAAAACAGAAAAACATCATTATATATGTAAAAAAAAATCATGTAAAGCTCATAGTATAGTCTGGTGATAAAAAAAATCATAAAAAGGTCATAGGATAGTATTTTGAGAACAAGTATAGTATGTCGAAAAAAATCCCAAAATGGTCCTAGTATAGTATATCCAAAAAGTCATGGTATAGTACGGTATGTTGAAAAAAAAATTCAATAAAAGGTCCTTTTATAGTATGTTGAAAAAGTCATTAAAAGTCATAGTATAGTTTCTCAAAAAAAGTCATAGTATAGTATGTCAGAAAAAAAAAATCATAAAAAGTTCATTGCATAGTATGTCCAAAATGTCATAAAAGGTCATAGTATAGCTTGTGGAAAAAAAGTCATGAAAAAGGTACAGTAAGAGTAAATAGTACAGTATGTCAGAAAAAAAGTCATAAAACCAGAAAAAGTTCCCATGTAGAAAAAAGTCATGGTATAGTATTTCGACAAATGTCATAGTGTAGTACGTCAAAAAAAGTCATAGCATAGCATGTCGACAAAATCATAAAAATGTCATAGTATAGTATGTTGAAAAAGTCACAGTAAATTATGTTAAAGAAAATCACAAGGAAGTGTAGTATGATGAAAAAAGTCAGTGTAATATGTCAAAAAAAATCATAAAAATGTCATAGTATAGTATATTGAAAAAAGTCATAAAAAGGTCACAGCAGAGTCAAAAAAGCTAAAAAAAAAAAACAAATAATAATCATAGTTTAGTATGTCAAAAAAAGTTCTGAAAAAGTCAGAGTATAGAAGGTTGAAAAAAGTCCGTAAAGTCCGTATGTCGAAGAAAATCATAAAGTCGTCATAGTATGCTGTAAAAAAAGTCACTGTATAGTATTTGGAAAAAAATGATAAAAAGGTCAAAAAAGGGATAGTATAATGTGTTGAAAAGAATCCTAAAAAGGTCATAGTATAGTGAAAAAGTCAAAAATATCATAGTGTAGTATATTGAAAAAGTAATAGCACAGTATGTCAAAAAACGTCATACTATTGCAAATTGAAAAAACCATAATCACGACTTTTTCGAGGATGTTATGACTTATTTTGACACACTATAATATAGTATCAGCGTCTGACATAATATGCTGTAACTTTTGACATATTAATGACTTTTTCCAGCACTCTATGCTATAAGTTTTCTATGACTTTTTTTTTTTTTTACTATACTTACTATACTTTTTTTGACACATTATAGTATGCCTTTTTTTTTTTGCATACTATCACATGACTTTTTTTTACTACTTTTTTTCAACATAATATACTTTTTAATGCTGTTTTTCAACATGACAACATGCTATACTACTAGGCCAGTGCCTGTTCAGAAGGGGCTGAATGCTTTGCCTGTGGCGTTGCTGTTTGCAGCTTTCTTGATAACCACTCATCCAAACAACTTCACATTCAGCACTGCGCTTCCTTGGGCCCTGAGCAATACACCTGCCATGACACAGTTGCATCACACGACCAAGTTGCAGCTAATTCGCGGTCAAAAACACTGGGTTCACGGGGAAAAAAACACCACTTTACTGTTAGGTAAGGTAAATAAAAGGGCCCCAAACAGCTATAGACTTATGTTTAGATATGAAACATATTGAATCATGTTACTATTCTAACTCATTGTATACCAAAATAACTTAAAAAACCTAAAAATAGGTAACTCAACTGTATTCAACTTACTGTGTTTGTACATTGTAGTACTACATTTGCTTGACAGAGAAATGTTACTGGTTATGTTGCAGATTTAGATTTAACTCACAAAAAAATAACAATTTAAAAATATGCATTACTGTTCATTAAGTATCCTCCATCGTACTAGAACTCAAAGCCCGAGATTAAATAAATATACGTATATTTCTGATAATACCTCTCTTTCACTCTTCACTTGAAGTAATCGTCTGCAGGACTTTTACAATGCAGTATTAATCGTTTTGCTATTAATAGTTTTACTTAAGAAAAAAGGGTTTGAGTAGCCTACTTTTTCGACCACTGCCAATACCAACATTCCCAGTTAGAGAGGGTGAAAAGCAAAACAAGACATTGCCCTCGGGTCACTAAATCGGCCCCTGAAAGGCACACCCAGGTTACTGTTACTCGTGGTCAGATCTATCGGTTAAATAAATTTAGCATTTATAAACCGCTTGTTTTGACAGAACCACACAGTTATAAAGTACAGCATGGATTTCATGAGTGGATAATTGGAGTCGATAAGTGCAGAATTATAGCAAATTCAACGAAGCACTCATGGAGCCCTCAGCAATACATCCGCCAAGTATGAAATCGATCGGGTGAGCTGTTCTCAAGATATGCAGACATACACACCTATCTACATACCTACAGAGATTTCTCACCTGGCTACGATTTTTGACGTTTTCAACATGCTATACTATGATTTTTTTTTAAACTTTTGACATATTATACTTTGACTTTTTTTGACATACTGTACTGACTCTTGTGTTTTTTATGACTTACTATTGTCAGATAATTTAGATTTTTTTTTCATACTATACTATGACTTTTTGACATTTCTATGATGTACTACACTATGATGTTGTATAACATAATATAATGTGCCTTTTTAAAATGTTTTGACACTTCTGATGATGTGAAATATGTATAATATATATGAAAATAATAAACCTAAGAAAAAAATAAACAAAGTTTTGTCTCACTGCGACAATATTTACTGCTGCATAGTATTTACTGATGCTCGTTGGATGTAATGAAGGAAATCAGAGGAAGAAAATGAAACTAAGCGTCTGTCTCCACAGTAAATCATCTGTGTTTGAGGTTTATTTGCTCTTCAGAACATAACAACTGTGAAACAATGAGAAAATAACTTTTCTGCATTTTTTTGTTATATTTTTTTACAGTTTTTATTACATATATCACACTATAACTGTGTTATTATTTTCTAACATTTTTAAGACATACTATAAAATGTCTTTTTGACATTTATAATATAATATATTATGACTTTTTGACATTTTGCCAATTTCGTGATGATACTATGCCTCTTTTTAAAACTTTTTTTGCATACTATACTATACTTTTTTTACATTTTGTATGACATACTTTAGTATGACTTATGACATACTATGCTATGATTTTTTTTTTTACATTTTTAGGGCATACTAGACATTTTGATGACATACTGTACACATATTGTATGATATCCTACACTGACATTGTTTTTAATTTTTTTGACATTTTTATTTACATACTACACTGAGACGTTTTGTCGTTTTTATATTCTGTATTGTGACTTTGATTTTTTTTTTACTTTTTTATGACATACTATCTTATCATTTTGTTTTTCTTGGGTTTTTATGACATACTATGCATGTTTTGTCATTTTTATAACAGACTATACTGTGATTATACTGTGTGTACTGTTTTACTTAAATATTTGTATGGCATACTATGACTACTACTACGACTTTTTTGACATATTTATGGCACATTATATAAGAGCATACTATCCTGACATTTGTTGTCATTCATGAAATACTATTCTATGAGTTTTTCTTGCTTTTTTATGACATACTACACTGACTTTTTTGACATACGACAGTACGACTTTTTATTATTTTTAACTTTTTCTTAATGACACACTAAACTAAACATTTTTAGTTTTTTAAGGCATACAATACTGACTTTTATTTTTTTTTTATCTTTTTATTTATTTTTACATTTTTCATGGTATCTGCTATGACCCTTTTTATATATTTTTATGGCATACTATACTATGATTTTTTTTATGGGATTTGTATGGCATACTATGATTAACGTTTTGGTGACATGCTATACTAAGACATTTTATGTTATATTATACCATGGCTTTTTAGAGACATTATCATGACATCCATCATTTTACAAACATATAATACATTGCTAAACTTCGGTCAGTTTTTGGATTGTGACGACTCAAAGATACAAGAAAGGGAAAGGATGAGGATGAAACCAGTAAAAGTCTTAAAAGGTAGCAGATGAAAGAATTTAATATAATTGTAAGCTATAAATTATTTTTACATTTCAAATGGAAATTTGCTTTTACAAACACACTGTAGTTTCTTCAGTGCCACCTGACCTGTGATTCACATCTATCCTCTCTGTGGAGCATGATCCAACATCCAACTATTGTTTACCACTGTTCAAACAAACCAGGAAGTGACTCATTAACAACCGAGCAACCAACCAAAGCGTAAACAGGGCTCAAGAGGGATCTGTCCATTATTAGTCTGTTATTATTTAGCTTTGATTGTCAAAAAGAATCCATGTTTTGTGAGAACATGCACTGAAACATAAAGTATTGTTAACATGTGATGCCAGTGGTGGTACACACACATACATGCAGTGGCTCAGTTTGTCGATGTTTTCCCTTTCAGTGCTTTGTTAAGGAGAGCAGAGCTCAAAAACTTCAAGTAAAGCAAGCCACATTTAGCCCAGGCATAGAAAAAAGCACAGCTAGTGTTTGACACAAACACCTCTTAAAAAGGAGCACATCATCACTGTGAGACGACCTAAGATACAATGACCACCTGTGGCCACCAGCAGTAATGCAGTCCCAATGTGATTAAGTGTTATCAAGGCTGATTGGGCAAAACATAGCAAACAGGAAAGACAAAAGTACCATCGCAAGATTAAAAAAAATTTGGGCAAGTGCAACGGAATATTATTTTGGTAAACATTATTAAGTGCTGCTGATCAAGTCAAACAGGTCACATCATTATAAAATACAACAAAGATGGTTTCCTGGAGGTTTTGTCCATATTGACATGCAAACCTGTGAACACTGTGGTCACACCCACTCCTTGGGGTTTCGTAATACCTCCAGCATCTCAGCCTCCAGGGTACCTTTGGCAGGCTCATGCATGTATTCCCACCTGAGGATGAAGGGTGAGTTTATAACTAAGCAACACAGACAGCTCATTACTGTCATACAAGTGTAGTGCTAGCGATGCTTCTAACCAGCGTTATCTTACCTGGCAGTGAGGGGGAGGGACATGAGAATGCTCTCAATTCTGGAGCCAGGTGTGGCCAAACCAAACTTCACTCCCCTGTCATACACCAGGTTGAACTCCACATATCTACAACATAATCACACAAAACCTATTGCAGACACCGAACTCCATGTGATGTATGACATATTAGAGCTGTTCAACTATATTTTGTTTTATTTGTTGAAATTATCATTACATCCCAACAGCTATAAAGCAATCAAATGCTCTGACAAACAAAAAAAAAAAATCTGGTGTCTGTGGCAGGACTGTAATGATCACATCAATAATCATTTCATTCATTCTGTCTACCCACCTGCCTCTGTGCGTTCACTGTGTGTCAGAGTCTTCAACAAGCTGCTAGCTTCACAGCTGTGAGTGCGAACAATAGTCATATACATTGTTCACGTTCATTATATGTTTATGTTCATGATGATAATTGGGGGTGGCTTTGGAGGGCGGCCTGTATGGACGCGTTCCAGACTTGGTGACTTTCTCGCTAGATTTAGGGACCTTTGGAGCTAATGTTAGCAGCTAGGGCTGCTACTTTCACTGTAAAAGAGTCAACAACACTGGGCTGGGTTTTTCGGTTGGATCATTTGTAAAATCTTGTGTACTCTTGCAAGTTTCTCAAGATTACCAACCCTACCTTTACGAGGTCACTGTTAAGCTCTGTTGTGCCTTAATCTACTCCACAATAAGCAAACCAACAATGTTTGACAGAGGATTCAAGTGAATGATAAACTTAAACATTTAGTCATCTTTGTTTTTAGTAAAAATTATTGCTGCATGATAATTGAAGTCTTAAAGGTGAATGCATTTGTTTACATGTTACATTTATATTCCAGCTTTGGACTACTAGTCTACATCAAAACTATTTTAAAAAGAATTGTGCACCTCATTAATGGGTTTCAAAGTCTTACTGTTATTTTACCTTTTACAAAATAAAGGGAACAAAATGTTAACTTTAATGGATCACCTATCAAAGGCAAGTTCCATGTTTGTGTGAGATTACTTACAGTCAATTAATTCATAGTTGATTTGGGCAATTGTTATTGGAAGTACTAGTATGTATGGAGAAGTTAAATGTGGTCTTTACTTATGGGTCAAGGTTAGGTTTATTCAGTGGTACTAGTTTGAAAAGCCTTGAGTTATTGAACTAAAAGGGGCTTTAAAATACAAACTTTCCTTTTGACCATCTCCTACATAAAATCTATGGATCACTCATTAACAGCCACCGGTTCTTTGGTGCGTCTTTTACTCACCTGCCTCGTCGTACCTGCTGCCAGTCCTTCTCTGCATCAGTAAAGGAGTCGTTGAGGTGTTTGTATACGATGGGCAGGTAACAAGGCACCACGGTGCGGGCACAGCTCTTAACAAAGCTGAATGCCTCCTCTTGACTCGGGGAGTCCAGGTCATCGAAGAAGATCCCTCCTATACCCCGAGTCTCTCCTCTGTGCCGGATGTAGAAATATCGGTCACACCTAGAGATACAAATACGTCAGTCAATAGCGATTGTTGTTTGTTTTTAACCAAGGCTTGACTTTAAAATATTCAATAGATCTGGGCTATGCAAATATATTGTTTAGAGGCAAGAGTACATAAGCAATTAAAATTAATCAGGTGGGGTGAAAAAATCTGCCTACCACCACCTCTATAGCTCAGCAAAAGCTAACCAGCTGCTGTCTGCAGGGATGTCACATGAAACTTTTAATACAATTTAAAAAAAAACCCCACAATTATACATACTTAACTGGCTTCTTTTTTGTTTTCTTCTAGTTAATGCTTGGCCATTGTTCTATTAGCAGTTTAGTTGTTTGCATACTTTTTGTTATTTTGAAGCTTATATTCAAAATAATAATCCAAACTTAAAAAATAATTTATTTTAGGTTTCTTGACCAGTGCCTTATAGCTTTGGGTTTTAAATATGAAATACTGCCAAATAGGCACTTTTGCTTTTTGCTCCGACACCATATTGTTGAGTCTGTCAACTGGTCCTGTTTGTGAAATCTCATTCCTACTGTATACATATTGTATTTATTGATAGCACAGTGCTGATACACAAAAATGAACTGTGTATGCCCAAACACCGTGTATGACTAGCTGTCCGTAGCTTCATATTTAACATACACATGAGTGGTATCAATCTTCTCATCTAGCTCTTGGCAAAAATGCAAATGAGCCTATTTCTCAAAATACCAAACTATTCCTTTTAAATTCAACTCCAAATTAAGTTGACAAACTTTATTTACTACGAACCACATCAGATGAACCACACCCGTCCCTTTCATATCCCCAGTGGTCATTCACTACCTAACGCCATGGCTCAACGGTTTTTCTGCAACTGCAGATTTTAGGCAGAGACTTCTCTTATCACCATCCTACAGTGAGGATACACCCACTGTAATCAATACACACAAATCAGACCTACACATATGTACGTGCTGAAACACTTCATGAATGCAGGACTAATCTTGTGTTAAAGTGTACCATTTCTTAAAGTCGGGGTAGTACTGCGAGTGGTGCTTGTCACATGCCTCCTTCAGGGTGTTGTGGAAGTGAAACGCATCTTCTTTACTAATATAAACTGGAGTCAGGTCTGTGCCTCCACCAAACCACCACTGTTTAGTGCCTGGACCACACACACAAGGAAGGAAGGAAGACAGAAACAAGGGTTATCATTCATTCATGCACTCAATAGTGTCACTGACACCAAGACACAGCAGCTGACGTCAAGGACTGACACTCACCATCTTCCTCTTCGATTTCAAAGTATCTGTAGTTGAAGTGCACTGTTGGGATGTGGGGATTCTTGGGGTGGATGACAGAGCTCACACCCATGGCACAAAATGGTAGCTTACCTGGGAGGAAAACAGAGCATGACATGTTACTCTGAATGTAGGTTACCACACCTCTGTAAACAAATATCAAGTTAACAGAACGAACCATCTTTCCCTTTGAGGACTTTCCCTCTGCTCCTCATCTGCCTGGCGGCCTCTTCGGTCAGGTTTCCAAACACCACTGACACATTGACCCCTGCCTTCTCAAACACCTTTCCATCTTGCATCACACAGCTGATTCCTCCACCACCTGAAACACACACACAAGAGCAACATGGAATACACTGAAAGAGGCTGACATGACATTGGTTGCTCCACTTCCTGACAGATTTGGCTTTTTAAGGCTGCGTTTCTTGTATGCATCAGTGACCATGTTGCTTTCAGCACAAAAACATGCAGCACACTTGAAGCTCCAGTAGTTCAAGAATATCAGAAATATCTTAAAGGATGAACAAGGATCTGTTCTGCTCTACTTTGAGCTCCGCAGTTTCATTTCCACCACCATCTCAGGTGAGCCCCAATCACCTTCATTCCTCTGCCACCGGTCCACCTTGAACGTCCCACCGTCCACCTCCTGCAGGGCGTTGCAGAAGTCGGCCTGCGTCTCCATGATCAACATCTCCATCCTCGTACGCATCTCCCCTTTCCTCGCCTGCAGCACACCGATGTCGGTCACCGGAGCAGACATGAACCCCCGGCATCTCTCCAAGATATCCCCCTCTTGTTCCCTCTCCTCGGCTGCATGGGATACTTTCGTTGCCATTTCAGCACGCTGGAAGTGGTTAGCGTTGGCTAAAAACCCCGCTACTGCCGCTGCTGCTGTTACTGCTGCGGCTCCACTGAGCGCCAGGGCTCCCCTTCTGGTTCGCCCGGCTGCTGATCTGCCTGCGGTCCCATGGGACATGAACCGAACGCCGGAGCCCCTGGAAAACCATCTCGTACCTGGAAGGAAAGTCACTGGCGGGCTGTGAATGCGGAACAACGGCAAGTGTGACCCTCCTGAACTAGCAAGCCCCTTTAAATGTGAAATCGAACATCGTCTCGCAGTGGTCTGAGCCGCTTTGTTTAGCGAGCAGAAGACAATGGTGGCCATTTGTGAGGGAAATTACCGCTCTTTTCTCTCTGCGTCGCGGCCGTTTATAAATAATGTACTTCGTCAAAACATTCTCAGAAGTTGTCTGCGTGCTATCAGCGCTCCAAGTCAAAGGGGCGTGTATTTCCTAGGAAGTGACAGAGGCATCATGGGAAATGTCGTTATTTGTCGATCTCTCCGCGTAGTGAAAGCCGACAGAAAACTACAAGACCCAAAATGCAGTGCGTCTAACAACAAATGTTGCATTCAGGGACTCTTCAAATGCTCCGTGTTTTTGTTTTTTACATTAAAGACGAATTCTAGTTTGTTGTCAAATCAGTGTAGTTACAATTTAGCCTACAGACAGAACTTGAATTACACTCCGACCAGAATCTCATATATTTATGATTTAGACTTTCATTACCTATTGTTCATAAAACAATCTTTAATATCCCAGCATTACCAACTCGATGTAGATATACTTTTAAAAAATATTTATTTGTATAATTTATCACCTTTATCGTTTTCTTCTATGGACTATAGACAGTAAATGAATTTTAGAAGTTGGACTGACTGACTGACTGTGCTAGTGGATCAAACAACAACGAGCTGATAACTTGGTTCCTGTTTTTTAATGAATTAAAAACTTTTGTAAATTATATAGTAAAAGCTCGTTGTTAATTCTCTCCGGTCTTATCGTAATTCAACCTTCTTGATATTGTTCTTTGTTTAAATATTTTATCATTTTCTTTTGTTTTGTTTTTGTCTGCAAAGAGTAATGCAAGACGCACTTTAAGGCTTTTATTATTTCACGTGACATTGTAATTTAGCGGTGCAATAAATCAAGTTACCACAATCCAACTGACATCATATGAATGGAGCTGGAGCCTGGACAGACCAGTTTCGATTTAATGCTTTAAATCTCATAGAGTGAATTTTATTATTTATCTCATATACTGTAACTGGATATTTGTGTTAAATTAATACACAGACACAGACAGTGGCATTTATTTTGTTATAGTTACCTTTTAAAATTCCCTACACGATTATTTAAGGTGTTTTTCTGAAGGGTTGTCTGTTTTCTCTTGTTTACAGTGTGTACATGGGGATTTTACTGGGCTTCTTGGGAGCGAGTTTTGAGTGCGCATGCGCAAGTAGTAAAGCGTGTTGTCGGTCTCTATGACGACGGGTCTATTAAACCTTTTAGGGCTGTGGAGCGACTAGAAGCAGATTATGTGCACAGGTGTTGCTCCGCAGACTACCGGTCACTATGTGGGTCAGTTAGATGGAGTCATAGACTCAAAACAACCCGGCTGGATGTGTTCGTCTTTCACCGCCTTTAACTGAACTGAATCACTACGCAAGAACCTGCTGGCGGTGAGTTTACTTACAACCATATGTCACAAATTTTACTGTTTTTAATTCACAATAGCCAAAATATTTGTGAATAATATGATTCCTATAGGAGCCGAGTGTGCCCGACAAGTCAGCCTCGTATTTCTGGCTCCGTCCTGTTTATTATATAATATATTATAGCCCATAGAGCTGTGAAAATAAACAGGATAGTCTATGTTAAACTCGTCAACTTGTAGCCAGTGAAACTGAATCATTATGGAACCATAGCTAAACATATCCTAGAGCAGAGAGCGCATTTGTGCCAAAAAACACAAACAAACAAGGGCAATAAGTACTGGTAGCCTTGTAGTAGTACTGGTTTCTGTCCAGTAGGTGACGACCAATCCCCAACACAAGTAGCCTACAGCACAGTTTTGTAATGGGATATGAGATGTTTGGGAATTAGTGCCACAATAATCCAAAACCAAGGTGCTCTTTAATCCATGGGACCCAAATATATTAAGATAGTGTATAATTTGGAATAATTTACTTAAAATTTGACTTGTATGGTGTTGTTTTGGTTATCCCTATAGATACCCTGATCTGTACTGTACTCTACTGTAGGTGAGGCTATGTATGCATGTCTGTTAACATCCTCGGCCATGCAGGTCATATGATATCTAGCATTGTCACTCATCCAGCCTCTAACCTCTGTTGGCTATCAACTACATTGATGTAATGAGGTGGCCATATAGTGGAAAATAAAACATTAATGCGATGTGTGCATGCAATTTACATCTCAGTCATATTTTTTTTTTATTAAATTGAGTTTAATTTGCACCAGAATATCTACTTTAATGTGACTTCCATGTGTCTGATAGTAGTGACACTGAAATGTAATGCATAAGTATTTTCAAAAGTTGACAAAATGTTTCAGAATTAAAAGACTGTTATATGGCTATATCCACAGTTATATGGCTCTTCAATCGGCAGGGTTTAACACTTACCTAGTGATGTCAATGATGTCTGTTTAGCCCCTAAGATCCACGATCCTGACCGACTTTACGGTCTTTCAGAGGCTGTAGCTTGTCAGGAAGGAGGCTAAAAAAATGTTCCAAAGTTAGGCTAAATTTTGGTGAGGAAAAACTGACTTGGTCATTTTCAAAGAGGTCATTGACCTCTGACCTCAAGATATGTGAATGAAAATGGGTCCTATGGGTACCCGCTAGTGTCCCCTTTACAGACATGCCCATTTTATGATAATCCCATACAATTTGGGGGAAAAAATTGTGCAGTTTATTGAATGCAGTATGACTGCTGTATTTGCTATTCTATTCTGTATTCTATTCTAGTCTACCAAATCTGTGTAACAAATGGTATCAAACCCAAAATTGCTGCAACAACTTACGACACGAACATGAGCATGGGAAAGGCCATCATATATTATTATTATTATGTATATTCGTAGCCACATTTAATTAATCAATTAATCATTTTGTAAACTGTAACTGATTTATGACTAGAGCAACTTGGCACACAGCTGAGCTGTATCTCAAATGAATCTTCACGTTTCCAGCTTTCACATGATGTTCACCATTTCTTTGTGAAATATACTGTTGACCTGCTATCTGCGCCTAAAGACCCCCTGTACCCCCTAAAAAAAAGACAAAATGGGTCTTAGAGGGTTAAGAGCCACTTTTATTTTTGTTTGGGCAAATGGTCAGAGCAATATTGACCTCTGTAGGCCATAGACAGCTATTGGACTACAAATCCCAAAGCGCTCCAGCCAGTGAGTAGAATCAGGTGTGGGCAATTTGTGAATGAAGACGCCGAGAGACTCGACCGTTAAGGTTTACCGTTTAACGTGTAGATATCGAGGTTTACTTATTATTTTATTAGAGTTTTGGCTCGTTGATTTGATTCTGGCTATTGTAAATGTCGGGTTTTCTTTGGTGAGCAACCTTTATTTTCGGTTAGTCGATGAGTCGTTCATCATGAAGCCACCCTGACAAACCAAACAAGCCACCACCGCTGTGAGTATAATAAACCAAATAATTTTAACGTTAACTTGTCGGAAATGTCTGCATCTACAAGGCGTCTAAACTGTGGCTTTTAGAAAGTAATTAGAGGTAAGCCGTGACAATGTCATTAGATATAAATGAACCACAATCAAAGCCCAACACCCTGCTAAACTACTCAATATTTGTAATTATTTTAAATAAGGACAGTATGGTTCTGATTCTCTGCCTATAATTACGAGTTTTTGCTATAAAAAAGTTATAATTAAAAGTAACTTTTTCCACTCCACTCATCTTTTCCACAGTCTTTTTTATGGTGTTCAGGGGGTCTTTAGGGGGAGATGGCAGGTCAACAGTAGATGTCACATAGAAGTGGTGAACATCATCTGAAAGCTGGAAACCTGAAGATTAATATGAGAAGCAGCTCAGCACTGTCATCTTCTAGCCATAAATTAGAAATTAATTAAAATGTGATGTCCATTCCCATGCACTATTGTGTCTCCTAAGTTGTTGCAGCAATTGGGTTGATATCATAGTTACACGGATTTGGTGTTAGATTTAACCATTTTTTTTACCACTGGAAAATTGATTAAAAAAAAGATCAATAATCCCACCAAAATAACAAATTGTGACACCAAGACCTTGAGTATCGCCACAGAAAAAGCCATACTGTGATTTGGCATCAAAAACTTATGATATTTGGACATTTCTGCAAGAACTGCATTTTTCCACAATTGGATGGCGAGCAACTCTGTTGTGTAAACTGCTCAGAAACCCCCTTATTGTCAATCTAATGAGGAAAGCCATCCATCCTCTGAATGCTCTGGGTCTCTAGTTTGTGGCTGTAAACTTTCACGAGACTGTGATTATCCTACAGGTCACTACAGGTCAAGTGACCCCGTTGAAAATAGCCAAGTCAGTTTCCTCCTCCTTTTATTTATTTATTTTTATTTTTTAACCTAATTTTGGAGCATTATTTCCCAATAAGCTAGTATGACATGCTTGATACCAGTGGTTAGGTTTTCTAGTTTCGTATGGCACCAGTAACTTCACTTTAAATCTAAAACTGAACTCATTAAAGCCTCTGAAGATCGTAAAGTCAGCTGAAGGTGCAGGGGCCCTCTAGGAGTGGAAGAGGTTAAAGAAAGGTTTTAGCACTGTAGTGACCTACTGTACAGGGACTTCTGTCATCATTTTCCCTTAATAACAAAAAAGGGTGTAGGCATATCTGTGAAACTACACTATTTGGGAGTTTTGTCTTAAAGTTATCTTAAAGATAAAATGTCTGGGGGACATTAAAAACATTTGAACTAATTTTCTGGAGACCATGACTATTAAAATAGGTTTTCAAGAGACCTTGTCAAGGACCAGGACTAGGTCAAGAGGATGATTTTTTATTTTAATGGTGGCCCTAATCGTTCCCTAGTGGATATCCCACTCAGGGCTGACTTACTGATATCATCACATCTCAGGTTCCCGCTGCTAGTGTCACAAGAATCATGTCTGAAATTTATCTCTGATCTTCTTCCAGTGAAGATTATGAGTGAGGTGGTTTGCGCAAAGCCTCAGGAGGACTATGAGGACGACTTTGAGAAGGATCTGGACTGGCTGATCAGTGAGGAAAGCCGGAGTGAGGACCAGGTAAGCAATTTATATAAAGATCACTGGACAGGCTGATTGCATCAGGGTTATTATAATAAACTAAAATTTAAAAAACTAAAAATATTTTTACTAAACTGAAACAAAATAAAAAATATATCATTTAAGAAAAACTTAAGTGAAGCGATATTGCCTGGGTAAAAAACAAATTTAAGTTGTCTTTTCAGTTACAATAATAAATCACTACCAAATAAAAAGGAGACGGCATGAATTTCTGTCAACTCTTGTGACAGTGAATCACAGAAACTGAACAGACCTGACCTTCCAGGAGATGGCGCTATGCTTCACATCGGACACTAACATAGTTCTCCAACCGTGTATTTTGTATGTATATTTAGCAACGTACTTCTGAGACATTATACCTGGCCCTAACAAAAACTACTGTAAAACTTAATATTAGGGCTGTCAAAGTTAACAGGATGAGGCGTTAACGCAAATTTGTTTGAACGCCACTAAATTCTTTAACATACTATATTAATACAACTTGTGATTTTTAGGTTGTAACAGGCTCAATTTTAAAGCTAGAGTGAAGATACTGGCATCATGACATGCTCAAAACCACTGTCATGGCCATTTTCACAGGGTCCCTTGACCTTTGACCTCTAGGTAAGTAAATGAAAATGGCTTCTGTGAGTACCAATGAGTCTCCTCTTTTACAGACATGTCCACTTTATGATAATCACATGCAGTTTGGGGCAAGTCATAGTCAAGTCAGCACACTGACAGCTGTTGTTGCCTGTTGGGCTTCAGCTTGCCATGTTATGATTTGAGCGTATTTTTTAATGCTAAATGCAGTACCTGTGAGGGTTACTGGACAATGTTTGTCATTGTTTTGTGTTGATTGATTTCCAATAATTAATATATCCACTCCGATGTTGATAACAGTGTTAAATACTCGACAAATCTCCATACAGATAAAAAATGTGATTACCGTAATTTGCGATTATTTCTGATTAAATATGGACAATCATGCGATTAATGGCAACCAAAGATTTTAATCAATTGACAGCCCTACAAAATATGTAAAAACTAAACCTTTCAGAAAAACTGAAACTAAACTAAAACTAGCAAAAACACTCACCAAAACTAACTTAACTAAAATGAAATCGAAAAGTCACAAGAAAAATAGAACTATTATAACCTTTGACTGCATCTCTACTTCCTATTTTTTTTTTTTTTTATCACCCTGTTTCTTTGTTTTATTGTGTGAAACTATACTTGTTCTGCTCTACTTACTGCACTGACTGGATGCTGGATGGGTCTCTGACCCTGCTCTGTGAAAGTGTACCAGTGAGTAGTGTTGAGTTACCCGGCCTGGCACATATCACTGTATGCATGTGAAACCCACTCTGTCGACATAAGGTGACATACTTTCACCGTGTGCCAGTGCTGGATGCAATATTGATGAACACACTTACTCGTCTATTATCACACCGGCACTATCGCCTGCGAAGTATTGATGCTGTTCATTCATTTACCTTCATGAATGCAGTGTGTCTGCCTCTCTGCCCCACAGGGTCCTGACTACAATGACATCGAAGCAGAAATTGATAAAGAACTGGCGGAGGATGAGAAAAGGAAAGGAAAGAAAAGAAAGTCAAAAAGCCACAAGGAGGAGAAGAGAGCTGAGAAAACAGATGAAGAAGATGAAGAGAGGTGGCCCTCACCTATGGAGCCATTAGAGTATGACTTAGACAGAGACAGCCCAAATAAGTCTTCAGCTATAGTCCCACCTCCTCCAGGGGTGGATGACCAGACAGACGAGGAGAAGAAGTACATTCTGGAGAAGATCCAGCAGGCTAATCGGGAGCTGCGGGACCAGGAGGCTCCGGATATGACGAGGCGCAGGCGGCTGCATTTTAAAACGACGCTGGTGGACCTGGTGGTGCCTCCACTGCAAGATGGAAACGCTGGTGAGGAGAAAGGGGGTCAGAGCAACAAGGATTCAGAGGCCGAGACTGAAGTGGTAGGGAAGCTTTCTGAACTAAAACTCTCCCCTCGGGAGGAGAACAGAGGATCTGGCAGGGCTGGGGAGAGCAGTGAGGGAGGGGTAAAGGAGGGCAGAATCCTTGTAGAAAAAGATGGTAAATTTGACCTTGTCAGCCTGAATGAGATGGAGAGTCAAGGACTTCTACCTCCTATAGCGAACAACTACAGTGACTGCTCCTCCCCCCGTCACCCGGAACAGACCGTGAGCTCCAGTAAGACCCACAGGTGGTCGTCGTCTCCTCGTCCTCATGCTGGCGTTGACCACCTCCGTGCCCCCAGACCTCCAGCTCAGCCCAGAAGCAGGCCCAGCTCAGCCAGCCATGGCCAGAGAGACAGCCAGAGGAGAGACAGCAAGCGGCGGGTGCAGTCGGCCACTGGGACACCCTGCCAGGCCACCTACGCCCTCTCCACCCAGCAGAAGGAGCTGCTGCAGAGGATCCAGGAGAGGAAGGAGAAGCTGGCCAGAGAGGTAGGAAAGAAGGTTAATGAAAAGTTTGCACCTTCTTAAAGGGATAGTTCAGGTGTTTTTGAAGTGGGGGTACTTTTCCATAGTCAGTGTATCACCTATAGCAGTGGTTCCCACCTTTTTTTATTTTAGGGTTCCCTTTTCATTGACTAACCTTACCCCTGACTAAGTGACATATTTTACGGATATTTCGTATATATTCAATGCATAACAATAACAGCGCAGAACAACTGATAAACTGTACAATTAACCCAAAGTGTTCCTGTTACTTTTAGGATTTTTAATACAGTTCTCTGTATTTTTTTTAACAATCATGTATACTTTATAGTTTTTTTTTTTTGGTTTTTTTTTGACAAATTCTGTGTTTTCTTCACCCCGATGCTTGGCCATTGTTCTATTAGCTTCTCGGTTGTTTTAACTGTGCACTTTTCTAAATTCTTAATTTATATTTTAAATAATCCAAACTCTTAGTTTTTTTTTAACAAAAATGAATGAAAAGCTGAAATATAGGCCAATTATTAAGTTGTCTTACACCCCTTAAAATCAAGAAAGCCTTGCGACCCCCTGTGAAGCATTGGCGACCTCTGGTCGGGGTCACGACCCCCAGGTTGGGGACCAGTGTCTGACAGTAGATGATGGTCAGCACGCCCCCAGCTAGGAAAGGCAAACAGGAAGCAAACCAGTGTACTGCTGTGGATGGGAACAGCAGCAAAACAAATGTAAGCCACCTAAAAACTCAATATTTAAGCGTACACTAAAATTTTTGTCAATTTACCTTGCTGTGAGACAGTTAAACAGTCGAGCTGACACCGAAGCCACCAGACTCCAATGAAAATAAACGGTTATTTTACCTCACAGAACATGGGAGTTGCTGTCTTCCACAGTCTTGATTAGTTAGTTTATGTTATTGTGTGACTGGTTAGTTTGGATTCACCAAAGTCACACAATAGCACAAATAAACTAACCAATCGAGGCAGCAGTAGACCAGCAACCCTCTGTGAGGTAAAGTTACTGTTACTGTAAGTTACTGTCAATGGAGTGTCGTTGCTGGTGGCTTTGGCGAGAGCATAGATGGATACGATGGTTTCAGTTCCCTGGAAAGGGAAAAGGGCTGTCTGACAGCAAGACAAACCAGCGAAAATATTTTATATACGTATAGCATACGCTTAAACTAATATTTACTACTATATTTATTCTTTTAGGTGGCTAAAACACATTTTGCTGCCAGCCCCATCCACAGTAGTACATTCCTTTGGTTCCATACTGTAACTCTGACCATGGATAAGTACCTCATACAGCCCCACTTCAAAACACCCAAACTATCCTTTCACATCTCACCAGTTAAAGTAGCACATCTAACATTAAACCAACAAAACAACATCTCCACTTTGAGTCTTGCTGTTCATTTCTGAATGTTTGAATGGCTCTTGCTTCCTGTGTCAGGAACAGCAGAGGAAACTGGAGGAAGAGGAGCAGAAGAGGCAGGAGAACGAGGTGGCGTTTAAGGCCTGGCTGCTGAAGAAGAGAGAGCAGTCTCAGGAGGAGAAACGGATCCACCGAGCCCAGGAGATGGAGAGGAGGAATTCTAAGGTACGACCATAAGGGGACACCGATATAAGAAAGCAGTGATATACTGTAGGCTTTATACAGTAAGCAGAGTCAGTGGTAGGACTGGAGGTCGGCTACAGTAGGATCACGCTCTTACATTTGTCTTAATGAGAGTTTAGTACTGTTTTAGTTAGAAGTACTTAGATCTTTTAATTATAAGTAGCAATACTACTGTACTGGTAAGTAAAAGTACATAAGTACTGGTATTAAAGTACACTTAGAGTACTAAAAGTAAATTTATTCATTATACAGATCTATTTCAGAATCATATGTATTATTTCACTGGATTCTAATTAGTGATGCATTAACGTGTAAGTATCATCACTGTTGCAGCCTATAAATGTGGGGCGAATGTCAACTAATATATATACTGCTGTGTAGTTAAATCCATAATAATACATCATTACATCATTTATTAGCTGATTTATAGATTGCATTAGTAATATAAATATGCAAAGCAACTAGTTATCATTCGGTTCAGTCATCAATAAATATAGTGGACTAAAAATAGACTACAACACTGGCTTCTATGATGCAATGGAGTGTCAATGGAGCACAAAATGAAAACATTAAGTAAAGTGCAATTACCTCACAACTGTACTTAAGTACAGTACTTAAGTAAATGTGCTTACTTACATTCCACCACTGCTTGACACTAATGTAATTTTATTAATATCTATAGTAAAAGTATTAATAAAAGTATTGCAAATAAGCACTATAGTTTTGCTTTTACAAATCAAAAGCCTGCTTGACAATATAATGATGAATAGAAATGTATCTTTATATTTAAGTGGAATTAAATGCTAAATAAATGTAAACTAATCTCATGACTTCAGAGAATTTCAAGTGTTATCCACATGTTCATGTTAAATACATTTTCAGAGGATGGAGAGCTGAGTTTGTGTGCTGAGCAAATAATCCTGAACAAACAACCTCTTTCACAGAAAATACAAGGAAAGCAGATCACAGTACTAGTCAGGGCAATTCAGAAACATTGCTGTAGTACGTTTTCCGTTGTTTTTCACTGATGTGTTTCTGCATTGCGGTGCAGAAAGACTTCAGCGACCCGGAGGAGTCCTTCAGGCTGTGGCTTCAGAGGAAGCAGCAGCAGCAGCAGAAGGAGAGACAGCTGGTGGAGCTCAGGAGGCTGGAGGAGGACGGCGGTTACCTCCTACGCAGCCGCGAGGAATGTGAACGTGCCTTCAAACTGTGAGCTCACATTTCCGTTTTCACTTCAACTGCCAAATAATTTCACAACTGTTATCAGTATGTTTCTCTTGATGTCGTACCCTCATATATACAGTATAATGCTGTTTTTTTCCCCATAATATGGCAATTGATATATGCCTATTTCACATCACTTTGCATGCTAACAAAGTTAATTAGCAGTCAAGTATTAGTTAGCTCATAGATATTTAATAGTCAGTTAATCTGTAAGTTAATAATGGCTTAATTGTTAGTTCTTTGGAAGTTAATGGTAACACTTTATAATAACCATTTATGAATAGTAAAAAAATTGTAGTTTGTTAAAGTTTTGTCAATTACTTTCTAAATTTTCTTCAAATTCTAATTGTTTAGTAATTTAGTAATGCTGTAATTTTAAATAAAACAAAAAAAATATTTCATGAGTAGTTTGTGATATGAAATAATTTGTTTATATATTATATAGTGTCTCATAGCTGATAGCAAACAATAACAATTACATTCTTTTCACATTAGTAAAGTATTATCAGTTTATTGTTGCACACATTTCCTATACCATATTAAGTATTTGTCAATGAAGCTTTAAAAAACATCTATAAATATTAGGTAGATAGATGGACCAGATATATATAACATTTGTTAGTGGTTAATAATTGGTTTGTAAACCGTCAAACATTATTTGGATGGTTATTATAAAGTTGCATCTGATGATTATAATACCTTGTTAAATTGTTAATACTTTGCAAAGTAGCCATAAACATTATTTAGATAGTCAATACTTTGTCAATGGTTAAACACTGGTTTCTGGTCCATCAATGTGATGTTTATAGATGTACATCATATAGATATCAATTTCTTAATGGTTTACAGATAATTTGGTAATCATTATTGAACACTTATCAAACAGTAATTATAGTTTGTAAAACGTGTACAATAATGAACTCTTAAGTAGTTTAAAGTAATCAGAACGTAATTATCGTCTCTTTTCAGCTACGATACCATATAAATTATTTCATATTTACAACCTAATTATAAAATAAATCATATTATATAAATGACAGCATTACTAATATTAGTAAACATTATTAATTATAATTTCATTGTTAAACAGTAAAATAACCATCATCAATTTACCATGTGTGAATGATGTTTATATAAAGTATCACCAAAATATTTTTCACACATTTAGAAATGACATTTATCTTAAAATTTATGTGATAAGACACATTTTTTTACTTAACGTGAAAAACATTTCACGTTAAGTTAAACACGTCTCTTATCACGTGTCAATCTTAAGACAAACTATTTGGCGTCACATGTTAGAGACTGCGTTTCACATGAGCTTTTTTGGTATGAGTAAATTCACACCTGATCCTCTTCCCGTCCTCAGGTGGCTGAAGCGAAAACGGGTGGAGAAGCGAGCGGAGCAGCAGGCGGCTCGAGAGCGATCCCGCAGGTTGGTGCTGGAGGAGCGCCGCGCACGACGCATGAGGGACCTGCTGTGTACCGTCAACGAAACCAAGCCATTCAGATTCACCGAACAGCTGGCCTACCACTTCTGAAGAAAACGAGTCAGAGATGTCCACTGGACTCACCCACCAAAAACCACAGACAAGATCAACAAAGATGTAAGTTTATTCTGTGTTCAGTTGTTGCGAGGGTTTTGTTTTATTTTTGTGCTGTGTTAAATCGAATATCAAGTTTACCGCACTGACCTCTACTCAATGTGACAAAATGTATTGAGTGAATGATTTCTTACTTTGTGTAGCAGCAGATGCACTTTATACTGAGCTCTTCATAAACTACAGGGCAGCTTGGCTTAAAGACAAGACCTAAACCGGTAGTTAATGTATGCCTTTCATCAGAGTGTTTGGTTACGTAGATATTACAACAATACCTTAAAGTTTACGACAGATTACTTAAACAGATTTAAGCAATGAAATATAACAAAGAAAACACAATTTATGAGTTTCCTAACTTAAAATGCATTATTATTATTTGATACAAAATAATGAATTAAGAATAAATTATACAAAAATACACCATTAAATATATGGAATTTCATATTTTTAATAGGCATGTACACATACATTTTGGTGTGCTACAGCATTTCAGAATTAAATATCAGTGAAACAAAAGTGGCCAACATCATAAAACGACAGGATTAAGTTTCTGGTTAGCAGTTTGAATCGAAGTAGGAAAAAAAGCAACTCTTTGTACGTTTCTTTCCATTGGATTTACAGTGCACGACTCAGCCTATCATAAGCACAAATATAGTCATAAAAGATAGATACAAATATGTATTCCTTGAAACAGGAACGATTGACAACTTTTATGAAAAAAGTTCCTCATATTAAATGCAGACAGTTACGGCAGCAGCTGTCTATTATCAAAAACACATAAATAAAAGTAAAACATGTCGGTGAACATGTAAACCAGTATATTCTGCTCTGTGTGCCCAGAAAGATTCATCACACTAACAACAAGAGGAAACGTGGACAAAGTAGAAGTTCAGTTGCAGACTTGACACAGAGGACAGAGTGCATGATCATTAAATATTCAACATATTCGAACAGACGGTATCTTTTAAACTCTTTGTATGAGTGCTATTTGAAAATCAGGTACCCAAATTAGAAAAACAGTGCACTGCCTACAAGGGGTGTGACGATATATCTTGCCGCGATATAAAAACGTGACGATATGCATCATTGGGAGAAAAACCGTATCACGATAATATGGTGAGCAGAGCTGTGTCCTCTCCTGTTGGAAGTGATCTATTTATATGATGACAAGCATGCCCAGTTTCCTGGTTACACAGCTGAAAATGTCTGACTAGCGTAGTGTTACTTATCTCTTTGTGGCAGCGCAACAGACACTTGCTTTAGCAGCTGATTTGCAAACGCAACATTACTCGCCTGTATGAGTTGATGTTTTTACATGTACGTTTACATGAACGACGCAAGATAATGTAGCGCGTCATAGAGCTAATTTGAATATTAAAATAGATCAGCTCTAACGTTATTTCGTACATGTCCTTTACCAGTCTGGTCTTCTCAGTCTGAACCAGGACTACTTGTTGACCTTTTATTTAAATATCGAAAAATCATTGAGGACATGCCTTCATTTTCAATGATGTTCAGAGTAAAATTAAAACTGAATAAATACACACAAATAATTAACAAAACAAACACAAATAGAATAGTTAAATACATTTACATTAAAGAGTAGAATAGCTGGTTAACATAAAAATGGATCTACAGGGCAAACAACAGCATTGTTTTGCATTTTATGTCTTTTGAATAAAAGTCTACTTTTTTAGTCATATTTTCATCACTCAGGTTTTGTTAAAATTATAATATCGTATCGAGACTGAGCTGAGTGTATCGTCACACCCCTATTGCTTACGTTAAATTATTACTGGCACTGAAATGACATTATTGAATAACAAGTTAATTGCATATGTAACAGTACTATTTGTGGATAATTTTGAACTACTGGCCACTGAAATGAAAGTATTTTTTAGTATCTGTATATAGTGTTTACGAATATTGGCTATGTTGTCCAGAACAAGAACTCAACACAAAGTTAACTACCGTTCTTCTTTTTGGCTTCTTCACAGTTCAGTGAAATAATAGATATGATCAGTCTTAAATGAAACAGCCTACTTACCAGCTACAACAAAACAATGTGAATTGGATATTTTTCTCTACTAGAAGCGGTCACTGGAGGGAAAGACAAAGAGCAAAAGGTAAACTCAAGTACTTGTGTGTAGAGAAACATTCAAAAAAATACAACTGAGAACACAAATGACATTAATCTTGCACTTCAAACAGTACAAAAATAGAAAAGTTCTGATCCAAAGGTCGATTCAATAAATAGTTAAAATATATAGAGGGGGATGGGGTTTTACAGTTCATCTTTAGGGTTGATGTTGAGGCCTTGACCCCACACAGACTGTGTGTCCAACGCCTGGATCACCTCGTCTGCCTGTAGTCTCTCCTACGAGAGGAAAAGAAGCTAGAATTAACGCCTCATGGTTATATGCCTCTGTCAAGTTGCGGTTTACATCTATGTCTGTCCAATGTGTTAGCACTAAATTTGATCCTATTAGACATTTCTGTGAAATGGTCATAATTAGCACCTAAATTCTTGAGTTGTGGCCAAAATTGTTTTGTGAGGTCACAGTGACCTTTGACCTCCAAAATGTAATCAGTTCATCTTTGAGTCCAAGTGGACTTTTGTGCTAAATTTGAAGAAATTCCCTCCAGTGGGATGTAGAGATGGACAGCCTAAAATATAATGCCTCCATGGTTTATGAGTTAAGAAACTAAGAAACTGAAGGGATAATGTGTTTTGAAGTGGGGTTGCATGAGGTACTTAGTGTGTTATCGCAGCTACGCTCCCAGTTTGGAGAAGCAGACAGGAGTTACTGCACAGAACCAAAGCAACGTTCTGCTGCG
Source organism: Pterois miles (assembly GCA_947000775.1). Classification (NCBI taxonomy): domain Eukaryota; kingdom Metazoa; phylum Chordata; class Actinopteri; order Perciformes; family Scorpaenidae; genus Pterois; species Pterois miles. The sequence continues at coordinate 9,433,002 of CAMQGK010000171.1, read as the reverse complement.
GACGGGGCTTGCAGCAAACTTTGCATGATTTTGTTTAGTTACCTAAACAAATCAATATCACTTTGAATGTACTCTGTTTTCGCCAGTTTACGTTGCTGTGAGACTTGTGAGGGAACTTAGCCAGTATCTGTGCTGTGTCATCTATGCTCTCGCCACCAGGCTGTCGAAAACAAAAAAAAAAAAACATAACAGTAATTTTACCTTGCAGCACATGGGGGTTGCTAGTCTATCGCTGCCTCCATGAGTGGAGTTTTTTGCGGTATTGTATGACTTTGGTTAGTTGGGACTCACCAAGGTCACACAATAACACAAACAAAACTAACCAATTGAGGCAGCGACAGACCAACCCCTGTGTGCTGCAAGGTAAAATTAGTTTTTTTTTTTTTCCTCAACAGTCTGGTGGCAAGAGCATAGACGAATACAACAACTTCAGTTCCCTGTTAGAAAGGGCTGTCTGAGAGCAAGATAAAATGGTGAAAATATTCTAAATATAGCGTACTCTAAAACTGATATTGATTTTTTTAGGTGGCTAGAATACGTTTTGCTGACGTCCACAACGTATATTGCTTTGCTTCTGTGCTTACGTCCTGTCTGCTTCTCCAAACCAGTGTCGACCGTCATCTACTGTAGGTAAAAACACTGACTATGGATAAGTAGCTCATGCAACCCCACTTCAAAACACCCAAACTACCCCTATATCCCTATACAGCTGTATTTATGCGGTGGTGTGTTGAACTAAATACATAGTTTAGTGTGTCAGCTATGGACAATGGGACCTTCCAAAATCAAACATAAATGTCATTAAATGTAGTAAAAATATTAAAAGTAAATGTAGCCATTAATTGATATGTGACATAAATTGCTAATTGTTTTAATTTGCTTCTTTATTTCTTTGTATAAATTCCCTTATATAATTTTTTATATGTATTTCTTTCTTTCTGCATGATTTTCTCTTTGCATTTGACCCTATATTTTTTCTGTATTTTTACATTTCTTTATGCATTTCTGCCTCATTATGCAAATGAGGGGTGTGTCACTCAACATATGTCATCATGGGGTCAGGGTGCACGACTGTATGGTCGCTAGCTAAACGGTGTCTGCTTCTGCTTATCAACTCCAGTCTTCATTCCTGGCTCCATACAGTGGGCCATCTGCCTGCCGTTCCCCCAACTACTGCCTCGTACTGGTATATAGTAGGTGATCAACCGTCGCCAGGAAATTTGCTGCGCCCCTCAGCGACAACGGCACCCAGACTCTGCTCAGACCTGGACTGCTGGCGCTCTGCAAGGCACCAACTCCAGTGCTGGAGAATGGCCTCGGCGGTGTGTCCAATGGGGCGCCGTTGTCGCTGAGAGGTGCAGTGCATTTCAAGCAGCATCGGGCTGGAGGTTCCTACTGTGAACAAACTCAACCTCGGGGAGGTGACTAGCGGACCACTCCTAATGGTACGAGGCAGCAGTGGAAGCAGATTGTGTGCTGTATGGAGCCGGGAATTTAGACTGGAGTTGATAAGCAGAAGCAGACACCGTTAGCTAGCATATAGCCGTGCACCCTGACCCTGGCACATGTTGAGTGACAGCTCCCTCGTTTGCATAAAGAGGCAGAAATGTAAAAGAAAACAGAAATAAATACTGGTGAAATGAAAGGGTAAATCATTCAGGAGTTAAAAAAAAGGAAATGCATAAATGTGAAATTAAACAGAGTAAATAAGGATTAATACAAAGAAATAAAATAAGCAAATCAAAACAGAAATATCAATTAAAGTCAATTTACCATTAATGCTATTATCAATATTTTTGCTACATCCAATGACTTATTTATTGACTAATTTATTTATTTTTGATTTTTGCAGGTTCTGTCTTCTATGATTAGCATGGTAACATCTGCAAATTAGCAGTAAACACAAAGTATAGCTGACACTGATAGGAATGTCATCAGTCTTACAGGTCTTGGATCATAAACCAAAGTACCATGCCTGTCATAATTACATGTTATTTCCTTTCAAAGAATACAAAGTTCAGTTTTAAACTGACTTGATCATAGCACAAAATGTCCATTCTAACACCATGCTTGTTTGTTTTGTACATTTTACAACTTGTATTTTATCCACAATTAGGAAGAACTTTGATGCAAAGTGATTATTATCCTACTATGATGAAATTAGTTCTTGAAACTGAAACATAAGCTTACCAGTTCTCTGAAGAGCGGGTCCAGGGTGAACCACAGAGCGACAGCACACCTCTGCCCGCTGGTGACGGCCTTCACACCGTGTGGATTCTCCCCTCCTGATGAGAAACCCACCATCCTGCCACACGTGGGCTTCACTGATGCCTGGAGATGGAGCAGGAACAGAGGGGAGGTTTAAAATACATCACCATTTTCTGTTCATATCAGTAAGACCAACTCTGTTTTATTTGCTGTCTTCTTGTTTGTTAAAGCAGACGTTTGCCTGCTGGAGGGTCCTAGAGTGTAATCCCAAGTGAGCATCAAAACTGATCATAAAGTGTTTTTATGAACACACTGTTGTGTTTGTTTGTTCTTTCCATACATTGTTTTGCCCTCGTATAACCTCCTTTAGTAGAGTTGTGGTTATTTCAACCAAAGGCGAGACTGGCTAAATGTTGGGAGAATACTAGAAGTCTCTTTCTCCATTCCTCAACAAAAGGTTAACCAGACCCAGGTGAGTTTTGTAAAAACAAACCCTGTTTAAGGTTCAATTCAGACATAATCTGTCATTTTAGTAAGCTATTAAATAAGCTGCAACATAAGCATCTCCATTACATTCCTGCGCAGTAAAATCATTGAAGTACATCTAACATCTCAGGAGAAACCATCTTACCGTGACTGTTTTGGCATCCATTTCTGTGAATATGAACTCCCCTCCTTCAAAATCTCCATTTAGATATAACAGTGCACTGAAAATAAAGTAGAGATCAGTACAGACTCAACACATAAATATAGAAAGATAATAGTGACTGTTATTAATCTTCCACTGTGTAATACAGATGCAGAAAAGTAGGTTTATTATTAGGGCTTAACATGTAAATTTAAATAAATTTTAATGCCACTAATTTCTTTAACACAACTTGCAATATCGATGGTTTTTATAAAAAAAAAAAAAAAATTAACCCCCCTCCTTCAAAGGTAATAACCCCCTTATTTTTTTAAATTTCCTTTCCTCCCTCCCTCCCATTATAATAAAATGTTTTTTTCCCCCCCCCTTCCCCCCCCTTTTATTTTTCATTTTGTGGAGTTTAATCCCCCCCCCCCTTTTTTTCTTGTCTTGTTTTCTATTTGTTTTTTTAATATTTTTTTTTTCTATATGCAGTACCTTCGTTTCTGAATAATATTTAATTGTTTTGTGTTGTTAATTGAGTTCCAATAATAAATATATACATAGGCTAAATTTGCAAAGTAGCATATTTGCCCACTCCCATGTTAAGAGTATTAAATACTTAACAAATCTTCCTTTAAGTTACATTTTGAACAGATAAATGTTTGATTAATTTGATTCACAATGAATCATGGACAATCATTAGATTAATCACGATAAAATATTTTAATCAATTAACAGCCTTACTTTTAATTCTGTATTATTTACTACCACATTAGCCCCAGGTTAAAATTCAACATCCTCATACACGACTTACAGAACTTAAAAAAATAACATTATACGTAATAACATTGTAGTTTTGTCTTGTTATACTTGACAAATCTCCCTTTAAGGTACATTTTGAACAAATAAAAAAAATGTGCGATTAATTTTGTTTTGGTGTGATTAACTATGAACAATCATGCATTTGAATATATTAATCCATTGACAGCCCTAATTATTATTTTCAGTTGTGTTGACAGTGTTAATCTCATACCTGTAGTCTCTGTATGTATAAGCTGGTGGTTCCTTCCAGCACTCATTGGCCTCGGGGTCCAGCAGACAGTTATCTGCATGGATGGGATGGCTCAGGTCATTCCTGTGATCTTGCTGGCCTGTGAACAGAAAACCAACACTAAAATAAGTAATTTAGTATAAATATATATCAATAAATCAAACAGCATCTGTACTTTTCAAGGTTTTTCTTCCTGGGTCTTTTGATTTTATATAAACCACTGTCTCATCATACAGTAGGTGAACTATCAAGGATAACAGGAGCATTTATCAAATCTCTTTCTTTCCCTCACAACTACTTTGATTGTGGATATTGCCGAGCATAAGTGTAAGCTTATTCTAGGTTCTGTTAAAGACTCAATATCAAAAACTGTATGTATGTAAAGCACTGAGTACATGTCGTAGCTGGTGGAGTAGTCAGCACCTGAATCATCCTCAAGGAATACACTGACAATCGCGGGACTAAGCTCAGTATTGCTATTCATCCACCAACAAGGAACATCAATCTTTAGAAGAGCTGGATTACACATGGGAAGTACAGGTATGATGGGTTGTAAATGACAAGTCTGTGTATAGGAGTATGGTGCTGCTGCAATAACATAGCAAAAGCAAAATGTACAAATATACCTAAAACACAAGAGTATAAGGAAGACACATAAATACCCTTATACAAGCAGGTGTGCTGCTATACATTTGCTGCAACATCTGAGGTGTGCAAAAATGTAAAAGGAAATTAGCCGCAACACTGAAATATTCCACAAGGTGGAGCTCCAACACAAGCAATGTATGGTGTCTAGTAACTTTACATTCAGTACATCCAGCTAGCCATTTACATTACCCTAATAATGCACTCTAAAAACTTATAGCTGACTCTTGTTAACCGATTACATATCAGTGTATCTCATGCAGCGGTGCACCAGCTGCATTGTATGAGCACAACAACAGACAACTGAGTCCTCAGTTCACCGTCCGGGAGCGTTGACAGCCATGATGCTGCATGTAGGGTTGAGAAAACATGCAGCCACTTTCCCAGTAACAGTCTCCAACTTCACCGTATAACTAGTTTAGTGCAGCAGGCTGTCAGCTGTGTGTCTACCTGGCGTAATGATAGTGAGTGTCCGACAAACAGTGTATGTTTGTGCTATGTTAACAGCTCTAGCCTTGTCAGTGGCTTCCTTCCACACACATACAGCGGCAGTGAGTGTGAGTTGTCATTGGCGTTATAGCTGTAGACGTAAGTGTAACTGTGTGTAGAGTTTGTCGGTGAATAAATGCTACGAGGTTACAACCACAACTCCTCTTCTTAAGACTGGAGCCAACTTCCTGTATCTGTAACTCTGCCTCAGGCTGTTGTCCTTGAAGTGACGAGCAGCTCCTCTGAGTTTTTCTCAGCATTTTAAATAATCATTAATATTTCTTTAAATCGTTTAACAGATAGCGTTAATTGGTTAAAATACTTAATGTCAATTAAAGGTTAACAGTTAATTATTAACATCCATGTATGCCACTTTAAATTACTAAGAAACACTCAATAATTCTCCAAAGAGCGGACAACAGAAATGGTAACCACTAAATCTACTGTCAAACTTTGTTTAAGTCAATAATCTTATGGTAGGGCTACGGGTGCAACGGATCACAAACCTCACGGTTCAGATCACAGTTTAGAGACACGAATCAGGTCAGCAGAAAATTATATTATTATTTAATTCTTTGGTTTGTTGCACCACTGGCTAGGGGCTGACTACAAGCGTTATTAGCTTTAGCTTTAGTTTATGCTAACCACAGTAGCTACACGAATTAGCATCATTCAACAGTTTGGGGTTTCTCAGTAATATCAATGTTTAAGCCCATATAAACATGATTGAGTGAGTGAGTGAGTGACTCACGTTCATATAGACACACGCCGGTCTTCAACAGAGAAACTTTAGCAGCTTTAGCAGCAGACGTTTGGCTCGTTGCTTCGGAGGTCGGGGAAGACTAAACGTAACTGGCTGCACATGGAGCAGCATCACATGATCACGATAGGCCTGCTGGGAGATGCAGTTCTTTAAAGATACCAGGTTTTCTACACTATCTGCGTTCCAATACCCATAATACTAGAGGGGCTGTAAGATTATGGCCAAAATGATAATCACGATTATTTTTTTTTTTTATCAAGATTGAGATTATGATTATTCATTAATATTAGTGACAACATATTTTATTGCACTTTCAAGTTAAAATAAACAGAGCACTGCTTTCACTTCCATGCTGTGCTACATATACAAATCAGGTCTGAAGGATGTTTAGAAAAAAGTGACATTGCAATATATATTGTATATATTTTCTGCTATATATATTGCAATATGGAAAATACATGGATATTCACCCACCCTAAATTAACCACATTAACAGCTAGATAAACCATGTTATGCTCTCAATTTAATCATAAGCACATTGGTTGTAAAGATAATATCTACACCCAAAAGTGAAGCCGAAACATCTCGATCCTCAGCTGGTTGCTGTTTGTTAGTTTAGGAAGCATTTGATTTGATATGCAGCGGAGATTTTTTTGTGGCGACTCATTTTACATGTCAATATTGCAGAAGCTCATATTGTTTAATAATCAATTAATTGTGCAGCCCTACATACTACCATACTATATAGTATGCCAGAAAAATATGTAGTATGTCCCAATACATAGCATGTCAAATACAGCAAGCCACAAATACCAGGCTGTCCTTCTACATCTGATCGCATTTTGTAGTATCCAAGCCAGCATGAACTTGTATGTCCCACATAGCTTTTGGTTTGGTGTCAAGTGAAGTATGTTTCTGTGTGTGAGTGACCTCTGACCTGTGATGGCTGTGCGGCACACCAGGTGTGTGTAGGAGAAGTGCAGGGTGGAGTTGAGCAGGAAGTAAGACTCGATAACCCGTCTTGCTCGCTCGCTGATGTCGTAGAACAGGCGAGCACTCTTCATCGGCACTCTGCCCTCATAGCCGTACTGCAGGGAAGAGATACCAACAGGAAGACTATAACATGTAGAGTCAAACATTAAATCAAGATACTACACAGTTAAAACGGTCTATTGTGACTCATTTTATGTCAACTAAATGTGTGGGTGAGGTATGTAATCATGTGTTTATGTTTATTGTACCTGCAGGGTTTTGAGTACAGTGGCTCCTTCAAACTTCTCATTAGGAGTGTGTGGAGACATCCTCCCTCTGTAACCGTCTCCTGCCATGGTGACAGCCTGGGGGACAAGAAGAAAAGCCAGAGTTAAGCTTTAAAGTTATGATTAAAATCATTATTTTATCAGTGTTGTGTAATGTCCTTACATGTGCTAGGCGTCTGAGGTCTGAACACTCCTCCTCAGATATAACATGATCCAGCAGCACCCGCTGGGTCCCATTCAGGGCCGCAGAGTTCTGCACCAGCTGCACGCTGTCATAGACCAAGGGGCCACCTACACAGATCACAAAGCAGTATTTAAAGAAAGCAACATGTTATCTCAGCCAGGGTGGCCAGAGACGATTTAACTGAACACTAACGACTTTTTCTTTAACTCCCATTCTGCTTCATCTCTGGCTGCAGTGAAGGTTTACCTTCTTTGAGTTGCTGTGGAGCAGCGACAGTGACGTTCTTCTTCTCTGAAATGGGAACATACTCCATCCAGCCATCTGTGCCAGAGGGAATCCTGGGAGGACAGAGAACAGAGAATGCATCGTCATTAACAGTCATAATTATGGTTTTAAACTTTAACCTCTTCCACTACTTTAGCAGACTTTACTGGCTTTCAGAGGCTGTGGCAGGCTCAGCTTTGCTAGAGCTACAGTGTTGCTAGAAAGCCTAAGGAATCCATTGGTACCAATGTCATGCTAGCATGTCAAAGCTGGGCTAAAGTTTAAGTTTCTCTTTTATAGTCATACCCAATTTCTGATAATCACATGCAAGGCAAAAACCATGCAGTTTTTTGCATGCAGTTCAAGCCTTGTCTAAAATGGTGTATTTGAATATTTCTGCATATTAGAGTTCTTAAAAAGTTTTTGAATTGCAAAAAAATTCACATGACTAGACAGCTGCTGTGACCTGTAGGATAATCACAGCCTAATGAAACTTTACAATCACAAACTAGACACATAGGGCATTCAGGGGATGGATGGCTTTCCAAGGATAGTGACAAAAAGGAGGTTTCTGAGCAGTTTCCAGAACAGAAGTGCTCGCCATTCAATCGCTGAAAATGCAATTCTTGCATCTCAAATTAATCTTCAGGTTCCTGGCTTTCAGATGACATACACCACAACAAGCCAACACTGACATATTATTATGTTTTAGTTGATATGATGAACCTGTCAGCAAATTTATTTACAAATCTAGCAGATACTGTATGAAGCAACCTTATAATTTAAAGTCATGTTTCTGGCCATCATGAATGTCAGTCCAATATTCATTGTTCTTTATCTATGTTTCTGTCTATATCAACTCCCGAGGGAAATATCAGGCTCGTTGGCTGCTTAATACTCAACTATGTTCACCAGCTAGTTGCTAACAGTGTCTGCCAGCCCGTTTGTTGCTGAGCACGTAGCATACAGTTGGTTTTTTTTTTTAGAGCTTTTTAGTGGAAAACACCTGTGGCCGAAAACAACACTATGAAAGGGGTGAAAGTGAACAAACACAGTACAGTTGCAGGCCTGACAAATAAACAATGCAAGCTATAAACAGAGTTGAGGGAGGAGTGATAATTCTCTGTGGGTTTGAGAAGAGACCCTTCTCACACTACACATACATTATTACCAAAATACCAATATAGCCACTTTACATTTTTATGTTATATAAGTATACAGTATATGCAGATTTGCTACAACAGAGGAAAACGCCTCACACAGTGAGAAGACAAACTGTATTTTAATTAATTATATATATATATATATATATATATATATATATATATATATATATATATATATATATATATATATATATATATATATATATATATATATATATATATATATATATATATATATATATATATATATATATATATATATATATATATATATTAATATTTTTACAGCATTTTACAGTGTCACACACAGATACCTGTTCGAGTCCTCTCTTCCACCTGTGCTGCCCCAGTAATTCTGCAAGAAAGAGAGGAAGAAATGCACATTTTTTTAATTTCAAAAGCTCTTAGCCATGTAGTAAATAAATATATAAGGAAGACAGCAGACCAATGCGACTGATTCATAAATGCTTTGTACAGACATGTGAAATATGATGTGTCAAAGTGGCCAGCAGGTGTCGCTGTTGGCTCGTAGACAGTGGTGGACGGTGGCCGTGCCAGACACCTGTTACCCTGCTCTGAGTCAGCCAGCAGCAGTGGCACATTAATGCGTTTACACACCCAGCAGGAGATCTGCTCTGCATCAGCCACATGTGGACCAGTTTGCGTATAACCTCCCATTAAAAAACACATCTCTTTTCATTTCTAGGCAAAACCGAGAATTAACAGGCACTGGATTTCTCAATAACTACCCGCGGTCTGCTTTAAGTTTGAGTTTATGGTTACACATGAAAAATGACCAAGAGTTGAACATGATAATGTTGTATTCTGTTGACTCACCCCTTCTGTAAATTCCACACCCATGGTTTTGCTGCCTATCAGAAGGAGCTCCAGTTCCTGTTTGTGCCTCCTCAGGTACCACGCAGCTTCCTGGGAACACAAACACAACAAAGGTTTATGGTGAACAGTTTCCTGAGTCATTACGGTAAATGCAAACACATGCTTTTGTCCTTGAGAGATCTATAGGAGGAAAATAACGGCAGAGAAAGTAAAGAAAAGGACCATAATAAATTGTTAGCTAAGAGATCACCTTTTAAATCACTGCATTGTTTTCATGTTCACACTAACACTAGAGGCAAAAGTATTAAGGGTTTAATGTTCATCCTTCATGTATAAAAGCTCATCATCATAACTCTCCTGTCTTCTGTACTCACCCTTTCACCCTAAATAAATGAAACCAGACAGAGTTTCTCTTTCCCTCGGCTCTCCTCGCCTCAGCGTTGGGACTAATGGAGTGTGATGGCCTCTCTCTTTGTTTGTGCCCTCTCAGAGGGACAGTTTTACTACTGTTTCCTGACTGGAGTAAAACCTTGAATGGAAGCAAAAATCTCCAATTTCACAAGCTTTGGATCATACAGTAACAGCGGGTGCTACTTTTGGCTTTGTACTAAGGTGGACTGTGGCAGAAAGTGTTTACAACTATAGAATTTTACAGGATATTAATGTAAAAAGAGGTAACAATGATAATTTGGCTGGTATTACTTAATTTGCAAATAAACACACAAACATTTTCCTTTGAAGGTGGGTTATTAAAGCACTATGACCAAAATAGTGAGCAGTGAAAAGCGTTTGCACACATCCAGAATCGTAGTGGGCCGGTGCTGGACCAGTAGAAGACAGCGATGAAAAATGTAAAAGAAGGTCTGCACACTTTAGCTCCCTTTAAGTGCAATTTATTAGCACGTCTTAGTTTGTAACATTTCGAGGCAATGCTTTTCTTCAGACTTAATAAATCTGCACAGCCACCATCTTAAAAGGTAAACGCTCTAGGCACATGACACCGGCAGTGGCCCAAATATCTCACATTTAATCAAATGTAATGTTACATCCATCCATCCATCGTCAACTGCTTTTCCCGTTAGGGTTCGCGGGGGGGCTGGAGCCGATCCCAGCTGGCATTGGGCGAAGGCGGGGTTCACCCTGGACAGGTCGCCTGTCCATCGCAGGGCACATAGAGACAGACAACATATAGACAGACAACATATAGACATATCACGCTCACATTCACACCTATGGGCAATTTAGAGTCATCAATTAACCTAAACAGTATGTCTTTGGACTGTGGGACGAAGCCGGAGTACCCGGAGAAAACCCACGCTTACACGGGGAGAACATGCAAACTCCACACAGAAGAGTCCCAAGCCGGAATCGAACCTGCGACCCTCTTGCTGTGAGGCAACAGCGCTAACCACTGCACCACCGTGCAGCCCCTGTAATGTTACATGTACCAGTATACAAATTCATATGAACATTTATCAGTTACTAATATAGGTATAATACTTATATAAGTCTGAAGGAGAGCGTTGGCTTGAAACATCACTAACTAAAATGTGACAATAAATTGCACTTAAAGGGAGCTACAGTGTGCAGACCTTCCTGTACATTTTTCAAGATAGTGAGCAGGACATTTTACAGTATAAAATTAAACATGTCAGTGCTCTTTGGTGGATGAACTATGTAATGGAAACACTATTTGTGAACTACCTCTTACATACTGTATCTATAAAGAGCGAGTCCATCGGAGTTTTGTTCCATTTTTTTTTCCAAACGTCCACTCAGCCATTGCAAAAAGCAGTGACGTAGGTTACCAAAGTAAGCTAATCAATAAGGTTATTAATGATGTGAACACTAGCACTAGTTGAGTCAAAGTTAACTGTGCTAAGAAGATGAAAGGGTTAGCTTGGATTTTTTGAAGTGGAGTTGTATGTATTCTCCCACGTTCTGCAAGGTAAAATTACTGTTTTTTATGTAGTATGGTGGCTATGATAGAGAGTGATACGGCTAATTTCCCCATTGGAAAAGGCTGTCTGATATCGAGGTAAACTGGCTGAGGATGGAAACAGCAGAAAAAAACTATTTTAGCCACCTAAAAAAAATCAGTATCAGTTTAAATATATACCATAGTTAGATTATTTTCACCACTTTGCCATCAGGCAGCCCTTTCTGACAAGGGAATGAACATGTTATATTGGTGTGTTTAAAGCTACCAGACAAGACTCCATTCACAAAAACAGTCATTTTACCTTGCAGAACAAAGGGGTTGCTGGTCTACCGCCGCATTGGTCATCAGTTAGTTTGTGTTACTGTGTGACTTTCAGATCTGAACTAATGTGACATTGCTTAGCTTAACTCCTGTATGCTTCTCCAAACTGGGGGCATGCCAGCCATCATCTGAGTTACTGTATGTAACGTTAATACACTGACTATAAAGCTGTATATATATATATACAGTACATGTAGCAGCGTCATTACGTAGAAACCTACGTCAGGTCACGTGAGAACATTTTTTAGAAGGGCTTGGGAAAATAGCATTTTGATGCTAAAACATACTTTGACCAATGTTTGAATGTTAGGATTAAAACACTGACACAAAAATAATGGACCCTCTCTTTAAGCAGATACTGATACAGTATATTTGCAGTATGCTCATATCAGCTGATTCACGGTCTAGTTGTGTCTGCACAAGTGTGTGTGACAGAAAGAGGCAATGTGTGAGTACAGTTCTATGTGTATACAACTGAATGTAAATGTGCTTTAAGACAACATACAGTCCTGTTTTTTAGTATTTTTGTCTGTGTGAGAAGGGGAGAGGTGTATGGAGTGGAGTATTATGAAACTTGAGCATCCAGTAGCATTTTTCTTGTAGCGGTTTTAAAAAAAGAGCCCTCTTTTCTAGCACCCTTAATGCAAACAGCCCCCAAATTGTTCCAGAGACTTCTGTGGGCACTTTGACATGACTTTTCCTCCCACTTTGCCGTTCCTGAAAGGCAGGATTCTTTGGCAGGGAGGCCGGTCGGCCTGGCACTCAGATCTAGGGCTCTGTAAATGAGCTCCCCGAGGCCGGCGGGAGAGAGGACGCCGAGAGGAGAGGCAATCTGTGGGCCAACGACTGTACTGTAAACTGACAGGACTGGAAAGACTTGAGGGCTAGAAAAATGCAAGCTATGAGTAGAAAAACACAAGCATGAGCTGCAACACGCCGGTCGGCCTCTCTTTATCTCACACACACACACACACACACACACACACACACACACACACACACACACACACACACACACACACACACACACACACACACACACACACACACACACCCCCCCGTGTCTCACACATTCACACAGTCCTGCTGGGAGCCTCGCTTGCTATAATGAGTACCAGGCTTTCTAGGAAAGAGAGGTTGTGTAATTGAGACTTAAACAAGGCGCTGCTTGACTTTTCGAAGCCACTGATCAGAGTTTTAGGAAGGACAAATTCTCAGTGCTGAAGCGGCTGATGAGTAGCCAGACTTAACAAATTCAATTTTCTCTAGCGGGCAGACGTTCAGCCTTTCAGAGTATTATGAATACCAGGGGCAAGAAAATAATAGAGTCCACCCGGAGGAAGAAATATGTTGTCGTAAACACATTGACGTAGAGAAATTTGTTTAATACGTCCAGCTGGATGGAGAACATATACAAGTGAAAAGCAAACTTTAAGAGGCAACAGCTGCCAAGCGGCGAGTAGCCGTCCAAGAAATACAGCAAAGGCCTGCTGCCTCCTGTCTCCCCCTTTTCCCTGAGATCCACACTCTTCCTCTCCAGTCTCTTTCCATACATCCCCTACAATCCAAAAGTATACTGTTGGACTAATTGAAGACTATACTATCCTTAATGATGTTTAAAATCTATCTCACCAGCTATAAATCTAAGAGGAGAGAGAGAGGAGAGCTTATATTTCTTGGTTTTCTTAGGGAAACTTATGAAAGCAAAAATCTTCTGCCAAGTTTTTGTCAACTTTTACAGAGGAGCAATAGAAAGCATCCTGACTGGAAATGTTACAAAATGGCATGAGATGTTCACGGCCCAGGACAGGAGGACTCTGCAGCGTGTGATTAAAATCATCCAAAGCGGCACTAGGGTACTAGGGGTGTCATGGTTTTCCACGACTTAAGGCTTCAGTTAAGCAGGAGGATTATACAGTTCTGTTGCTTTGTCTTTGAAATGGTGTCACGAAAAGTGCATCTGAAGGCTACCGGTAAGATACGCTGTTGTTGTCTTTTAAGTGTTTTTCTTTGAACACGAGCAAGTAGGCAGGGGTTGAGGGACAAAAAATACTGGGAGAATCACTGATCCTGCTTTTGACTTTTGAGTCCGAATTCGAAAGCGCAATTCGATCATTTTTTGAATTAGAATCCAAATCGCAACATCCCTAATTGGTACCCATCTACCAACCATCAGTGATGTTGGTGAGGTGAGGTGCATGCGCAGAGCCCAAATGATATTAAAAGACATTACCCACCCCAGCGACAGCCTGATTCAGAAGTGTCTGCTGTTGTACCGCCAGACATCTTTTCTTAGGCTGTAGGACTATTCAACTCATCCTCTGTACTCCACCATAAAAAAAGTTTTTTTTTTTCCTTGTGTAGCATAAAAAGACTAAAACTTGCATTTCAAGCCTGTGTGGTAGAACGATAATAAATTAAGCTTTTATAGTTGTGGAAGATGCTCACCTCTCTTGGCTTGCCATCATGTCCCAGCACCTCTCTGTAGTAATCCACGTTGTCCGTCATGGACTCCTCTTCCTCGTGGAATAACAGGTAGGTTAGAGCGCACTGCAGCGCCTCCTCCAGCCTGTCCACTGCAGAGACACACAAAGCAGTTTAAGTTAGTGGTTCCTCTTTGTGGTTCACATTTGAACACAATTAAAGGTAAGCTGTGGAGTTTCTGCTCTCTAGTAGCTCTGCGGAGCTGCTTATTTATAGCTGCTGAGCTGCTGCATGAACTGGATGACCAGTGTGTGTGTGAAATGTGGAAATGTATCTGTCATGGCTGACATTCCCAAACCATTACCACAATGGAGCAAAAGCTGAACCCTGGTTAACACACACACACACACACACACACACACACACACACACACCCTTGTCTATTGCAACAAAAGGATGTCAGTGATGAAGTGAGACAAACACACAGCAGAACCGTCCTATACTGTTTTCCTGCACTGAACACATAGACACCCTTTTATTTACATTCATTCAAACACAGATCCACATACACACACACACACACACACACACACACACACACACACACACACACACACACACACACACACACACATATACATTCTTTACTAGCTTGTAAAGGCGCAGGGTTAACCAAAGACTTCCTGTCTTGGCCGAGGCTGCGGCAGCGTATCTGCTGCTGTCAGCTGCATGTTCCCAGGTCAATAAGAGTCTGGAGATTTGAGCTCAGTCAAACAGAAAAACGTCATTGTGGATTTATTCAGGAAACTTAGGCGGCTAAAGCACAACTGCTGAGTGATGGCAAACGTCCACTGTGGCAGTGTGGAGTGGAGCCACTGAGGAGTGTAAAACACAGCAGGCCACAGCGCTGCTGGGTGTTAAAACACTCATATTACTGACCTGGGGCAAGTAGGAGCTTCAGATTTCCAGTTTCAAAAGGCACAATTAAAAAAGGAGTAAAAGAAATATAATTTTAATGCACACGACATGCTGGTAAAAACTAAAATCTAATTATGTTGGATATAAATGAACTTGGCTCAGTGCTGTCAGGAAGTAATCTTCTATGTATTAAAATTATTCAAAACATGACAGCCAACAAATCATACACTACCATGATTTGAAGTAGGTAAAACATGATTTAATTAGTGCTTGTTTAATACAATTCATGTTTAAAGATGTATGTTAAGAAATTTAACTGATTGCATTTGAAAGTAATCTTCCTCTGCAGGACTGCAGCATCCTACAAGTTATTTTTGTTCCCCTTTAAAGGCGCTAAATGTGAGACTGCCTCCACACAGCTCTCAACATGTGATGGCTGAACTGGGGGCTCGTAGCTAATGGTGCTGACAGTGAAAATAACGGAAACACTGCTGACAGAGCTAGCAGTGTTAACCTGAGGGGGAACCAGAGGGTGGGTGCTACATTTCCACAGTGGTACCATCGGCGGGATGACATCAGCTGTAACTGCTGTATGAGAGCAGTGCACAGCAGCAGAGCAGCAGCCATAAGCTCGCCAATGAGGCATGCTCACATGCACAAATATGCACTAAATGAAAGCTGGCCTGGTCATAGTCGGGCTAGCCACATGCCTATATCTACAAAGCACGGTGAAGCTGTGATTACAACACACTCAGAGGGAGAGGGACTTCATTCTCTGCTCAGGTAGACATTACTCCTCTATATCTTTACTTAGCAAACAGTTGTCTGATGATATAGTAATGCTCTGGATATCATATGGAGCACCTTTAAATGTTTGGAGGACAAAAAAAGCTAAAGCAATGTAGAGTCATGATGAAAAACTCATTTTCTGTGAGCATCCTGCTAGCTTTTTGTATGATTTAAATTTTATATATCACCCTTTTTATATATACCGATCAGCCAACATTAGGACAGCATGGGCACTATGCAGCCACACTGTGTGTCCGACACCTTACTGTAAGAACCTGCATTAACTTTTTCAGTATTTGAGCCACAGTCGCTATTCTGTTGAATCAGACAACATGGGCCAGCCTTCACTCCCCATGTGCATCAATGAGCCTTGGCCTCCCATGATCCTATTGCCGGTTCACCAGTTTTCCTTCCTTGGACCACATTTGGTAGGTCCTGACCACTGCAGACCGGGAACATCCCACAAGAGCTGCAGTTTTGGTAGGTGCGCTGACCCAGCCGTCTAGCCATCACAATTTGGCCCTTGGCAAAGTCGCTCAAATCCTCACACTTGCCCACTTTTCTGCTTCCAACACGTCAACTTCAAGGACAAAATGTCCACTTGCTGCCTAATATATCCCACCCACTGCCAGGTCCCACTGTAACACGATTATCAGTGTCATTCACTTCACCTGTCAGTGGTCATAATGTTCATGTTACGGCTGATCGGTGTATATCAAACACTTGTAGGCAACCTATTCATATAGTCATAATCCTTAACCTACTTTATATAAAGTGAATAAGAATGTAAATACAGTGAATGGATAAAAATACACACAATAGATAAGATTATAAATGGGGTCTGATATCAGGAAAAGAGTACAGAATGTAACTTCAGCAGATTTCATAAGCAGTGTCACACACTAAGATGTGAACTTTTTCACCTTTATAATACAGAATATTGAATAAACTAAAACAAGCTTTTCAGGCTTCCACAGATTTACAAACACAGACAAGAAGACAGACACACACACGCCCATCAGTGGCTGTTAGGACTCAAAGCCTGCTCTCAGTGTGTTTGCACAGACCCAACGATCCACTTTGCTTTATTAGAGCCACATGCTTATGGGTCATTAAGTATAATCTGGTGATCTCACAGCCGCTCAGCACACTGTCTTTCCCAACTACTCTTTGTTGTTGTGCCAACACCCTTGTCTGGAAGAGTTATTCACTACTTCACCGACGACAGGAGACTTGAGCCTATCCATTCATTCACACACACACACACACACACACACACACACACACACATGGAAACAAACACCTGAGATGCCTGACATCAGACTGGATACGCCCATATAAACAGACATACAAACACACACAGCAGACAAACTTGAGAAACAATGTGAAACTCTAAACGGGGTGCGGCCAACTGTTGGTTCAACCTGTCTGCTGCTCTTTGTGGTCCTTATGAGTTTTTGTGCGTGCATGTACGCGAATGTGTGATCTGTGGGTGTGTCCGTCCTCATTGTTCATAATTACACCAAGCTTAGCCCGACAGATGTCATGCTCCCTGTGCTACGCAGTGTATTTTCTATCAGAAAAATGATTAAAAGTGAAATCGGTAAATCCACCAAGAGGCCTGAATAAAGTGTTACATCCCTTGAACAACTTACCGTGGTAGTAGGCAAACTGCAGGTAGTCGTAGTGCAGAGGCAGGTAGTTCTCCATGGGGGAAAGGCGGCCTGGCCGGGTGGCGAGGTCTCGAACACACTCGTGTTCACAGTGCAACACCTGAGTGAAGTGATCTGCAACAGAATGGTTTCACATCAGCTTTCAGATCATCAGCTTCACTTTGAGAGAGTAAACCGCGTCTTTAAGGAAGAGGTTTTAGCTTCTTATTCACTGGGTGTTGGTTTTGGGGCTGAATACCAGTGTTCCCAACACGATACATAACTGAGGTGAGGATATGATTTTACACAAAACATTGGTCTATTAATCCTGGAATAAACACTGATTTATACAGCAGATCACAATAGTCTAAATGTTGTTTGAGCCACACTGTTCCCCTTTTATTCATTTTCTTTGGCAGGAATGAACACGGTCAAATAAACAAAATATTAGGAAATTGAGACATTTAGTCCAAAAACACTGATATCAGCAATAATGAAGTATTTAATTATTGTCTAAACAGAAATATTGTGTGCAACTCAAAACATAAAACTTTATTATATTATCTTTATTATATAAACTATTCATTGTCATATAGTTTGTGCTAAGAAATGCAAAGTGATTTTCTAATTAATTCCCATATTGTAAATGGCATAATCTGTTTTGAAAGGTATCATTATTTTATCTTATATGGACATCACAGTAGCATTACAATTGTAACATACATGTATGTACAAGGACCAGATGCACTGTGTTTAGTGTTTGTAGCAAAATGTTGATTTACAACAAAAGAAAACACATGCACCAAAATATGTCAGCAAATACATACACAAAAACATACACAAGATACAAAATACAGAAGAGATCGGTATCCAAAATGTTATAAAAGTCAATATGCAATGTGTTAATACAAAAAATGCTAAAATTTCAATATATTTCAAAACTGCAGAGGAAAATTTGCATTTTATAATTTTAAGGTCTTATTAACTAATATGGCTCTAAATCATTTCAACTTTTGCTCTTATAAATAATAACTGCATATCTGAAAACTTTTGTCAAGAGTCCTCAAAGGGCTTTACAATCTGTACAGTATACAACAATTACTATCCATACACCTTTGATTATGAAGAGGAAAAACTCACAAAACCTTTAATGAGGGAAAAAAGGAAAAGATGTCAGGTATATCCACAGAGGAGTGATACTCCTCCAGGACATACAGTCTTGTTTACGCAGTAGACAGAAAACCGTTTATATTGGTTGACTGTAACTAAAACAACGGTTTAATCAGTCCCACATAAACCAGTTCATGATTTTTACCAAACCAGAACAGTGGCCACCAGCTGCCACTACAGTGTTTATACTTCAGTTACAGTTAGTTATACTATATTACTAATACACCGCTGGGCCTGCTGAGTCAGATATATGACTGTGTGGTCTGCTGCACATTTAATACACCGAAGGTCGCTATTACAGTATGGTCTCCTGCACACAGCCGTTAACTCTGCGGAGATCACTGATGCAATATAAGCTCAGGGTTAAAACAACAGCTGAAAATAATGAATTACTTGTTAGCATTACATTACAGTCATAATGGGAACCATTAGCAGCTGATTATTCTTATTACACTGATTTCCCTGGACTACAGATGAACCCGTTTAGCATCAAATAATATGATCAAAGCTAGATTTGGGGGCGGCAGTAGCTCAGTCCGTAGGGACTTGGTTTAGGAATCGGAGGGTCACCGGTTCAAGTCCCAACATGGACCAAGACCAACTGGTTGCTGGAGATGCCAGTTTACCTCTCGGGCACTGCCGAGGTGCCCCTGAGCAAGGCACCAAACCCCCAACTGCTCGGGGCGCTTGTCAGGAGCAGCCCCCTCACTCTGACATCTCTCCATTAATGCAGGAATGTGTACTGTGTGAAATTAACAACAGAGTGAAAAAACTGAATTTCCCTACGGGGATTAATAAAGGTTTATCTTATCTTATTTATTAGCCAATAAAGTTTATTGTCTACACTACTGGTTCCCAACCAGGGGTCGTCAAAGCTTCAAGGAGGGGTCGGCAGGCCTTCTTGATTTTAAGGGATCTAAGACAACTTTTTTTAAAAAATACACAGTTAGCCTATATCTCAGCACTTCATTGATTTCTACGTAGACAACTAAATGTAATTGTTCTTTTTGAAGTTTGGATTATTAAAGATATAGATAGGATGAGGACGATAAAGGTGAAGACCTTAACACAAGTTATATTCGCAGAGCCTTCCCTCTCTGCTAAACAGCTTCATCCTGCATTAGAAAAATACACAACCAGAGAGGTAATAGACAATGGCCAAGAAACAGGGACAACAAAACACTATGTGAACAAATAAGACTATTAAGTAGGTAGGATTGTTAAAAAGTACATAATACAGACACAGAATTGTATTAAAATAAAATAAAAATATCAGGAACACTCATCTCTGATGCAATATTCAAAGGAATAATCTGCTAAAAATTCATTCAAATCAATTGTTTTACACAAACTTCCTGCAGCTGTTGCATTCACTATTGTATTATACGATTGTATACTATAATTGTACAGTTTACCAGTTGTTCTGTACTGTGATTGCGATTGTTATCCATTGAATATAATATGAAATATCAATAAAATATGTCAGTTGGGTCAGGAAGGCTGGGAACCGCTGATCTATACAGTACAATATACAGTAGGTCCCCACTGAACATAAGAGCATATTATTATGTTTCCCTGTGCTGAAAGTAATAATAACTGTGTATTAAACAGATGTTGTACGTTGCTCAAAAAGTGCATCAGTGGCATCATTTGTTCCCTGTTGTCCAGTTTTGGGGAAGTGTCTGTTTTTTGTGATGAGAAAAACACTGGAATGAGTTTGACTTGATGAGCCGTATCAAATCAAATAAGAGCATGTCCAACATCATGTCGTTTCCTGTCGCTGTGAAGCAGATCAACCAAATATTTCCTGAGGCATCGACAGCAGGATTCGTCAGCACCTGAGGGACTACAGATTTCACAAGGCGCTACATATCATTTCCTTATGTCGAACGTCGAGAGAAGAGTCATCAGAGTGGTTGATAGCATGCTTGTGTGTTTGGTGAGCGTGAATGTACAGTGAGGTCACTCTTGAGCAGCTGCAGCGTTACTTTCCTCATCCTCCGACAGCAGAGCTGTGGTCTGTTTCGATCTCTTCACAAGCCTCAGAGGAGCAGAGACATGAAATGTTTAGCCAGAATCATGGAGCAGTTTCTCCTTTCTCCAGAAAATTAAACAGCTAAGGGAGGAAGTCTTTCTGTGAAATACTTTCTCTTTTATTAAACTCACAAAACGGATTATATTACTCTCACAAAAATACATATGTACAACACAAATAAACACCATAATCACAGACTCCACTAGAGTGGTGCTATGGAAAATAATCCCCTGATTGTAAGTAAAACAAAGTGCAGCCAAAACTAATTAGCTGTCTTTTCCTTGTTTATGCAACCCGGCCGTACATACATGAGAAAAGCGCAATGTCTGCAATTAAGTTATGGCTACTGCACAAAACCCACCTCCGTTTCCAGAGAGAAAAGCCTGACTCGTGTCACCGAAAGCACCACTGACAAAAGTAGATGTGTGTGTGTGTGTGTGTGTGTGTGTGTGTGTATAACAGTATAATCACGTAATTGTGATCTGCTGTGGATACACACACCCCTCCACATCAAACCTGTCTGATTCTCTGCAGGAAGACAATTACTGGCTACACACCATGTTGTAAACAAGATAAAATCATAACAGCACATAAAACGTGAGCTAAGTGTTTGTTATTTATGAAGCTCATTAAAACTGTATGACTAACAATGATGAAACAACCCTGAGGCTCCACCGCTCTGTTTCTGCTAGTTTGATGAATGCCAGAGGCTGCTGGGCTGAGCTGTAACTGTCTTACAGTGACCTCTGTCGTTGAGCTGCTCGAGATGTGGAAAGATTCAGAACATTTCCTTTGTTCAGGCAGACAGTTTTGATTTATTTCCTTTGAATATTTAATTGCATGTTACTCAAAATAAATAAAACAATTAGTTGCCTACTTTGGTTAAATTTACACCATAGTTGTGTACAAAATGTACTGAAAGCTGTGACTAAAAGCATAGAAAAGGTTTCCCGGTGGTGTGTTCAGGTTTTCACACCACTCTCACTCACCATTTAGCTTCATTCCAGATGGCCATGTTGTTGTAAAAACATCCGTGTACTGGAATGATCAGATGTGATGAAGATGAAAAATGAGAAGAGCCCTCTGTCTTTTTGCCTTTCCTCACTTCAGAAGGACTTCTCTCACCGATGAGCTCCGCTGCCGATTCAACATGCTCAATCAGCCAAAAAATGAGTGCAAGGGCAGACTAAAGCCAACAGTGCGGGACACGCCACAAAAACTATGGCCACCGACGCTCAACAACAGCCCAACACTGGCCCACAGCCGACCATCGGCCTGGTGTGTCAGGGCCTTAAGAGTCACCTGCCAAACAGTCGCACATTAATAAGCTACAATGTCAAACAAAAAAAAATGTGAAAATATAAATATTAGTAAAGTATTAGGAAGTTTATGAACAGAAAAACAGAGCAGCGAACTGGAGGCCATTCATACAGTCCGCAATTTCAGTTGGACTTCAACAAAATAATAACATTTGCGATTTGTAATAAATACAAAGAAACCTACGGAAATACCAGAATGTTCCTTTAAAAAAAGCCGTCAGGTTTCAGTGAGGAAGGTCACATGAAGTCAAACAGGACCTTCGAAGCTCATTTTCAGGTGCATACTTGCTTTTCAGGTTTCTACTAGAAAATGCTCACATGCTGCAAACCCAGTCTGCTCTGATTGGTCAGGTGGCACGCTCTTTTGTGATTGGTCAGCCAAACCAAACTCTTTGGACTCTGCTCCAGCTCCGCTCTAACCAGCTTTGTTTGAGGGTGTGTTAAACTAGCCGCTAAGCAGGTTTTATGCAAATGTGTTACTTGGTGATATCACCATGTTATAGAAGAAAAGGCGAGACTTCAATCAAGGTGTTCCAGGCAGTTCAGGACTTGGACTTCGTAACTTTGAAGACGTTTTACATGCACAAAAAACTACATAGCACACCAAAGGAAAGGGGGAAAATCATAAATAGGTCTTCTTTAAAGAGAGACAGAGAAGTAGCAGAGACAGCGAGTCAGTGGGGGTTCTGGGTGGACTCAGGCTGCTATCCTGGCCCTGGTTCAGGCTGTTTTCCTGGACTGTCAAAGATGGTAATAGAGCATGTCAACTAAATCCCAGGACTGTAACTGAACACAGCCCAGCTCAGAGGATCACTCAACACGTCGGCACTAACTGGGGCTCGGACCGATCTTCCTTTCAGTTATTGTTATTTTTTTGTCATTTGATTTATTTCTAAGCGGCTGTTTGCAATAATATAATGTATTGATTTAGTGTAGAGTTTTCTTCTGGATCTTCATGTTAATGTAGTTTAGAGTTTGTCAAAACATTCACAGCAAGCTCAACACTCTCAAAATTAATATATTGATTTGTCAGTCAGATCAGCAGGCTGTGGTATGAGTCCTCCACATCATGTCTTCTCTACACGTCTGAATGGCAACATAAGAAGGGTTTAGCGACTCCCGAGGGTCTGTAATGTGGTCTCACTTATTCAAGTAATGTCACTGATCAGCCATAAAAGCCATAAAACCATAAAATGTGGAATGTGTGGTGAATTCAAAAGAGCGGCGCCGTCCTTTTCTGGATGCAGTTTTCCAGCTAATTTAATAATCCAAGAGTTCAGTGCTGCGGTGAACCATACAACAATGAACAACAATGAACAACTGAAGGAAGTCTGGGATAAAATCTTGTAAAATCTGTGTAGAGGACCTGAAATCTATGTCCCTTGTTTGTGTTCACTTGTACCTCAAATTATAATGGACTGGCCCTGCTCCGATTTATATAAATCTGCTCTGAAGCCTTGGCAATCAAGCTGTTTATTTACACCTTTTTATCTCCAAGAAATTCAAGCCAAAACGCTGGCGTATACATTTCTCTATCTCAACATGTGGAACATGTGAAAACAAATATTGATAAAATAATTTGAAGCTTGACTGCAACGAAAAGTTTATACCTGTTATTTTTGTCTTTTGTGGCCTCTTGGGGACCTTTTTTTCCCAGGGTGGACAGCAGAAAGATGACAAGAAGTGGGAGAGAGACATGCAACAAATATGCAGCCAGAATTGAACCAGGAAAGTTGTGAATAGAGTATGATATGCATCTTAAACAGTCTATATTTCTTATGCAAAACCTTAATACAAACACATGAATAAACACAGCTCCCTTTTCTATGGCTGTTATCCCTCATCTGCCCTTTGACCCAGTGCCAAACCTCTGCCAAACCGCTGCCAGGGTGATTTGATCACCTAGTGAGCATGAAGGCTGTTGTTTGGCCTTGTCTAAGCATCCCCAAGCTCTGTCAGCACAACAAAGCCCGGCTCGGGCTCAGAGCCACGCAGTGCAGTCAGACGTGTTGGTGGAAGAGTCACGATACATTGATTAAACGCTCCACAGCTAAAATCTCATTCCTTTCATCGAAGACTGTAATGGACCTCTGAGACTGTCAGAATCAACTAAAGACAGGGTTTAGGAGACCACTGTCAGGGGCAGTGAGTCTAAAAATGAACACAAAATGTTTTTTTTTTTTTTTTTTTCAAAAATCAACAGAAAACCTGAGGCAGGGTTTCTCACAAGGCAGAGAACATCAGCACAAGCTTTCAATGCATTACAACATGCTGAAAGTGGTCAATTCAGACATTAGTTCATATCAGCAATAAAATATCACCATATGCTAAATCATACTGAAACAACCTGAACTAATGTAAGACGCCATCAGCATGTTGTTGTGATGCAACACAAAGAGGGTGCAAATAACTAAAACCTCAACCTAACCAACACAGATCTTATTCTAATTAGAAACTCATTATTTCTCTGATTTTGCCATTTTTAAGTATAAACACAGCTGATTAAACCAACAAATCATATGCAAAATCCACCTTATGTCCGTGTTTATGCTGAGATTTTAATATAATATATACTGCAGGATAGGTGCATGTCGCCCACAGATTGTACATAGGAAGTGGACGTAGTCACTGTGGCGTAACTTAAGGGTTTGTGGACTACCGCTTTGAAGCCTTGATTTCGGCATTTTGGCTGTCGGTGTCTTGATTTTTGGGTGCTGCCATCTTGGCTTTTTTGCAACCATTTTTAGGCAACAAAAATGTTATAATTAACTGTCATGAACTAAAAATACACGGTGAAAGGGTTAAGACAAAAACGAGGACAACTCCCAGATCGGACAATGCCGTGGTAGCAACGTAATCACACCTAATCACAATGTAGCCCCGCCCTAAAGCATACACTGCTTTATGGTCTATATGACTCTAAATGGGACCATAATTTACCAAATGAACATCATGCTGTATTGAAGAAGACTTGAAACTAGCAATTGAGACCATAAACTCATGTTTATTATGTTTACTGAGGTAATAAATCAAGAGAGAAGTAGGCTCATTTTCTCATAGACTTCTATACAATCTGACTTCTTTTTGCAACCAGAGGAGTCGCCCCCTGCTGGCTGTTAGAAAGAATGCAGGTTTAAGGCACTTCAGCATTGGCTTCACTTCTCAGACCTGGAGGTATCCCACTGATCTATCACACGGAAACATCTTAAACTAATGTCAGAGGCCATCTTACTGCTCACTTTGTTGTGGTATTTGCATGTTTCTTTTTAATTAGTACCAGCTGTCAAATCAACATCAACATGTTGTTGTGAACGTAACAGAAAGAGGGTGTAAATAATTTAAACCACAACCTAAACAAGAAAGGCCTGGTCCTAATAAGAACCTTACAATGTCATTATTTTGTCATTTTAAGAATAAATACAGCTGATTACATCAACAAATCATATCCAGAATCCACCATGCTAGTGTTTATGCTGGGATTTTAATGCAATATATTAGGACTGGGCAATATGGCCAAAATCATGATATAGGTTGTAGGCTTGTCACGGTAGTTGGTGTTACCGGTGTTACATGGTGATCTGCACCAATAACATTACATACCCACCGCTGCTACCCACCAGGATTTGGTGTCAAAGCAAAAAGCAAAAGCGCCTATTTGGTAACATTTCAGATTTAAACCCAATGCTACAAGGGAACCGTGACGGTAATGAGGTAATCCCTGTGAGGAGGACGGAGCGGTCACCGCCTAGGAGAGGCCAGACACACCACCACCTGACGGTAAAGATCAAAGTTAGCGCTCTACACGTATTACCGTCATCATTTCTTGTAAAATGTCCGGTGTCATTGGTAACACCGTTGTTGTTACCGGTGTGAAAATTTCCTCACCGTCTCATCCCTAATAGGTCGTTTCACATCTTGATAACTATATGTGTCACGACAGATCATGTTTTCTGGTAGTTCAATAAATACATATTCTATTTGAAATAACCACATATATTTTTGTATATTCCTGTGTGAATTAAAAACTTGACAAATGAAAAGTAAGAACATTTTCTCATGTAGTGCAAAATGAACGGTTTCGAGTGAAATTATAAAGAAAAAAAATTCCATATATGCATTTACTGATCACACAACCGAGTGATAATGTGTCAAATGATATTCCCGGAAAATATTTCAGATCAGATTTTCTAAGAAATTTGACTTTTAATGAGTTCTTATCAACGTAGACGATGAAATTGTGTATCACGATATGTCGATATATGATTTGATCATGATATGATTTCATTAAAAGACATACACATATTGAATTATTACCCAACCCTAGATTATGTATTTCCTTATTATTACCCTGGGTACTTACATCACATGCAGCTCAGGGACATACTTGGTGCTACTTGAGGATAAATGCAGGATGGATGCATGCAAACCTGTCCAGATGTTGTCTCTTACCTGAAACAAGCTCATGCAGGCTGTAGCGGTAGCGGAGATAGTCGTGTCCCTCAAACCTCTGGGGCCACTGACACAGGGCCCGGCACTCCGAGTCCGCTTTATAGTACTCCACCAGAGCCTCCTCAAACAGAGCGATGGCTCCTTCGTGGTCGCCTTCATCATACAGCCTCACTGCCGCTGTGAAGGAGTGCTGTGACAGAGGAGAGACAGAACGATGGGATGAGTATTTATGACCTCCGGTGTTCAGCACAGCTTTATCTGATATGTTGCTGTAATGAGGTATTTATGTTTGACAGTTTGATATAACCAAATGTTTGTTGTTCACACAAGTTGTTTTTCCAAGTCCTCTGGTGCACATCAGGTTTCCTGCAGCAGCAGCAATGATCATTTGTTTGGACTAAACAGAAGAAGAGCTGGGTGGTTGAACAGTTGCCAAAGAGGAGTCTCACTGTCAGTCACACACTTTGAATAAGATATTAGTAATATACATGAATTTATGGTCCCCATAGAAAAATCTCTTAGGACAACAAAGTAAAGGGATGTCATGGACAAACAATAACTTTCTAACTAATTACCAGTCCTGCTTCATAGTTTAGTTGAAGTACAGCTGGTATGAATGACATACATGAAGTATAATTTTGAGTCCATTTAATGCTACTTTATACTACTACTCCACTACATATCAGAGAGAAGTATTGTACATTTTACTGCATGTATTTGACAATTTAATTTCACAGATTAAGAAACAAAACATATAATCCCGCCAATAAATTATGATGTATTATTATAGATTAAGCTACCCAGCAGCACATAAAGTAATTAAAGTAATTAGTTCCACCTTAACCAGCTGTAATATCACGGTGATGAACACATTATTGCATCAGTAATCATAATCCAAGAATATAATGAGCCATTCTGCATAATGTTTACTTTTGTTACTTTAAGTATATTTTGATGCTAAAACTTATGAACTTTTACCTAAGTATGAGCTGTTTTTCACTGCAAAACTGTTACTTTTACTCAAGTAAATGATCTGAGTACTTCTACCACCACTGTAAATTAAAGTAGTTAGACTTGAAGAGTGTGTAGCTTCTTCCAGAAGTTACTGTAGGAGCTCACAGGAGCTTGACATGAAGATAAAGAGAGAACAGACGGGCAGTGAGTGAAATGAATCAGAGCACAAAGGACCCATCAGCATCGGCATTCAGAGCTTCACCGCAACCAGCACCCACTAAATGAATTTCATTAAACTCCATTAACACAAAGGCCCCTTCGTACAGTAAAAACAGCAGGACTTTGTCCTTTAGGAAAGATGTGAAAGGAGCCAGACATTTTGGCCTGGCTTGAATAAAGATGGCAACAGGAAACACTGATGATCTGAAACGTGCTCAGGTAAAAGCCATACTTGCCGACCTTGAGACCTTAAAAATAAGGAGGATTGCAAAACCAAAGTGAGGGATCTGGGGGTCCCCCATTTGAGTCTCAGAGGCTTAGTATCTTCCTTTCTGGTGACTTAAAAACAATGAAGATAACAAAATAAGTGCACGGCAACAGCATTTTTGTTATACTTCTGATTTTTCTGACTGAATAATTTGCCCCTCTGGCGTAAACTTGGCCTTGAATCTCTCGGGTAAACTAATATTCATCAGGTTTTATTCATCTTTTGCTCCTGCTTGAGTATTTCTTTCAGGTAGTTCTCTCCATTTCTCTCTCCATCTCTCACTCACTGAAGATTCCTTTCAAACACAACGCAACAACAGCACCACTGTACTCTGAAACCCATTATTTCCATTGGTTTCCATCATGCCACATTGACTTTAAGCTTCATTAAGCAAAGCCTAACTTTGGGCGCTGCACGCTGTGATGTGTGTTGAACCCAGCAAATGAGCACAGCTCAAAAATGAGCGAGCGCAGACTGCTCTCCTCTGCAACGAAACGACATTTGGTGGGTGACACTCTATTGTCATCTGGGTGGAAACAGTAGAGCTTATAGATACAGTACTGTACAGTATCAAAAATGGGTTAAATGTGAAATTCTGCCATAAATCTGGAGAAATACGGGAGAATTGTGACCTTGGCAGGGAGAGGGCGATGAAAAACAGGAGTCTCCCAGGAAAAATGGGATGGTTGGAAAGTATGGTAAGAGCATCAACAGGTGATAATCATGGAAAAAGGATGGAGAGAGACAAAATTAGAAACAACCAAAAAGTTAACACATTTCTAGTATATCCTGGCTTACCTGGTGAGGCCGGGCTTCCCGGTCCACAAAGTGGTCCTCCTGAACGCCCTGCAGGTCTTTGTACTGCTCCAGGTTCTGACCCATCTCCACATGTTCTGGGTTGGCCTGGAAATAAGTGTGAGCTGCCGCCGCTGCCTTGTCAGGTTGCTTTAACTACAGAGAGAAACAGAGAGAGGAAGAAAGAGAGATGTTATTCATCCATCCATCCATCCATCCATCGTCAACCGCTTATCCCGTTAGGGGTCGCGGGGGGGCTGGAGCCGATCCCAGCTGGCATAGGGCGAAGGCGGGGTTCACCCTGGACAGGTCGCCAGTCCATCGCAGGGCACATAGAGACAGACAACATATAGACAGACAACCATTCACACTCACATCCACACCTACGGGCAATTTAGAGTAATCAATTAACCTAAACAGCATGTCTTTGGACGGTGGGAGGAAGCCGGAGTACCCGGAGAAAACCCACGCTTACACGGGGAGAACATGCAAACTCCACACAGAAGAGCCGCAAGCTGGAATCGAACCTGCGACCCTCTTGCTGTGAGGCGACAGCGCTAACCACTGCACCACCGTGCAGTCCAGATGTTATTCAATTAATATTAATAATAGAACAGACTTCTGTGAAAACCTGTGAAACCTGTGTGGTTGATGAAGTTCAGTCAGTCAAAGGTCAGTTTGTGACTGCAACAAGTTGTTTGCTCAGTATTTGCTGAAGTCTGCCAACATAAGACGAGAAAGTTTTAAATTATGTGAAAATAGAATTTAAACATTTAAGCAGAAATTGAGTCAAGTTGAGTTTAAGTGCTTTTAGAAATAAGGAAAAACAGACAGATGTTCTTCTGAAGTTGTTCCTGCAGGAAGAACAGACGACTTGCCAAAATACGACGGTGCATTCAAGTGCTTCCTGTAAATCAGTTCTTGGCAAGTATTTTGAAATCCACTTGAAATGAAGTCATATTTCTGAATTTCACTCATCACAAAACTGAAAAACTGAGCAGATTTACAGGGACACACTGTTCCCATCTACATCCTGTCATTAGAGAGAGCCATCATTGTTACTAATAGCTAATATGATGGATGAGGTCTCTGCACTCAAAGCATATGAACTTGATGGATGATGGCAGTATTAGAACAAAATAATCACCGCAGGCATTTCTTCCTCCTCTTCCTAAGAAATGTAGCTCACATAAATACAAGAGACAAAAAGACAGTTTACAGCTGCAGGCGACATGAGCGAAACACTGAGTGGTGAGGAAGTGTGTGTTGATGCGTGTTTGTGAGTGATACTGATATTGTGCAGACGTGCAGATAAAAGGGATGAAAGACAGCAGCTATAACACATCAGCTGGTTGACTGATAAACTAACCCAAACAGTTAAAGCACAAACTACTTTTGAATATGTTTATATATGTTTCATATACCAACGTTGATGTACGCCATCATGCCTGGGATTTCATTCAAAATCAATTTTACACAAATCAAAATGGTACAAACAACATTAGAATAAGAACAATAGAGTATACAGTGACTGGAGCGGCAACGATTGATTAATCAATTAGTTGTCAGCTATCAAATTAATCCGCACCTATTTTGATAATCAATTTATCAGTTTGAGTAATTTTTTAAAGAAAAAAATCTTCTTAAATGTGAATATTTTCTGGTTTCTTTACTTCTGTATGACAGTAAACTGAATATCTTTGAGTTGTGGACAAAACAAGACATTTGAGGACGTCATCTTGGGCTTTGGAAAACACTGATCGACATTTTTCACCATTTTTTTGACAATTTATAGACCAAACAGCTAATCCAGTAATCGAGAAAATAATCAACAGATTAATCGACAATGAAAATAATCGTTATTTGCAGTCCTAGAAGTGACAGACAAGAAGCAAATAGGAACTTATGTCTCAATTAATATTACACAATATTAATAAAGTACAAGTTTTGACCTTACTGTATGATTTTTAAGAATTATTGATTAATCTGCTAATTATTTTCTTAATAAATTCATTATTCGTTAAGTCTTTAAAATACCAGAAAATGATTTCTTCAAATGTCCAAAATCCAAAGATATTCAGTTTATAACAAGAATTAAGAATAATGCTTAAAAAAGGTCAAACGCAATAAATCGATCAAAACAGCTGATTAATTATTTTTGATCAACTCATTGACTGGCTAATAGTTTCAGCTCCAGATCAGATGTCCATCTGTCAGAATTTGTCTGAATATAAGACAGTAAATAATCTTTTAAGTTGATGTCAACAGGATACTAAAAATATATTTCCAAATAATCTTATAAAACTAACATATTCAATGGACGGGACTAGAAGTTAGCAAGAAAGAGGATACTCCTCTTCCCCACTATGACCGCAGCATTCCTTTATTATCTGAAGTATGTGAACCTCTACTGTCTGCACTACAGTCTTGCACAACAGTTGTGTAATAGCCAACAGCTCAGCTCAGAGATCCCAGATGTCTGGTGCTGGTTTCTTGTAGCTTTAAGATGCTCTTTTATCCCGTAAAAAGCCATTATTTCAGAAGAACTCAACCATCAGAACATGCCTGGTCCTTATCAGATAAGATCCTATCAGGCTCAAGCCTCAACCTGGGTCGCCTTACACAGTAGACCTCCACTGCACGGGTCCGTGAACTCAACACAGACATTTTTTACACTCCAGAGGAAAACAGTTGAGTGCTGCCCTGCGACCTTTGCTGCATTTCAATCGGCCCTTTCCTCCTCTTTTTCTATTCATTATCTATATCATACAGTAACATACTTGCCAACCCTGAGACCTCAAAAATAGGGAGCATTTCAACATTTCACCATAACCGGGGGTCTGGGGGTCTGGGGGTCTAGGGGTCTGAGTTAGAGATTCAGGGACTTTGTTTCCTGCATTTTGGTGACATTTAAAGAATGAAAATGACAAAACAGAGTATACGGCTACAGTATACTGCTTGTTAAATAGGCCTACCTGATTTTACTTTTAATTCTCAGGAAAGAAAACTGAATAATTTTACCTTCTGGTGTGAATTTGTGTGAATTTCTGGTATAAACTAGGCTAATATTCATTCATAGTCATCATTGATTCATAGTTGTTTTGACCCTGCTTCAGTATTTCTTTCAGATAGTATGCTCTCTCATTTTTCTCTCCATCTCTCGCTCACTGAAGGTCCTTTCAGATGCAATGCAACAACAGCACCACTGCTCTGTGAAACCCGGTATTTCCAACAGCCTGTGCCAGCCACCATGTCGTGATGCTGTGATGTGCAGCGAGCGCAGCTCAAAAGACATATGGTGTAGCTCTATTTACAGTAGAGCTTATTCTCATACACGCTGTGCAGCACCAGAAACAGGTAGACATAACAAAAAGGGAAAAAAGTTAATAAAAACTGCCATAAATCAGGAGAAATAGGACAATTGTGACCCCGGGAGAGGA
Organism: Pterois miles; assembly: GCA_947000775.1. NCBI lineage: Eukaryota > Metazoa > Chordata > Actinopteri > Perciformes > Scorpaenidae > Pterois > Pterois miles. The sequence continues at coordinate 9,400,813 of CAMQGK010000171.1, read as the reverse complement.
CAATGAAAAATAGAAGTCTCCCAGGAAACTCGGGAGGATTGGCAAGTATGTAGATTACTAACAGACAAAGGATGAAACTAATCACAAATAATTTATGAAATGTTTATTCATGTTGTGCTTGACAGTAACTGAACTGGATAGAGCGATAACAATTATTCGACTAGTTTTAAATTAATCCCAAACTATTTTGATCGTTGTGAGAAATTTTTTAAGAAAAGAAAAGTCAAATTCTCTGATTCCAGCTTGTTAAATATGAATATTTTCTGGTTTCTTTACTCCTCTATGACAGTAAACTGAATATATTTGAGGACAAAACAAGACATTTCAGCACGTCATCTTGGGCTTTGGGGAACATTTTTCACCATTTTTGGGCCTTTTATAGACCAAACAACTAATCAATTAATTGAGAAAATAATCAACAGATTAATTGACAATGAAAATAATAGTTAGTTGCAGCTCTAGAACCACGTAAAAAGTAAGTTAAACAGGAAACAGAAGGAGGATGGCATGAGGAAATAAAAGACAGACACTGAGAGGTGAAAGTATACAAAGATGGAGAACTTTATCTCTTAAATCAGCAACTTTATCTTAGTCACAGCATCTCAGAGACACCCCCTGACTGCATTTGTTTAAATCCTTATTGCTCCCAGCAGGTGCAAATGTAAAGCAGATCCCATAGTTTCACAGCTGAGAAGTTCAGTCTGGCATGGCTGCCAAAAACACAACTAGCTGAGAGCTTCTCAACACACTCAGAGGGCTGAGTGTGTTTTGCCACTCTGCACTGTTTGCCAGGAAAGACATTTGCTGTTATGAAAACTTGTGTGCTTTTTGTTTTGTCGTCATGGGCTGAATTAACAAGATAAAGCTCAGGAATTCCCACATTAATACAATATTTGGGAATCACGAAGTTCAAGTGCATAATGATCTTTTCTGCACACAGCTGAATGCACATAGACCTACATACAGAGCTCTTTGTGTTCCCACAGAGTCTGCACAATACGCCATAAAACTGATCTAACAGAAGAAGCACAAATTCTTTTTGTTCCCACAAACAACCCACTTCTTCATGAAGAATGACTCCCCTGACACACAATTGGGTCTCTGTCATGTGGTAACAGAAGAGGCAGGAGAGAAAAGCCCAGCTGGACATGCCTGCTTTCCCGTAAAAGGCCAAAGTGCAAGAGCTGAGGTGGCGTTGAGTGCATTCCTGGTCAGATCACCTGGCTGAGGGAGACACAGCTTGACGACTAGGTGCACATATTAGGTTTTCTTGTGCATTCATGTGCACTGCATGCATGTTTTATGAAATACTGTATGTGACAGCTAAAGAATGACTCTAATAAGAGCCAGGCCAGAGTTCAGATAAAAATAAGTTTACTTGACTGATCCTTCAAATCCAAATAACAGTACAGCTGATTCTCATTAAATACTTCCAGTATCGACTATGTGGCTTTGTGCTGCTATTTGTCTTATTCACATGGATTACACACAGTAAATGTGATGCCATGCTGCTATATTTCCAGTGCAACTACAACTGATGTTAATTGGAGATCAATCAGGTTCCTGAAACACCAACAACAGATGTCAAGTTTTGAAGTCTTGAATTTGTCCAACCTGATATAACGGCAAAGGGTGTACTTGACCCGTCTGTCCACCAGAGGATAACTGATCAGTGTCACTTTTTACCTATGAAGCCAATGAAGTGTGAATATTACACGTGTATATGAAGGTCCAGTATCAGCAGGGGGCAACAAAACCGCTCGCTTAGGTTTACGGCCCTGACACACCAAGCCAACAGTCAGCCATCAGACAGTTTGGGGCCGTCGGTGAGCATCTGTCGGTCTAGTTTTTGCGGTGTGTCGGTTGTTCAAATGCAACTTGTCAGCCAAGATAAAAGCGACGTGAGGCGATGCAACAGTCGGCATTCATCGCAGCTAGTTTGATGTCAGCTTGGTGTGTCTGGCCCTTAGGTAACAAAACCACTTATGCACAGAAACAATGCAACATAAGTGTGGAAAACACATCAGAAGCATCACTAACATAACTAACATAACTTACAAAATGGCTTCTGGTTTAAAGTCCCATGTGTGTTGGACCCAGTGAACCGTGCTTTTTAATCTACGTCACTAGCTCTGAGAGTAGCATATACGTTTACATTGCTGTCAGTGCAGACTACATGGTGTAAAAATGACACACTAAAAGCAAGAACAGCGTTCTTATTGCATGCTTTAGCCTTGCGCATTACCATGTCATTCATGCAGTTTTTCGTGTGTCATCATATAGCAAAAAATGAATGACAGAAAATGTACAGAACAACTAACTGCACTTACATGCATATTCAGAAGTAAATGCTTCGAGTTAAAACCAATTTGCTGGCTGTTCTTATGAAACATGCAGATGCAAATCAAAATCAAGTAAAGTATAATAGACTGCACATTGAGGACAGCTGAGTAAACCAAAAACTCAGTTGCAACACACAGCACACAATAAAACGTGGAATGCATTAATTGCCGATGAAATCAGTGTTAGTGTATGCGAGGGTGGATATTTTGTGATGGCGCAACCTCAAGCACACAACCCAGCGCTATCATCTGCTGCTGCATTCCTAAAAATGCACCCCAAGGTTATTCAGACAAGAACATCCTCCTTAAAGACACTGTTGTCGACTTGGCTTTGCTGGATTTGATAATATTCTGCTGATATGTTTAGTTCAGTCTCCTGGAGACTAAACAGCAAAGACCACAGTTGCTGTGGTGTACAAAGGAGGGAAGAGGTGAAGGGGGAGGTAAAGCAAAACCAGGATTGTTGGGTTTTCATCAGCACCAGCTTAACACAACTCTTACAGCCTACAGCTAAAAGCAAAATGGTAAAATAAAGATGGTATCTGACAGTACAAACAGGGGCAGAGGAGAGAAACTGAACCTCAAACCACAAATAATCGGTTAGAAGCTATGTAGTAAGTACTGAAAGCTGAACACACACAGCGTCCTCTGGTCTCCTGCACAGACATGAGTCGAGTCTCACAACACATGCTTGTTTAAGGGACAGAAGGAAGATCATCACAGGTTGGCTGCGTCCGGCAAGAAGTCACCGCAACCCGCTTGGAGGCGGGCCAGGCAGACCTTGGCCCAACTCTGGAAAAGGTCCATTTTGAGCACGGTTCAGCATGACTCAGTGCGCTAAAACTGATAACTGAAACACAACTCAATATGCCACAGTTGGACTCGGCACAGCAAAAAGCGCTGATGGAAAAGTATATTATTCTGAAGCCACAGACCTGCACTCACCTGCCTCCACCTCCTCAGCCCCTCAAGGATAACCTGGATCAGACCAGAGGGTCAACTAGAGGAAGAAGGGATTTAATCCAGTACGCCATCCCAGCACAAACACAGCTGTGGTCGGCCACTGCCAGATATACACTCCTGATCAAAATCTTAAGACCAGTTAAAAAATTGCAAGAATTTGCATTTTGCACTGTTGTATCTTAAGAAGGTTCTAAGTAGAGTTTCAAAATGCAAAAAGAAGAAATGGGAACAAGAGACCAAATGTTTTGAGCAGGCAATTTATTGAAAATAACAATTTAACTGAAATAGGCTGTTCATCAGCTGATCAAAAGTTTAAGACCACATCCTTTAAAAGCCCAAATCTGTGCAAAAATTTGGATTCCATGTCATTTTCTGTCAAGTAATCACACTGTCAAGACCTCTTGATGGGAAAAGCAAAAAAACTCACTGCCTTCGAACGTGGCAGGATTGTTGAGCTGCATAGACAAGGCCTCTCACAGCGTGCCATCGCTGCTGAGGTTGGACGCAGTAAGACAGTCATTTTGCATTTCTTAAAAGATCCTGAGGTTTATGGAACAAAAAAATCAAGTGGTAGACCCAAAAAAATCTCACCGGCACTGAGCCGGAGGATCCCAATGGCTGTCCGTCAAGACACGGGACGATCCTCATCCCAAATTAAGGCCATTACTGGTGCTGACTGCAGCCCAATAACCATCAGACGGCATCTGCAAAGGAACGGCTTCAAAAACAAAAAACGTCTTCAAAGGCCACGTCTCCTTCAACGCCACAAAATTGCCCGTTTGGCCTTTGCAAGGGAGCACCAAACATGGGACGTTCAAAGTTGGAAGAAAGTTTTATTCTCTGATGAGAAAAAATTTAACCTTGATGGTCCTGATGGCTTCCAACGCTACTGGCATGACAAGGAGATGCCACCTGAGATTTTTTCAACACGGCACAGCGGAGGGGGCGCCATCATGATCTGGGGTGCTTTTTCCTTCAACGGAACAATGGAGCTCCAGGTTGTGCAGGGGCGTCAAACAGCAGCTGGCTACGTGGAGATGTTGCAGCGGGCATCCCTCATGACTGAGGGCCCTCGTCTGTGTGGTGATGACTGGGTTTTTCAGCAGGACAATGCTGCAATTCACAATGCCCGTCTGACAAAGGAGATTTTTCAGGAGAATAACATCACTCTTTTGGATCATCCTGCATGTTCCCCTGATCTAAATCCAATTGAGAACATTTGGGGATGGATGGCAAGGGAAGTTTACAAAAATGGACATCAGTTCCAGACAGTGGATGCCCTTCGTGAAGCCATCTTCACCACTTGGAGCAACATTCCTACAAGCCTTTTTGGAAACACTCGCATCAAGCATGCCAACACGAATTTTTGAAGTGATCAACAATAATGGTGGAGCTACTCATTACTGAGTCTGTTTTTGAGACTTTAATTTCTGTTTTAGGGTTTTTTTTGAGCTATGGTCTTAAACTTTTGATCAGCTGATGAACAGCCTATTTCAGTTAAATTGTTCTTTTCAATAAATTGCCTGCTCAAAACATTTAGTCTCTTGCTCTCATTTCTTCTTTTTGCATTTTGAAACTCTACTTAGAACCTTCTTAAGATACAACAGTGCAAAACGTAAATTCTTGCAATTTTTTAACTGGTCTTAAGATTTTGATCAGGAGTGTATTGTCAAGAGACTAGACATCCCAAAACCGGGGGAAGCCTTGAACATGGGAGACTCACTGTGTTTTCCTATCAGGGGGTTTTCACAGCCATGGCTAACATTATACTTTAGATTTCCACTTGACAAACTTAAATTTCCATTTGACAAGTAAAAAAAAAAATCCTGTTCAGGATCCTGTTCCTGGAAAAACTAGACCAGATCTAGTGTGTGTTTCAGTGCATGGGTCACACTTGGGTGATAAGAAATATGACTATAAATCTGCTAACAGCACCTGAGTTCACACGTACAAGATGGTCACTTTTACTATGGAGACAAATAATTTAACATGGAGGATTTCTGGGAGTCTGAGTGCTGTACCAAACTGTCAGAACCCCAAACAGTCCAAGCTCGGAGATTGCCAATTGAAAACATATGGTCATATATCAACCAGAGAGGAGTGAAGGGTTGAAACAGCCCCTCAGGATGACAGAGCAGAAATCAATCATGGATTTAAAGTGAGATTACCATTATACTGAATGGTGTAATGGAAAACTGTGCAGCCTAGAAAGAGTGTATGGGTAAATCAAAAGGACTCCCTCTCCTGTGTCTGCCTCAGAGGAGAAATGAAAGGTTTTATGTGCAAACCTCAGCCATTGTGCTACTTCTCTCCATAGGAGTGAAAGGTATGGATGAAATCTATATATTTGTTCAATTGTTTTCATCTTGCAAGTCATTTTTGCTCCAATACCGATACTGAATATGTTACTGAACTAGAACTACACTACAGAAATATTTGATCTGAACTCCATCAGTGGATTCTGACCATAGACTGGTTGTAAAAACTGAATTTCATTAATAAAGGTTCATCTTATCTTATCTTATCTTAAAGATGGATGACATGACAGCCAAAACATCCGGATCGCCCCCTGGTGGCTGGCTGCAGTATAGGTCGTAAGTCCTGCCCCCTCTCTGATAGCGGGTGGGATACGGACCAAACTAAAAAGTCAAAGTACACCTAAAATACATTTTTCCCAAAGACGGTTTCTGTGATTTTAGGTAGCTGTTATCACACTGTATGTTTTAGTGTCCATTATTCTGATAAGGTTGGTTTTAATTAGTTATTTGATGCTATAAAAAGGGGATGAGACGTCGTAATTGACAGCTGCTCTGAGTGAAGTAGTTGCAGCCGAAAGCTTGGGACACTGTACCAGAGAGGAGCTATAACTTTTCCTAACCGTTTACATAAGTGTGTAATAGAACATGTGTCAATATAATCAATAGTTATAGTGATATTATGGTGTAGCTAGGTGGATCACGCTAACAAGCTGTGGCCATGCACCTTGACACCGTGGCTCCAGCCACCCAATCCCTACTGTGCAGACTCCAAATGGCTCCAAATGATGTCAAAATCTCAAGATAGCAGCTCCCATATCTGGCATATTTTGGCTTCACTTGTACAGTGGGAGGAAGTGGAGACACGCCATCTATCTTCATATACAGCCTATGATTCTGACATGAAACTGGACGAGATTTAAAATCACAGCAACATTCAAACTCTGCCACTAAAAGCAAACCTTTGAACACATCCAGACGTGTACATCTTGTACCACATGAGTAGATTTTTCCGCTCACATGAATTTCAAAGGAGCACCTGTGGAGGTGAATAACTACCACTCAGTCTGAGCCCTCAGTTTGCCCTCCTCACTAAACAGCAGCCTGTGTTAAGAGCTGCTGGACCGCCCTGCCACTCTGAGAGACGCGCACTTGATGTGGGCACTGAGCAGTGCCAAGGCAAATGCTCATTTGCATGCTTTTCTCCTCTGGGCCTCCCACTTGATTCACAGGTATGTAAATAGTCTTGGGCCAGCGCCACAGATGCAGAGATGATGTTGTGACAAAAAGCACGTATCCCAGTGCAAGCCTGGAAACAGTTACACAGATGGCTCGTCACAGGCAGAACTACCACGTTAAAAAAAATGAGAGAGGAGCTGGCAACAAGTGGTCAACGAGTGTCAAACCTGGCAACCGCAGTCTTCAATACTTGAGGGATAAGCTGTTTCAAAGAGTTTCTGCGGCTACAGCTCCCAAGAGACTAGGAAACTCTTGTGAAGTAGAGAGAGGTTAGTGTTCAGGTTAACAGTGGACACAAGAGCAGCTGCAATAAATGAGGAGACGTCCATGAGCAGTGAGGATTTCAAGGTTAGCAAGAGTGTCCTTCAGACCTCCTGCTGCGAGTCAAAAGGTCTCAGTATGCTCAAACCAAAGTGCTTGTGGTTGAACAGTGTCTGAAACTCCCCTCCACCCACAATTTTCTGATGTAAGATTTGAGGGGGAGCTGTGTCTGACAATTTTTGTGACTTTCCAAAACTGACAATCCAACATTCACACCCACTTCATGCTGTGATTGGCCAGATGTGTGGGGGAGAGAAAGGAGTCAGGGTTTGAACTTCTCTCTCAAGCTTTCCTCATTTGTTACTGTCACTTTTTGTCTGACTTCTCATTTGAACTAGTTAGTTTCAAGCATACCCCGCCTTAAAGGAATAGTGTGTAGCATTTAGGGGGATCTATTGGCATAAACCACAAAGAATTAGCACTATCTGATTAATCACATAGTTGTCCATAGTTAATTGTTAATTAATCTCACATTTCTAACAGTTCAAAATGTACTTTAAAGGAGATCTGTCAAGTATTTAACGCTCTTATCAACATGGTAGTAAAGAAATATGTTTGCTTTATGCAAATGTATGCATATAGTTATTATGGAAATTAATTAATAACACAAAACATGAACAAATATTGTCCAGAAACCCTCACATATGCTCAATTCATAACATGGCAAACAGCAGCCCAACAGGCAACAGCTGTCAGTGTGTCAGTGTGCTGACTTGACTATGACTTGCCCCAGACTGCATGTGATTATCATAAAGTGGACATGTCTAAAGGGGAGACTCGTAGGTACCCATAGAACCCATTTACATTCACAGACCTTAAAGTCAGAGGTCAAGGGACCCATTTGAAAATGACCATGACAGTTTTTCCTTGGCAAAATTTAGCATGTTTGGAGCATTATTTAGCCTCCTTCCTAACATGTTAGTATGATATGGTTGGTAGCAGTGGATTCATTAGGTTTTCTAGTTTCATGAGATACCAGTATCTTCACTAACTTTAAAACCGAGCCAGCTACAACCTAAAAATTGCAAGTTGCGTAAATGCATTAAAGAAATTAGTGGTGTTATAATGAATTTGCATTAACGCGTTATTATTGTGCTAACTTTGACAGCCCTAAATATAACATGAATAAGTATGTTTTCTATAGTGCATATTCACCTGAAAATAAGAGTCGTTGTGTTTTTATTATTTAAACTTTAAAACGAGCCGTTTAAATCTACATAAGGAGTAGGGATGTGCATTCCAGTAAAAATACTATGGTACTCAAAAATCACTAGGAATGAGTAGATATTATTTTAGTTAGTTAGTTTAGTTTATTTAGTTTTTTTTAAAAAGTCACCACATTAACTATATATATATATATATATATATATATATATATATATATATATATATATATATATATATATATATAAAGATGGGACAAATAGTCACATAAACCAGTCAATTTTTTATTTTTTTTGATAGTTTAATGAGCCATCCCTAGCAGGGAGCGGGTTTCTACAGTAGCCCAGAAGAGACAAACAAAACACTTTAACTTTTCCTACTTGGGCCAGAGTCCATAATGTTATTTGCTCTGTAGTTAACTCCTGTTACTCCACTCAGCCTGCAGCATTTATTTATGCACAAACTGCAACTTCCACTGTACATTCACATGATATTGTCAAAGCTAAACTATCTCTCTTCTGCTCCGGTAGCTCATTTGTTCGATCACACACAGTCACAGCTGCTATCTCTCTCCCTCTCTCTCACTTCACCACTGACTTCCCATGTACACACTGACTCTGCTATTCTCCATATGACCTACGCTACACTTACAACAGCTCTAAGTAAGACCTTTTGCGTTTTCACATTAGCCTCCTACAGACTTGGCACACGGGAGAGGTTTCAATCTGCAACCTCACCGTAAGATGCCGCCAGATGTTACACACTGTACCTTCAAGGACGTGTTCAGACTAATAATAAAGCCTTAACACCCACTGTATTACTCAAACTGGACTTCCTAGATCACTTTTTATCTTCTTTCTGGCAACAGCACACACAGACACACCATTCCAGCCATTTTCAGTCTGCACACCACTTAAGTGCTAACTGCTTACATCTTACAGCTACAGTTAAATAAACCATCTAGCCTGTTAAATCTTGACTGATCCTTCCTGAAAAGGTGCATTAAATCATTATTGGCTTCTGGCTACCTACAGTACACTATGGCACCACTTTGCAGTGAAAGCACTCCAGCTGAAACATCTGTGCGCGAACTGTGTCCAGCCAATAATGGTTTTAAGGCTAGTTAAATGAGAGAGGCGGAGTCTGTTTGCTTTAGAAAGGTCAACGTGATACAGCTGTTGAGGAATGCACTGCAGAGGATCGTTATTACGTTATCGAACACACAACGAAACATGATTTCAGCTCAACCTGAGTTTGTAAAAATTATTGAAGGAAGGGGAAGGAGAGAAAATAATGCATGTCCTTCAATCACATTAAAGTGAAACTCTGATCTGATGACTGCCAAGAGCTCTGACCAATCTGAAACTATGGACTTATAAACATGAGGAAATACATCTTTGCTGCACAGCTGGGCCTTCAGCATCCAGCCATCTGTCTGAGCACTGTTTTTACCTATCCATGGAGTGTTTAAAATGGGTTGAATATTTACTCCTCTGTAAACACAGTAGTCATTTTTCCTGACCAGACCAATAGCAAAGTTTACTGTCACTAAACCAATATTTGTGTCATGAGGTGGAGGGCTTGAGGCATATTTGTTACAAAGGTATTCATCCCCCAAACAAGCAAGTAAACCACATAATCATCTGTCTTTGGTTTGGCCAAACATTTCAGCAGTTTAGACACAAGACCTGAGGTGAAGCAAGAGAAGAAAATCCAGATATGAAATGGATTGTAGCAGGAAATACATTTAGTAAGGCATTGTTGCTTCTTGCTTGGCTGCAAGTTTATCAGAAGGTTTGGGCAAAAAGACTCAGCACATTAGTGGTGCCACGTGAACTGTGTCCACAGCAGTTCTTGTACAGCTGTCTGTGTTGAGACAAAATTTCAATCTATTAAATGCAAGAATGGGAGCATTGCCATTGTCTCTGCACAGCTCTCAACATGGGCTAAGCCGTCGCCATGTAGCTGACTACAGTGAAAACAACATCAACGCTACCGACAAAGCCAACAGCATTAATCTGAAGGAGAATCAGAGGGAGAGTGGTACACTTCCACAATGCCGCTACTGGTTGGGATGGCGTTATCAGCTGTAACCGCCATATAAAAGCATGCAGAGCAGCGTACGTGAGCTAGCCAGCGGGGCACGTTCACATGCACAAAAAGCTTGCTCTGCCAGCCCGTCTATGACAACGAAGTATGGAGAAGATTGGATTACAACACACACAGAGGGAGAGCGACTTCATTCACTGCTCAGGTAGACGTTACACCTCTATATCATTACATAGCAAATAGTTGTTTGCTGCTATATTAATGTTCAGGATATCATATAGAGCACCTTTAATGTTTCAGAAGTTTGGCTTTTGTTAAATGAAAATGAGGTTTTATTTCTCAGTGGGCATCAAAAAAGTACTGTTTTGTTATCAATTTATTAGAGCTGCAACGATCAGTCAGTCAAAACAATATTAATCAGCAACTACTACTTACTACTAAATGTCAAACACTGTGAGGACTGCTTTCCTTGGTCTCACAGCAAACTGGGTGTTGGACTGTTGGTTGGACAACCGACATTTGATGACGTGACCTTGTGCTTTAGGACTGGGGATTTCAAAGTCTGAGACTGTGGTCTGCCCTCAGATGAGGTTTGGAAAATGATGCCCTCTCCAAAATAGTAAAAATGACTGCATCTCTGAACCATCTCTTTAACTAAATCACACACATGACTGTGACCTTCTTTAACTAATGTAATATTTTTTCTCTTCCATTCATTGAGCCTCACCTGAAACAGCTTGGAGCCCCCCAGGGGAGGTCACACTTTGAATACCTCTGTTCCAGGATACTGTGATGGCCTTTTTCACCCTTTTCTGATGATTTATAGACCAAACAATGAATTATTTAACTGAGAAACTAATAAGCAGGGTAATCAAAAATGAAAATGAACGGTTAGTTGCAGCACTAGTATTGACTTAAAAGTACAAGTACATGTGTCTGAACAACCTATTGAATACTGGCATAGCATGCCTTGTAGTCTTTCTACTCATATCTAGTACCAACAATGGACTCTTTATGGTTTCCACCATTGTGGTCTATTTAATTAATGAGTTTTCAGCTTGAGAAAACATATGGCACTTTAAGAGCCTGGCACTTTAATATGAGCATCTGGTTGGAGAACATTTCACAACACTTATAAATTATTAACAAATGGGAGCAGTATTGGGATTACATCTGCCTGCCGAGAAAAGCTGTATAGGCCCGCTGTCTCTATCAAACTGAGCTTTTTATTGCCAGTGATAGCCACAGCAGCTATGCTGAGGGGAGCTATTGGCACCACCGCCTGGCATGAGAAACTCGCTGTAGGAAAGTTTGTCTAAATGGCTGATTACCTCCCCATGAGGCGAGCGCCCCACTTCCTTCCACTCTGGATCGTTTCAAAGGCAAACAGCGAGCGCTTTGATTGACGATTCGAGGAACTTCAGAAATTCCTGGAAGTCTGGAAAACAACTTCTGTCTGTTTTTGAGTGTTTACACTGGAAGAGCTCCTTCTGTAAGACAATATGTATCCAACCAGGCTTAAGTAGGGTTTGACGAGATGAAGAAGACGACATTGTGGTGGACACACTCGAACACTGAAATCCACAGAGGCAAAGGGTGCTGATGGTGTGATGCTAATTGGAAAGGAAAACATTACAGCCTCTGCAAATTAACCTCTCCATCATGCTCCCTGAAGTCTTTCATTTCATTAACTCTGTCGCTTTGAAGGACAAAAAGCTGCTTCAGCGCATGCTTACTGTACACACAGGCCACATAGTGTCTTAACTGTACACTGGAGGTGTGAATTAGTCACTTGATAATCTCAGCTAAATGAACCAGACAAGGGTTTGTTTTTGCTCTGCTGCTAAATCAAACAACACTTTAACACAAGACCTCAGATTTTTGCCGTGCCAGTCAGGAAACCAGCCAGCCGGTCAGCGTGCCGTGTACATTACATGCAATATGGCTAACACGTTAAGCACATGCTGGGGAAAAAAAAGCTGTTCCTCTTAGTGATGTCATGGGTAAAAGTCGTCCACCTTGATGTCCTCCCTCCCTCCCTCTCCTCCTTGCTCTCGCCATCACCTCTTTCTCTCATCTGTCCATCCTGCTGACAGCTCAGCACAGTGGCCTCTTTCTGCCCGTCCTCACCCCACCCTGGGCCACAGCGTGTTCCTCCTATACGGTCATGTCAAAGGAATGCCTGAAAAAGCCTCACCGCCGCCGCTGCTAAAAAACCTCTTTCATTACCCCGTGATAGGCACAGGAGGTGCGACGGCGCTCACTCCTTCCTTCACTGGCCTCCATCCGTCATCCGTTTTAAAAATCCCTAGCAGGCAGAGATTTAACATCGACAATAAAACGACTTTAGTACAATAATAACGCAAATGCACACTGGAGCGAACCTCGACTTTGGCTTGGTGCTGCGAGCCCGAAGCTGCTGGTTTTGATTAGGGTGAAATGAGTGAACGTACTTGACCACAGTGACCTGAACTCATAAGGAACCCAGCATGTGGAAAAGGCATTCATAGCACAGAATCTCTAAGTTATAAAACATAGAAATAGAATACAGGAGTAGAGCAGACATTCCCATTCAAATCAATGTAGCAGGGTGGTCAGTAGCAGCCATTTTTATGTGTACCGCTGCTATAGCGACCATTCCAGCGGGCTGACTTCCGCATAAAGGAAGCTGACTTGTACCAAGTTGCTCCTCCTTTTCCTGCTGAGGTGAAGTTTTACAGTAATGATGACTAAACGAGCAGTAGAGTAGTAACATTACGAGGCACTTACTGGTTCCACCAGGCTTTGGTGCTGCACTGATTGCACTGCACTGTCTGAACAATCCCTCTGCCTGGGAACAAGCCACCTAGCTGACTAGCTAGCCAGCTGTCTCCGGGTTTCTTTCCTTGGCAAGATGCACCCACACTTCACGGCCCCACTGAGGTGGGTTCTGTTGTTACCATGACAACTAACAACAATCACCATTTTCTTTTGTGCTAGTCAAATTATCACAGCAAACAATTCAATGACCCATTTATTTCTATATTATGAAAGCTAGGGGTGGGGGGGGGGATCAGTACTGCATAGCATGACGATATTTTGTATGGCAATATGGTATCAATACACAAATGTCAAGGTTTGATCTTTTATTACATAAGCTATTAACCTAAGGCTTAAGGTTACTGGTACCAACCATGTCATGTTAGCTTTTCAGGAAGAACACTAAATAACGCTCCATGTTAGGCAAAATTTTGGGGCAGAAAAACTGGCATGGCTATTTTTAAAGGGGTTAGAAATGTGAATGACAACACTGAGATGAACAAAGGGAAAACTGTATCTTATTAGATAAAACAGATGCTGACAAACTGCATAATTTGCAGTTGAAAAAATGTAATAAATCGCAACATATCTTATCAAAATTCTCAGCATATCCCAAAATCACAATAAGATCGTACCTTATTTTAAGTATTCTGATGATATCGTACCGTGGGGCTTCTGGACAGTCCCACCCTCCGAATTAAAACACAGTTCACGTCCATTATGAGCTAATCAGGATCAGGCAACTTGCAGTTTGTACATCTGTAGTTGTGTCTGCTCTGTGGCTGACATCATTTGGGTGTAGAGGGAAATGACTGCTTCCATTATCCTCTACATCTCCAGTGACAGCCCAGTTAAGCTTTGTGGGAGTTAACACTGAGAGACTACACAACCCTTTTCTCTAAGCTATCCTGAGGCCACCCGACACCACGTCAGCTACTGTATCCTTAGTCAACCATCACACTCTTTCCCATGTCTGATCTCGCTTCCTGGGCAGCTTCAGCACAAGGCCAGCTTTGTGTGGAAACCTCGAGAACACGAGGTGTGTACGCTTTAAGCAGTGCAGACGGGGTGGAAAATCACCTATAATGTCCCCCTACCCTGCCGCCTACATGCCCTCCTCCCGACACCTCTCTCTCGTCCCTTCCTGCCCAAAATACAGTAACACACACACTCTTTTCTCCCAGGAGCTTCTAAAAACAGCTGCATACGCCCAGTCGCCCACTGATCTACGTCTTATTTTTACGCCACAATCCTGTGATCTCCACCAGTTTCCATTCACATAAAGGTGCCTTTTTCAAGACTGGATAAACACTCTGACTGGTCTTAGAAATGTGAAATGTGGCTAACAGTTGTGTTTTGTCTCTCTAACTTTGCGTTTGGTTGAGGATATAGTGTGTGCATCAGTGGTGTATACAGACTGGAACTGGAGCCCACGCATGGGATACCACAGGTACTAGCAGTCAGAAACCTCTACTGTGTTGCAGTGACTTCTAGGAATAGTTTGACATATTGAAAAATACACTTATTTGCTTTCTTGCAGAGAGTTACAGCTTGTCTACATGCCTGCCTGTGTGTAAATTACTTTCAAAGGAACTCAGTATCATTGCCCTTCTTGTCATTGTGCTGTCCATCGACAAACCTTTTGACGTTTGTTTCACAAATACTGTGGTGTGTTTACACTTCTATCCACATATTTTCATGTACACTACTACTACACTCATGTACACTCAAAAGATCTCTCTCCATTTTTATTAGCAGATTTATTTTGTTTTTTGGTTCACAACCTCTACTTCTTGTCCATCTGTGTTTTCACTCCTTATCTGTCTCCATATCCCCACCACAACATTTACTGGTGGATTACAGCCTATAGTGAAGCCAATTTATGACAAAACTACTTGTTTATTCGCTCTAAACCAGTTGATAGAAATGCATCTAATGGGCCTTTCACACAGAACGCAGTTTGTTTGTAAATAATGGATTTTAGAGCACAGTGGCACCGTCGTTGCGTTCTGTGTGAAAGCTCATAATTTGCATTTTTTTCTTTCAAAAGTTGCATAAAATTCTCAACAACTAAATATAAACATGACTATTGTCAACAAAACTGGTTTTCTTTATATTGTGGTTTGCAAAACGTGACACTCAGTGGACCCAGTGGACATGTACGTTACACCCCCAGTCTTTACAAGTATAAATGAAAAGTCCAAATTACACCCATTTACGTGCAGCCCGGAAAGGCCACCTTAACTCTCGGCAAGAACGTGACTAAGCACTTTTCCCAAAATGTCAACCTATTCCATAAACATGTTTATCTCAGAAGTCACCGCTATCTCTGAGGAGACAACAGGAGACCAAACCACTTCAGACCTTTTACTCTGTTTCCCCACTGATCTCCAGAGATGTGGGGATTTCCCATCTGAGAGGAACATTACAAGGAACAGCACATTTGAAGGAAACATTTACGGGCACAGCACTCAGAGACAGGGGTCAAAGGTCACTTTCTCACATGAGCGTGGGCGCATTCAGCTTTTCCACTGTAAAAACATCGAGCTAGAAAAATAAGAAACGTTGAGCATGATGTGGTGTTTACGTGTTAAATCTTAAGCAGACAAATGTTTAGTTCAAATACAACAGCACAAAAGAGGATGCTAAGAGGAACTGTGTGTGTGTGTGTGTGTGTGTGTGTGTGTGTGTGTGTGTGTGTGTGTGTGTGTGTGTGTGTGTGTGTGTGTCCCAGCATACAATGCTAGCATTCATCCAGCCACACAGTTCTCACAGTTACCCCAGAGAAATATAAAATATATTTGTTCATGTTGAAATCAATCTGGTGTTGTAGCAATGAGCCACTTTTAAAAGACAAAGGGCATTACACAACGCCCACAACACTCAGCTTCAGAGTGAAATGCATCTGAGAACTGATGATGGATGCGAAGATCACTGATATGTCAAACTCTAACAGGGGAGTTGGAAACTATTGGAAGCCATCAAACATGCGTCCTTTTAATGAAACACAAATCTACATAAATGGTTCTTTTTGGATGAAAGTGAGCACTTAGAGCAACTTCCTGAGCCACTAGAAAATGTTACTCAGCATAGTCGACGATGAGTGAGTTGGCTGTCATGACAGAAACATCATCTGAAGACTTACACCGCTGAGTGTCAGAAGATTTTCACCCCAGATTAAGGTATGAAAGGTTCAAGTGCCCTGAAGGAGTGTTTCCTGGTTCAGGTTCCCTACTCTGGTGAGGTAATGGATACACAGTTTTCTCTAAATCAAACAATGACGGAGCAGTCCTGTCCAATGTTACATCACAAATTCAGCCCATCAATCAAGACCTGGAATAAGAAAAACTGCCCCAGGCATACTTCAGACGAAATGGAAAAAGGTCAAGAAATGGCCAAGAAAGTAAGCAAAAACAGTCAAACCTGCATGGTTGAAGGATTACCTAAAGGAGAGAGGAATGCACATCCTTCAGTCACTTATCAAAGCTGCTGGTGGTATGCAAGCAGAGGCTAAGCCACCCAGACCCACAGCTGAGCATGAGGGCAAACATGGCAACCAGAGAGACCAGAAGTCCCATTATATGAAGCCTCTCTCAAGGAGAGCCAGCTCAAGTGTTTCTGGTCCTGTAACCCAAAAAACAAACCATGTCTTCCCATGAACTGACCAGGTAAGATGGTGTGGAGTTTACAGTGTCTTTCCTAGAGCTGCAACAATTGATCAATAAGTTGTCAACTATTAAATTCATCTTTGGCATGCTCAGATCCACTGTTGTCAATGTAGATGCATGGAAGGTACATTGAAACACGTGAGCGATGCTGTCACGGTGCGCAAGCGTCCTCAAGTGCCTATTTTTGGGGCCACGACGGCAACTTTTTGAACACTGCAGTGCACAACACGTCATGTGACAAGGAATAACCAATCACAGGCAGATAGTATCTATTCTTTCTTCTGTAAATATCAGTCTATGGTAAATATGGAGGAGAAATTAATAATTTTAGTGCAGGGTTAACCAGACCTTTACATCTGTCCCAGAGACTATTTTACTCGTTTCACCCTTTCTGACCGATGACGGCACAGCATCCGGTTAAAAGGTCAGCTTAGTGCTCAGCTACAAAAGGGAGGCAAGAAATGCAGTGTCAGGTTGGTCGTGTAAATACACAGCTGGAGTCGACAGACAGATTCAAGATTAGGAGATATAAGCAGTGTGACCTCTGGCTCCAGTGCCGAGAGACAAACCTCTTCCTTCAGCAAAATGAAGGACACCTGCACCGCCCAGCCTGCTGGTCATTTGCATTGTTTCACTGGTGAGGTAGGAGGTATCCATCACCAGCGGAGATGATTTAAGTTGTTTTTCATTACAGAGCAAACCCAACAGCTTATTTAAGACTGGCCTTTGGTCCCTCATAAATCAGGGACAACAGTTGGAGGCTTTCTGTGTTGTGTTGTCCAGAGAGAACGGAAAAACCACAGAACAACAACAACAACACGTGTCACATGAATGGAGAACTATACTGTAGTCTCTGTTATGATGGAATATAAATCACTGTGCAGTGAATTCAGTGGGAATGTAAGAATGAAAAACTTGATATGAAATGAGACAGTGTTGAGTATAAATTGCAGGCTGGAACCATTATTGTAGTCAGAAGAAGTTCTTGACATAGTTGGAAACCAACAAACCGAGAGATGATTTAAGGTCCAACTGTAAAGACATAAACTGGACTGTAAAGACAATGAGCATGTGCACAAACACTCACACACCCAAACACGCACTTTTACATCCGCCCACTGGGAGATCTTAGTTCATGTGACAGCAACAATAACTTAGATTTACCATATGTGCATTCTAACAGTGAAATTCTGCACATAATGAGATGATACAAAGAGAAAATAAATCCTCAGTGGAAGTGTTGGGAGGAAAAAGCTCCCAAGACCTCACTTCAGAAATGTTCTCAGCCCATCACCACATCCCTCTGGGTGCCGTTTTCAAAATCTCAGCCACGCTGCCATGTCAGGGGGTCAACGCCTCCGCTGCATTTCATTTGGCTTTTTACACACACACACACATTCGCTGTGGGTCGGAGTGTGTGCACACATGCTTGAGAAAAAGCCAAACTTGTGAATTTGTTTGCACGTGTGAGAGGCCATGTCTGTCGGCTGGTGTGTGAGCGAGTGGCCGTAACTCTTTTATAGGAGCGCATGCACACGAGAACACAAGGAAAGTTACTGCAGAACATCCAGTCCTTCTCAACATCCAGTTTGATCTGCAGGTCAACGGATATCATATTTTATGACTTTTGATTATAGCATATGTGCAGTATTATATTTGCATATAATTTGATTTGTATCAATAGTTACTTAAAAAGTTTTTATTAACCAAATGTACATCTATGTTACAAACTGTGGAAAAATCTGTCGTATGTACGCCTATTATAATGAAATGAATACAACAATACATTTGAAGTGGTGTATATTACCAGTGCATATGTGTAAATAGAAATATATCCAAGACACACATCATGGTCATGTCATGCAACTGAATTAGAGTGCTGCTACCATTTTTGTTCCAGTTCAGGCACCGTGTAGAAATGTGAAACTTGAATAAAACAATAAGTGGTAAAGGTATCCATTTGGCAACTTACTGCACAATATTTAGATCTACACAAAAACCAACATTATCAAGGTGGATGTATTGTGAATGTAACAGTAACTCCTGTAACTCCTCTTTCATTTCTTCTTCAGTGGTCCCCACTATAAACCCGCTTTTGCCCCTGCTCCTCTCTCCTTTTTAACATTTCTCCTTTGGGAGAGGTGGGTGTCATTTGTTTTGGCCCATTCATTATCCTAACCCATCACATTACATCTCATATTGTTTTGTTTCTGTTTTTTTTTTATAGCTACCTGTCAATATACTGATTTAAACAAACAAACCTTTAAAATGGCTGTTTTGGGAGTAAATGCAGCTAGCAAACTAAGTTAACTTCTGTTTTGTATACTGTATTGATTTTATTTGTGTAGGAGGAGCTGGAGCGGTCAGTAGATTTAACATGGAGGTTCTGTTGTCCTCGGTGTTTATCAAAATAAACAGAGATGAATCATCAAGAGATCCCAGTGTCACAGCGTCGTTACGATCTTACCAACACAACACAGAAGTTCTCCGGTTACGTGAACTTTGCATTGCGAACAGCCATGCTGCATACACCATTTCCCACACAAACTGCTATTTATTGAAATGAGAATGTTCACACCCCATGCATACTTCAGACCAGCTGCCTACACTGTTTTTAGAGCCAGATGTGAATAAAATAAGGTGAAAAAGAACTACAAAGACACAGACACGTCAATCCGACATCAGAGAACAATGCTGTCATTGTGGCGTACGACTGACACGCCAAAAGCAAGAAAGGCGTTCTTATTACTCGCTAAATGCCTTGTAAATGCCCCTGTAAATTTTACCACTGTGGGACTAATAATAGAGGAATATCTTGTGCATTACTGTGCCATTCGTGTGCCTTTTCATGCCAAAGGCTGTTTTACAACTTATCATCAGGCAGCACTGAAGTGACACTCACTGATTGGTTCACCACAGACAAATGGCAGGAACATTTGATTCTCATCAATGTGATATTCAGACTTTTTTTTTCTGGGTAAAAGACAATAAATAAAAAAAAAGCCTCACACGCCTCATGCTGCCTTTGTGTTGGACGACAGGTTGAACTTGAACACACCGCAGGTGGTGGTTGTCTGTATTCATCATTCAAAAAGAGAAACCAGAAGACCGCGGACTGCAGATATACAAGCTGTTGTCACGATACATATATCAGCAGCGTTTGCCGACCATTTTCACACCACTCTCACTCACCACTTCATTCCAGATGTTGTCGTGAAAATATCAGTGTATTGGATTGATCGGATGAGATAAAAAATGAATAGAGCCTTCTGTGTTTTTCCTCGACTTACTTGTTACCATGCTTTCTACACTTTCGTTTCTCTTCTCGTGGAGTGATTGCTTTAATCTGAACAACCAATCAGAGTGACTTCTCTCACCTACGGGCTCAATATGCCAAACCGGCCGAAAAAACTCTGACACGAGCAGACTTGATGAACCGACCGGAAAAACGAGGCCGACAGACGTTCACTGATGGCCTCAAACTGTCCTGATGGACAATGTCACTGATTGAGATATTATGTTTACACAGACAATAATCAAAGTTGCTTTTACTGACTTAATTACAATTAATTACATGTGTGTAGCATCTTATTGTCATTCTTTTTACTTACAGGGTTCTTTTCATTTTATTCTCAGTTGTGGAGCTCTTTGCAGAGTCTGCTTCAATATGAGCGCTATCAATAAATCATTGATCACCTTTCTGATAACAGTCTCAAGGTTCCCAAATGCAGAGTAAGAAGTCAAATCTGCAGAGGAATTGTTCTTTGCTAACACATAAACACAGCATAACCCACTTTTTCGTTTATAGGACGATCCCCAGAACGGACGAGAGGAGTTTTGTCCCCTTCAAGCTCTTAACCAAATAACCTTCTGTTCAGCTTAATGAGTGAAGGTAATTAAGAACCACCCACAGGGTGACGGAGCTAAATCTCTTCAAAAGCCTCAAAAAGTGATTTGCACTCCCTTCATCTTCCTGTTGCTGCTGTCACATTACACGAATCTAGTTTTCTTGACACACAGCATGCTGACTGGAATTCAGTCCAAATAAACTCACACACACACACACACACACACACACACACACACACACACACCTTCACATCACATGATATTGATCACCAGACATTGTTCTAGGATCCAATAAGATCTGAGGATGTTGGAACTATGCGTGTCTATGTCATATCTATAAGCGGATGTTCTCCACAACAGTAAAAACCAAACGATCCGTTTGTGCTGTGTTCACTTTAAGAAGAAATGTTATTTGCTCTCAGGTTTACAGACTCAGTGATAAATACGTGTTGTGTAAGTGAAATAAGTGAGCAAGTCTGAGCCTGTCCTCTTCTTCCTGTCTGCTGTTCAGCCTCCCTCCTCTGACTTTTCCTTTGATGTGACTGGTTTTGAGCGGCCGGACAGGGCCGAGGTCAGAGGTCGTGCGGGTGGCAGGCTGATGACTTAGTGGTGAGACGTCCCAGGAACCAGCATGCCTCACATTCTCAAGCAGTGACGGAGGAGTGGATGAGACACACAGTGCTGGAGGCAACAGCTGAAGATGAACTATGAAGTGTCAATTCAGTTGCCATCGCTCTGATTAAAGTCTTTTAATTTGAAAGGTTTTAACAGTCTTTTAAGAATAGCAGATTTAGAGTTCTGATTTATGATTTGCTTGCTGACATATATTTACCTATTGTCAACGTAAATAAGATGCGGCCACTTAGTAACCTGACGCGTTAGAGGCATAGGTGTAGTTTGAACTTTAAGGTTGAGGGTTCATAAAAAAAAAAGAAAAATCGAGAATGAATGTAATGTGTACAACACAGAGAGGTCTAGTGTATTGAGATGTGTGTAGCCTACATATTAACCCCTCCAAACAGAGTGCAACGTGAGCAAGTGTCTGTGACAAAATCAGTTTGATTGCATTGTTTTCTATTGGAATGAACAAACTGCCGCAGCTTGATGTGTTGAGCTGAACTTTTGCCGCTTTTTCCATTTATTCCTTGTTCCTACAAATGAGTAACGGCTGATTTTTGAAGATGAAATGAGGAGTTACACACACTAAATGTGGAGGCAGCTGGTTGAAGGAATATAATACAGGCTACTGCTGGCTATATTATGTCATTTTCAGTCTGTACGGTGGTGCATTGGTTGACCTTCTGTGTGGAGTTTGCATGTTCACCCTGTGTAAGCGTGGGTTTTCTCCAGGTTCTCTGGTTTCCTTCTACAATCCAAAGAGGTTAGGTTAGGTTAACTGATGACTCTAAATTGCCCATAGGTTTGAATGTGAGTGTGGTTGTCTGTCTCTATGTGCCCTGTGATGGACGGGTGACCTGTCCAGGATGTACCCCGCCTTCACCCAGTGTTAGTTGGGATCAGCTCCAGCCGTTTTAGACAAATGGATTTTCAGTAAATATCACAGTATAGAACCTGTATTTTCTGTTTAAAAAACACACACACTGGAAGATAGCAAGTGTTACCCATCTTCGAAGTGGATACATCTCTTTTCTGATCTTGACTGTGCAGCTGAAAGGGTTTTTTTACATGGCATAACAGAAGTGCACATTTAACAATGTGTCTGATATTATTAGGCTATAAATCAATAAGAAGACCATAAATATATCTTCTTATCCTGTTGCAAATTGCGCCTGTCATCAGACGTCATCATTGGAAACTGTTAGGCACATATCTAGGCCACGCCCATAGCTGACTGGTCCGGACACTGGATTGCCAAACACAAACGTGTTATTTGAAGCCTGACAAGTTGGATTGATCCTGTGATTCCTGTGTGATATCATGAGAATCCAGCAAGCTGTGCAAGGTAAACAACGATGTACAGAGCAGCGTAACACACAGACAGTCAAGAATGACATACAGCCATTGCGTTTCTCAGATTTGATTGTCTCACAGGATTGGGTCAGGAAAATACCAAAAAACAACAACAACAACAAATAAAAAAATCAAGTTGCTTCATTTGCAGCACTTTGGATTATGACCAAAAACTAATAACATTCCCATCAGCCTCAGCTATATTCTGTATTTAGTGCTAATTAGCAAGTATTAACATGCTAAAACCCTAATCTAAGACGATAAGATAAGATAAGATGATGATATTATATCTGCTTTATGTTAGCATTGTCATTGTGAGCATGTTGCAATAATAGCTTTAGCATTTACCTCAAAGCACCGTTGGGCCTAAGTGCAGCCTCACAGAGGCCTTAGCAGGGCTGTTAACTCTTTATTTTTGTTGTTGTTAAATATGCCACACTTTGAGCTGGTGACAGAATAAAAAGGAAAAAAAAGGCTTACGGCAGGTACGAGTTAGATGGGTCCAACAAACACAACTTTTAACCAGGGGACCAGTGATTTGTTTTGTAAGTTATGTGATGATTGTGACGTGTCTTCTGAACTTATGTTGTTTCTGTATGTATTTTAGTTACCTAGTTTATGTACCTATTTTAAGCCCAACCATGATGTGCTTCCTAAACCTAACTATGCGGTATTATTGCCTAAACTTAACTGCAGACATAAACATAGCAATAACATGCGAAAAGCGTTGTATACATGACATGCAAAAAGCCTAAAATGCATCCTCACGACACGCAGAATGTCCCTGTAATGTTGTGCTATTTATACGCGTTCCCATTAGACTGAGTGGTTTTATAAGTTATCATCAGGCAGCATTGACATGACCATAACTAATTAGTCCACTACTTACAAACCCTAGGAACATTTGACGCTCGTCAACGTGACTTTCAGACTGTATTTAGACAATAAAAGTCTTATACCCTCACACACACAGAATCCTAAAAGGATCTCCACTGTGGAAAACTCAGCTAAGGACTTTCCTTTATTCCTTTTATTATTTCCCTAAGTCTTTAAACATGGGTGTGTTTTCCTATACCATCTGGAAATCTGGATGCAAAAAAGATGCTATCAAGAGCTTCACCAGGCCCAAAGTGCGGTTAAAGGGGTGAGTTTAGTCGTGACAGTGGCATAACCCAGTGCTGCCTTGCTTCATAAAGGAGACTGTGTGTCAGGGCTGATAATAGGGCGTGGTGGACAGCCTGACTGCACTATGTAATCTACGCTGTGGTTTTGTACAACATGAATGAAACAGTCAGGAGTTGGATCCCACTTGTAATTTCAGTGATGCTGCGAGCTCCTCTTTACTGCTGCAACTTCAAAAAGTCATCAACCACCAGCATGCATAATGTAAAGGCAGTCTGGTTACACTAAATGGTGTGTGAATGACATGGTAATCACAAGTAATTTCACATGCTTTTGGTGTGTCATTTGTACGTCATTTAGTCTGTACTGACTGCAGTGTAAATGCATACATGTAAATATTCTATGCTCGGAGCTAGTGATGTCGATCAAGACATATACTGTGTATGTCTGGACCTTGTATGGTCAGTCTGTGAATTTGTGGCTAAACTGTTATTCAAATAGTCAGTGGTCCACCAGTCCAGCAGGTCTGGCGAGGACACTAGGGGACACAATGCTCCACTCAACAGGCAAATCTACTTCTGAAAACATTTTAAGTGATAAACAGGCAATGCCACTACAGAATCCTGTTTTATTTTACAACTAGATCACAGAGTTTGACAGATTGGTCCAAGTTTTGAGAGCTGTCGCACTGGATGGGTCCATTTGCATAAAGGATTGTCCCTCGCCATTTTGAAAGAGCAACAGCCAATGAGGGAGACTCCAACACTTGGTCGACCAGTCATGTAATTTCATCACTCACTCAGTCAGTCAGTGACAGAGTTGTGCATTTGTAGAGCTGGCTCTCTGCAGTCCAGCCAAAAAAAAAAAAAAAAACTGAAAGAGGCCTCTTATGGCAGACGTGAGAGGGCCAGGATGGGTCCAACAAACACAGGACTTTCCACCAGGACACTGGTGTTTGTGTCCCAAGTTTGTGAGGTATTTTCTGTACTTCTGTTATGTTGTTTACTTACGTACGTACATAGTTTACATTCTTATTTTAAACCCAACTATAAATTATGTTTTTCCTAAACCTATCTAAGTAGTGTAGTTGCCTAAACCTATCTGTGGCCTTTATCATAGTTGTGTGGCGGTGTGAGAAAGATCCACAAAAGAGGCTGAAATTACAATCAAAAGTCCTAAAATCTTGTTGTAATGTCATACTATATTTTCGCCTTTCTCTGAGACCGGATTGGTAAAAGTTACACTACAGAATCAGAGGACAACAGTCAAAATCTTACTTAGAAATAAAAACATACAACACTAAATCCACATTAATCTCTTACAATTATAAATTCAGACCTGGCAATAATATGCTCCATGTGTTTTTCCCTTGAGACTTTAAATATAGTTCCAGCAAGGATTTCCATCCCTCATTATGAAAAGCTGCTTCCACTTTACTCCGGCCCTCCATTGTTCTTTGTTATGAGGGCAACACTCACATGCCTCTGCTGTTAGGGCTACTGGGGCTGTTAGCAATGTGGGTGGAAGCTAATGGAAACCAATTGACCCCAGTTGAGTCCAAGTCAGTCCATTTGGTTTTCATTCCATGCCAAATTAAAGAAAAAGTAAAAGTCTGTGTCTCCATGATTGGGCCTATTTAGGGAAACTGAGCTCTCATAAGCCACAGAAACTCAGCCCAGGCCTGAATTCTCCACAGTGTTATAGACATGTAGAAAAAAGAGACAGAGGAGGGAGCTGGCCCAGATGTGGGCAGTCTGTTTACAGTCTTACACTATTTGCTTGTCTGTTGATAACATCGTTTAGACTCTATTTCCCGTTGTAGAAAATCCTGTGTGGCCACACAGCGAGCATCTGTGTGCATGTCACATTGAGTGTTAATGTGAAGTGAAAGTTATGAGATATACACAACAAATCATAGACTCAACAAGTTGCAGTTTTATCAGCGAGAATGTTTTGAAGTTGAAGAAAAAAATAGGACAATTTAAACTAGATGGAACTAAAACAACCAGAGTAGATTAAGCTGTAAAAAATGTGACTTTTATATTTGTTTTTCTTTGTGGCTATAAATCACAGAGGTTACACAAAACATTAAAACTGTTTCTTAATAAAAGAGACTTCACCACAGACTAACACCAGCACCTGAGGCCACTATCAGAGTAAAGCTCTGTGGGAGATGAAAATAATCCCCTCCTTCTCCTTGAGAAATATCTCATATCCTGTGCCGGTGGAGCCTTGAGCGTCCCTGGAGAAAACTTCTACCTCAATGAGGCATATGATTGACTGACAACCTATAGATACAATCACTCTGTTAATGTTAAACGTTAAAAAATGTTGATGGTTTCCCACACAACTTTCAAAGATGGTACACACTTTCTAATCAGCATGAAAAGCAGCACCCTGCTCTTTTCCCCACATCTAGTAAAGCCTTCAAACAACTGGCTTCTGACCATTCAAACTGGAGCTTGTCAGCATTGCCAAGACGGTATTAATCAAAAGAAACAGTGGTTTATAATACTGGCAACCATGGCAGCTTGGCTGAGCCATCAATAGCTTGACGCCCAACAAGACGCATTGGAAGAAAAATAACAGAGTCGATGCAACTAGTAATTAAGGAAACAATTCAGTTAAAAACTTCCAGGCTCATAAAACAGTGAAAATGTTTTGCATCTTACCATGGTAACATTTGCTAATTTGCACATAAAGTATATCTGAAGATGATGGGAATGCTGTTTGGACAAATTAAAAACTGATTCCCTGCTTGATGAAAAGTTATGGGATCGTCTAAGTGACTACAGATCTTCCTCAGGGGGACATGAATGTCTGCACCAACCTGCCCCTTTCAACAATTACAGAGACATTTCACTCAATACTAGGGCTGGGGATCGGTACTCGATATCTTTAGGCACTGACCTAAAATAATCCAAGTAACCTGACAAGTACCAAGTAGTATCAAAACTTATCCAGTCAAATGATACCTGCCTTTGAGCCTTGTTCTAGCCAGATCTACTGCAAAGAAAGGATTGTGCTCACAGCATATCAACGTATATGTTTTTTGATTTAATGCAACGAATGATTTGCTAACTACCGAAGCAGCTACACCCCATACAGTGTGTGGCGAGAGTGTGCTGAGATGCCATTAAAACATTACAAAAATTCACAACTGTGGAAATAAAAATAAATACAGTGGCAGTGGCATTATACGCAACTGCATGCTTCCATTCACAAAAAAAGGTAGCAAATTAAGTACTTTATTGGTATTGGTATCACTTTACGGGTACTGGTACTGGTATAGTACTTCTTTAACCGATACCCAACCCTACTCCATATACCACAAATGTGAACTTGTGGTAGCACTGATCCATCTGGTAAACATTGAGCTATTTCACTGGATAAGTGAAAACTCTGACCTGCTGATGGAGCTACAGGAAAAGTCAGGGGATTGCTAAAGTCACTGGGATTCCTCCTCAGGGGACCATGAATATCTGTACTAATTTTCATGACAATCCATTCAACAGTTGTTGAAACATGTCACTAAAAAAACAAAAAAATTCAACCTCAAGGTGGCACAAGAGGAAAAGCAAGGGGATCAACAAACTCAGTGGGCGTTTCTGTATGAAATTTCATTATAATTCATCTGCTAGTTGTTGAGATATTTCAGTCTGGAGCAACAAGCTGACCGCCCATAGAGTCACACCACAAGCATGGCTAAAAATGATCTCTTTTTTTTTAATTGTTACTCTTTAAATCATTACTGTGTTTGGTTAAACCTCAGGGTAAATATATACGTGTTAAACAGGCCTTGAGTACTGAAGACCTGGAGTTTGAACGCAGCTTCAGTGACTGACTGATGGACAGGCTGCCTAAATGATACAACAAACCCACCAGCAGCACCGGACTGTTTCTGTATGGGTTGTTTCTCATGACAGTGAGTGACTGACAGCAGCTAATGGCTCCTACCAACCATCCTGAAGCACTTAGAGACAGAGATATCCATCTACATCCCTCAGTCTGCACGGCGGGGCAGCCCACCTGGCAATGCTTTCTACTGCGGTCATGCTGGGTCACAAGCAATGAAATCAGCACACTTTCTACTGTACGATCGAACGCCGGCAGCCCCTTCCTCCAAACAGCACCCCGGGAAATAAAAACATGTGCGCAGAGATTACCTGTCGAGGTTAAACAAGAGTCACAATGAGATCAGCGTGGATTGGAGAGCGGTGGGAAAGATGTGTGTGGGCAGAAGGATGCATGTGTCGGGTTATTGCTTGTTGATGTGTCCCACCTGCATCGGCTTCCCTGCCTGTGTGTGTGTGTGTGTGTGTGCTGTCTCGCATGTGAGGTTTGTTTGAGCATCTGTGTGCTCATGCATCAGAGTGTGTATCCGCCTCTCCACCTCCAATCGCCCCGCCGGGGTTGAGAGCTCACAGATTCTCCAGTCTAATTTTGCAGGGAGAATAAATAATGAAGAGCGCTGACCCTCCAAAAGGGCACAGATGCTCTCTCTATGCACCCTTCGAATGTCTCCACCTCCGCAGCGATGCAGAGACAAACAGTCCGAGTTTTCTTCTGCCAAACACCACAACACAAGCTAAGAGGATCTCTTCCTCCAAGAATCTCAAACATTCAGACTCTGGCAGCTTTGACGCTCTTCGCTTCACTCAAAAACATATTTTCAGGGCTGTGACACTGGCAGGAAACAATGCCAGCTGCCGTTTAAAATAGGTAACAGAGAGGACCCTGGACCTCAGCAGCTATTAAACCCCGTGTGAGTATTTTGAGACATTTGTTGGATGGATGTCACCTGTAACTACAGAGGTGAGAGGCTCGAAGGTCTCAGTTTCGGGTCTGGACTCACTGCCCTGTTAAACTGCTGTGAGGAAGTGGTTTGGCAAAGAAGGGCACACAGGAGGTCTGGAATTAGACATCTGTTCATTATAAGAAGTCTGTTTCTCTTCTGTGGAGAAATCCTGGTTGTAGCTGGCAGACTGTGGTGAACAGAACCCGTCCGTTAACATCTGATTTTTTTCCTCAAACGTCCTGAATTCTCTATATGACATCTAAAAATACAGCTGATCTGATTCAGCAAGAAAGAAAACACATAACAGATAATTATCTCAAAAGGTCTCTAAACAACTGCAAGCAGCACATCATGTGCCACAAAATGAAATCCATCCACCAGGCTAATTAAAGATTATGGAGAAAGTGACAAATGCCAATCAGGTTTTGTAGGCTTACCCCTCATTAAATGACTGAGGTAATTTGGCCACAGATTATCTGGTTGGTGAGTGACACTTTCAACACCTACCAACAACAACAAGGTAAAACAACCCAGTGAGCTACCTCCGGGTCTGAGAAGTGAAGCCAATGCTGAAGTGCCTTCAACTTGCATTCTTTTTA
This sequence comes from Pterois miles, assembly GCA_947000775.1. NCBI lineage: Eukaryota > Metazoa > Chordata > Actinopteri > Perciformes > Scorpaenidae > Pterois > Pterois miles. The sequence goes on along the minus strand of CAMQGK010000171.1, from coordinate 9,371,674 downwards.
ATAACCAGCAGGGGGCGACTCCTCTGGTTGTAGAACAAAGTCTGATTGTATAGAAGTCTATGAGAAAATTATCCTACTTCTCACTTGATTTATTACCTCAGTAAACATTGTAAACATGAGTTTATGGTCTCAATCACTAGTTTTAAGTCTTCTTTAACACAGCCCGATGTTCATTTAGTAAATTATGGTCCCATTTAGAGTCTGATAGACCATAAGGCAGGGTATGCTTTAAGGCGTGTTTTCCTTGTGATTGACGGGTTGCTACCACGGTCCAGTCGGGGAGTTTGCTGTGTTTTCATCTGACAACATCAATCCTTTTACAGTGTGTTTTCAGTTCATGAGAGTTAGTCAGAACATTGTGGTCACCTAAAATGTCTTATTCAGCATTTGGTTGTACTTTGGTTGTACCCTCTGGTGTCACTTCTGGTTGCAAAAGACCAAGATAGTGATAGCAAAAAAAACAAGATGGCAACAGACAAAATTCTAAACTCAAGACTTCAAAAGCATAGTCCGCAAACCAATAAGTGACGTCACGGTGACTACGTCCACTTCTTATATACAGTCTAGCATTCATTCCCCTGAAGCTGGTGTCTTCAAACTGTCACACTGGTGAATAACTGGTGAATAAATGTCTCTGTTGAAGCCTGATACGGATTAATTAGCACACTCCTGACTCACATTCTTCACATACACATGCTGATCCCAACATCCTGACCCAGATCTGAGAAGCTGTTGCCCCTGTAATACTTCCTTTACTACAGACATGAAAATGAGATCACTGTGCTGAGGAGGAAATGAAAAGAGGAAAACGTCTGATACTAAACTTGGACAAGCTTCAGACTGTGAGTCAGGAGTCCCGGGACCACAGGTTTACTCACAAACCTGGAGTTTTTGGACAGGAAGGCGGCAAACAAGGTGCAAACAGCTGGAACGCTGATGCTGGCGTTGAGGTGTTTGGGTTTCACTGTGTTTAACTCAAATGCAATTTTGTCTTAAGCTTTTATTCGATGCAAGAAACCCCGAATCCCACTTATGTCAGAGAAATATCGTTAAACTTTTTCTTCTACATCATCTTTCATCATGACTACATACTGCTGCAGTATAAAAGCACATTTTGGGTGTGACTGTGCAGGAATAGCATTAATAAGAGTCTTTCTAGGGAGGAGGAGAAAATGACACACTGACATGTTAGCCACAGTACGGGCCAGGGAGGCCAGAGTTCACCCCACCCAGCTGTTTAACGGGAGGCCCTTGGGCACAGCTGGCCTATATTTCTATTAGCATCCTTCGTCACCGGACGTAGTGATGTTAATTACTCTTTGGAGAAACCTTGCATGACACAGAGCAGGCTTGACCAAACTGTTGACTTATTAATCAGGGCCAAGCTACAAGATGTGGGCAAAGGTCAGGTCTTTCACTGGGGTGTACTTCACTAAAAAGGTACAATGCACGAGAAATCCCTGTGGACACCTTGAGATCACTATGTCAAACATGTTCACAGCCGGCAAACATTAGCAGAGATTCATTAAGACAGTTTGGTCTTTTCAAAAATAACGGCAGCAGTGTCTATACCCATTTTTCCTGAAAAGACACAAATCAAAGTGAATATACCAGGTGCAACACGCGACACACACAGACAGCGACAGACAAGCTATGTTAGCACTCTCTCAAAGTACAGCTGAGACTGACAAGATTTCATTTGAAAATTATTAGTTTGGAGATGTTAAGTTGGATGTTGGAAGTTTGAACAAGTGGACATTTTAGCCTTTTGGTTGGGTTAAATGAAATGTCAAAGGACCAATACCATTAGGAGTCATCATCAGTGGACCAAGAGCGTTTTTTTTTTTTTTTTTATCTCAAATCCTTCCACCAGTTCTCCCATCAAGAACAGCAACATCAGTTGTTTCATGGAGCACTTCAAAATGACATGTGCTTACATTAAGGTGACAAAGCCCGTTTCTGTCCGTAGAATATTATGACAGGAGGAACAAAGTCAGGTGACGTTATGGAGGCCATGTAAGGAAAAGGTCGGGAGGGTAGTTGGGTCAACAAAATGTTGGACTTTAACATAGACTGTATATAAGAAGTGGACATAGTCACAGTGATGTCACACATTTGTGTGTTGTCACACATTTGTGTGTTGTCACACATTTGTGTGTTGCCTATGGTTTTGAAGCCTCGAGTTCAGCATTTTGGCTGTCACCATCTCAACCAGAAGTAAAAATGGTGAGGGGTGAAGAGCGTGAAGCTATGTATAAGTGAAAGCTGAATAAGATTTTGGCAGCCAAAATTAACTTCCAGAAACTAAAACCAGACAAAAACGCAGAAAAATCCCAGACTGGACAATACTGTGGTAGCAACCTGTCAATCACAAGGTAACCACGCCCTAAAGCATACCCTGCCTTATGGTCTATTCCAGTCTAAATGGGTCCATAATTTACTAAATGAACATCATGCTGTACTGAAGAAGATTTGAAACATGCAATTGAGACCATAAACTCATGTTTACAATGTTTACTGAGGTTATAAATCAAGTGAGAAGTAGGCTCATTTTCTCATAGACTTCAACACAGTCAGATTTCTTTTTTCAACCAGAGGAGTCGCCCCCTGCTGGCTGTTAGACAGAATGCAAGTTTAAGGCACTTCAGCGTTTGCTTCACCAGAGGTTGCCCACTGACTTTCACATTACTGCTTCTCGTTTCCTACCAACAGCTAGCAATGCTTTTTTAAGCATGACCAAAATCTTTCCCTAACTATAACCATATGTTTATTATTGTCACCATGACAATGAAGTTCCCCTAACCTTACCAAACATTTGTTTCAACCCAAATCACAGTATTTCTCTAACCTTAAAGTAATTAAATTATAATTATAATATAATTAGAATTATATTAATTAATTATATTATATAATATATAATATAATTAAATTATATTTCAAAGTAATTATGTTGTCTCAAACCATGAACTTTGCCTATACCGAACCAAACCTTAACAGCTTTCACATTATAAAACTGACTCATTTTTCAATAGTGATTTGGAATGAATGTTTTGGGAGGCAAAGACAAATTATGTCATCCTGCTGATTGGGGCGTCAGATGTTGGACTGACCGACTGACGTCCTTAGAGCCAAGTTTGTCAGCTCGCTTCAATATTCTTTAACTACTGCAAAGCTGAGCTGGTGATTCAAGCCCTGCTGATGTTGTACTACCTTACTTAAAGTCTTTTATGTCCTTTACATGTTCATAAAAGCGATCCGGTCTGAACAATTGAGTGTCCCTGGATGGATGGATACCCTGCTTAGTCTGCTGCCCCCTGTAACCCGGTCCCGGATAAGAGGAGAAGAATGGATGAATGGAAATGAACTATGAATTTTCAACCCTCTCATACATTCTTGAACCACACAAAATGGTTTCACAGCTCAGTTTTTCCTTCCTCTAAAAGACATTTTAGAGCTGAGCTGTTATATTCATTTCCTCTTGTCCAGACCTGAGTCATCCCACACACAGCTGCTAAAGTTATAGGAGAGAATGATTGATTTTGATTTGTTTCCGTTCATGAATATCAATTGAAAGAAGTTCATGGTTATATTCCCTAAGCTGATTAAATATGTAAAGTGCAATGCTGCAAAATGGAGTTTTAGATTAGTAACGGCCTCCATTGATCAAATGAAGTAATCTAGAGGAGAGAAAAGGTCCAGTCACTGAAAGCAGGTTTTTCCACTGAGTCACAGCTCAGATAACAGGATGTCCCCAGGGGAGGAGAGGAAATCCCCGGCAATATGGAGGGGGAAAAACTCCTCCAGACCGCCGATAAACAAAAGCTTTCTGAAGAGCTCGACCACCACCATTATGACTTGAAATGGGTAACTCTTCTGCTCGACAACAAGTGTCCCGTTAGGATGTATGTAAATATAGGGGGGTGATGAAAAGAGCTGAAGAAATGCATCATCATTTATCAGTGTGGGCGTTTCCAAAAAAGGGCCTCCCTGAGTGGGGGCTGACCTCATTTCCTCCCCGTTCACAGCTGGCTCATACGGAGCCCCTGAGAAAGAAACTAGCCACATCTTCCCTCGTCTCGTCTTCCTGCCTCCGTCCACCAGGGACAGAGATGTGACACGGCATCCAGCACTTCAGCCACAACTGCTGTTTCCATTGACTTCATTAGCTGCAGACCGCAGTCCACAGACACAATATTTGAAATGACAGCTCTTTTGTTTGGGTTTTATTGTGGGGCTGCGATGCCAGGAATTTGCTGTGATCTGTATTAAGTGTGGCACTGTGAGGAAGACTAATAGCTGGAAACAGGCAGAAAATGAAATAATCACAGTTATAAAACCTGAGCTTCACTTTCTTCATCATCACGTCATTGGAAAAAGAGACTCACTTGATGTTTCTGAGAGCCTGAGGAGGTACAGACGCCACAATGCATTGTGATAGCAGCTGAAAACATGATAATAATACGCTTACAAAATATGGGTGATTCCCAAAACACAATCCATAAATCATAAAGCATGATGTGGGATGTGCCTGAACTTTTACTGAACAATCCATAAAGGTATGTGCAAACAAAGTGTTTGAATAATCCGCTTGTAAAGCAGTAAATTACACCTACTGTAGTCTTTCTAAGGCGTGCAGGATAACTATGGATGAAGGATTGTTTTGTGTAAATTTCTACACTAAGCCATGACAGCTGTAAGTGGAGGGACTGACAAAGACAAACCAGACCTGAGACATTTCCAGAGACCGTCAAACATTTACCTTTTAATCTCAAGCAGGTGAGTGAAAGTGACAAAGTACTCTGGTGTTTTTACTTCTTACATAACAGAATGAGGCAGAGCACTAGAAAGCCACCATTGTCTTACTTATTCAGATGATCTAGGAATGTGTGTTTGCCTCGGGGTGTAGATGTGAAGTTAGACCAAAGGTGAGGGCGATCTAGAGACAACGACCTTGATTGAAGACACAGTTTTTTCCCCCAAATACTTCACTGGTGATCCATTTTAACTAGAGAGACAATAACAGATCTGTACCAATATGCACAGACGCCCTCTCCATTCCACAGCTAAGACCTCATCTTCAAGTACTGAATACTGTGACAGAGTATCCACTGTCATGGCACATACCACTTACCCAACATCAGAAAACATAGCTGAATATGAACAACAGACCAGACTATGGTCTGACCTCGTGGTAATGCTTCAGACATGCACAGTATGACTACACTACCATCTCTTTTAGAGCTACAATAATGAATTGGCCAGACTAATATCAACTTTTAAAGTATATCAATTCAAAAAGAATTTTAGAAATTTAGAAAAAGTGTCGTCATTGCATAGTTTGTCCAACCAAGTCTATTGGTGGTTTCAAATGACAGTGTTGCGTTCAAGTGATTAAGTCATGAAGAACACTGCTGCTACGCAACGGCAACATTAACATCGCTATCCGAGTCTAGAAGCCACAGAGGCTAACAATTTAGCAAGCTGGAGAGTGGGTAACATAACGCTGGAAATGCAAAGGCATAATAACTGAGGAAAAAGATGAAATCGCTGGGAATATCAACATTTTCCTCAGACATGTTGTAAAATTACCAAGTAAAACAATATGTCTAAAATTACAATATCTTAACTTATTATGCATTAAAAAGTTAACTTCCATGGCCTCCGCCAATTCTCATGTCAACAGACGTCACAACTCGTGAACTTGAAGCTTTCAAAAACTTTCCACTTATTTGGTCATTTATATGACACGAGGGGAACCTGTTTAATACGACCCCATTTGAAGGCATGTTTCAGCTGTAAAATGTCCTGCCCAGTATGTATCTTGGTCATAGTACTTGCAGCGTAAAAAAATAATTTAAAGGATGGGTCCATTAAATCTTTTTTTTTTAGGTTTTTATATAATTCTTTAGCATCACAGTGGTGCTTCTTATGTACTGAAATCAAAACATTCAAATTTTGGTCACAGCATGCAAGTTTTAAGTCAAGATGCTATTTTCCCAAGCCCTTCTAAAAACATTTTTCCACTTGACAGCCATGTGTCTGCCTGGCGTAACAATGCTCTTTCTGCCAGATTGACGATAGTGATTGTCCAACAAACAGCGTGAGTTTGTGCTACGTTATCAGCTGATCAGATGCTAACATCATGCCCGCTGTAGCGTAACTTCAGCAAGTTTCTGTGTATATATATATATATATATATATATATATATATATATATATATATATATATATATATATATATATATATATATATACATATATATATATATACATAACGCTTTCACTTTGTCTTCAACACGACTGGCAGTCAGAGTCACAAACCTCTTGATACAGTTTGGTGCCTCATTAGTGTTGTGTTCACAAACAGTACACTGAACTAAAGCAGTAACTGTTCCAGACTAATTCTGTTCAGACATGTTCAGTGTGAAGGTGGAACACCTGCATTAATAGGAAGAGACAAAAATCATGTTGGAAAAACTGATTTCACAATGTGCATCATTCATTCCACATTTAAAAATCTATTGTAGCACCACTAATTCACATGAGTTCATCCTGGCAGCGATACGACGTCTGAGGCCAAGTCAGCGCCTGTGCATCCCATTACTGAACCTCTCGACTATGCTTGTCGCACCACACGTGCAGCCCGAGCTGAAGGCTCCTGCGGGCTGACGGTGCACTAAAACCTCACCGCCTGGGCCATAAACCACAGCCGGGCTGTACAGCAGAGGCAAGCAGCTCATGGAAAACATGAAACACGGAGGCCTCAGTGTGTGTATAGTATGTATGACATGTCTACACTTTACTGAAAACCACACTGCACCCGGCAAGTGAGAGGACAAAAAGGGCTGTGTTATTATTGTTGGCCACTGTGAGTACAGGCCCACACAGGACTTAAAGAGTGAGGAGGTACTGAGGATGAGGAGGCTGCTTCATACTAGGGTTGGGACGATACACCTACCGTGTCTCCTGACACACATCACAATACTTGGGTGCCAATTCGAGTTGAATCATACACTTCTAGGGACTTTTACGTAGGAAAATATCTATCATGTATGTAGTCAGAGATGTCCTGAAGTCAAATATGTCTGTCATTGTCAGGAATTATTTCTTACAATTTTCCAGCAACTCAAAAATGAAAAAATAAAGACATTTGCCTCAAATTAGTGGTATTTTCTTTTTAATTTATAAGGGGCATGTATTGTTTTATACTTTTGGTGTATAGAATATTATCAATCTTTTTCCATATATGTGTTTTATATACCACATAGTTCTCTTTGTTAACCTTATTTTGAAAACTGGACGTGAATACTTCCACGAATTTTGCCAAGTCTGTTGCTGGATCTTACCAGTAGCTCCATTCTCTTTATACATCCATGGTCAGCTCTGTCTGGGCTGTTTGAATGCATTTAACATAAATATCAGTATATGAGTGATCTGTAGTTGTAGCGTCAGCTGACTTGACCGCACCTTACCACAAGACAATAATGCTTCCTGTCCGTGACAGAGTTAGCATGCAGCTTTAGCTATGATGTCTGGCACTGCTTGTCCTAGTAATGTGTTTCCATATTTTACTGTATGTTTACCACGTTGGATTTAACATCTGAGGGTGCAGGTCATATCCACGCAGACCGTATGCTGTTTTTGACTTTCTCGTTTCGACAGGCTGCAGCTGACTGCGGTTTGTCTTGGTTGACAGATACGGGACGGATATGACGTCACATTACTCTGACTACAACAATAAAAGCGGTAACTTCCATCTACCGCCGCATAGACTCAAATGAAACAAATGTATCAATTCTGCCATAAAAAAATTATTTATATATATATATGAAACATTTTCCCCCATCCCTACTTCACACTGAGAGCATCATCAGTGAGCTTTAAAAAGTTGAGATATTTGAAAAAAATCCCTTGATGAAGATGTGGTGTTTCATGACATCAGGTCAAACTTGAGCCAGCTGTGGCCTGATGTTTATTAAAAGTTGTCAAGATAAAGTGACATATTTCCAGTAGTAAAACCAATAAAAGTTCCCTTCAGAGAAACTACGCTATTCTAATAACCCGTAGCAAGATTTTCCCACTCAAACTGTGTATGACAAAGAATAGTTGTTTACTGTCCAACATCTACATGATGTCATGAAGCAGTTACAACTCTACAATGGCCCCAGTGTACAGAGAGTCATATTCATCTCTAGTCCCAATCCATAGACTCTCTTGGGGAATTAACCGCTAATTTCCTCAGAATGACACAGTCTCCAAGATTCAGCTTTCTGCCCAAACCATGTAAAAATTCCTCTTTGGTAAAGAGTTGCTATGAGCCACCAAACCACAGTACAGCAGCTCTCTCATTGGCTCTGTTTGTATCGCTGCTTCTGCTGCTGCTTAGAAACCAGCCCACAAGGTGAGCTCCTGCACCGGGTTTAATTTATTAGCAGCTTTTCTGAGGAAGTAGTAACAAAAGAATGGCAAACATGTTTCTCAATACTACTGGCATTCAACATCTTAATTAGATGTGGTTTCAGTTTGTGTAAACCGCAGTTAAAGTGAGGAATTTACTTAATTACAGTACACAGTTTATGATTTTTTTCAGCAGCGCCAAGGAAAAACATCCTACCCTCACAAACATATGCCATAAATGTGAGATATTCTTAGACCTTAACACCTATAATCAACTAAAGCCACTTTAACTACCATGCTCAGCTTTATTTAGACCATTAAAGCAAACATGTGGGCCTCACTTTACAAGAGTTTGGGGTTTGCCAGTAAAGCAACATAAAAGGAAATATCTGAGTCATGTGGATTTCTAATGCATAAGCACCTCAGCTCTATAACCTTTCCATGGGAAAATGTACAGTACTAATATATCTCAACTCGTGTACTGAGGAGAAGCTACGCTATCTGCTGTACCACTTAAAGGAACAGTGAGTAACATTTCAGGGGGTCTATTAGTAGAAATTAAATATAATATTGTTTTCATTAGTGTACAATAACCTGAAACTAAGAATCGGTTCATTTTTGTTAGCTGAGAAAGAGTCCTTCATATCATATGGAGCAGATCCTCTTCACGGAGAGCCATGATGCTCCACCATGTTTCTACAGTAGCCGAGAACAAACAAACTGAGAGACTTTCTCGTTTTACATTACCTGAAGGCCACCGTAGTTCTCTGACACGCTTGTGAACCTGCTGTAACATGAGCCCGAGTGCAAACGCCGCTGTCGGACTTTCGTTACTCCTAAAGCAACACAGTCTCACGACAGTTTGTGAAATAGTACCAAAACATAATCTAATTTGATTTTTGTACAGACAGAAATTTCCCTTTTCTTTATTGCTGCTCAGCATGACTTTCAACAAAATATTTTTTGTGCGTTTTCCTAACAATGTCCATCACGACATGACGCACATGTCAATTTCAGCTCCAGTCTTTTCAAAAGTAAACTACTTGGTTAGGTTTTGGAAAAGATTGCAGTTTCGGTTAAAATAACACCAGAAGCACGGTTTTGCACTCTGCGGCTCATATTACTGCCGGTAGGTAGGTAGGGGTACTTTATTGGTTGCAATCTGAAACCACACCACCAGATGTTGCCAAATCCTACACACTGTACCTTTAACATCATTATTACACAATAGTTCAGTCTTTTAAGTTGAAAACACAATGGTGTTTTTTGTTTTGGTGTCTGTGCCAATAAAGATAACAGAAGTTCATCATCAGCTTGGAATGCAGTGGTATAATTATTATTACAAGATAACGGTTATTCTCATCATGGAGTCAGTGTACTTTAGTATAAACTTGGCCATAGTTAATATAACTAACTTATCAACTGTTTACTCTCCATGATAAGCATCTATGCTTGCTACTTAGCAACAATAAACACAGCGTTACAGCCCTATCTCCAACTATAAACATTACATCACCATAAATTGATAGTGTGATAGAATAATGCCAATAATACACATTAGATCAGTTGGTAACTGTGTAAATATTGACACAGATTCGCGTATAAAACTCAAGTGAAGTCATGTATTATCAAGTCCATCTGAGTTGTCCCAGAGAGGAAATGTACCAGCTGGTTTAACACCTCCCCGACAAGTACGACAGTAGCCAAACAAACAAACACACAAAACTGGGAGGTAGTAAAGATAAGAAGATAAGGCAAAACGTGAGGAAGAATAATATGCAAATACATGTGCAAGTGGAACTTACACAGCACAAAAGGAGGCAGCTTTTCACGTGCGTGAACTATTCTATGTTGAGCATTATTGACGGTCATGGACACAAAAGCAACCTGCAGCCCTGTTGACCTCCCATCACTCGCTCCACAGCAGCAGCCCAACAGCAGGAGTTCAAACAAATCTGGTCAGGACGGTGCAGGACGGCCTTCCACAGGACTCACATTCTGTAAATACCTCAGAGTTTTTTGCTGCTAAATTAAGAAGCCTGTCGAAACTATATTGTTGGCCATGTTAAAATTTCTATACCAGACAACAATAAAAGACAGTAATCCTGTTTCTATTAAATTCCTATAAAGCGGAGCTGACACAGCAGGGAAAAACACAGCTGTCCTTGTTTACATTATACATTAACATTATATTAATTCTCCTCAACAGCAGCCAAATATTTGTTGTGTTTCCCTAACTTGACTGTCCTCACCTCCAGTCATTATAGGGGTGGAAGCACAGACTGTACATAAGAAGTGCACATAGCTGTGAACTACCATTTTGAAGCCACAAGTTTGGCATTTTGGTTTTTGGCCATCAAAATCGTTTATTGCAACCACAAGTGACACGAGAGGGTGGAGCTAAGTACGACCGAACGCTGAATAAGATAAGATAAGATAAGATAAGATATTCCTTTATCTTATCTTAAGACGTTTTAGGTGACCAAAATGATAATGTCAACTTTAATGAAGTGTAAGGGTTAAAGTTCTACAACAAAAACTCCCAGACCAGGAAACGCTGTGTTGAGACCTGTCAATCACAAGGTAGCCATGCCCTAAAGCATACCTGCTTTATGGTCTATTTAACTCTGAATGTGACCATAATTTACTAAATGAACATCATGCTGTATTGAAGAAGACTTAAAACTAGTGATTGAGACCATAAACTCATGTTTACAGTGTTTACTGAGGTAATAAATCAAGTGAGAAGTAGGCTCATTTTCTCATAGACTTCTATACAATCAGACTTGTTTTTGCAACCAGAGGAGTCGCCTCCTGCTTGCTGTTAGAATAAAAGCTGAAGGCTTCATTTTTCAGACATGAAGGTTGCCCACTGGGTGGAAGCTTTTGTTCCCTTTAGCTGGACATCAGACTCATCACAACACAATACATAGTTGTTGGATAAATAGCATATTTGCTAAATATTTGTTTTGTTACCAATATTGGACTAAAATTGAGGTTATAAGAACCAGAAATTAAAACACACAACTGGTCACTAAACAAAAATAAAAGTAAAGTGAGCAAAACAAGGACTTATCTTCCTTTTTGTTTACATCTTGCACAACCTTTACCCTGAAGTACATTTCTCACTCCTAAATTTGTGAAGTCCCCTTCAATGAACAGTGATATCCACCATAACTAAAACAACAAAACTTTAGCAAACAGGAACCAGAGACTGTACAACAAAATCACTTCAAGGACAAAACGATAAATTATTGTCAACATGCCCACAATTACAGAAAGCAGACAACAATCAGGATGACATTGGATACCCTCTGCATGAACACCACACAGTCTGTGAACGTTCTACAAGTCTGAACTGAACAGGTCTCTGGCCTTGGCTGTGTCACAGTGTTTATGATTTCAGCAGGCGGAAGAGTTTATTTTCCCGTATTCCTCTGTCTCCACAAGTTAAATGATTACTTCTGCATGTAGGCATTCAAGAAGACAGATGCATTCCCTCTGTATTGAGTGCAAGTGGTCATAGGGTAATCCATCTCGAAGTGGCAGCGCGAAGGTTGTTTTCTCTCAAAATCACAACTGGAGCCAAAAGGTTTACATTCTTTGCGGGGGCTCACCCGCTGGGTGACATCACAGTTCCTCTGAATGCTTTTCAGAAACTTTCAAATCTTCACTTTAATGACTCATTACTAAGTTGGCAAACAGGGCTGAACATAAACACTAGCCTCAAGCACAAGCCAACAGTAAAATTCTGTCGTAAAATAAATTGCAACTTGGACATGAAGTGTGAGCTGACTGCAGTCTTCAGGGATTTAAGCAGTCGTAGTTTAGGATGGGCCTTTATGAGTAAATCATTTTACATCATCCTGAATGTCTAAAGGGGTATTTGTTACTTGCAGAGTGAATAAACCCACGGTTACAGCTAATTTTTGAAGACAAAAGTGGGACAAAAGTGGTGCAACATGTCAGTGATAATCAATATATACTTTTGGATGGAAAAAAACAACAACTTTCTAATCACAAATCATTTGACTCTGCCAAACATGAAATACTTCAACTGGCATCCCTGATTCAGGTGTGGCCAGAGCTGTGAGCTATAATTAAAGCCTTCAACCGACAGTGATTTTAGCCCCAAGAAGAGGATGTAAGTCTTGTACAAAGATTACGTACAAGGAAGGAAAATTGTTTTTTACCACGTAGAGAAGCCATAAAACCATGATTTGTTTGTATATCCTGCAATTTTGGTCAATGCTTATTAGGGTTGGTGCCATGGGGTTGTTTTTCTCTGTGTGCTCATCAAAGTATTCGTTTGGCAACACTTAAAGATACACATAGCATTTTCAAACTGTGCTGTTACAGTTTGGGGCAAAACACAGAGCCAAGCTACCACTAAAACATAATGTGAGTTTAATTTTGTATATGTACAATATTTTGAATGCCAAATGTTAGCATGGTGCTCTCGGGACTGCTAAATAGCAGCTGTTCTAAAGTTAGTTTGAAGTTAATTCAGTGAACTGACAGGACGATGAATTTATAATGTGAGCAATGTTAAAATGTCTTCTTAAAGTTTCTCTAAGCAATACTTTCATGATGATAATGGTTCATGTGACTACTTGGATGTTGAAAAGGTTCACTTGTGGTGTCAAACCCCACTGATAATTAACGGGCAATGACAGCTTTAGCTCTCTCAGCTCACTGTTTTGTTTTTATGACCTGAAACTAAACTGTTTTGGTTCACTCTCACCTCTCTCATAGACAGACGACTGTATGTCTGTATGTAAGAAGTGAATGTAGTCATCGTCATGTCAGCCTTCGGTTTGAGGACTGTCGCTTTGAAGCCTCAAGTTCGGCATTTTAGCTGTCGCCATCTTGGTATTTGTTTTTTTGTAATCAGGAGTGACACAAGCGGGCGGTGCAGAGCTTATAATTAACTATCATGAACTGATAACACACTGTGAAAGGTTTCAAGTTCCCAGACCGGACAACAGCGTGGTAGTGACTTGTCAATCACAAGGTAGCCACAGCCTAAGTCATCCCCTGCTTTATGGTCTATTTGACTCTAAGTGGGGCCATAGTTTTCTCAGTGAACATCATGCTGTATTGAAGAAGACTTGAAACTAGCGACTGAGACCATAAACTGTTTACAATGTTTACTGAGGCAATAAATCAAATGAGGAGTCGCCCCCTGCTGGGTATTAGAAAGAATGCAAGTTTAAGGCACTTCAGCATTGGCTTCGCTATGAGAGCAGTGGGCACTGGTTTTCAGTGGCAACAGGCTCCTGTTTTAAGCTTTAAAAAAAGTCTCTAAAAACCCTCTGAACACTACCTGCTCAGCACCAAACAGCTACAGATACAGGTACTGATTATTTGGTGAACATAGTGGAGCATTTAGCAGCTAGAGAGTCAGACTCTGCTCTATGACTGCTGGATATGTAAATAGGGAACTGTATGCTAATACATTCAACCAACTTAAAGGTTGTTGGTGTTGCATTCACAGCTTGTTTCCAAATTAATGCAGGTTTAAGTTGGCAAGAATACTGATTTGCTCAGATAATTTGTTGCAGCCCTGCTTCGAGCAGATGGGTACTAACTCTGTTAGACAAATGATGACTTTGTTTTGAACGCTTTTATTTTCCCATCCAAAGAGCTGTCAAGTGCTGTGTAACTCCTTCTGTCTCACTTTTTGTCCTATTAATCAGTTCAGCTAATCCTAAAAGCTTGCTGTAGGTGCCAGCAGGACATGATGCAGAACTGACTTCACTTTAACTCTTTGCAGATGATATACTCCTGCTGCTCGGGGAAGTCCTAAATTTACTACAAAGGTTTTTTAAGGACATTTGGCTCTTTTGAGGGAAGATCAACACATACACACTCTCTGTGTTATTATCCTCTTTGATCACCATCTCTGGCAGCCATGAGATATGACCCATCCATATGTTGGCAGTCCAAATCTACTTTCAGCTTTCTTGGGGGATTTAAGGGATTTATTTCAGAAACGGATGAATTATTTTTCTCTAAATAAGTTTCAATTTAAGCAGCACAGATAATGAGCAACAATCAAGAGGCAGGTTGAGGCAATAAAGCAGCTCTGCGAAATAAAGGCCACTGTGTTTAGATAAATCATTCATACAGCTGATAGAAGGCTCACCCCATATATTCAGACCAGCAGTATGCTGATAGCCATGACCTCATTGCCACATGACCTGAGGCATTCAGAAGGACCTCCTGACAAGAAAATGACTGAAAAGTGTACATTTCAGCCTCAACTTCACTTTCTCCACATTACTTTGATAAAGTAGATAAGCCTGACTCCTTGTGTCTAATGCTGTTTAGCACTGTTATTAGCAGTAATTCGCAGAGATCTGAACCAGATGTGGACATGCTGCTGCGAGGTCAGTGTTGGCCAGGGGTCAGGTCAACAAGGGATCATGAAAACCACTCTCTCCTGCCTTCTTAATAGGTGTAATACTACCTGTTTGCCTGCAGAGAAAAGCCTCTCGGGGAGAAGGGTTGCTGAGATCCAACAACAAAGATAAGCAGGTCACATAGTGGCAGGGGATAACAGTTGGAAATCCTGGCGTTATGCACTGCTAAGATGAATTATTCTTTGGCAGTCATAGGAAGGAGGGAGGAAGAGTGTGCAAACTGGAAATAGTCCCCTTCTCTATGCCAGCTGTCAAACTTAGCAAAGGGTGGATTCAGCAAACTATAATGTTGTCTTTTCATGGTGTGAAATAAAGACATCTGTACTGGAACATTTCTAACACAAGACAGCACAAGGCTGAAGTGTATTGCAGGCCTGACACATTCTGATATTCAACATCATATCTTAGTTTCTCACACATAGTAAAACACACATACAGGACACACATGTAAACAGTGCCACATAAGCACACGTTTACTACAGAGTCACCCTGGGACCATTGCCCTGTAGGCCGACGACAGCGGAGAGCGCCTGGATAAACAATCAACGCTTCTAATTGAATTTTACAGGAAACAGCTGTGGGGTCAAAAAGGCAAACAAACTGCCCTCAAAAGATGAGTGAGTCTCATTTCTGAGGAGTACCAGACAATTTGGCACAGCGTCCATAATTAGATTGACAATCTTGGTCAGTGTAAAAAGATGTGGTAAATTGTATTTACTTCATTTATTTATCAGGGCCAATGCATATTAATTAATATCAACATTATATAAATACACTGGATTTAGCCAAAAGGCTACAATAATTCACGTTTGAGAAGCTGGAATCAGCTATAGCGCTATCTAACACAGTGGTTCTCAACCAGGGGTCCTTGAGGGACTTCCAGGGGATCCCCAATGGGGAATAGTTTATTTTTACTATTTAATTCACATACACAGTCTTTTTAAAATAATCTTCCAGCTTCACAGGAAATAGCTTGGTTAGGTTTAGGCAACAAAACTACTTCAGTTTAGGAAATGTCGTGGTTTGGGTTAAAATATCTATTAAAGTGGTGTGACTTAATTACAGAAGTTACATGATAAACACTGACTTATTTTACACAGGGTACGACCATCGGTCTCCTGGGCATCTGGTGTTTTTGACCCACTCATCCATCTCGACCTCCTCCCTACACTGCGTTTGTCTCTCTTTATACTTCCTGATTCCCAGTTAGGTGGATTACACACAAACTGATTTCGTGGGATATATACAAATTACAGTGCATTACATTTCAGAGGTATAGCTATAAACGTGGATGGCAACAAAATGTACAACTCAGTTGAGGGTGTAGACTGACTCCCAAGCAGAACCATAATATCAGATCAATATCAGATCCCCCTGCTGGGAGGGCGCAGTGGAAATGCATACAGTCACATGATGTGATCACGAATGTGTGCTTCACCAAACCAGTGGAAAAGGGGCGAAGGACACATGTGACCCTTCTAGGCTCCCTGCTGCTGCTGGGACCACATACCAAATACCACAAACCCTCCGCCACAGAGGACAGAAATGTTACCAATTTACCAGAGTAGCTCTCACTTCCATACAGGACCACAGATTAAATGTCTATTAACGATACTGTGTACGTTTAAGCTATTGAAAGAAAAAAGGCTAAACATTTTCTTTACTTTAACTTAAAATGAAACTAACTTAACTTAATTTTCCAAATCAGATTTGACTTCCTGTACCCTCTAACCTCTTTGTGGTTTCCACCCTGAAGCCCACAGCTCTCCCCTTCCTAGAAATGATCTGCTGAGGACAGAGGCAACCCGAGACGTTAGCACAATTTATAGCTCACGGTTGTGTGGAACAGGCTGTGTGGTGGTTATAGGATATACCTCAGAAAACCTGTGGAACATTTTACTCTTTGTGTAGACTAAAAGCTTAAATACGTGCCAACAGTTCTGTCGAGGCCAGATGTGTGTTTAGTCACACTCAGAATAGACTCTAACCTGGCTACTGGCTTCAGGTGAACAAACAACTTAGAAAAAAGAAAATTAACAACACCACTAGTCACTGTACACTGGCCCTTTCTGTCTCTCCTATTTTAACAGCTAGGTATACAGCGTATGAATAATTCGAACTGTTTGTCTGAAGCAGTACATCCTCGAAACAGTCCAAAGTTGATTTGAGTATTTTTCCCGGAAAGTCAGCAAAGGAAAACACATTTCTGCACAGCTTGTGTGTACTGTGTGGGCGTCACTCTGTGACTGTGCGATAAATATTTTCTGATTTTTAATGATGTTTTGGAAAAGAAAAAGTGATCGTGTCCCGCTGTGAAGATAACATGACACGTAGAAGTGGTTTCTCTGCTTGCAACCCCCCAGCAGCCAACACATAGTTCAAGTCACTAGTGAAGCTGAACAGATGCCTGGCAAACTCTGTTTTTTCCATCCTAGCCCTGATTTCTCCACTCAGACACCCAGGAGTCTTTGGCCAGACTGATAATCACTAAACACAAAGAATTTAGACACACACACACACACACACACACACACACACACACACAAAATGAATCTGTCTGTGCTTCAAACACTTCAGTTACTTAAATACAGACAGACACACGCACATATACGTATATCTAAATTCTGTTCTCCAGCTGGTTGGATCAAGAAAGCACATCTGGGTCCAAGTCCTCCTTTTTTTGTGACAAGCAATATTCTGATCTTCCATAAATTGAGAGTACACCGTGGTCAAAATGCCGTCACCATGATAAACATTCCTCAATTAATCAAAAGTTTGGAACTTGAATCAAACACGTCCTGTTTGCCGTCCCGTTCGGCCTCAGCCACACGTCCACAGGTGCCAGCGCTCGACAGTCACCTCCGAGCCAAGTCTCCACAACCTGCTGCCTCGTCCCGTCCCGTCAGCAGCCTCCCGCCTCCTCCTCTCCTGCAGCCGTTTAATTGTTAATCAGGGCGAGAACAATATCGGTGTGTTACGCCACAGCGTGCCCCCACATTCCTGTAGTGCGTTATCCGCTCAAAGCCAGTCATGCAAAAGGCTTTTGGCACAGCAAAGTGCCACAATGTCTGGCCGTCTGGGCAAAGCACAGTGCTGCACGCTAGGTTAGGAGAGCCTGGAGGGCAGCGTGCTGGCACTGCAGGTGTGTGCAGAGGAGAAGGTGATGGGGATCATTTCAATTTGTTAAAGAGACTATCCAGTGCCGCATATCTTTACCAAGCCCCCTTTTCCCTTTTTTGTCAATATGATATATTTTCCTGGAAGTGTAAATAATTAAGGCTTAAATAATAAAGACTTTATTTTGGTCTTCATGTTTTACTGCCCAGCAAGCAGCGACATACAGGGACTTAAATTCATGATACTGATACTGAAGACCTGCCAGACACTTTAGGATACCACGCCTTCTTAGTTTGTATAAGCATGTCACCACGGCACTGTGCACCCATGCAAAGTCTGTTTTTTTTCTGCATCCAGTAATATGACAGTGACCAGTCGTTGGTAGCTGTGAGGCGCAACACTGCTCAAAAACGTCTTAGTTCTATTCACCTGTGTTACGTTTTGTTACTGAATGAAAACAAGACTGGCCAGGCAAGCTAAGGTGAGCTGCAATCACTGTCCCATTTCATCACATTTACGATGAAAATGAAAACCATATTTCAACAAAAATGAGGATAAGTTCAAATTTAGAAGGTCTGTCCGAGTCTGCCCAAACTTCCCTGCCCCTGCCAGCAAGTACAAGTACACCTGAATCACATGTATCAGAGAGCACTTTAGTTCACTGTATTACTTCTAGGGCTGTTAAATTTAACGCGATAATAATGTGTTAACGCAAAGTCATTTTAATGCCACTAATTTCTTTAACGCATTAACGCAACTTGCAATTTTTAGTATCTTCTCTTTAGCTCCATTTAAAGCTAAAGAGAAGATACTGCCATCATATGAAACTAAACCCATGATTCTGTTGATACCAACCGTGTCATACTAACTTGTAGTGAAGGAGGATGCATAACTCTCTCGCTCTTTGGCGAAGAAAAACTGGCATGGACATTTTCAAAGGGGTCTCTTGACCTCTGACCTCCAGATATGTGAATGAAATGAGTCTCCCCTTTACAGACATGCCCACTTTATCATAATCACATGCAGTTTGGAGCAAGTCATAGTCAAGTCAGCACACTGACAGATAATCAAACAGTACATTGATGTAACTGACATTTTTGTAAAGAATTTTACTCCCATTCTTGCTTCGAGTTAGTTGTTCAGATTGATAACACTGATGTTTGTTCGGTAAACATGAAGCTACAACCAGCAGCTTAGCTGAGCACAAACACTTTAAACAGGGGAAAACGGCTTGCCTGGCTCTGTCCAGCACCTCTAAAGCTCAGTAATTAAAATGCTGCATCTCATTTGTTGTATAAAAACTGAAGTGGAAAAACAACATGTTGGGACAGAGAGTTATGTGCAGCAGCAGGACTATTTCTTGGCCAGGTGCTGGTGTCTTGTGATCACCATGAGGTTGCCATGCGACCAGTGGATACTCCAGGTCCCAACATGTCCAAGTATGAAATGAAACACTTAATTGACTTGAAGATGATGAACAACTTTATGTATCACAATCTCTCCATGGACCTGTAAGTCACCATCTTCATTTCCTTCAATGTTTCTTTGATTTCTGCGTCTTCGTCATCTGCTCCCACACTACTTCCTGTCCCACTCCCTGTCACTTAGCAAATAGGATAACCGCAAAACGACCCTGCCGACACATCACACACATAAATCTGACTTGGCAGCGAGCAACCTGCCTGCTTCTGGGCAAATGGCAGCATTACTACTTGCTTTAATGGATCCAAAGACAGAACTCACTGTCTCTATGTCCAAAACCCTTCAATCCCCTTATTATCAGCTGCAGATGACAATAACATCATCATCTGTACACTGTCCACTGCTATGAGCGCTGTCTGTCCAAAAGTCTTCATTATGCACTGAAATGTTCCCTACGTCCAGCATTCCTCGCTGAGGTTCAAGCTGGATGTCGCCTCCATGCTGCTGTGCGTTTGGCTAATTCTCAGTTTCTCTCAATAAGCTGGAACGGGAAGATAAAACAAATCACAGCAAGAATGTACCAAAAGCGCTGCGGTCATTACCAGCAACCGAATCTCTAATCACAACCAAGCCAGCAGATCTCATCTCACCACGTGGAAGTGGGACCGTGTGCTTGAGCCATGAGCTGTTTGCTGTGTTGTAACCAAATCATCAGATTCATGAATGATTTAAAAAAAAAAAAGAAAATACCAGAGGAGGATTACAACATCAGCAGGCTTCAGAGACCGTCCTGACCCACTGTCACCTTTTGACATCTTGCTGGGAGACACGGGGAAGTTCTCAAAACAAAATGACGACGGGGGAGTTGTTGAGTTATGTGTCCCAAGACATCTCTATTAGGTCAGTGCAATTATAAGAAATACCCTGTGTGTGTGTGTGTGTGTGTGTGTGTGTGTGTGTGTGTGTGTGTGTGTGTGTGGAAATCATTGTAAACTTACATTTTGCAACCTTCGGCATGGAGCTTATAAATCCTTGTTCCTTAATAATGATGCTACGTTTACACTGATGGCTCCAAATGTCTTGTCTGGCCTAAGAAGTGGGGTTAAACTGGGAGCACAGGATGAGCACGTCAGCAGGGTTATTATGGAGCCTCATCAACCCCCTTTATTACTAATAATCGCTGTCCCAAACTCATCTGGACATAGAGTATCATTTTCTGAGTATCAAGGACAGATTTGTTGGCAGTCTCATAAAGCCAGCTGTCAAACAAACCCCATTATGGTGTGGTTACATGAGATGTACTGGGATACGAGTACTAGATGACCAGAGTGTGTGTAGCCGTCCCTCGGCATTAAGGCTCTGAAATATCTGGATGGGTCGTATACAGAGGACATATATGTCTGTCTTTTTCAACCTTATTTGCCCATGCTTTTGTGTCTAACTGTCTAATAGGGACAACAGCTTCTGAAATTGGTCCAGTATTGAGGGGAAGCGTTGCAGAAAGCGGCAGCTAACGGGCTGCAACATGATGCTATCGGAGCAGGCTGACACCTTCATTTAAGTCAACTAAAAGTGCTCATTTTTGCCATGACAGGCTCTGATTGTTGTTATAAGTGTCTGACATTATGGACAGAGTATTGCTCAAGGAGAAGGTTTCGACAATGTGGATGAGGTCTGAGGTATTTATTTAAGTCTAAATATGTGGATAAAGAGCTCCGACAAGTTGAAGACCGGAGAAGGAGGAATGCAAAGAGTAGGACCTGTTGCTGTCCAATATTCAGATTTCATAATGAGACTTGGACAAAATAACAAACAGATCAAGCAAAAGGTAAGAAAAAGATTGTATTTCTCTGTAGGGCCCTTTCCATAACTTAGTCAGACACTAATAATAATGAACAGAGCCTGTCAGTGGCAACACAACCATTTTTAGTGAACTTAACGTTACATTGACACAATAGCCCTCACAGCTCATTTCGCGACTTCTGTATACAGTGTTATCCCTCAATACTGGACCAATATCAGAAATTGTTGTCCCTATTAGTCACTTTGACATAAAAATATGGGAAAATAGGGTCCAGGTTCAAAAATAGCAACATTATCCTTTAAGGTTGTTAAAAGGATCTTAACCCTCTCTGCTTGATCTTATTCTGCATCATGTTTTTCCAGCTCTTCATTTACACTGAATAAAATATTCAAACCCAAGACTCCATTTTTACACTGTATCTTTCAACCAACTGAAAATATTTTAGATGCTTTCAAGTCACTTCCATAAACAGCCAGAATTCACTCTGACTTATTAGTTATCGTCGGAAACTTTGGGATCTACACTAGAAATTATAATGAAGATCTGTAAGTTTAAAGAATGAGAGAATGAAGAGACTTTCATGCTATTCAGAGCTTATGTCTATGCATTGCCTTGTGTATACCTAAAGCTCATCATTGTTAATTGATTTCAGACAGAGCGTTTCCGATAGAGGACGAAAAGAAGTGCTGCAGCACAGCCGGTATGAGAACAATAAAGCGTTTTTTAACATTAAAAGCATGTAAGCATGTTATAGTAGAATGCAAGTATGAACCTGAAAATGAGCATAATCTGTCCTCTTTGAGGATACAGCGGCTGGAGATATCATCTCTTCCTAGGGTAGTTCAGGGCCTTTGATCGCTCTGCATTTAGGAGCGAGAGCTGTGGCCGAAGCCAGAGATCACTGGAGGCCATCAGGGTTCAGCAGCCCAGCGTCAGCCACAGAAGTCTCCCTTTAATACCCGCAAAAGGTGGCGTGTCTCTCTTTTTTTAGAAAAGCAAACAGGCCACAACAGGAAAATAAAATATTTGCCAGGCTAAATGATGGGCGAGCTGGGGACATAGGCAGCAGGCTGAGTGAGGAGAACAGTTGGTGACTGTAGAGCCTCTTCTAACAGGCCCAATGGCAGCATTGTGCCAGCGGCTGTCAGGAGGAGGCTGTGTGACGCTGGAATGTGCAGGAATGTTATTTATTTTCACAAACACCACCAAGTACCCCCATACCAACACACACGTGAGGGTGCCTGCATACATTCAGATACTAATGTGCATATGTACACACTGACTGGTCTGATGTGCTCTGACCGGCCTGGCCAATGGGAGCGCTCCGGCTCGGCCTCTCCTTACCTGTGGTAAGATCAACATCAGAGCCCTCCGCCTTGATGTGCTGCCATGTACTCAGTTCATAAAGACGTCAACGCGCCAGGAGACACAGCAGAATTTGCTAAAACATTCATGACAGCATTCAGTTTCTGTTTGTCGTGAGAGAAAAAACATAATGAGCCGCTTCTCCAAACAGATGTTAGAGAAATCATAATTCTTTTCGCAAAAGATTAGTCATATTTTTACAGCTGGGTGTGTAAAGGCTGCTTCTCTGTGCTCATGTCTAGACAGGAGTGCACTTTTATGAGTGGATCACTTTAGTCCTTCTCTGCTGATTCAGGACAAAATGGAGAAACCATTTACCCAACAGACAGTAAGGGACTCGATTAACTGCCCACCACTTCTGAGTGGTGGAAGCTGCGTGTCATCACTCTGGCATTTGGAGCTGGTCTGAGGTCAGCGACCGTGGAAGTCGACTGGGTCTCAGGTTCATGTACGGAGTGGGTGCCAGCTTCCCAACGGAGATCCAACTGGGTTAAAATGACACTCTCTTGCTCACATGAAGGCAGTGTTAGTAGTACTCACGATCAGTTCTCAGGACCGCTTTTTGAAGGTCTCGGCCTTGTCCCAGAATCAACCACATTTTTCCTCAGTCTTGTCTTGGTCACAGACAAAGAGGAGACAGGAATTTGTTTCAAGACTGGTCAAGACCACAACTGCAGGAATAAACTGCCTGTGCATATTCTGACTTATTTGTTAACGTCACTGCTATGACTGGATGTAAAACTTCCTGCTTCAGATCATTTCTAATTTGAAATTTTTCACACACACTACAAGAAAGCAAATCGGGGAGACAGGAGAAGAAGCAGCTGTGGCTGTGTGGGAGGAGATGTCAGCTAAATCTTCAGTAATAAAAACAAAGAGTTCATCTGCAAAACAGAATCCAAAAGAAAACACACAGCAGTACGTAAATTCTGCAGTGCAATCCTGACTGAGACAGTTGGGACCACGTCAAACTCTACCGGCACTTAGTGACGCCTAAGATTTGCATGTTTCACATTTTATCTTAAGTGTGTCACACAGTATGGGACTTGGGTCTTGGTCTGCTTGTGATCCCTTTCACTACCCAAAACCAAAGTCCTTCTATGAATCGAAGGCCAAACTGATGTTGATCCTAGTTTTACCTCAAATATTACTGTTTTGCAAGACGGGCTTCACGAGATATAACTTAGTTTTTTGTGGTTCTGTGGAGTTTGTGTGGGAGTCTGAGTTGTGGTGGAGGCTGGTTGTTTGTTGGCGTTAGAGGACTCCACTTTGAACGTATCTATCGTTGCAGACA
Organism: Pterois miles; assembly: GCA_947000775.1. Lineage (NCBI taxonomy): Eukaryota > Metazoa > Chordata > Actinopteri > Perciformes > Scorpaenidae > Pterois > Pterois miles. The sequence goes on along the minus strand of CAMQGK010000171.1, from coordinate 9,347,850 downwards.
GTTAGCCCTGTAGCCGAGTTGACAAAAAGTCGTGAGAGGTCTCATTTTTTTAGGTTACAACCTGTTCACACTAAAAATGATTAAAATGTTTATATGTGTGAAAACATACATACAGTCCCTTTAACTTTGTCTGGCATGTCACTGCATGTAGGTAAAAAGTCGAATAACAACTATTTGTACATATTAACGCAATCACTGCTATGTGACAGCCACTGACACTGCAAGTGTCAGGCCCCCAAAGTGTCCTGAAGTTGACCCTGACCGAACTGTTGAAAGACAGTTTCCCTGCAGGAATCACTGTCTCATTGTTGCAGTCACACATCTCACTGTGTGTTGGTAAAGCTCAAGTTCCACTCTTTTCATCTGTCGGAAGTCCAAAATAATAGTCAGCATACAAGGACGTTGAGAGACATTCAGGATGTTCCTGTTACAGGTTTCTTCTTCCACAGAAAACATGCGATAAAAACCTGCAGTAATACAAATGAATAGATTAATTCATAATAGTTCTTTCTAAATAAGGAGTGCTGGATACAAACATCCTTCAAATGGGAGTTGTTTATACATTTGCAGTACTACAAATACAAAACTGAACTGATGACAAAGATCCAACAGACACATCAGTTACTCCTCAGGGACAAATAAAGCCCACAGAGTCTGAATCAGCAATTACAGTTTGCTCCCAGCTCTCCCGTTTTATCTGTGTTTTGGGCTGTTCCCACGCCTAGCGCTCAACATCGTCCCAGCCAAAAGGATGGACTTCATGGGAAATGCTGCACTGGAAATTTGTACGAATGTAGAGTGAGCAACAAAAGATTTCTGATGTGTAGAGATCGAGGAACAGTGACAGTATAAGGTGTGCTGCAATAATGCAAAAGCACACTGAATCTACATAACTATCTGACTGCACTCTCATCTAGCAAGCGGGTTGATAGCAGGAAAGAGAAAGAAAAAGTTGGAGCTGCCAAAACAGAAAAATACACAAACATTTGCTCATAAAATAACACTGACTGCACACAGAGGAGCCATAAAACCCAAAACGGAGCTGGAACAAGTGTGCAGACATCTGTAGAGTCAACCTGCTGTGATTGTCATCTACCTGTAGCTATAATATCTACAACATTGTCTTTAACACGAGTGATAGTGCATGTTACATCAGACCGTTGACTGAAAACATCATGTTTATGTAATATTAACATTTTAAAAATAAAGCTTTAGCTTGTATAATATTTAGGTTTCTGCACAGTGTGACTGACACTATCAGCAGGTCTGTATTGGCTTATCACACATATATCAGTATATGGCATACAATGAAAAAGCAGATACGTGCTACATTCATGTTATTCCTGTATTTTAATGTTTATGGCACTCAATTTAATTCAGTCCAAAGGGGCTTACTGGCACGAGACACGTACGTTTACATTACCAAAGCAACTGTGAGAGTCCTCTTTCTAGGTTACAGGGTGGAGAGGGGGTCATCTCAGGCTCTATTTGTTTGTGACGCCTGGAAGCTGCTTGACATCCTTTCATATCCATCCCTTCATACAAGTTCACATAATATTACACATGTAAATTTTTGTCTCCTGGATTGTCTATGTTGTATTTTATTATGTTGTTACACACAGCATCTATTGCAGGTCTTAGATGACGTGTCCTGTACAGATTGAGGCAAATTTGTGATTTGTGATATTGGACTATACAAATAAAATTGACTTGACGAACTGTAAAACACCTTGCTGATTAATAGCTGAAATATAGCTATCCTCCTCAAGTTTGCTTTACAGACATATTGCAAATATTGGCATATATATATATATATATATATATATATATATATATATATATATATATATATATATATATATACACATTATTTAAAAACTCTTAAAGAGGCTGTATGTAAGAATCAGATATTGTTTGTTAACAGTGACTCCTGTGGCCGTTAAGTCAACGACAGTCAGCGTCCTGCTGCTCGCGCTTGTATTTGCACAACATAGACGCGAGAGAGCATCGGTCAAAACAGCGAGGCGACCCACACGAGACTGAACGTGACTGACAGCTAAAACCACAATATCACTATATGTTTCACATGCCTGGCAGTAATACTAGCTCACCTGTCCAAAGGGAAGATTGCCAGCTTGTGGTGAGTTTTGATACACAAAATGAAATAAAGGTCCCTCCATGAACCAAAGGCCTGGCCGATGTTGACCCCCCCTCAACACTGGTCACATTCCTGTTTGTTTTGACAGACTTCACTCAATATAACATTGGGGTTTTTTTGTGCTTTTGTGGAGTTTGTGTTGAGTCTGAGTTGTGGTCGGGGCTGGTCATTTGTCGGTGTCAGCGGACTCCATTTCTAATCGAACGTTAGCTGTGGTTGCACACTGTTAGTCCTGAAAATAAAGACACTCGGGAGAGCGAGTGACATCACATCCATTGGATTTTCCTGAGAAAAAGTCCAGTATTCTTCACATTAAAAGCAGTCTACAGACTGATAGAGGAAACCCAGAATGTCTCGATTTATAAGTTAGGTTACGTCCTGTTTGATCAAAAACATGGATGTGTAAAATCTTACGTACAGTCCCTTTAAATATCAATATCAGTACCATAAACAATTATTTCTACATCAGAAGTGGAGTTGTACATAAATACTAGATCCATGTCCGATGTAGCTTACAGTAGAGAGGTACTGGCATATGTGTAAATGTCCAGTTTTGTGTGTACAAATACTGAATTGTACTAGAGGTAAAACTCAGGAAACCCAGGCAGCAGCAGCAGTTTTCTACATGTGTCTGTACAGCTGATCTGTCATCAGTGTGGATCAGGTTGCTGCAGCAGCTGATGCAGACTGTAGCAGGTAAAGTGGACAACATGGTGCTCAGTTTACCTGACATGCAGACCCCCTCCCTTCCCCTCCCCTCCCCCCTACCTTCTGATAAGCCAGCTGGAGGTAGTTGTAGGGGATCCTCCGGTGGAAGTCCTGCACTACATCCTCGCTGACTTTATGCACAGACTGAGAGCCAAGTTTCTCCTCGATGCATGCGTTCATACACGCCGCTCTCCGGAGCACCACGTCGGGGAAGCGCAGGTCCGAGTAGGTCTCATCAAAAGGATGCTGGTCCTGGCACCTCAGCCGGCACCGGACCCTGGTGCGCCGGACCTCCGCGTAGCTGCTGAGCGCTGCCTCCATGTAGCGCACCACGTTAGCGTAGTCGCTGTTGTAAAACGCCTGCACCGCATTGTCGTATAACAGGTCGTAAGGCTCCAGGAAGGCTGCTGAGGGTGACAGGGCGACGGAGAGCAGGACTACAGAGAAGACAGCAGCCGGTGCGACGTTTCCATCCATCCTCTGCTTCGGTTCAGACGGAGAGGAGCGACAGTCACAGCTACAACCAGCTCAGACTCCTTTCAGAGTCCATTTAAAAGCTCCTCACACAGACACGGCGGAAATAATGCTGCTTTAGTCGGGGACACACATTTTGTTATGACCCCTCTCTGGCTCCGCTAACTCCTCCCCTCCAGCACGTGAATGGCCGGAGTTAAATCAGGGCTTTCCTTCAGGAGGGACCACAAGGGTCCTTCAGGGAGTCCCGAGGGCGCCACGAGCACGAGAATTAACACGTTTATCTCACCTCATTTCACCACGTTATTTTTTTTTTCTTAAGCTGTTGTTTCTGAAGACATAAATGTTAAGTCTCCAAAGGCTGCAGACCTGAGCAAACTTTAAAAAGGTGCTGGGTCCTTCTTCTCAGGATGGAAAAAGTGACGACAAAAATGCCTGAAAAATAATCTTTCCTTTTAGAGCAAATATTAAAAAGATAGGTATCTTCACTATGACTGAGTATTAGGGGCACAGTGAGGAAAAAAAATCGAGAATAAATTTATAATATTATGAGAATAAAGACATAAGTTTAAGAGATAAAAGTCTTAAATTATGAGAATAAAGTCATAAGTTTACAACAAAAAAAAGACATAATATTATGAAGATGAAGCCATAAGTTTACGAGAAAAAGACATAATATTAAGAAGATAAAGTCATAAATTCATGAGAAAAAAAGTCTTAAATTATGAGAATAAAGTCACAAGTTTACAAGGTTAAAAAATAATAATATTTTGAGAATAAAGTCATAAGTTTTCGAGAAAAGAAGCCATAATATATGATAATAAAATCATAGGTTTAGGAGAAAAACAGTCATGAGAATTAAGTCATAGGTTTATGAGAAAAAAGTTGTAAATTATGAGAATAAAGTCATAAGTTTACAGGAGTAAAAAGTCATAATATGAAGGAAAAAGTTCTGAATATTACAAGAATAAAGTCATAACTTTACGAGTAAAAAAGTCGTAGTATTATGAGAATAAAGTCCTAATATTATAAAGCAGTAATTTTATGTATTTTAGAGGGGAAACAGAGCAGCGTGCCACCTGTGTGAAAATGAGGAACATGGAGCATCTTGTGAAGTTATACTTTAGTTTTCACAAATAACCAAATACGAAATATCTTTTGTCTCATCAGCACCACATTACCATCAGTATCAGGACCCTGAAAAACTTGTGCAATAAACTTTGTTTATTCCAAAGAAAATATAGCTCTATATTTCAGTAAAATGTGATTTAAATGAATATGGCATAAGAATAAGTCAGCATCTTTGTAATATTAATCTTAAATACTTCTTTGGGATGAATTTGTAATGTATGTCCAGGGATTACAGGTGAGAAACAACCTCTTCTTTATTACTGTCTCTGTTAAATAAACCAATAAATAAAAATAAACCAATAAATAGTTTCACATTTTTCTAATACAGTCTATTATGGCGAGGTGTACAAATACTTTGAGTCTGTCTCCTGGAGGTTTCTTTAGTTTAAAGGTTCAGTGTCAGACACCATCTACTTAAAGAAGTCTGTCTCCCTCTGGAGGACATTTAGGTTCAAGCTTCTTTCTTTGTCATGTAGCCATCAGTGGCAAAATCTTTGGTCTCAGGTTCCTTTAACAATGCTCATAAAATACGTATATATAAAAGGAATGTAGTATGTATAGAAAAGTAATACATATGAATATATAGACGGAGGTGTAACAGCTTGTAAAACATTAGGTTTGTGTATTGGCAAGAATCTGGTGATACGATAAGTATCGTGACCGAGTAAGAGTTAAATCAGCCACAACTGGACCTGGTTTAGATTCTTGACGACATTTTATATCTCATCCAAAAAGTTTCTTCTTTACAATTCATTCAATATAAGAGAAACAAACACAGAAAGCACTTAATGGGGTCTGCAGACACTGACGTACACCATGTCCTCAATGCACGCTCAGCACCACAGACAATTACTGTCACTGCTTTGCAACCTAAAACTTCTGGAACAACATAATAATCACCATCTCAAATCCACTGGGCCACTGCATTTCACTGTCCCTCTGCTTCTTAGGACACACGACGCCCAGCAGTCACCTCATGTTTGCCTTCTTCTCGACCATCATCATTTAGCAACTTCTGTGAATCTAATTCTCAAATTCATTCACATAATACTAGACAGGTTAATCATCTTCACCTGCATTTTCACAAAACAAAACATGGCCAGCACTACCTCAGATACCGTGGTGTACAAATATGGATCACCAAAACACACGTTAATCAAGAGCTCATTATCCTCAGAATATTTTAAAAGTTTATTATCATGACATTTAATTAATGCTGTCTAAATATCTCTTGATATGTTTAGATATATCTCTTTTTCTTTTTCTCTGTACTGTTTTTTAAATGTATTTCAATGCTTTTATTGGATTGTTTTCCACTTTTTGTTGTGTGTTTCTGCTCATTTTGTGTTTTTTGTGGTTTGGTTTTTTAATAATGATGTTAGTTTAGTTCTGTCTTCCTGTTTTCTTATTGTTTTGTTTTTCTCCTGGGGTTGGGGGAAGGTCCCTCGTATAAGCCTGTGGCTTCCTGTCCATTTTTTTTTCATTGAATGGATTTTATGCAGTTTTATGTGTGCAAATTTAAATAAATAAATAACTTGTATTATGCCAACTGAAATATGTTGTCAAGTAATAGCTTTTTGTAATCTGCACTGCTGGCTTAATGTAATCTAAAACAAAATGTAAAAGCTATAACACATAGCACCAGGGGGCAGTAAATACAGCATTTATACTTCACTGCCATCCTGAATAGTCACACAACCTTTTACCAAAATCCACCTTAAGATCTAAATTTGTGTGAATGCACTGTTTTATAAATTAAAAAAAAGTAAAGTGAATGCATTCAAGTATGTGGAAGAATCACAAAATACTCCTCAAAAATGTTTTGATACTGTAATATACACAACTGTACTGACAAATGCCGATATTTAAGTTTTGATTTGTAAAGACTGTATTTGTATAACAGTGATGTATGGATATGTGATCTATTTATATTCCTCTATCATCCATTCATAATTTATGTAGCAAAGCACAATGGCTATAGAGAAATAATACTATTTCTGAATGAAATAAAATATGGACAGTGTGTTTTTTGTTGAGAGTTAACCACAACCGGGTGTGATTCAGTGGAAGAAGTGCTGGATATAATGGACACAAAGAAAACACACTAAAACAAAATAGACCTCAGTATGAATGGCTCTGTGTGTTTATGCAAAATCCAGATACGACGTCAAAACTAAGACCAAAACAAAACAACAGGAAATTCTTAATTAAGGCAATGCATTACAAAAAACAAAGATAAATAATCAACAGACCAACACCAGTCAAATCAAAGAGTCACACTAGCAGCATTTACTGCAGGGCTGTTCTTGTTAATACGCCCACTCGTGTGGACAGTATAGTAGTATGGAATAGTACTACATGTCATACAGAATAGTACTACATGTAGTACAGAATAGACTGATGCTGTAATGAAGTTACAAGAAAGCTAGATCCACACACATGCTTTGGTTCAGTCTGCTGTCTTTTAGTCCAGAAGGGTTTATTATTGTCCAGACTGCATTAATCTGTTATAGAATGGGCCAAAATGATCTGTATGTAAATAATACTGTGGAAAGATGAATCACTCTCTTACAGATGTTGTTTAACTTTGTGGTTGTTGCAGTCAATAATGCATAAAGAGTCATTTTTTTCAAAGATGACAGTGTGGCAGCAGGATTTGCAGAAATCAGGAGCAGCTGCTGAGGCCGCAGAGGTTAAGTCGGCAAAGCAGATTCAGGACCTGATATCAGCGTGGTCCGATCCTCTTTTGTTATGTGAGGACACAGCCATCTCTATTGTGTCGCATCCAGTCGGGGCAACACACTCCTTCAGAGTGTTGCAGCGGCCCTGAATGTCAACATCGAGTTCAACTCTGACAGCACCAAATCCTTGACCATTCAATCGCTAAGTCAACCGCTGACGAGGTGGAGGCTCTGGAGGGGAACTATGCTGCTGAGCCAGAGTCCTACAAGAAGACGATATCGAACTCGAAAACAGTGGCAGAGAAGATGAAGACTTATTTCGCCATTCAGTTTGCCAATTTGCAACTGAACTGGAGCCAAAACTCAACTCAGAGCTGAGAACATGGATTCATGCCTAGATTAAGACGTTGTTTCAAGGAGAGAGTCTCGGTTTTCACAATCGCACTTCGTGAGCGTTTTCCACAGGTTCTTGGCCGCCGTGACGAGGCCATTTTGGCAGTATTGATTTTGATGGAGAAAATCTGGGATGCCCCTTTTCTCCTTCAACATGAATGCTGTTGAGGGTTCAAGTCCTTCGTCCCATCCTGATTACCTCCTGCTCCACTCTGTGGGCTACACTGAGGCACCCCGTCCTAGCCTCTGTATAGAGGCTAGCCTCTATACAGAGACCAGGACAGCGATGGGCCTCTATAGGACTGAGTCCAGTCTCTGTAGGACCAGTGATTGGCCTCAAATCAATTCAAGTGATCAGTAAAAATACTAATGAAAGGTCATTTTTGCTTAACTGTCTTTTAATTTGCTGTCAGATCTGTAAATATCCATCACAAGCTGAAGTTCTGCTCATTCAGCTACACTCTGTGTGTAAAGAAAGAAAATGTTTCTCAGGTGAAAACCACCTGTCCTAGCATTTAATCTGTGGTCATGAAATAGTTAATCGATATGTTAGGGTTTTGGTTGTCTGAGCTAAGGTATCTTGCTTCGCTCAATTCATTCTGACACAGCCGCCAGCGGTGACTTAATATGTGAGTTTTCAAAGCAACAATTACAGTCAAACACCAACCAAAAGTAAAAGTAGCCCACTATTATGCAGAGTGGCCTGTTTCACAATAATATATATTACGGTATAATAGTATAATTATTAATGCATTGATGTGTTCGTCACTTCAGTGTTTCAGCTGGTAAAGATGCTCATTTTAACTACATTATATGCTCAATAATGATTATTAAAGCGGTTTGTTTGTGAGATGTAGTGGAGTAGAAGTGTGCTATAAAGTTACATAAAATACAAATACTTAGTTAAGTACCTGAAAATTGTACTACTCATTGTGCAAGGCTTGAAAAGTACTCGTCCAATCAATTCTCTATTCTGGGTTCATCCTGGCAGTAGCTGTGTGTGTTTAGTGGGTAAAATGACAACAGATATGAGAGGAAGGAAACCGTTTCAGCGCCAGGAAAGATCTCATTACTGAATCACTGCTGGTCTTTTTAAGGCAGCACCATTCACTGCGTCACAGCAAACAACAACATCTGACTGGAATCTGTACAGTTTATAATAAATCACATTTAACCAGCAGAGTGCATTTACTCTAGTACTGTCCTTAAGTACAGTTTTGAGGTACTTTTAACTGGCTTTATAATATTTCCATTAAATGCTACTGTATATTTCAACCACTACATTTCAGAGGGAAATACTGTATATTTTTTGGTTTCAGATTATTAAAACAAGACATAATCTAACATTAATCGATTAAGATACCCAGCAGAATACAAAGTAGTTAGAATTAGCTCAACCTTTGCCAGCTGCAACATTAAAATTACGTTTACACGCTAATGCATCAGTAATTATAATCCATTAATATAATATACTTCATATTATCCTGAATTGTGCCATTCTGCATTGAGTACTTTTACATTTAGTACATTGAAGTACATTTTCATCCACTTCAGTTTTATTTAAGTAACAAAATATTTCCTGCTAAGTATTAGTAAGAGAAAACACTGTTCATGTGAATTTAGGAAAAAATGTATTACTTTGGACCACGGGAGGCAAAATGTCCTAAATAGATATATAAACATAAAGAGTCCTTTAAGTAAGAGGAGGTCTGAAGCAAAACATTAATCCAGCGAAGCAAAACATTAATCCAGCGTCACATGCAGAAATAAATAATAACAATAAACCTTCACACGTCCTGATAAGAACAAGAACAAACTGTGTTTCAAACAGGGACTGACTAAAACCCATTTGATTGAAACAAATATCACAATATCAATATATTTTGTATATATGACAAATATATGCCAAATGTATGCTAAACGTCAGAGTATAAAATGAGTAAATTAATGTCAAATGTAATGAACAGTATTCTACTGTTGCTTTACATCAAATAAGATTATTCACACAAAAATAAAACACGGTATTATTATTTACTCACAATATGATTATATCAATTAGAATAAGTATTTACCATGTCAGCAGTGATTTCTTGGGTTATACACAAAAATAAGCTTAATACTGTATGTAATATAACAGAAATCACTTAAACCAGAGTGAAGAAAACTAAATTTTATTTTTCTTTTCAAAATATACATACTTTCAAACTGCCATATGTGGCACATAACAATAACACCAACAATTACATGAAAATATATAACTTTAGACATAATTAACACCATATACATACACATCTACATTAACACCAGTGTCAAACCGAGTGGACTGACTTGTACAGCAATTTACTCGGTAAAAGAAATCTTGCCATCAACTGTCAAAATAAAAGCCCACACTGTAAACAAGTGTATTAAAACAAGTGTTCCTCATTGGTAGATGTGAAGAGGAACTTTTCATATGTACACAAAAAGGCTGAAAAAGTTCAGGAAATTTAGACCTTAAAAAACTGATTCATTCACATGTAATTTTATTTTATTGAAATTAATTAAAAATGTAATCCGTCCTTTAATTTCTCTGAATGAAAAAAACTCAGAACAGCAGCAGAAATGACTGACGGCATCTAAGTATCAAACAGGCGTGTGGTATTAAGCTATAAAATGGGATTCAAAGTCAGTAGAAACAGACTGATCTGTGTAATCCTGATCCTGGTTACTGACTTTATGTTCAGTATTTATAATCCTGCGATGGGACTTTTCCCTCATCGTAGAAACAACCTGATCCAGTTCATTAAATTAACCGCTGGGCCGAGTGTATCAAGGCCTCTGCCCCTCTAGACGTAGTCAGACTTGGGGTGGGTGGTGGGGAGAAGGTGGTTGGAGCTGATGGAGCCGTTCGACTGAGACCGTGAGCATCTGCGACAGCTCAGGAAAGCACCGCCAGCCATAGTGAGGAGGCCGCCAGCCCAGCTGACGAACACCGCCTTACCAAACTCAAAGCTGCAGAGAAAAACACACACATTTATAGATGCACGTGTGTGTACAGAAACTGTGTGTGTGTGTGTCATTGTGTGTGTATATACCTCTGCAGGCTATGGGATTCATTGAAGATCTGAACAATCTTTTTCACGTACCAGGAGGTTATGATGAGCGTCAATAAACCTAAGCAAAGAAAAAGCTCAGTTAAAACTTGTGAATCTTTTTTTAAAGCACCACTTTTACTAAAATATCCTCATTTATTTCAGGGACTGAGTGAACGTTTTTTCATGGTGAAACAAATAAACGCAGACAGTACAGACGGAGGATAAGTTAAATGAATGATGAGTAACTTCCTTTATGACTACCGTGCTGCTCAAAATGATCCTCAACATTTTCTGAGGATTAGTGTGTTGAATTTCATGAGCTCTGAATTATGAAAAGATTAAAACAATAACTTTAGACGAACCTAACGTAGGAGCTCAAATCTTCCTCTAACACTGATGTGCTGATGATATTTCTGTCCATTTTACTGCAAAAACCAGGTGCTCTCACTTCTGGCTGCCGACATCTTGCAGTAGTTTAGAGTCTTGATGTGTTTTTTAAATTCAGTTATTGTTTTGGATTGATCTTTTCCATTTTCAAGCCATTTCTTTGATTTTAAACATAGACTTTTGTATATAAGAAGAGGATGTGGTCACCATGACTTCACCCATCATTCATGGACTCCAGTTCTGGAGCCTCAAGTTCAGCATTTGTGGCCATTGCCATCTTGTTTTTTTGCAACCAGAAGTGACACCAAATGGTGGAGCTAAGTACAACCGAACACTGAATATGATATTTTCAGGTGACCAAAATGTTATAATACTTTCTCTTTACTTTATACTTTCAAGAACTAAAAACACACTGTGAACGAGTTAAAGTCGTAACATAAAAACATGGACAACTCCCAGACTGGACAACACTGTAGTAGCGGCGTGGTAAAGCATATCCTGCATTATAGTCTGTTTGACTCTAAATGGGACCATAATTCACTAAATGAACATCATGCTGTATTGAAGAGGACTTGAAACTAGCGATTGAGACCATAAACTCATGTTTACAATGTTTACTGAGGTAATAAATCAAGTGAGAAGTAGGCTCATTTTCTCATAGACTTCTATACAGTCAGTTATTTTTGCAACCAGAGGAGTCGCCCCCTGCTGGCTTTTAGAAAGAATACAAGTTTAAGGCACTTCAGCACTGGCTTCACTTCTCAGACTCAGAGGTTGCCCCCTGGTTTTAAACAGCTCATTCATGTAGTTTAGAAGATGAAATCTTTTACATGATTGTATTAGAAATATTATTCATGATTTTACAATCGCTTTTCTGTTTAATTCTGGTTTGATGGTGTATTTTTGTGTTATCTTTCTTGTACTGTCTGTATCGCATTGTTATTGCTGCCTATCTTGGCCAAAAGACAACAGAGATTTTAAACCTCAATGAAGCTGTCAGTCACTCAGTAACGTTAAGCAGATATAATAAAAAGTTATTTTTATAAATGGTCACTATATCCTGACAGTAGTGAATGAGACAAGTAAAATTAAAAAAACAATCATGTTCCTCTGTGTCCTCCAGTACTCCTAACTGCATTTACAAAATTTCAATGTGGCTGAAGGAAAACAACCAATCAGAGACGAGGATTCTCTAAAGCAGCTGTTGATCACCGCTCGTGAAACTCACAAACTCCAATCGAGCTGTTAAACTAGGCAGTGCTGATCAAATAGGAATCAATTTTCTGTTATTATATTAAATAATTCTCACCTCAGATGTTTCCAGAAACATCTTGTAGTTACTGTTTAGCTGTAAAATGAGAAAGTTTGCTCTGGCTTGTGGGCGGTGCTTGGTATTGGCTCAACTGATCTCAACATGGCTGCTGGGTCACAGGCATTACAGTAACAGAATATAGACTGATATTTGATCAGCGCTGCCTGGTTTGATCGGAGTTCGTCAGTGATCGACAGCTGCTCAGACTCCTCGGCTTTGATCGTTTTCCTCTGGGTGAGGTGAAGTCTTGCAGATGCAGAGGACACTGATAAACACAATATTTTTTTTATCACATATCTGTCTCATGCACTACTCTCAGGATATAGTAACCGTTTTACAAAAATAACTTTTGGTCATATTTGCTCAAAGTTACCAATTGCAGCTTTGAATAAAGAAAATATGATGAATGGGAACATTAACAGCATAGGACAACAATATGTGACATTTTCACCAGTCAGAGTGCTGCTGAACTCACCTGCAACCATGAACATGATTCCTCCGACCATAGCGGTGATGGATTTGCTCTCAGCTTTTCCGTCCATGAAGCGGGTGCACTTCATCCCCACTGTGGAGACCATCAGGGCCACAGCAGAGAGGAAGATGCTGAGCAGCATCACGCCCCTGGTGACCTGGACCTCACCTGCAGGAGCAGAAGAGGTAATGCTGGTACATAAATACAGTAAACACTGACAGGGTTGTTTTGTTTGTTTTTTTTACATGGTCTCTGTTTTCTTCTGCAAATGTCTTACACTTGCAGTCTTTTTATGCTTTACTCTGCAGGCTTAAACAGCACAAACCAATAGAAAATAAAGCTGAAATAAAGTTAATTCTTCAAAATGTAGTAGATTTGCAGCATATGTCCACAAGAATAAAAAACAAATCCCTATATGACACTGTATGAATATCAGACATGCCTTGAAGCCAGATGAAGTCAGAGACGCACTTCTGTCTAATTATAGTAACTTATTGTCGGTGGAAGGTATCTCAACGAGCAGCGTCTGGTTTTTAGAGGAGATGCAGATGCGATAACGACTTACTTGGCAGCTTCAGGAGGTACTGGTGAAATTCACAGGTTGTTCTCTCGTTGCCACTGCAGCTCATCCACAAGCCCTCGTAGATGCGGTGCGTCTTGCCCTGGTACTGCTTCTTCCATTCAACCATCAGCGTAGCGGCGACGGTGGCGGCGAGGCCGACCAGCGAGAGGAAGAACCCGAGGAGCTGCAGTCCCGAGCTGGCCATCGTGTCCGGATGTAACGGCGGAAAAAAAAAGTCCGACAATCGGTTGGAAAATGAGCAGAGAAACAGAAACCTACAAGCGATCAGAGGTCGTTGAAGCCGATAGCTGGCGTCCCTTCAGGTGTCTCCTCCTGGCTGCCTCTCGGACCGTTACCCGCGCGCTCCTCCGCAGCCTCTATTTAAAGTCCAGGGCGCGTGACGCACGTGAGGTCTCTACTCCACCTGCAGTGGATGACGGGAAGCGACTTTCCTCCGAAGTCTTATCAAATACCATGTTAGAAATACAAACTACTGTAAAGAAGAAAAAACTAAAATAACACCAAAACAACTTCACCACACTCACAGTAAATTACTGGATACTAGCTGGATCACTTCACAGTAAATTACTGGATACTAGCTGGATTACTTTACAGTAAATTACTGGATACTAGCTGGATCACTTCACAGTAAATTACTGGATACTAGCTGGATTACTTTACAGTAAATTACTGGATACTAGCTGGATTACTTCACAGTAAATTACTGGATACTAGCTGGATTACTTTACAGTAAATTACTGGATACTAGCTGGATTACTTTACAGTAAATTACTGGATACTAGCTGGATTACTTTACAGTAAATTACTGGATACTAGCTGGATTACTTTACAGTAAATTACTGGATACTAGCTGGATCACTTCACAGTAAATTACTGGATACTAGCTGGATTACTTTACAGTAAATTACTGGATACTAGCTGGATCACTTCACAGTAAATTACTGGATACTAGCTGGATCACTTCACAGTAAATTACTGGATACTAGCTGGATCACTTCACAGTAAATTACTGGATACTAGCTGGATCACTTCACAGTAAATTACTGGATACTAGCTGGATCACTTCACAGTAAATTACTGGATACTAGCTGGATTACTTTACAGTAAATTACTGGATACTAGCTGGATCACTTCACAGTAAATTACTGGATACTAGCTGGATTACTTTGCAGTAAATTACTGGATACTAGCTGGATTATTTCACAGTAAATTAATAGATACTAGCTGGATTACTTCACAGTAAATTACTGGATACTAGCTGGATTACTTTACAGTACATTACTGGATACCAGCTGACAAGCAGCCAGTGAAGTGCAGCTAAAACCAGAGAGATATGCTGAAATCTCCTCGTTCCAGTGATCCGTCTGGCAGCCAAGTTTTGGACCAAATGACGGCGATGAAGTGAGTTTTGGGAGTAAAGAGTGTTGCAGTAATGTAAACGGGAGGAAATGAAAGCATTGACAACTCTACTGATGTCTTGAGTGGATAAAAGTGACTGTATTTAAGAAATATTTCTGAGGTGCAGGGAACAAGATCGCACCACCCTTGTTATTTGAGCCTCAAGACAAAGTCTTGTGTCAAATAAAACACCCAGTTTTTTTGTTGTTTACTGAGAGGGATTCGAGACTGTTGTAAACTGAAGTTATACCTGAAAACAGGAGAAGCTCTGAATTTACACTTAAAAAGCATTGTAAAATACTGAAAAACAGTTTTATCTGCTAACCCATCAATAACTTAAAAGACTGAATTAAATTCAAATAAACACAAAAATGTGATCAATGTTACACATTATTTAGCATGTAGAGAAACATCTCCTGATGAATTCATAGTAGCTTGCAGTTATTATGGCTGCATGCTTTGCATTAATCTCACAGTAAAATTAGGAATACTGTATTATATTGTGAATATCACAGTTAAGGCCTGTGATGTAATTCAACCATAATTTATTGTGAATTAATACAGCTGCTTCTTGTGAAATCCTGACAATAATTTACAATGTAGGCTGTTAAATTATTATATTGTGCTTTTCTACATCAAGTGCCATGAGTTTATTTGACACAATAATGTCAGTAACAACAACAACAACAGAAACAAACTGACAAAAACATCAGTAAAGAGGAGGTCTTTCACCCAAACAAGTGACGGTTAATATGTTCAATTGTCATTCCTTTCCTCAGTAAATTGTAGCAGCAAACTCGTGTTTACTTGAACAAACAGTCTTCATTTTACCCAGACAATTATCAAATTATTTGACCATATTTGGTGAAGAGGATGCCAGTTTATAAACACTCTGCATTTTGCCCGTTAGATTGGATCGGTGTCCACCCTTTCCTGAAATAAGCCTCAATCAAAACATTGTACTGCAATTAAAGTCACAGCTCCCATCTGAATTTACCCAAAGCCCGTCATTATGTATCCTTCCCTCACAGCCACTGTTTATTCATTTAATATTTTTCACAGCCATTGTTTATTTTCACTTTAATAATCTGCTCAGGTCAAACTTTATTTCTGGGGAATTCCTGCTGTGTGTTTGACACAACATGATGACAATATCAGGAAAAGTGTAATAATTTCCCTGCTGCGATATTCAACAGTTAAAATGTGCTATTAAAATAGTTATCAAAACACGTGGCCTCCGTCTGAAATGAAACAGACTTCCTTTTCCAGTGTGCTCTGTACCAGAGGACTGTGTAGGTCAACTTATAGGAAAGATATGTCATGTCATCTCTGCAATCTGTCCTCCCACATGAATAAATCCGCTGTTCCCTCCCCTATACGTGTTATCACTGATTCACACTTTTGGAGGATTTTGTGAGAATAACAGGCCCATAATAATGACGGTAAAATGAGTAATGATCTGTAAATGTGCAGACTAACATGTTCAGCAGGTGCTGATGTGTTGTGAAGGGTTAATAGAGCAAACTAAACCTTCAATTAAAACAGAAAAAAAACAGTGAAAAATACCGTTAGTAAACTGAAACTACTGTAAATTAAAGCTATATTTTAATAGTAATAATAACCTCATAATAACCTAAAGAGTCCTCGTGGGCTGACGTTGTCGGTGCTCTGGTCCTAATAAAATAAAAACAGATTTGAACCAAAGATCTTCTTGTGATAACCAAGGGACCAGCTCCTGACTGAATTCCTGTATTTTATATTCTGTGTGCATCTACAGTATATCCGGTACTGGATCGTGTCATTTGTCACTGAAACAGTGATTTCACCACAACGATCAATGTGATATCTAATATCTCATGTTGAATGGTTAATAGTGTAAAAAGATCTGTTGATCCTCCATGTCATTTCTACAAACCTTTCCTCGTTCATGCAACTGTGCTCATAGTTCAAGTGAAAAGTCCTGGTGAGCAGGGCCAGCTGACAACCTGTTTTGTGAGGACAGTCTTAGTGAAGCCTGATAAATCAAAGTCAGTCAGAGTTATACTATTTTGGACTTCACAGGCACAAGGACGCCACCAACAGCCGCAAACATCAGTTTGATGCTAAAATAATACAGGGACAACACTTTGACTCGTCATGACGGCCACTGCTCTGAATCATCTTGACCTGTCGTGTCGTTGTGGGCGTTATATGTTTTGCAATTTGCAAAAAAAATTAAATTAGGCTGTCACACTTCCCCTTTAGCTGCTAAAAAAAGTGCTTCAGAAATAACTGAAATAATGTCAATCAAAAGGGGAAGAGGTCACAGAGAGTGTGCAGGCCTCCAGATTAGTTTGTAACATTACGTACGACACTTTTTATAGTGTGATGGCGACGGGTCACTGTCCACGTCTGTTGGCATGACTATGATCCTGACGCCTGATCAGCAGATACACCCACTCCCTACAGACCGTCATGCCTATCTGCCTGAGATTAAGACATTTAGGAAAAAAATCCACTGTGACACCCGCACACACAGACCTCAGATACTCATTACAAGTGTCACATTCCACCACTAATAGTAATCTGATTGGCCTACATTAGACAGATTACTTTGGAAACCATGGATGATGCTTCACCAATTATCAGGTAAAGTGAGTCAGGGTGAACCCCGCCTTCGCCCAATGTCCCCGCGACCCTGAACAGGATAAGCGGTCACAGATAATGAATGAATGTCAGGTTTACGATCTGAAAATTATGAAATCTTAACAAATTCTTATCAATGAACCTCTGTTTACAGTAAATCCACATATTAACTGCAGTACAGTTGGGACAAAACACAAATGAATTTGTAGAGATGATGTGTCGGTCAGACGGTCGACCACTTTGGTTCAGACTGAAATATCACAACTGAATGGATTGTCATTTTAGTGATCCTGAAGTTTCATCTAGCACCATCATCTGGTCAAAATTTTATTTATTCAACATTTTGTTTGTGACTAAACAGAGAGCTGCAGGAACGAGTCCTAAAACCTGGAATGAAATAGCATTTTAGCACGTCCAGTTCCCTCTTCTCAAAGTCAGTGGGTTTTTAGTAAGACACCTAAAATAAGGTGTCTGGTTAACTCAAGCTTAAGAGATTTTAATGCTTGGTTAGTGGCTACAAGGGAAATCATGCTACCGTGGTGTAGATCATTTATAGACATCATTAGCTTGTTACGTCTGCATTGCGCCCTTTAAAAAAAAAAAAAAAAAGTTTTTTTTTTTTTTTAAAAAAATTTTTATATTTTTAAAAATTTTTTTTCCCCAAAAATTTTTTTTTCTAAAAAATCAAAAACAAAATGAAAAATCCCTTATTGGCTTTTTTTCAAGGGAACCCATGTGATGCTAACTTCCCGGTTAGCCTACAAAAATACATCATCGCTGCAGCGCTCTATAGGCTACTTAGTAACTACTGACAATCCCATCAGCCTTAACATGCTAACATGCTAAACTAAGATGAGACTAACATGTTAGCAAGTTGATGTTAGCATTTAGCTCAAAGCAATGCAGTGTCTGCACAGCCTACAGCATCACAGAGCTGCTACAGTAGCATGTACACTACTGTTGCACAAAGCAATTGCACTTAACTCTCCAAACTGATAGAGGACAAACTTTAGCCGATGCAAAGATGACATTATAAACACATTTTATCTCTTACGTTTTTATAAAAAGGAAATCTGACTCTATGTCACTGAGGGAAAATGAGAAATCTTAAAACATCCCTGGGGCTGCACAGCGATGCAGTGGTTAACACTGTCGCCTCACAGCTAGCGGTCGCAGGTTCAAATGAGGCCCTTCTGTGTGGAGTTTGCATGTTCTCCTGGTGTGACCCCTAACGGGATAAGTGGTTGCAGATGGATGGATGGACAAAAACATTCCTTGACTTGACCTTCTCCACAAAGAAAGGGGCAGTTATTACAGTTTTTATCAAAATCAGCAGGCTGAGATTGTTTCCTCTAACAAATAAATGTCTGGGTGTTTCTGTGGATATGAAACATAAAATGACCTGAAAGTGTAAGAGTGGTGGTTAAAAAGCCACATTGAGGTTGTTTTTCTCAGGAAGCTAAAGTCTTTAGAGATCAGTTGTAACCTCTTTGTTTTCTATTAATGCTTTGTGGCCAGAGCGTTGCTTTATGTGGTGTTTGTGCGCTATGTTGAGGTTACAGCTTCACGTTCAATAAACCTGGAGCAGGACTGTTAAACGGCAACACAAAATATTTTCTGTGATTTTTTTTAAGCACTGAGCTGTGAAATGTTTTGACATCTTTTGTATATATTTCTCATGAGATTCTCTGTCATCCGTGTGATTTGTTGTTTACGCACAAGCGACCAAACCAGTTTTCCATCATAAATTATCACCTTCAATCACATCTATCAGCCTTGACAGGAAGTAAAGATCACAAACAAAACACATACTTAACACAGACACTCAAAGCTGACCTTTCTGGGAATTGGAGCATGACTTTCTACACATCGATCTACAACTTTGCATGCCAAGAGCATGTCGACCGAGCCCTTTTGAAGAGTTCAGTGGATACGCAGTGAAGGCGACACCAGTTTAAATGAAACGCTAACAGGTTTCATTTCTTGGAAAAAAGCTCATCACCACCTGTCAGTAAATTAAGCTTGTTCAGTGTTAAAATGACCTCCCGGTCCCGTCCCTCTCAGTGTCTGACCTCTCGGAAATTCTTCAGGAAATCTAGCGTGGCTTCCTGCAAGTGCTGCCTAAAGCTCTCCTTCATCACACAAAAAGAGGAAGCAGACATCGGGGAGGAGTTACAGTGTAATCTCAGTTCTGGGAATAGCAGCAAGCCATCAGAGTTAATTACACCCAAATATTTATGTTGTTGAGCTGCTAAGTAGAGAGGAGGGAATCGAAAGTAGGTTAAAGTCATGTGCCTTCCTAAAATGAATGCGACAAAAATAAACACAATTTCTGAAAGGGGACAGCAGCCAAAGACCTACACTATAAGTCAACAAGCTCCTCAAACGCTGACCAAGCAAAGCCCATACTCAGTGTCACAGTCTGCAACGTGAAGGAGCATCTTTTACTGCAAAATATGTGAGGAAAACGCCATCTAGTGGCGCCTCTGAGCAACAAGACAACACCAGGAGCAGGTGTCTGAGGGAACACAGACACCTGTTACAACAGTAGTAGGTTCTACTTTATGACCCCAGTTATTTCTTTACACATATAATATATACAAATAATACATGCATGTAGTATCTATGACATATGTGCAATGTATACTACAATAACTGTTGTACAGACACAAAGTCATAAAGTAATCAAGTGACTCAAACAAGCACCATTAGAAAGTTTTTAACTATAATGAAACTGTGATTCTTACTTTTGAATTAAATTAAATAGTAGATGGATTATTTCATCCTCACTGTCAAACTGATCTCATGTGATTAGACAATTAGTGTCACAATACCCATAGTGTTTCACTAGACAAACACAGGTGTAACCTTAAATATGGGGAAGCACCGATCTGACTTTTTAAGTCCTGATACCAATACGTGAGATTTGGGTATCGACCCATACCGAGTACTGA